>OZ012736.1:11556989-12756989 GCA_963859935.3 Lathyrus sativus | reverse complement strand
TGCCTTGCTTTTGGTAAATCGGCAAGTTACTTATCCTGTTTCATTCAGGTGACTAGGTAAGTCTAGCATCTTTATTGTATTAATACGAACTAGCTTATTTTGTTTTGTAAACGTTACTGTTATTATTTTTTCTGTTTTCCAGTGCAAACTATAATTGTTCTTCAGCAAAACATGCACCCTAAAATCACAAGAGAAAAACTATAAAGACAAATTCCTATTAAATACTGTTTTACACAACGAGACACATTTGTTACGAAACTATAATGCTTAACAACTGTATTTTTGTTGGTTGTGATAAGACTTGTCTGTAGGGTCCAAAGACTGAATATACGATAGTTCGTTAGATTTGAATTCCTCCAAAAGATAGCATTACAAAAGAATTTCACTAGTGCAAATACATCTTTTCTTTCCCTGAATGAAACTAGAAGAAAACATTTTCTGTTGGAGGAACTGGGATCATCATCTATAATTTCTTTTTAGATGATGTTGATTCATTGAATTGCTTTCCAAAACTTATGTTGCAGCTTGACTGTACAAAATACATGGCTCTCTTTCACAAAACTCTTTAAACTTAAGATTGAAACAAGAGAAAAAAACCAACCAACTGTTGCGAAGAACTATTGAGAATGCAGATACAGCTCACTATGTTTCTATCCTGCTCTGCATTTCCAAGCATGCCACACTCTTATAATGTTACCAGCCAGCTTAGTTTTGCTTTCTCTCCTGATCAAGGGAACAAGATATGTTAAGCCCTGTTGTGAATAGGATCTGACCCTTTTCGCACTCTTCTTTTGCTTGATTGATTTGGATCAAGCCTGTTGTTGACATTTGCTGAACTCTTCTTCGTAGGAACAGACACATTGTTGACATTTGCAGAACTCTTCTTAGTGTTCAACAATTCCTTCTCTGGAGCTTTCAGAGTATGTTGATTCTGCAGCATTATCCTGTGCTCTTTTTGACTCTGTTTTAATGCAATTTCTGAACTTCTCAGGCCTGAGACTTTGTTCGGTTGAATAGATATTAAGAACCCAACAAAGAAAAGAAGAATCATTCTAGAAAGATGGAACACCATATTTGCTTAACTCTAAAACAAGAAATAGAAGGTATGTTCTTTCTGTTTAGAGTGACACAAGACAAGAGAGTAAACACCTCTCTGCTAGTACTATCTGTTTTCTTATGGTCCATTCCTGTAGATATAAGCTTGTTATATATGTCCCACTAGATTTGGAGAGAGGCTTTAAAGCTTAAAGCAGATGGGACCTACAAGAATTTTAGATTCATCTCGAATCAGAAGCCTGAAATTTTAACTAATTAAGGCTGTTATTTAAGAATCTGACAAGAATGAATAAAGGGGTTGGGATAATATCCTTGAGAGGCCAAGTATCTTTTCTTTCATTTCTTTCCCTACACATCTATCATATCATACGTATGCTTTTTTCAATAAAAGAAGCCAAACATAGTCTCTTGGACCCTAGGCTAACTTGCCACATCACACTTCTATACTTGTGTATATGGATAAATTTATTTACATTCTTGATTACAAAGGGAAATATAACATGTTTTTTTAAATCAAGTATAGGTTGATTTTTTATAAAAAAAAAAAAAAGATTATAATGCCTACTGAGATTTCATTTTGGTAACTATATATCATATGGTATACTTGTCAAATACTTTACATGTTTTTTCCGTTAGAGACCGGGTATCCTCTGTGTGCAACTGCAGAGATTAATCCCTCGAGCAGGGCCCTCGAGAGAATTTAACACTGCTGCATGTCCAGGGCTTGTTGGGTTTGAACCGAAAACCTTTGGTTAAGTCGGAAGAGATCCCTTAACATCTCGTCCAAGTGCTGTTGGGTTAACTTTTACATTCTATTAGCCTAAATATTTTTCATTTTGAAATTTCTGAATTGATTCCATGATAAAATTCAGGTCTTGAATGAGGCTAGTATGGTAAAGTACCATTTCTTTGTGATTAAGTAAGGGCTTATTAGGCATTAATTACTTTTAATTGATGAGGAAGCAGACAAAAAAATGGGCCAGCCAGAAGATTGAGATTAAAACAGTGCAAGAAGCTCATATAAAGAATATAAATGTGGGAATAGAACAGTCCCCAAAAGAAACAAACTATTGCTTTATGCACTTTTCTAACTTCTAAGATCTCCCCTTCTTGGCTTTAGAATTCCAAGCTCTCTTCCCAAGTTAACAAAAATGAAACAGTACTACTTGTTTTATTGGGCTTAATGTGTATCTTTATGCTTTGTTCTACTTTTAGATGGGTTGCCAAGCCATATTTGCCCCTTCCAAAATTTCATGCCCTCTCTCTTCCTTATTTTACTTTCTTTTTTAACTCAAAATATCACATGCAGCTTGGAACTGTCCAAAGCATAAATTCCTCACTTTATCACAACTAGGTGACATCGTTTCTTAAGATGAAGGGTGACTAGTCATAGTTCTAGTGAAACAAACAACCACTGCATAAACGATTTATGTTCTCTCTTTTCTTTTTTGATTTTTGGTTTTGGTTTTGGTTTGTTACTTTTTTATCACCCAATTAAAGTGAGAGTTGGTGTGACTTGTTGCTTTCTATTTTTTTCCTTCATTTTTCATCCTAATGTTTGAAACTTCCTTTTGAGTGTCACCTTGTTGCAAACCACATCCCCTTAAAAGAATATGCTTTTATTCTCCCTCTTAATAGTTGTTAACTTGCATTGGTATCATAACATATTGTGACATTCTAATGTTGGAAAACATTGATATACTAGATTGTGTGTTTGCACATATGACAATGTAACGGAAGGTGTTCGTACTAGTAGTGTTCTCACAACAGCCACCAAAGCCTTATCCTTTGAAATGGGGTTGGTACATGGATCAACTTTTGTCAGAATATTCTATCTAAGATCAATTTTATCCATGACCATGTTTATATCCAAATTGTAAATCTTAAGATGTTTCTTAATAACAGTGTTCTCTCGCTAGATGAAAATTTGCCCCTTTTGCGAATATGAAAACATTAATTATGTTATCAAAATTTTGAATCAAGTATTTCAATAAATGCCATAATAAGTAAAAAATACTTCGATTTAGGATCTAAATTCAATGCAATTAGTCCCACAAGTTCAAAGAGAGCTGGTTGCAGAATATGCAGAGGTCTTTTACACCCCACACAAACCCTAAAATAAAAGAAAAACAGACCTCTTTTATTTAAATAAAAGATATTTTGAATGTTGTGTTTTTTTTTTTCCTTGTAGTCTTTTCTTACATGGTTTCTGGGGGATCCTAATGACTTCACTTTTTATTTTCTTCTTTTGACTGGAAACTGATTCATTAGAAGGTTTTTGGGAATAATCAAATTCTCATCACTGTGTTCTAAAAAAGTCTTATTGATCCAAGGGATGCCTATTAATTTACATATGATATATAGATATCAAATCATGTCACTGTTCAGATTCTTTTGCCAAATTAGGAAATATTAAATCACAGAGTGGGACCTTATGATTAATAACATGGGGTACACACAGTAAGTACAACAATGAGAGGTTAACTTGTTTTATAAGTTTGTTTTCCGTTAAAGAATAAAACCAAACCCTATCCATTCTAAAAACACGGTGGACCCCACTTCCTCTGTTAATAATTTTTTGTCCTTACAGTAAGTAACATATTAACAAAGGTAAAAATTTTGCACACCATTCTTTCATAGATTCTCAAGACTGGTCTTAAAGTTGAATGATCTTTGGGAATTTGTTTTGAACCAAAGTGTGACCCATATTGCTAAGCATGAAGGTCTTGGTAAAATGAGCACTGACTGAACTAGGCCACCCCCACAACTTTGAAAGAGAAAAAAAGAAGAATTGCAAAGCAAATTAAAGAAGACAAAAGCAAAAACAAAAGAATTGTAATTGTTACGTTTGTATCCTCTATTTTGAATAGTAGTTGTTTTGCTTAGTTATTTGCTTTATTTTATAGTTTTGTTCTTTGATGTGGATGAGAAGTTCTATGATATTAAATGGATAAATTTTGTTGAAAATAATGTCATTTACAATTAAGAAAATGATGTCCATTATCATTTGATTGATTTTTTTTGACCTTTTTTCCTCTGCATGATCATGACTATTCTTTTAAAATTCATTTTCAATTGAAATTAAAGTAAGACCATTAAATCAATGTTGCCGCATAGTGAATAAAAAAGATTAATTGAATAATCAATATATATGGTCTAAAACTTCTATTTATAAATGCAACGATTACAAGGATGGCATGAAAAACAACTTACTCATCTTATGTTGCAAACCAAACAAAATTTGAAAAAAAGAAAAAGAAATACAACTAAATCAAACACAATGGTGCAAACCAAAAACCCTTGAAAAAGAAAGATGGCTAACATTATTTGTATCATATAGACTTAACCTATAAGTTATGTAAACATTAGAAAAAAAAATCATGTTGCAGAATTAAGGGAGTGTTCAGTGTTTTTATAGAAATAAAGACATAAATTAGTTTTAGAAAAAAAGTTAGATCATTATTATATATAAGTGTGAGAGAAAAGTTGTAAGGAAGAAAACTTAAGTGTACTACGGAACTCTTCATCATAGGTCCAATGCAAAATGGTTCGATTTTTTACATGATGCTAGACCTATAACTTTGTGAACCTATTTTTATTCTCAAGATCTACAAAAATGACAGGAGTTGCTCTTCCCATCTTTATTAGAGAAGAATCACCTTAATGAAATCTGAAAATATCTTTACATAATTAGAAATACGCTAAAACACGTTTTGAGTGACACATATTTTCAGTTTTTCAAAATTTTGTTCGAAAGTCTTTCAAAACTTAGTTTGGAAGTCTATCTCCACACATTCAATGATTTTGTTTATATCTTAGTTTAGTGACTAAATCGAAAGTGCAGTTCTGAATTTGTTAAGCTGGAATTAAAAAAAAAAAATTCTTACATGTATTTTACAATTCAGTGTATAATTCAAAAATACATTTTCATATTAGTCAAGTGGAAAATTTAATAAAACATCACCTTGAATGTATGCTTCACTCATCATCATACCGTCATTTCTTTTTCAAACTCTATAAAAACTTTCTTTCACACTCAATCAATTTTTCTACTTCAAAACAACATTCTTCTGATTTTTTCACATCAAAAGGAGCATAAGTTAAATGTAAGGTAATGTACATGAATTTTCTTTCTCATTACTTGATAAAAACTAATTTTCTATGGGCCATATTGATTTAAAACTTGTATAAATATGAGTTCGCCTCGTGTTGTTAGCAAAATCGCACACATAATGTTTCAATATTTGTATATCGCTTATGTCTACTTAAATGGCAGAAGGTCCCCTCTTGAATTTAGGTTCACATAGATCACCTATCTTGTCAATCTAAAATTCACACTACAGAATCTGTTCCGCTACCTAGACAATCAAAGAGTTGTGAAACTCTATTATTATTCATCTTCGATTGACAACAAAGGAAAGATACAGTTCAACAAGTTTGAGCTGAAAACAAATGAAGATTTAACTGTTATGTGAATTACATTTCACCGTTACAAAACAAAAGATCTGATCGAGGTGAATGCGAAGGTTGTGAGATCGACCGAAAATATTCTAAAGATATTGAAACATTCTTAACCAACATTTGATGAAGAAATGCAATGTTAGATTTACGTTAACGATTATTTATGTAATGTTACATTTTTTGTATGTATGAAATAACAATGATTAATGTTAATTTATGTTATTCTTTTCATTTTGCATTTGTTTTTTGTTTCTCAAACACGCCAGTTTTCAAAAATATAATTACAGGGTTGTTATGAGGTTTTGGTGCGTCTAAAAATACATTTGTATATTTTAGATATATTTATTGTATTTCATTGAGGTGTGTGAGCACCACTAAGAGCAACTTTAACGCATATTTGTTAAATCAAAATTTTGTATAACTTACGTTAGTAATAAAGAATTTGTATTATAGTAGAGCTGACATGGCATATGTGATGCTCTAAAACTAGTTTACGTGCTCTACACAAGTAATGTACTCTAACTCATTATTTAACATAAATAATATATTTTTATTAATTATTTAATATAAATAATAGATTTTTATTAACCATTTAATACTAACTTTAAATTCTTTATAAACAATCACCATTGAAGTAAATCCTTCATGTCAATTTGGACCCACGTAAAATAATTTAATTCATTCAATTTAGTTGCTCCATTAAAGATACTCTAAGGAAGGGTTCAATAAGCCATGTCCAAAATGATATCGTAAGCTTTTAAGATAAATTTTTTAGTAGTAAATTGTTTATTGGTGTCTTTTGAGGAAAAGGATAATACAACGTCTACACGCAACAATGTTAAATTTTTTTGAGAAATTTTTATTGTCCACTGTCGTACTATGATTGGAGAGATTAGTTTCTATAATTGTTCGTAAAAGATATCCGAATTCTTAAAAAAAAGAATAATTCAATGTCATCACACAACTTAATCATGTTTGAGACCATCATTGATAAAAATCAGTTATGAAGATGGATGAACTATGATCCAACCTAGTTGAGGGATTAACTCTGCATGTGTCACAAATAAAAATATTAGAAATGATAATGTGGCAATTTTGAAGCTTAAGAATGAATTGCAAGTTTGGAACATATGTGATTTGAGTAACGTATGATTGAAAGGAACCAAAGTTACATATAAGTAAGGTTCGTTGGCTGCTACAAATCTTTACAAAAAGAAAGGGAAAAAGTTGAAGCTACAAAGAGAATGTCACCAAAACATAAGCTAAAGCGAGACGCTTGTTTGTTCTATCTTTGATTTTAAAATTGATAATGTCCATCTTGAGTCATAATCATCACTAGAGTATGTTAGAATATATGCTTATCTACTTTGTTCTAAAGAGAATTGGAATAAGAAAATACACTATTCAGACGCCAATTTACTTGTAGCCCCACCAGAGGCTCTTGTCTGTCAGTTGCTTCAATTAGATACAATATTAGAATAAATATATGCTTATGGAAGTGGAATTGTAATGTCTTATCTTGAATAACTATATGCTTATTAGAGATTTCAACATTTATATGTTTGATTGATTATGTATGATCTTGAATTTGTGTTAGATAAATTATATTTTATATTGGGTCGAATTCATTTTTACAAAATCGAAAAGGCGATGTTTGTCTCTCTTCACAAAATTTAGAAATTACTTATTTCACTCTAAGTGATGGAAAAGTATCTTGAGAAAATTTTAAAATGTCTCAGATTATGAAAGTGTAATTTCGATGGCATCATTTTCTCTTCAAAACACGTCCTAAAGTGAGTCTCATCATTTTTTTCTCCAAACTTTAGTCTGGAGATACATTTTCGGATTAGTCTTATACGCACCCCATGCATTATTAACTAAGACATTTATTTGACATAAACTGATCTGGAAATACATCTTCGTATTCACACCAGACATTATACGAAGATGCATCTCTGAATTCACATCAGACAGTAAATTTTAACTTTGTTTTATATACTGATATATTTGACAATGTATTATAATTATACAACCATGTTGAATTGTATATAAATTAAACCATAATAAAGTCAAAATGCTCATTACTACAAAACAAGTCTTTCGTAACACCAATATTACGACGACCATAGTGTTAACCGTGGTAATATATTTATTCTGGGCACATATTTTTTATTATTTACTAGATTACATGTCACAACGGTCAGAAGTAGCAACCGTAGTGAAAAGTACACAGAGTGAAATGGTTCGAATTCCATCACCAACCATTAATCACTTCTCGTGATATAAAATGTTATTTACCATGTATATCATCATGGCTTTTATTTCCAACTATGATGAAAACGTGATATTTATTTATATATAAGCAAAATTATCTAACGCTTCAGTACATACATCCGTCTCTCTCAAAACAAAACCCTAACAACTCTTTAACTTGTCTCTCAAAGCGAAACCAAACAACTATGTCACTCGTCTCTCTCATATGGATACCACAAAACGAAACCATAACAATAAATTTTAGCCAATGGGTATTTACAGGTTCGTTTTCTCTGTAGTTTTTTTTCCAATATCTATTTCAATATCTTGTTTCATGAAGTTTAAACTTTCTTCTTTTTTCCTCTTGTAGGTATGAACACTTATTGCAATAAAGAGGACAAAGATAAATTTATCTTGTAAAACTTGTGACAAAGATCCAAAATGACACGCCATTATGGGACATGAAATGTATGGTATGTTTCTGAAGCATTTTATGCCTTGATATGTCTGTTGTATCGTGTTTGTTTGTTATTGTTTGTTATTGATGAATGATTTTGATGAATATTGTTATTAATGTCTGTTTAAAATATGAGTTTATTATATATTATGTGGTTTGAGTGTTTTTCCAATCTCTTACCAAATATATAACTTTCCAAACCGCATTAGAAAATTATGATGTGATAGATAAAATTATATTAGAAAATAAGTACACATTCAATTCTTGACAAGAATTCTTCACACTGTTAACTGCATTTTGTTCCTTGATCGTTAGAACTTGATTTAGTGATCTTAGATCTTCAACCACCCCTCTTTCCACCTCTAATTTTGTTTGCAACGTAAGTAATATTTTGCAAAAAGAATTAGAGTTGAAGGCATGGGTTGTTAAAGAACTAGTATCACTAAACCAAGTTCTTACTGTCAAAGAACAAAATATGGATAGGATTTGAAGAACTCTTGTCAAGCATCGAACGTGAATTTATTCTTCTAATATAAGTTAATTTGTCATATTATAATGTTATAGTGCAGATTGGAAGGTTATATGTTTAGTGAGCATTGGCGAAATAAGTATTCCACATGATTTTTAATAAACTCAGGGCTTTATACAACAACGGTTGTCTAGAACACCGTTGTTAAACATTTTGAATTTTAATATACCACAATGGTTGTTTAAAGTAACCGCTGTGGTAGGTAGCGCGCTACTTGGATACAATCACGGTCTTTTGTCCGTGGTTGAAATTATTATACATACAATCACACCTTACGTCACAACGGTTGGACCTGCGTGATGGTATCCTTTTTTCAACCGTTGTTATATGGGTTTTCCGTAGTAGTGGCCATATATAAATGAATAAATCTGAAATATATAATGGGGTTGAAATAAATTACCAAACGATAATAGTGCTCATAATACAAATATTATATGTTACTGTGTATGTCGGACCCGGGGCCCATGTTTCTACGTTGCTTCATGTACTGCAATGTCTGTTGTACCTCTTCCAAGATGGCATTTGGAATGTCCCCCACATAAGATCCTTCCAGAAAGATTGTTATGTCTATACCGACTTACACCATATCCACGATACATCTATATTCAAGCAACACTTCAACAACATGATTTGTGCTAGTCTTCTCCTCCTCTACCATCTCTTGATGAGCTGACCTAAGTGGATCACCTGGAGCATCCAGTGTCATGTAAATATGTGACACTCTGAAATACCATTGGATGTAGTCGTGTGCAACCCTCTATTCGTTAGGAGCTAGGGTACCACGTGTCGCATCAGGTACCAGATGGTTAAGGTAATCATCATACATGGCACCCACATCTCTGTATGTCATAGTAGGAGGAGCAGACTCGAAAAGGTCTCTGAGAATAAACTGCATGTAGCTGAACTGCTGCATGACACGCTCAGGAAGATGGGGAAAATCATATGTGACCCGCAAGCCAACCATCAAGAGTACAAGGCTATGTCATCTAACGAGCTCATTTCACGATGATCTATGTTTGCTTGGAAGTGTATATCCCCTGCTACCAAGCAGTCAATATACATTTTGAATGGCTCCTTCGCCAGATTCCCTTTGAATAGGATGAATACAGAAGCACATGACATGTTCTCAATGTAGGTTGTAACACATAACCAACCAGATATGTGTGGGAAGTGATGGAGGATTCGAGTCTGAAAATGATACATATGAATCATTAGTAATAGTGTAACATAAATGATATGAAAATGACAGAAACACTAAAATATGCAAATATATTATTGTCAATAGCGTGCAACTCCCAACCATCTATTTCGTTTTTCACATACAACCTTCAGCTAACTTGGAGAGTGATTGTTGTGATGATGATGAGAATAGATGAGATGACGAATAGAGGAGACAAAGATAATTAAGAAAAGAAAAAGAGAATATGGTGTGTACAGTGTATGTAATGGATGCACTTTTTAGGGTTGGGTAGTGAAACAATACATTATACAATGAAACAAAAAAATAAAATGATCCACTAATGACTCTTTATTTCCTAATATATTAATTATTTTTTATAAAAAAATGAAAAACTATATAATTATATATTATATAGTATATTATATATAAAATTTAAATAATATGGTCAGAGTCAGAGAATTCGCGGGGTCGATGGTACTTCCCCGATCTCCTCCGTGAGATGTCTTCGGTGCTCTGAAAAGATAATCCCCCCGGGGATCTCCATTAACAGATGCAAATTAACATCCCTAGATGGGGTATGAGACCATGAGTTAGGGTAGCCATAGGAGATGTTATTGGATGCAATATGATTAACATAATGAGACTAAATACTTGTGAACATTTGTAAGTCACCATAAATAGGTGCTTGAAAGTGTTGGTTAAAACGATGATAGCATAAGGCAACTATGTGACCAAAGTTGAAGAAAATATGGTAATGTATTTGAATAAACCTTTCACATTCATATCCACGTCCACTATTAGAATCACTAAAGGCAAAGTAAGTCATATCAGAACCACGTGTATCTTGTGACTGAATTGAAGGAGTGGTAGAGTGAGGAATCTTTGTGAAGGGAAACCACGAATAATCAAAAGCAAATTTACAAAAAATTCCCTTTTGATGGATCCTTACGAATGGTCATCACTACTAGAAAAAGCACATTTAACTTCAGACACGAAATACCTTTAACCTCAGCTACAGAGGCAAGGTAATGAAGGGCGTCATGAAAAGTGCAAACTTTACCTCTCGGTTTTAAAAAAACTGACGGGTATGTGAAAAAGTCATGGGTTTGATCTCAGGAGAGATCTTTTTGGAATTCTGAAATAGAGAAAACACATGTCCTTTCGGTTTTGTAATTTCACCGACGGATATACCATATTTTCACCTCAGTTATCTCATAAAATCGAGGGGTAAAATAACTTTGAGTTTATTAAATCTAATGTGGGTTGTCATTTCATTAAACCCTATACTGAACATATAACTTTTAAAAATTGGTTAGGAAGATAATTATACGAACAATTCTGTTATATTTGAAGAACAACATACATTGATTATGTTTTTGAAGTATCCTGCAACTCACCACTCTTCCCACACTGTTTTATGGTTAAAATCTCTCCAATGTTTCAAGTTCTTTATTCAACACTTTCTTTTCTACTAATTCATTCTTGAAAGCATGAAATTTGATGCTTTGAAAAATGAAAAAATATGGAAGAAAGTTGAATGTAAACTGGAATTATTGGAGAGATTTTAACAATAAAATAACGTGAGATGAATGATGAGTTTCAGAATGTTATAAAATTATTAATCAATGTAAGATAAGTTTTAGATACAACATAATTTTGCATATGATTATTTTCGAAATCTGTAAGGGCTCTTGATTGGCTGCATTTTGTGGCAAAACATTAGAGTATATATGTATGTCATACTGAATGTTAAGACATACATAATGATGTGTGTGCAGGGTAAGTTAACTTAGCTAACTATAAGTTAAGCTAGATGTCATACAGAATGTCATGACTTGGATCGTATGACATCAAGCGAGCAGGGTTAGTTTTTCTGGTATCTCGAAATCAAGAAACAAATCAGAAGCTCAAGCTGGAAGTCAGGAAACATTTTAGAAGCCCTAAACGATCTAAAATGTCCATGAATTAATTGGCAAGCGTGCAGGTTATTGAAGAGAGGTTTATTATGGATAAACCTAATTTATGCACCAAATCCCAAAGGACTGAATGCTGCTATAAATATCAGAAGGAGCAATCCTAGAAGAGCAGCTCTTGACAGAAGAATAGAGAGTGCATACTAAAGAGTTCTTGTGAGTGAAGAAGGCTAGTCTTCACGTGTGAATCGTGTCTTAGGAATACTTGTTCACCAAGCAACTGTATGTTGCATTGGTGAGGTAGATTCTAAGTTGTGTCTCACTCAAAGCTGTTAAGCAATAGTGTGTGTGTCCCTTGACCAAAGATGTGAAGCAAGATCAAGGTGTGTATGAAGTGTTTCTTCATATTTATTTTGTAATTGTGAATTATATATCACTGAGGTGATTGAGGGGGAGTGAGTGGGTATACTCAGGTCTAGAGCGTCTCTAGGTTGAAGTGTCATTGGGTAGGTCTTCAGTGAAGAGTGCAAACTGGTGTGTTTGACTCTGAATTAATACTGCTGATAGTGAATTTCCTCCCTGGCTTGGTAGCCCCTAGATGTAGGTGTTGTTGACATTGAACTGAGTGAACAATTGCTGTGTTATTTACTACTTTTACTTACAGTTTAATTAGTTAGTACATCAGTCAATGTCATAGTGGATGTTATAACTTTGGTAATAACATCCATCGTGTGCTTGCCAGAATTTCAAAATCAATTTACTAGGTTATATGTCCAAAGAGTGGTTAGTGAAACAAACAATCGTCATTAGATATAATAAACTCAACTAGACGAAATAAGATGAGAGCTACACAAAGAATCACAAAAAAAAACATAATCTCAATATCAATATCAACAACAAAAACAACAAGAAAACACAAACAACAACAAACACAACAGCAAGAAGAACAACGTCAATACACGACAATATCAATAATAACAACGTCAATAAACAACCTCTAGGGTTTAGGGTCTCAACACAAGAGTAACAACATCGAAAAAGCAACATTAATAACAACAACAAAAACTCCAGGGTTTCAGATTTCAACAACAACAATATGACAAAAATAATAGTAGTGATGTTTGATGTATCAGATCTTTGATGAAGAAGTAAAAGAAAATTATTTGGATCTCTGGATAATAAAAGAGAGCCCTAAACATATAACATTTTCGTATTGACGATGGTATGTTTTTATGGCTCTCGTTGTTTAGGGCTCTTTGTTAGGGTTTTGTTTATGTTGTTTAGACAAAAGAAACTGAATGCTACAAGCTAAAGCTATATATATATATATATATATATATATATATATATATATATATATATATATATATATATATATATATATATATATATATATATATATATATATATATCAGAGAAACATATTCACCTCGATTGGTAAGAAAGCCGAGATGAAAAGTAGCATACTTTTAAATTAAAAATAAAATATTCAAGAATACGCCACTTTTAATGAGATAAAAACATAAACTGAGGTTGTTGGGATTCAAAACATGTACACTGAATAGGTTTACCCCTCGGTTTTCCAAATAACCTACATAATATATTGTGTATTTAAAAAAAAAAGCAAGGTGCGTCCAAGTATTTAACCTCGATTTTTAAATACGTGAGGTGAAATCGTCATCATGAAATGTATTATTTGTAGTAGTGTACGAACCCAATATTGAATAACTACCTCTTATATTGTAGACATTTTGATTGTCAAAACAATTAAGTTGATCACGTGCGCAACACGAATGACATTCTTTCTACTCTTTGCGTTTGAATAAAATCTACAACGAGGGAGTCTTCTATCTACTTTACTAGTTGTGAACGAAAGGAAGCCTAAGATACAACACAAAATCACATTCCTAATACATATAGGGTTTTGATAATACCTAAATGCGAGACTATCACTTTAGCATAAAAGTTATATTTATAATCATTTATACGTATCATATCTTATGGTGTACCTAGGGGTATGAATAGGCATGCCAAGTAACAGGGGTCTACGGTCTAGCCTACACAGATTCAAGCTAGAGTCTTCTTTTAAATAGAAAAGGTCTAAGATTTTTAAACGCTTAATTAGTTAAAAATGTTACGTCATGGTGCATAAAACCTTTTAAGTTATCAAATGGATCTATTTAAATAAATATGAATATACTTATTATTATTATTATTATTATTAATTATTATTATTATTATTTTATATTTAAATTAAAATACAAAATTTATGAACAATGTCATAAATTATTTTCATAAGTTCTAAAAAAACTAAATAGTCTCACAAAACTTATGTTACTAAGTAAGCTCGAATAAATCAATGCAAATAAATATTTAGTATCATTATTCTTTTAATTTATTATTTTATTTAAATATTAGTTTAATTGCTTATTTGTATATGTTCAAATGAAACAAGCTTTTAAGTAGGATAATTGGTCAACCAAACATTCTAAAAAGTAAGATTCGAGACAAAAAAGTAAATATTTAATAGGCTACTGGCCAAACGTAGACTTAAAATTTTTTAGTAGGTTAGACTTAGGTTTGACAAAGCCTAATCCGGTTTAGCCTATTCTCACTCATAGGTGTAGCACATTTCTCTAATTAGCGTTAATACATCGTAACAAGGCACCCAGTGGCAGATCTAGCTGGGTGCTGGCGGGAGCAGTTGCATCCCTCATTTTTAATTCTTCTTTCATTAAACAAAACACATCATTTTGGAATTTGGAATAAATAAAAAACATCATTACAACTTGAAGTCCCATTCTTTCGTCTTTCACTTTCTCTCAAACCCTTCTTCTTTTACTCGTCAAGCCAAGCCATAAAACTCATCAAATTCTTCATTTTGTTTTTCACACCCACAACTTCTATGGTGGAAAAGTCGATTGCGTTGTTCACAACTTCGATGGTGATTTCAACAACGACTTTGACAATGAGAGCGACTTTGTTAACAATTTCGACCACAACGGCGTAACAACGTTGTTTCCCTCACTGTCACATAAGTTTTAATAAAAAGGTGTATAATTTCAAAATTTATTTGTGTTAATATGTTATTCTAACTCTTAATTTCTAGATGAATGACAAGTTGGTTGCTTTTTTGTGCTTTATTTCTTACAAGTTTTAAATTTTAATCCATTACAATTTACATATTACAAACTAAAATGATTATTTAGTTGCTTTGTTCTCTCTTTGTTTCCTGTAAGTTAAGTTGATGAGAATTTCTTATCCCACCCCTTGGGCTTCTTAAGCACCATGCGCTCTGCCTAAAATACCCCATGATTCCGAAGATATATCTCTAGACGCACCTTTTTCCAGCTTTTTTTTAATTATGTCTGTAGATGCATCTACAAAATATTTCCTTATGTGTATTTATGAAAGTAACCCATAATACCATAAATTCAACATTGCAACGATAAAATCAACATTCATAAAATAAAATTGGTGTTACATTGATGATTTCAACAAAAATTTAAATACTACATTTCAATAGCCCGGTGGACGCTTGCACATCTCTAAGATGTCATCAACCGTTCTTCAGATGGACGCCTCCAACTCGACGAAATTTTCTCTTTGAAACTGAAATACGTTCGCCACATCGCCATAACATTGTCTTGATTCTTGAGCTCAAACTTATTGTAAACACCGTTCCCTTCGTTGTCAACTGAAGGTGAACGAATCTCAAGCTTCACAACCTTTCATTTGTAATTTTAAGGTAGGCGATATTGGATCTCGGCTATAATATCGGGGAGGGGGTGAGATCCATGAGTTTTAACATCCTTCTGGGTGTTTTGTCGTCGAAAAAGGAGACACTTGCGACATACCAACGGATCTTGATTTCTAACAATTGAGACATTTTTGTATTTGTGTAAAAGATAACAAATGAAATCCCAAATCTATAGAAAACCTAGGTGAATATGGACCAACCATTTTCTGTCAAACTTTTTTCTAGAGGTGTACCTCCGAAACTTTCCCTGAAACTGCAAAATTAAGATCCTTCCGTAGATGCATATCCGGATCTTTTCCTACTACATTTTAAAACCAGAACTCAATATAGAAGCACATCATAATAGACAAATAAAAGGAATAAGTGCATAAATAAGGCATAAGAATAAAAAGTGACTATTTTGCACTTTAAAGTTTTTACAATTAGCCGTCTGATTATATGAGAATTCAAAACGAATCAAAACAAGTGCCGTCGGCTAAATCTGTTGGTGGTAACCCTTTGGACTTTTCCACATTCGATTCCTTTTCAATGTTGTTCAATCTTTTGAACTCGTGCATCGTTTCAACAAAATGATCCGGCCACATCTCGAGATTTGCGTTTGAATGAGTCACCCATTCTGGTGATGTATGTGGTATGGGCATACCGGTTTCAAGTAAACTTGTACAAATTGTCTTGATTTTGCAAGTCATCCAATACACATGATGCGATCATTTGAATTTTGAGGTGGTGCAATGCAGAGTGGATAAAAGGTTTGTGAAAACCCGTATCGCATCAAGTCAATGCGAACCCTATTATATGCTCATGCAATAAGAAGATCCATATCAGGGAAGGTCATCCATTTCGATACCGGTGCCAGACCACTCAAGCAAGGAACAAGAGATTCATAAAACGCATCAAATTTTCTTTCTTTTCATACAACCGTGTGTACGATTCTTTATGCGTCTTCAACTCCTGGATTAGTTGATGAAAAATAAGCGCATGACTATCCTCTCCTTTACCAAGCAAAACCGAAACGGCTCGGTAATCACAATTACCATCCCCTTCAACATTGACGATAATTTGATGTATTTGTGCATAAAAACCGGCATCTCGTCGACAAATGAAATTTTCGGTGGAATCGGGGTCGGAGGAGGTTTGCTTATACGGGATCCTTTCATGACCCTTTTTTGAGATTTAGGAGTCGATGAGTCAGGATAAAGTCTGTCAGCATGCTCATAATAAGAAGGAGACTGTGTAGTCGAGTTGTTATTCGGTGTAGGCTTCATTTTCTTTGGAGCATCTTTTGTCTTGACTGGTTGAGAATGCGGTTTCATGTCGGTTGTTTTAGGATAGGCAATATTCCTCAATTGTTCTTTGATGTGGAGTTTCATGTTGTCATCGGCCTTTGAGAATCTCTCTTGTATTGCTTCCCATTCGGTCAAAATAGAGATATTCAGTTTACCTTCTTCCATGCAACCATCATCATCAAAACTAAGTCTTTTTCAATGAGGGCAAACTTCGCCCATTCTTATTGGCTCACCTAGTTTCAAATTTTTAGCAATAACACAAGCACACGGAAGACCATAGGTTTTTACAATAGTGCAACCATACTTTTCCCCATTGAAACCTACAGTTTCAGTTTGTATGGCCTCGTGAAAAATATAGTTCAACCCCGATCGAGACATATTTCTGATCAATTGAGAATAAATAATATTATCTTTAAATCGACGTTCCAATACCGTTATACTCCGACCAAATTTTTTTTATATCATTATGTTGGTTTTTAATCATGAGATTTACGAAGTCTCAATCTCGACACAAATTCCCCTTGCTATTACCCAACCAATTTTTCAAACTAGCATGGGTCGACTCAACTCTGTTGGTGGTTATATTTCTAAGGTGTCAGACATTATCAGTCCATACACATACTATTTTCTCCTTCACCTGATAAAGAATGGTGCTTTCAACATATTTCAATAAAGCAGGATAGTTTTCACACACTTTCCGAAATTGAATGAAGGAATCAACATATAATTCTTTCGTTGAAGAATTTAGTATACAATTCCATGCATCCATTATTTTTTTAACAATCACACCGGCCTTCACCAATTTTCCACCTTCAGACTCTACTTGTTTCGCCCCCACCGCGGGTTTAACCCGACTTCTCACATTCTTTGTTATGTGATATCGACAAAATAATGCATTAGAAGAAGGAAATACCTTTGCAACCGCATTCATCAACGCAGTATCACGGTCAATAACAATCGCTTTATACATCTCAACTTTGTCCTTCAAAAGTGACCGACACACCTCTAATGCCCATGTAAAGTTGTCCTCACTTTCACACTCCAGAAAAACAAAACCAACGATATATGTCTTCTCGGTAGACGTAACACCAACCATTTCAAATAAAGGAAGTCTATACTTGTTGCTCTTGTATGTAGAATCAAGAATGAGCACTGTCGATAACGTGTTGAACAACTTTATTGGATCCAGATGAGTCTAAAAAATATCTCGGTCCGTAACTCCATCGTCGCAAGTTATGTACTGGGACATGCAACTGTTATCATCCAACAATTTTAAAAGTTGTTGCATCTCACTTATATCTCCTTTAATCACCTTGTTGGTGCGGTACCGAATGTTATACACTTGCCTTATATTTGATATGTAGTATCAGTGTGACAAGTATATTTTTTGGTTGGACAAGATTCAAGGTCATGTCACTAATACATGTCTTCTCTTCCGGTTTGAGTCGACATACACTAGCATGACCTTATAACATTAAGCACAATTCATGGTTATGCAAACCACAAATAACACTAAATTTCAACATTTTGGTACTCAACATGTAACCACGAATCTTAAAAGGACATTCACATTTTCTACTACCGGTGTCGTCTCTTTTAAACTTTCGTAGAGGAGTCTGATATTTTCCGCTTCTTTCGCACAACAAAGTTACAAAAGCATTTCTTCTTTCCGAATCATTATCTGATCTTTCTATAACCACACCAAAACCAAGTTTACTTGCAGTCCTACGAATCCATGTGAGCGTAGTATCACGATCATCAAACTCTTGCTTGTTATTAAAGTCAACGCCGACATTTACCGGCTTTACGACAATCCCTTGAACATTCTGAGAAACATCATTTGTGGAAACTAATTCTTTTGAGATATTATCAGGGTGCACCATATCTATTTGTAAATAATAAGAAAAATAAACAAAAATTACAAATCTGCTGTAAAAAAGCAGAACAGACACGTTTCGGAGATGTACATCCGGAGGTGTGTATCTTCAACATGCTCTGGAGGTACAGCTCCGGAAGCAACATTACTTTTCCCCCCAAAAGTTTGATGATTAATGTGAGCAATGTAGTGGACAAAGTCCATTCTTTACCTGAAATTCGATCTTCTCTTGCTCCCTTTGATTTGTTGCACGAAAAAGTTAGAGTTTTGGAGTGAAAATGATATTGAAAATATAGGGTTTTTTAGGTTGGTGAAGGTGGGTGTGGAAGAAGAAAGAACAACAATGGGGAGAGTGGTCATGCAGGTTTCAAATATAGTAGAAACTTCTGGAGTTGTATCTACAGAACAATCTGGCGCTTAGACGTTCCGGAGGTGCATCTATGGAAGTTTTCCTAAACTGAATTATTTTGAAGTTTTTTTCAGCGTATACCAGTATAAAATGATTTCTTAGATGTAACTCCGGAATAAACCAAATTTTGACAAAAAAAAAAGGTGCGTCTAGATATATATCTCTGGAAATAGGGGGCATAAAAGAAAATTCGCTAGGTATTTAACAGTATTAAGGGGTGAATTAAAATTTTTTAAGTTGATTTGTGAATTGTGAGTAAATTTCATTTTGAAATACCTTAGATAATTAGAGTTAAAACATTGAAAATGTGAGTGTGGAAGAAGAAAACACAACAATGGGGAGAGTGGTCATGCAGGTTTCAAATATAGCAGAAACTTCCGGAGCTGTATCTACGGAACAATCTGGCGCTTAGACGTTCCGGAGGTGCATCTATGCAAGTTTTCCTAAACTGAATTATTTTGAAATTTTTTTTAGTGTATACCAGTATAAAATGATTTTTTAGATGTAACTCCGGAATAAACCAAATTTTGACAAAAAAATGTGCGTCTAGATATATATCTCCAAAAATAAGGAGCATAAAAGGAAATTCGCTAAGTATTTAACAGTATCAAGGAGTGAATTAAAAAAATTTAAGTTGATTTGTGAATTGTAAGTAAATTTCATTTTGAAATATCTTAGATAATTAGAGTTAAAACATTGAAACATAGTGGAGGTGTAGAATCACAATGTCAATAATAGTATCAAATAATGGGTTAAAGTTAATCCATATAAAAATTGTAATTCTTGCTTCCTGCAAGTTAATCCATTTAAAAAACTTTATGAAATTGTAATGTAATGCTTGCTTCCTCAAACTTTTGTTTGTTATTCTTTTCATGCATTATGAAATAAGATTATGAAAGAATGGTTGTGTGTTTAATTTCTCATAAATTATAGTGTAGTGTGTTTAATATTCTCATTGATATTGATTTAGAAATTATGAGTCATTTTAGTAGAACTATAAGTTATTTGAATAAGAAACATATATTTAATAATTTTAAATGTTAATAATATTGGATATATAAATATATATATATATATATATATATATATATATATATATATATATATATATATATATATATATATATATATATATATATATATATATATATATATATATATATATATATATATATATATATATATATATATATATATATATATATATATATATATATATATATATATATAGTGATTCTTTTTTATATTACAATTGATCAACAGTTGTAGAGATTGAATCATAAAATTGTGAGCAAATATTTGAGTTTTTAAGTTTTAAGAATAAGTAACAATTTCGTTCCTAAGGATATTTACAAAGCATTTAAATGATTAATTTATGTGCTCTTGTAAATTCTATCTTATGAATTTTAGTGAGGAAGGAAAAAAGTAGTTTGATATATCAATTTTAATACTTTTATCTTTATGTTGTAGATCATCCTGAATTAAATAGCTTGTCAACTATTTCTAAATTGTGTGAAACTCTAAAGAAACACGGGGAAGGCGGATACATATTATTTCTTGTTGGTAATATGATGTTTTACATTGAAAGTGAAATAGTTGAACATTTGATTCACTTATTGATGAATTCAAGTCAATAAAAGAGCGGAAGATGTTACTTTGATTTGAGGTTGAAAATCTCTTTTTACATATTCTACTTTTATTTTGTTTTCGAAGATATTTTGTCTTTAAAATTGTATTTGAATATTTTGGATTTTAATTATAATATTTTAGTTGATATTTGTCGTTCCTCCTAATATTTTAGGCAAGATCCGCCACTGAAGGCACCATTGTGTCATAAATAAGTTTTATTCTTTTATTTAATCTCTCGTTTATATGTCTTTATATGTGTGACCATGTAAGTTACATATGTAAGTTATGTAACGTTGATAATAATATTATAAATAGAGGGTGATATCTAACAACTAATTAGTATAACCCAATTGGCAAAAATGTCATGTGATCTTCATAATCTTTTTATGATAACGATTACATGTCTAATTATTCTTTTGTTTTTATATATGTATTGAATACAAATCATAATTTGTGTCATCCTTATATAGTCAAATATTATATTTCTCATTAGTTGAGTATACTTAGCAGTAATAAATAAGTTCAATATCTCACATTGACTTATTTTAGTATGGTCATGTATTTTACATTCATAATCGGTCAAGGGCTCAATAGATATTACTTTGATATATGTAGGAGGGGAAATCTCACATAGGTTATTCATGTCCCTCCACATGACTCATTGAGCACTCATTTAACTGACTATATAATCATTTTGTAATGGATGATTCTTAGAAGCAATGGTGATTCGTGTTGAACTTGATAGGTAGGACCACTGTTCGATCCCCCGCAACTGCGACTGGGAGGGGACCGAAACCACTTCATGCTAGAACCGACCCCTGAATCAGATTAGTCGGTCCAATGGGCCGGATACTAGCGGTGAAAATCAAAAAATAAAAATTGGTCAATTTCTCATGTAGATACCATAGTGGTTTCAAGTCAAATTGTGACATACACCATTGTGGCTGAGAATAACTTATAAAACTTACATAACACATTATGTAATACTTTCATGGTAGGACACTCAAATATAAGTATTAGTCCTGATATTTATACCTATGTGAAAACTTGATATATCATATCCATGAAATTTAAGATACGGTCATCAGTCTACTCGCATAATAGTCTATATCAGAGTTATCAAAAGCGGTCGTTCCCGGCGTGATCCCTGGCAGTCCGATTGGGGGAGCAGCCTTCCGCGTGAGAAGTATGGAGCGAATCACAAGCTTCGATCACGGCCGATTTCTACGGATAGCGGGTTACCCGGTTTTGTTTTTATTTTTTTTATTTTTTTATGGAAAATTACTATTTTTCCCTAGTTTTTTAAAGATTAAAATGATTTTTTTTCTTTTTTCCTTTCACTCGTTCAGACAACGTTCTCTCTGTTTCTCTGCTTGTGCTCTAACTTCTTTTTCTCCGCTCTAACTTCTTTCTCTCCACTCGTCTATCTTTCTTCGACCGACACCCCCTTCTCCGTTCGTCTCTCTCCGACCACCCATCTCCACTCCTCCACTTTTTCATATTGTAAGTCCTTCAATTTTTCACTTTTTTTGTTATGAAGTTCTTTATTTTTCATGTTGTTATGAATTTCTGTTTATGTTTAATGTTGATGTTCCTTTGTTTTTCATATTGTAATTTGTAAGTTCTTTTGTTTATGTTTATGTTTAATGTTGTTATGAACTTTTCTTTTTTTTTTTTTCACTTGATTTCCTTTTGTTTATGTTTAATGTTCTACTCTTCTTTTTATGCTTTATTCCTCCTTTATTTATGAACTTCTTTCTATACTTCTCTGTTTATGTTTTATTCCTCCTATGTTTATGAACTTTTTTATGTTTTATTCCTCCTATGTTTATGAAGTTCTTTTTATGAACTTCTGTGTTTAATACTCCTCTGTTTGGTTAATTTATTGTTTATTAATCCATTAGATATGTTTATGTTTTATTCCTATATAATATGACAACATCTCCCGCTACACCGAATTCTACCTCGGTTATTTCATGTGGTCAAACCCTCAAACCAAGTGGTAACAATATTGACATGGCATGGGAATATTATCATTGGAAGGATATAAATAACAAGAAGAATGTGACATGTGATTTTTGTAATCTAACTAGTAGTGGGTGAATTAGTAGAGCAAAAAAGCATCAATTAGGAATAAAAGGTGATGTAGTCCCTTGCTTGAAAACTCAGGCGGAAGTTAAAGCAATATTACATGTCGATATGGTTGAGAAAGAGATAAATAAAAGAGGAATATAATAGGTGATGGTGCAATTATACGCGGCTGATACAAATGATATTGAGGAAATAAGTTGAATTCGAAGCGGAAAGAGGCTTGTTGAGACATCTTTAATGGCTGTCAAGATGATCAAAGGAGGGAAATCGCGATCCAAAATGCAACGGAAATTAAAACTTTCTCTTTAGTGATCCTTGCGAATGGTCATGGTCAATGATAGAAACGATTAGCTCTTGTGACGATGAAACCTTTGATGCTGAATCGAAGGAGTGATCACGAGATTTGAACGATGAAAAACATCTCTACTCAGTCCGCACGAACATATTCATTTAGTCTTAGTGCTAGCTAATACGATTGAAGGCTTTGAGTGTGTGTGTGTGTGTGTGTGTGTGTGTGTGTGTGTGTGTATCTGTGTGTATGTGTGTATGTGTGTGTGTGTGTATGTGTATGTGTGTGTGTGTATGTGTGTGTGTGTGTGTGCGCGTGTGTGAGTGTGTGTGTGTGTTGTGTGTGTGTGTGTGTGTGTGAGAGAGAGAGAGAGAGAGAGAGTGTGTGTGTGTGTGTGTGTGTGAGAGAGAGAGAGAGAGAGAGAGAGAAAAGGAAATACGGTTAGAGTTTCACAGTCTGAATTTTCATCAAGAGTGTATACTTCTGCACAAGGGTGTTATTTATAGAACTACTTGTCTGAGATGCAATCTAAAAATCCCACTTAAGTGTATGCGCACCATATCTTATGGTGTACTGTATATAACCTAAGCGCGTGGTACTTTACCACATTCCGTATTCTACTTAAGTGCACCGTACCTTACGGTGTTATACATTTACTTAAGTGCATCGTACTTTACAGTGTTTCTTATTTACTTTACCTCTTATCAACTTGTCCTTATGTGTGTGACCCTGTAGGTTTTCGCGACATTAACAATTATATTAAATCACACATTTAACATAATAAACAATGAGCGGTATCTAGCAACACATCACTGATACCCAAGTCACGAAAATGTCATGTGATCTGACAAAAAATTTTGTGATAATACATGTGTACAATTACCCTTTTTCTCCTATGTCTATATTGAACACACGACATATACAGTGTCATCCTTGTCTAGTTCAATATTGGGCCCTTAGACATTTGTCCTGCTACGCAGGATGAGCAAATTCCATCTAGGTCACTCATGTCCTTCAACATGCTTTGTGAAGTACCCGTCAATTGTCTTTATGGTTATCCAGTTACGAACAATGTTTGATCAGCAATAAAGTACTCAACTCTATATTTATGGTTCATAGTGGTTTCAGGTCGAAGGGTGGTATACACCATTATCACCATGAGAGTAACTTATGACATTTTACATAACAATCTATGTAGCACTCTCATAGTGGGTCAATCCAATATAAATATTACTCCTAATATTCATACCTATGTTAATACTTGATAGCTCCTTATCCATAATCCATGAGATGTGATCATCAATTTATCTACATAATAGTCTTAATGCTTTAAGGTTATCTCATTTCACAGTAAAGCTCAACTACAGATACTTTAATAATAGTATCCTTCTGTTTAATGGGATCTCATGATTATGTCACACTCAATATTTCATTAAAAATACTAGCTATTTTAGGAACTTTATTATTTTGGAAAAATAAACATAATAAAGAAATTCTTTTTATTAATAATAAATAATTTGATACAAGTACCAAAAGTATTGGCTTCTAGGGCTTACACCAACATCATTGGATTTAGTCTTTAAGAAGATTAAGGACTCAAGCATCAATGATGTGTGTGATAAAGAAGCGAGGACAAGAACCGTACAATATATTGCTCGTTTTGTTTATAATTGTGGTGTTTCTTTTAACATAGTAAATACAAAAGCATTCAAGCAAATGTTGGAAGCCGTTGGAAGCTATGGTCCTCATTTGATATCGCCAAGTTTTCATGAACTTAGGGTTCCACTCCTTCAAAAGGAGTTGGACTATACAAAAGGGTTATTGAAGAATCACGAGGTGCAAAAGAATAAATATGAATGTTCAATTATGTCAGATGGTTGGTCGGATAGAAAAGGTAGAACCTTGATTAATTTCTTGGTCAATTGTCCAGCGGGAACGATGTTTGTGAAAAGTGTCGATGCTTCTAACTATGCCAAGACAGGGGATACGCTAGCTGAGTTGTTGGACACTTTTGTTTAGGAAATAGGTGAATCAAATGTTGTTTAATTGATTACCAACAATGAAAGTAATTATGTAGCGGTGGGTAAAATCTTAACTTCCAAAAGGCCAAACATGTTTTGGACTCCATGTGTAGCCCACTATATAGACATTATGTTAGAAGACATAAAAAAAATTTCAAAGGTTGATAAGGTTATAAAAATGGAGTTAAGGTTGTGGACTACATTTATAACCACACATTTGCTTTGAATCTAATGAAAAAGACTACTAGCAATGTTGAATTGGTTAAGAGTGGAGTGACAAGGTTTGCTACATCTTTCCTTACTCTACAAAGGCTGCAAGAACTAAAAATTAAGCTTAGAGAGATGTTCACTTGTGATGAATTAGTGAGTTCTAAGTGTACCAAGGATGCTAAAGGAAAAAGAGCAACTAATATTATACTTATGTCAACATTTTGGAGTGATTTTTTCTACACTCTTAAGGTCATGACGCCTCTTGTGGATGTGCTAAGAATGGTTGATAATGAAAGGAAACTCGCAATGGGTTACATATATGTTGCAATGTGTAGCGAAGGAATCAATTGAAAAAGCTTTCAATTCAAATTCAAGCAAGTAGAAAGTTGTATTTGACATCATTGATAAAAATGGGAGTGTCAACTTCATCATCCGTTACATTTTGCAGGTTACTATCTCATTCCTGAATATTTTTATGAGAAATCAGAAATTGAGAATGATCCTAAATTGGTGAGAGACCTCCGTAAATACATTGAGACACTTAGTGAAAGCGGTGATGTGGAAGACATGATTTCAATACAATTGGCACAGTACAAGGGTGTTATAGGCCTCTTTGGTTTAAGAGCGGCAATTAGACAAAGGTCTACATTAGCTCCAGGTAAGATGGAAGTTAATTTTTTTTTACAATTATGGAATTTGAAAACTAACTTCAGGTTGACAATTATTGATTTTTTACTTGCAGCTGAGTGGTGGAAGTCTTATGGAGCCAAAACTCCGGATTCGCAATTGTTAGTTGTTAAAATGTTGAGTTTGAGTTGCAGTGCTTCCAGATGTGAGCGTAACTGGAGCATATTTGAGCATGTAAGTAATAATTTTTTACTAGGATATTAAAGTATCTTACATTCAAATATTATTAAATTAATATTTCAAATTATTGTATTTTAGATTCATTCTAAGAAGCGAAATAAGTTGGAATATCAAAGGTTGCAAGACTTGGTTTTCATCAAGTATAACCAAGCTTTGGTTGAAAGATTTGAAATTCGGAACAAGATTGATCCAATAAAATTTGGTGAAGTTAATTATCACACTCAATGTTTGGTGAAAGAGATGAGAGAGATAAGAGAAAATGGTGAACCTTTAAAAAAAGACTTGATTCATGAAAATGATGATTTAACTTGGACTCAAGTTGCCGAAGCAAGTGGAGTTAATGGACATGTAATCTACACTATGAGGTCAAGGTTACTTGAAATTACAAGTACATCTAGAGCACAACAAGTGGTGGTAGAAGATGTTGAAAATGAAGTATTAGAGGAATATTTTGATGATCTATAAAGAATACATCTTTGATGTATGATCTTTGATTTTTATGTTTGCTTGAATTTTCATATAATAATTTTAAATTTGAATTTTAAGATGTGATATTTTGAATCTTCTACTATATTTTGAATCTTCTATAATAATTTGAATCTTGATTAATCATTATTTTTTGACATTAAATTTTATAAATCTTTTAAGTGTTGCGTTATTTGTTTAGTTTTACACTAAGTATATGATATTGTTTTATGAATTATTATAAATATGTTAAGTGTTGTGTTATTTGTTTAGTTGTTTAGTTTTATATTAAGTATATGACATTGTTTTATAAATTATTATATAATTAAAAATTTGGCGTTATTTGTTTAGTTGTTTAATTTTATATTATATATGACATTATTTTATAAATTATTATATAATTAAAAATTAATCACCGTTATTTCATTTTTTGAGTCAACCGTTCCGCAATTAATAACTCTGGTCTATATATACATTATTGATGTGTCATACTTATATTTAATGATATCTCATATTTAAGTTGGATTTAATACACCATTAAATGATTAAACTTTTTCAGAGACTTTATTACTTTAAAAACAAACATAATAAAAAAAAATCTTTTATTATAAATAATTTACATGATACATATTTTAAGTTCAATCGTTAAATTATTAGTCTGTAGGACTTACACCAATACTTTGCACCAGAGGAGTCGAAAAAACTCTTGGATAGAGTAAGATTAATGCAATGTGTACCACCAATGGTTAGTTTCTTGAACTTGGCAATACACATCTCATGAGCAAAGAGGAGAAGCTTTAACATTCTCGAGTTGCACATATTCAAACTTTCTTTCAATAACAGAGATTATGGGACTAAAGTCATACAGGAATTGTAAATGAAGCAGAATTTGTTTATCCTCATCTGCAAACTATATTTGCCTCTAAACAAATCTCAGCCCAATAATTGAATATCATTGAAAAGTAAATGGTTGTTCATTTAAAATTTAATTATTTTCTTGATAAATAAAACTTAACAAAAAAAATTTAAAAATAAAACATATTTTAAGAAGATAAAATGATCTAATATTATCATATTCAAATGAAATGCTCAAAAAATAATCTAACAAATTAACAATACTTTGAAAGATTTGAGAATAAGGTATTTGCGTAGTTCCATAACATTTTCTACGACTACCACATTTTACAAGATAAAAGGATCTAATATTATCATTTTCAATTGAAATGCTCAAAAAAGAACTAAAAACTTTTACAATACCAACATTTTCTACTGCCTCTGTTTAGATACACCAAAGATACACCAAATGTATAATCCGAATAATACTCGATAGATCAGAAATGACACAGCCTTAATCATCATTTTATTTTACACATAAAGCTCTACTTATTATAACCAGATGGATTCATACATTCACAGATCGATAAATTGAATGGATAATTACGATACAAATTCATGCACTTTTACCGCCGCTGGTATATGTACATATATATTAGAGCTGTGAAAATCAAGATTAACAAAATATGGCATACATGCCACTGCGTCTCACATTAAAAAAAAACTTACAAACTACACTTGTTCCTGCTGTACTGTAGGAACTGGTGCTATTGCAAATTGTAGACCTCTTCGCTGCCCAGAATTTAGAACAAAAGCAACTTGGGTTGCCGCTAGTGCTGCTGCCTCCTGATCAAAATACAAAAACAAAACAGTAAGAAAATCACAGAATATAAACTGTCATACTACACAAAACAGTAACAAAATTTAGTCATGGATACTAACTTGTCTTTGTCGCCTCCTTTGCAGAATACTGATTGCCCAAGCCATGATATAGCAAGGTAAAAGAAATCCAGCAGCTCGAAGCAAGAAAAGCTGCAGAAGATGGTAGGCTTATTAGGTTGGCTCCACGTGACATTTTAAATCAATACAATAGTAGACATAGGCATGAGAACAATTTTGAACGATAGACTCGAATCACTTACAGAGAAAAAATTGGATGGATCATCATCAGAAGAATCACCATCTGTTACAGAGAGTGCATGCCGCAGAAGTAAAAGGGCCATCAACTGGATCAAATAAAAAGGATTGGGCTTAAAATCATGTCCACTGGCTAGCATACTGATGTAGTGAATACAAACACAGATCAAATGTAGTGAAGCACCGGGGCTCTTAGCAAGTACAATTAATTAATTTGATAAAAATAACCAAATTCTGCAGTTTAATAAAGTGGAATGCAAGATAAATAATGCCTTACAATTAGAGCAGCTGAGCGACAAAAAGCAGCTCCACTGGCATTAGAAGCAGCATACTCATCATATTCGGCATCCAGGAATTGACGTTCTGCCTCTGCAATTGCCAATAGGCGAGGATCACGCAAGTCCAAGGGTGAGCCAGATAATGTCCAGCCTCCTCTGCGAGAAAGTCCATCACAAATTAAGGAGACAAGTTCAAAATGACAATAAACAAATCATTGTAGCCTCTAGATAACTTGTAAGGTAAATGATGGGCATAGAACTAATGAAATAATAATCAATCAAAAACTATATCAGAATATATATGTAAGTATATCGTCTTACCCTATTTCAATAGTGGTTTCTTCAGGATTAGGGCGAGGTGGTGGGGCCGTATACCCAGGCTGATAAGGCTGAGCATTATATGCAAAGAAAAGAAGGCATCAATAAGAGACATGAACAAAAGTAATGTAACCGGAAGGAATTCAATAGACGCATGATAATGAGAATTGGTTTAACAGTCTAACTCGGTTAGTTTTTTAAAACATTGGTAAAACAACTGTGAAGTATAATTTAGATATGCACATGCCTAAAGTTTTCATGTTCCACCCAATTTATCTTATAAAAAATGCAGAAGTCAAGTCGATTAACAAATGCAATCCTATTCAGGGTAGGAATTTGGAAGATGGACAAGTACAAGGGCAGCACTATATTCTATCCTTAAACATTAACCACAAAATGGTACCCAGTTTTTAGGTTTAGGCCTTATATGGTCTAGTTTGGTCTTTATTAAATTGTTCCAGGCTTTAAAAAAATGGATGCACTATGGTTACTGTATCAGTTAAGGGTACCCAATTTTATTGAACACCCCTACTTCCCATGTTGATACACGAACTTGAGCTCAACTTTAAGCAATTGAAGCTCTACTGTTAATGAAGAAAGGCCATCTCAGTGGCATTTATTAGAGAAGAAAGAAAAGGAAGGGTGTTGCAAAAGAGAGGATTGTTCTGAAATCAGTAAGCAGGCCCAAGATTCTACCAGAATGAGTACACATGCATAAGATGGTTCGGCGCGTGTTAAATAAGAGTTTGACTGATATAACTAACCACTTTAAAAAACATACCTAAAGGTAACAGATTAATAAACTATATAGGAGAAAAACATACCTGATGACATATCTCACAAGTTATGTCTCCTTTCTCATTGCACCAATGCTGGACACACTTTCTGTGAGCATACTGTGCAAACCAAATACAACCAGTTTAAGAATCACGAAGATCAAAAATAGAGATGGAAGAAATAAAAGCAAATATCGCAGTCAACAAGACCATTGTTCCTCCACAGACCCCTCTCTATAATTCTCAGCCTCTATAAAAGGATGAATGATGAACAACATCAGATTAATGCATTAATAAGCTCAATTGCAGAAAGCAAAAAAACAGTTTCTCACAAGATCATTTAGGTCTCAATTTGCAACTCGGTTAATTAAGTACACTAAATATATCTAACAGATATTTCATAAACAGGAAGAGCACATGTACAAGCACAGGCCAAAGCATTAAAACCTTCTAGCTAGGTAAATGTATATACTCTTGTATAGAAACAATAATTCCATCAACGCAGAGACTCTTAGAGGCTAAATAACACATAAACAGTAATACCACTAAAAAATGTTTTTCCATTTTTCATATCGAAATTACAACAAATCCAAAACACAAAACTCATCTAAATTAACAAACACAAAAGATCAAAAGTGTATATACCTTAAGACTACCCCTGCAAGCGCAGGGAGTCTCCAAATTGGAAACGCTATCCTCCTCCTGGCAGATACGGCACTCCACCGTCTGGATCAACGGCTCCTCCTCACCGCGATCATCTTCCTCTTGATCCACTGGTGAATCAGATCCGGAGGATCCAGATGCGGCATCGGCATCGGAAGCAACCGGAGATAACGATGGTTCGGAAGGAAGCTGCTCAGGCTGCTCAACAGGGTCAACGGGAACTGGGCGTTCGAGTTGGTCAACGAAGACTACCAAGTGATCGCTCATTGGGAAAATCAAAACCCTAACGAATGAAAACAAAATTATGAGATGAACGTGAAGATCGAGATAGAGATATTAGAAAAAGGAGAGAAAAAATTACCGAAAATTGAAAAGAGAGAATGAAAGTTGAAATGAAAGTTGAAACAGTGTGTGCTGTTGTTGATGGATTATTATCCTGTAATAATGAGATTAGATTTTTTGGTTTGAAAAAGGAAAGTGGAATGGTTATGAACTTATGGTGTTGTTCTACGCGTTATCTCTCACGCTTCGACATAGTCCAAACACGTGCGACTGGTCCTTTTACGACCGGTTCGGCTATGTAAGTAATGAATTCATCACCCATTATTATCGTTTTTTTGTTGTTTTTTATTACATCAAATTCACTGTTTGCGTAAATTGTTAACCACTTGTTATTATCGTGGCATTAAATAATTGATTAATTAATGTATATATAAAAATTATATTATATTATTTAACTTAGTTATTATTAACTTCACATATTATATTTTTTAAAAAATTATTTATAAAAAAAATCGTTTATATTTTTATACGCATTAAAAAAGCGGACAGACGGGACGCTAGTTCCTATAAAACAAGCAAGGAGCTCAATTTGATAACAATACTGAACTTCACAAACAGAGAGATGATGGAGACCCATGTCTCAAAGAAGAGAGTTAACACCAAACAAAATCTACAACTCGTTGTTCCCAAACGGCAGAGGGTATTTTTCTCTAAAATTCCCAATCTCAATGTTCGTGTTTATCAAACTAGACAAACACTTCAATCTCAGATAAACCCTAACCTTAAAAAATCAACAATAATGCTTCCTTTCCTTCGTAATTTCAATTTGGATAAACATGTTTATAACAAAACTAATGTCAAATGTGATCACCAATAGATCATTGAACCTTATGTATCCGGCATTGATGATTATCATCGAACAACCGAGATAATAGTAATACATATTTATTCCATTCAAATTGGCACTGTCATGGTATTTAAATACTCACATTGCTTAATAGGGGTGTACGCGGGTTGGGTTGGACCGGGTTCACCTTAACCCGTTACCCAACCCGTTCAACTTTCAATGAGTTGGGTTTATCATCAAACTCGTAATTCTACTTTAAAAACCGACCCGAATCAACCCGGATATTTACGGGTTGGGTAGGGTTGGGTCCACGGGTTGTGTATATAATAATTATTATTTTCAATTTAAAAAATCTATAACACAATTCGATATAATTTTGCATATTTCAAACAATTAAATTATTTACGTAGTGGAGACAAATCCTACATATAAAATAGAATAATTAAAAATATAACAATTAAAATTTTGAAATGTATTTTCTTTGTCATAAAAAATATTAAGATACATATACACCATTAATTATTTATATATTTTCATTAATATACCTTAATTTATAAAAATTTATTAGTTATTTTGATACTCAAATGTTATCCATTACAAATATATATCAACATATGTAAAACAAATATATAATAATATACAGTATATATTAGTTATTTTGATACTCAAATGTTACCTTTTCTAGCACATGCTTAAAAGTAGGTCCGTAAACTATCATATATATTAACACTTAATAATATATAAAATTCCATAAAATATCATTTCCATAAAATTCATAAATTCTAAATAATTCAAAAGCAAATAAACATCACTTAGTCTTAAAATGACATAGATGTATCGACCCGCACCCATGAACACCCCTACAATTTACAAAGTTATAGCAACTTTAAAATTTATAAATAATAATATAATAATAATAATAATAATAATTAATTATGCCACGTCAACGGGTTGAGTCAACGGGTTCATGGGTTTAGAAACTAAAATTCAATACCCGAACCAAATCTATACGGGTTGTTACGGGTTGGGTTGGGTATACCCGTAAATGAATGGGTCCGGGTAATTAGTGGGTTGGTTCGGTTTGGGTAGGCGGGTTTGCGGGTCGACCCGCACCCATGAACACCCCTATTGCTTAATTTCTTGGTCGTAGAGAACATGAAGACCAATGGTTGGCTACATTGAGAATGTTCAGAGAGAGGTTACTATAAACACGAGGGGAACATTGGTGGATTGGCTAGTATATATAAAGGGAATATTTATCTATAACTATATATCTATAACTAGTTATAGATAAAGAGGATACAAATTTTTGGTGTGCCTTATTTTTGTTCCAAAATTACCCTTCATCTTTTTTATCAACAAGAAAATAGTTTAATTTAAAATCTTGAGTGGTTGATAACTTTTGTTGGTTACCAATTGAAAAAGTAACTTCCATCTCTCACAAAAAAATATCTCACACCTATAACTTCCACTAACTACTAAGTGGTGACAGAAATTAAAAATTCTCTTCTATTTTTTTTATGTAAATTTCATCTCTTTCTCAATGAAAATAATTTTTTTAAAAATTTTTTCCATTCTATAATATTTTCATTTATTCAATTTTAATTAGTGATCTTTTTATTTTTTGAAAAATAAATGAAACTTATTTTCAGTCAAGATCGCGCCATCACCCCCGGTAGAAGAAGTCGTTCTCATTATGACTGAAAGTTGATTGTTGTATGTAGATTTTTTTGTAATTGCTTTTATGATAATAGTTTTTGTATGACTTTGGTAATTGAATCTATTTTAGAATTTTATTATTTACGAAACTTTCCTTTTTTTTAAAGCAGAGTTATTAACTATGGAGTAAAAAAAGATCATATGATACTGGAAAAAATTTCATACTCTAAAATACAATAAAATATAAGTATTTAATGCAACCACAATGGGTATGGGTGGTTTTCTACTGCACTATTATTTTCTTACAAAAATTATATCTTACTTTTGTTGCAAAATATTATTCATTAATACTATAATTTTAACTTTTTCCTTTTTTTGTTATTATGTTTTATTTCTTAATGATACTTATTTGTATTTTGTGAGTATAAACACATCATAAAATATATAATTTAGATTTTCATAATACAAACAATTATTTCATCAGTATTATTTTTTGAAATGACGTAGTTTTTAATGGTGTTAGTTCTTTTGTTTTAAATTTTTATTTCTATCTTACTTTTGATTTGCTATTTGCTATTGTAACTATCTATTTGTGTGGTAATTTAATTATGATTTGGAGATTGTTTGTGTTTTTTTCATATTAAAAAATCATTATTTTGGTTAACATTATTTGACATATAGAATAAAAGGAGAGATGAGAAGATGATATAAGAGTGTTACATATCAATTTCTCATATTAACATTTTTTTGTTGAATTTTTTAATGAGCACACACATAAAAATATAAATGAATAAAAAATTCAACAAATTATTATCATCTCATTTTTAGATCTACATTTCATTTTTTAGATCAATCATCTCATTTCTCTTCTCTTTTCTTTTTGAAATATTATGGATGACTTTAACGGAAGGTTGTAATATAACGGTATAAAATAAAATTTTTTTGAAAATTTTTCACAAACTTAATTGGTACACCCAATTTTAATATTTCGTACATTTTTAACTTTCATATGTACTATAGAAATAAAAACCATTTCCTCAAAAAATTATGTATCTTGATAAAACAGTTTTAAAAATATTGTCACATTTATTAATACTTAATATACTGTTCAAATATACAATGACAGTTGCAAAAATATATAACTTTCATTATTTTATCTTTTATATCTATATGTGTGACCTTGCTATTGAACAAAACTTTAAGTATGAAAAAATTAAATAAAAATATTAACAAAAAAAATTATTGTGAATTATTGAAAATTTGAAACACTGATCATTCACTTTCTTAAATTAGTTGAATTTTGTTGTTAATTTTTTATTTACGATTTTTATTTTTGATGTTAAAGAGAGATGCGCAATAAATGTCATATTACTTACAAATTTAATTTGAAAAATAATTTAACTTCTAATTAATTAAATAAATGACATTTTAAAATTTCTTACAAACATAAGGATGCATATTAGAAAATTTAGTATTCAAATAATTTAAATTTAAATCATACTTAAATAAAAAAATATTCGTTTATATTTTGACGTGTATGCTCATTAAAAAAAAAGACAAGCACAAGAAGAGTCGTGTGTAGAGCATACATGTTCGCAGGGGATGCACGTGTTGTTCAGTTTACTCTACAAACTCCTCTCTAAACACTTTCATCAAATTTATAAGAGAGAGAGAGAGAGGGAAGGGGGAGAGAGGAATGCATATTACAAAGTTTACTATACAAATAATTTAAATTAAAATCAAAATTAAATAAAAAATATATGTGTTGGACTTTCAACTAGGGAGCATTGAACATAGTGGGACTTTTTCTAGAGCAACCTTTGTGAGAGACACACCACATACTCACCCAAAACCTTAAGGTGATAGGTGTGTGGGTTCTTTCACTTATAAATGCTCAAGTCACCACATTTCTATCCAATGTGGGACTATTATCCATACTACTCACACATGACTCACACTTGTTAATACTTAACACTCTCCCTCAAGTGTGAGTCTATCCACAATGCTCTCCCTTAAGCGGAAACTTTAACTGTGCAACTGCACCCTTGTACCGCCGTTGACACTCTTCAACGAGACACTCAACCCACGACCTGTGGGGATACTTTCGATACAAGTCGTTCCCTTTACTCGAACCAAAGGCTCATGATACCATTGTTGGACTTTCAACTAGGGAGCATTGAACATAGTGGGACTTTTTCTAGAGCAACCTTTGTGAGAGACACACCACATACTCACCCAAAACCTTAAGGTGATAGGTGTGTGGGTTCTTTCACTTATAAATGCTCAAGTCACCACATTTCTATCCAATGTGGGACTATTATCCACACTACTCACACATAACTCACATTTGTTAATACTTAACATGGCGCCCACCATCACTATCTTCCTTCCTTGAATCTATCAACCGGAGCTCTAGATACCAGATGTTGGAAATTCACCTCACACCCTATGAAGAATTCCCTTCAATCTTGATCTCAAGATTGATGAACAAACCCACAATATGATAATGATGGTAATAACAAGTAATTATCAAGAACAATAAAAGAGAAGAAGAATAACAAACAAGAAAGAGAAGAATGAGAGAAGAAGTTTTTCCATTTTTCATATCGAAATTACAACAAATCCAAAACACAAAACTCATCTAAATTAACAAACACAAAAGATCAAAAGTGTATATACCTTAAGACTACCCCTGCAAGCGCAGGGAGTCTCCAAATTGGAAACGCTATCCTCCTCCTGGCAGATACGGCACTCCACCGTCTGGATCAACGGCTCCTCCTCACCGCGATCATCTTCCGCTTGATCCACCGGTGAATCAGATCCGGAGGATCCAGATGCGGCATCGGCATCGAAAGCAACCGGAGATAATGATGGTTCGGAAGGAAGCTGCTCAGGCTGCTCAACAGGGTCAACGGGAATTGGGCGTTCGAGTTAGTCAACGAAGACTACCAAGTGATCGCTCATTGGGAAAATCAAAACCCTAACGAATGAAAACAAAATTATGAGATGAACGTGAAGATCGAGATAGAGATATTAGAAAAAGGAGAGAAAAAATTACCGAAAATTGAAAAGAGAGAATGAAAGTTGAAATGAAAGTTGAAACAGTGTGTGTTGTTGTTGATGGATTATTATTCTGTAATAATAAGATTAGATTTTTTGGTTTGAAAAAGGAAAGTGGAATGGTTATGAACTTATGGTGTTGTTCTACGCGTTATCTCTCACGCTTCGACATAGTCCAAACACGTGCGACTGGTCCTTTTACGACCGGTTCGGCTATGTAAGTAATGAATTCATCACCCACTATTATCGTTTTTTGTTGTTTTTTATTACATCAAATTCACTGTTTGCGTAAATTGTTAACCACTTGTTATTATCGTAGCATTAAATAATTAATTAATTAATGTACATATAAAAATTATATTATATTATTTAACTATTTATTATTAACTTCCAATATTATATATTTAAAAAAATTATTTTTAAAAAAATTGTTTATATTTTTATATGCATTAAAAAAGCGGACCTGGACGCTAGTTTCTATAAAACAAGCAAGAAGCTCGATTTGATAACAATACTGAATTTCACAAACAGAGGGATGATGGAGACTCGTGCCTCAAAGAAGAGAGCTAACACCAAACAAAATCTACAACTCGTTGTTCCCAAACGGCAGAGGGTATTTTTCTCTAAAATTCCTGATCTCAATGTTCGTGTTTATCAAACTAGACAAACACTCCAATCTCAGATAAACCCTAACCTTAAAAAATCAACAACAACAATGCTTCCTTTCCTTCGTAATTCCAATTTGGATAAACCTGTTTATAACAAAACTAATGTCAAATGTGATCACCAACCGATCATTGAACCTTATGTATCCGACATTGATGATTATCATCGAACAACCAAGGTAATAGTAATACATATTTATTCCATTCAAATTGGCACTGTCATGGTATTTAAATACTCACATTGCTTAATTTCTTGGTCGTAGAAAACGTGAAGACCAATGGTTGGCTACATTAAGAATGTTCAGATGCTTAATTTCTTGATCGTAGAAAACGTGAAGACCAATGGTTGGCTACATTAAGAATGTTCAGATAGAAGTTACTATAAACATGAGGGGAACATTGGTGGATTGGCTAGTATATATAAAGGGAATATTTATAACTATATATAAAAGGGATACGAGTTTTTGGTGTGACCTATTTTTGTTCCAAAATTACCCTTCATTATTTTTATAAATAACTTTAATGGTTGGTAACTTTTGTTGGTTACCAATTAAAAAACTAACTTCCCTCTCTCACAAAAAAACTTCACATTTATAACTTCCATTAATTGTTTTGTTTGGGCACTAGGTTTATCTCCATTGTTAAAAATCATCTTCTATTTCTATCTCTATTGTTAATACTAGGTTTATCCATACAATCAAACATCAAATCCATATCAAGAACCAACCCAGAGTACTTTACCCTTTATGTATTCAAATTATTATTTTCAAAGATAAATTATAATAAGTGAAAGACGGTTACATCATTCTTAAATCAAAAAGTCATTTTGTGACCGTTTATATTTAAAAAACAAAATATAAGGTCATTGAATAACTTCCCTCATTTGAAATTTTTTGCTTCATTTTTATGTCGCTTTTCCTTCTCATATGGCAGCAACCGATGAGTAAAAGACTTTACCAACAAGCAAATTTGAAAGAAAAAAAAAAGGTAATATCCATCTTATTTAGGAAAATTGAGATCTATCTCAATCTAAAAATATATCACTATTTTATTCTTAAAATTTGTCATTTAACCAATTATGTTACTATTTATCATTTAAATGTTGGGATAATTCAATCATATAAATGTTTGAAGAAATTATATTACACAAAAATATTAAATTTTACATCCTACTTTGATACAATTTTGTTTTATTTATGCTTTTTTGTTGTATATAATTTTGTTTATTCTTTAGTTTTGACTATGGAATAATTCATCTCAAATTTACAATTATATTGTTATTGTAGATTTCATGCATGCTTGATTCGTATAGTTTCAGTTTTTGTTGTTCATCACTTATTTCATATAGTTAAGAATAATTTGTGTTCAAATGAATTATTTAGAACATTGTTTTGATGTTATTTTACTCTATTTTTAAAATAATTTGTATTCATTAACTTGATAGAAACAATGTTTGGTCAAGCTTATGATCTCTCCGACCGAACTCTAGATTACTAGGATCTCTGATCATCTCTAAAGGACAATTTTTCTCTCTTTTTATTTCTTTTTCAATCATCATCTTTTTTTTTTCAAGTTATCGTTTTCCATTACATATACTTATTTTTTATTTATTTTAATTTTGATTATAACTAGTGATATTTTGTTGTGGTAAATTTTTTGTTTTTAATCTTTCTTCTTTGATGTTTGATTATAATTGAATTAGTTGTCATTTAAATTTACATATTTTTTTGTTATATTTTTTAAAGTGTTGATCTGTATTATAAATTGGAAGATTTTTTTCAATGGAATAGATATACACAATTATATACAATGACAATTACAACATTAAATAACTCCAGTATCTATTTGCTTGATTAACTTTCCACTCATTCAACTTATATATACAAAATAAAATACATAAAAAAGAGGGATAACATAATTTTAGTATTTTATTTTTTATTTCTATACGTGTGACATTCATATTAAACACATATTTAACCATGAGAAAAAAAAGAATAATAATATTAACAACAAAATTTATTGTGAATTATTGAAAATTTGAAACACTAACCATTCACTTTCTTAAATTAGTTGAATTTTATTGTTATTTTTTTATTTACAATTTTTACTTTTTATGTTAGAAACATGCAAAATAAATGTCATATTACTTAAAAATTTAATTTGAAAAATAATTTAGCTTTTAATTAATTAAAAATATGATATTTTAAAATTTCTTACAAACATGAGAGTACCTAAAAAATTTAAATTTAAAGCATAATTAAATAAAAAAATATTTATTTATATTTTAACATGTGTTCATTAAAAATGCAGATAAACGACACGGGAGTGTCCGTATAAACGTTAGTAATATATTCTTTCTTTTCATAAGGGTAATACTGAAAACTCCTATGAAAACAGAAACTAATTTTAATTCTCTTTGGATACTGAGTAGATAGCTTGGAAGCAAAGATTGTTAAATTTTTTTTTTTTTCAATATTACTCTTAAAATATGCACACGTTTATTTTCTTATGGTGTGCGCATTAAAAAAAACAGACAGACGGGCGCGGAAGTGCCCGTCTGAACACTAGTAATTAAATAAAAAATAATTGGATATTAATTTAATATTATTTAATTTCAATTTATTATTTAATAAAATATGCACGTCACATTAAAATAAATAAATAATTAAAACTCGCATTAATGCAATTAGATATTCATGTAAAACTATTGATTAAATTGATTTAATGAAGATTTTTTAAAAGGACAGAAAAAATTATTAAAATATACTTGTATTCATTAGTGATTAATTGTAATAGATATATGTATTAGATATTAATTATATTTATTAGTTATTATTATTATTTTTTAAATAGGATGTGATAGTAGTTGTATACTATTTAAAAATCAATTCAATGAGAAATAGAAAATTACATTTTTTTAATCTGGTATCACTTTTTTAATCCAAAATTCATATAATTTAACTATTATTATTTCGTTCTTCGCGCACCTTGGAGTGAGAATAGGTAAGATCAATTAACGGGTCTACAATTTAGCTTACGATGTTAGAGAATGGAAAGGAAGTGCCTTTGCCCACTGTACTTTCAGTAGTTAACATTGCAGATGTCAGCAGAGTAACAAGGAGTGGTCGAGTCTACCCGACTGTACAACCGAAAGAAAAGGAGGTCTCAGTAGAACAAACAGACTCAAAAGATCTAATTGTGGGACAATCTGGCGGATCTAATTTATCCAATTCAGATGAACGTCTAAAAGTAATTAAGAGGAGCGAGTATAAGGTTGTCGATCAGCTCCTGCAAACCCCGTCAAAGATTTATGTGTTGCCGTTGCTGATGAGTTCTGAGGCTCATAGAGAAGCGCTCCAGAAAATATTAGAACAAGCGTATGTCGAACAAGATGTGACCATGGAGCAGTTTGACAACATCATTGGTAGTATTACTTCATGCGACAATCTGGGTTTTAATGAGGATGATCTCCCAGAAGAAGGAAGGAAACATAACATGGCTTTACATATTGATGTGAACTGCGGAAACGACTCTCTGTCCAGTGTGTTGGTTGATACTGGATCGTCTCTAAATGTGATGCCTAGAACTACTCTATCTAAGTTATCCTATCAGGGACCGCCGATGAGGCCAAGTCATGTTATTGTCAAAGCTTTCGATGGGTCAAGAAAAATGGTAATTGGCGAGGTGGATTTGCCAATGACTATTGGATTACAGACTTTTATGATCACATTTCAGGTCATGGACATTCATGCCGCCTATAGTTGTTTGCTAGGGAGGCCATGGATACATGAAGCTGGGGCAGTTACTTCTACTCTGCATCAGAAGTTGAAATATGTTTTTGAGGGAAAAACAGTTACAGTTTGTGGGGAAAAAGCTTTGGTGGTAAGTCACTTGTCATCATTCTCATATGTCGAAGCTGAGGAAGAGGTTGGCACGCAATTTCAAGCTTTGTCTATTGTGGGCGAGGGTGTCCGAAAATCTCAGGCATCCATGTCATCATTTAAAGACGCGCAGCGAGTAGTGAACAGTGGTCATCAAACAATATGGGGAAAGGTGTTGTCTTTGCCAGAGAACAAAAATAAGGAAGGTCTCAGTTTCACCAGCAGTTCTGCTCAACAAACTACCAAAAGTCAAGGGTTTCCGCTGATTAATGAAGTGTTTCGTAGTGGAGGAGCCGTCCATCATCCTCAGATTAATGTTGTGACAGAGGACGAACTTGAAGGCTACATATCAGATGGTTCTGCAAGGTCCTCCATTCCTTACGAAGACTATGAGCCCTATATGGAAGATCCAGGCTATGTTTCAGATGAATTTGACTATACCTTTGGAGTTTATGCCATCACCGAGGAAGATTCAGATGAGGACATTCCAGACTTTGTGACCCCAGGCGTTGTGGTCAAGAACTGGAGTGCGGTTGAAGCCCCTGCTGCCGTTCATATATCTAAGTAAAGCATTTGTTTTAAAATTTTCGCTCTGCCCAAGGCGAAACTGCATTTATAGGGGCTTACTTTTAATAATTCCCTTTGCTCCGCCCAAAGCAAAGGTGACTTTGTTGGGCGTGTCTTTTTGGTTTTGGCTATCATCAATAAATCACTTTCATTTGAGTTTGAGTTTTATAGTTATTTACAACATTGGAAAATAATAAGTAGCATCTCGCATACACACACTTTCCACTTTACAAAAACTTATTAAAAATCACATCACTTGCGCAGATTGCTACATAAAATACATCTGAGGAATAATGATCCACTGCCTTCTCTGAATTTCGAGTTTCCTGTATACGAAGCCGAAGACGAAGAAGATGATATTCCAGAAGAGATTTCCCGACTGCTTGAGGAAGAAGAGAAAGCTATCCAACCACATCAAGAGCCAATGGAAATAATCAATTTAGGATCAGAAGAAATTCGTAGAGAAGTGAAAATTGGAGCTCTGCTCAAACCCGATGTGAAGAAACAGCTGATTGATTTGCTTGGAGAGTTTGTTGATGTGTTTGCTTGGTCATATCAAGATATGCCTGGATTAGACACTGCTATAGTTGAACACCGTCTACCTTTGAAGCCAGAGTTGTTAGAACACAGATTGGTTCTTAATAATATCTCTTTGTTTTGATGATAACTATTAGGAAATTTTGTATTTAAGAATTATATACTCTAAAATTTGCTTGAGAGTTTTACTGCAGATTGTAATGAAATTAACACTCCAGAAGCAAATCTGAATTGTATACAAGAAGTTATCTAGACTCTGAAGCGCCAGATGCAGTCATTAGAAGACTTTGATTGCTGCTAACAGAAGATCCTGAGCGTAGCCTCCAGAAGGATTTGAAGCAAGAAGCTCCAGAAGATTCTGAAGCAGAAGCCCAGAAGAATCTGAAGCAAGCAGATGCATCTAAAGCAAAGAAGAATATTGTATGAAGAGTTTTTCAAAGCATAGTTTCTACAGAAGTTTCTGAAAGTACTAAAGCTGTCAGTACTGAAGTTCTGTGTCAAATATGCTCTGATGATCAACGCGCTGAAAGCACACATGCTGCAGAAGACTCTGATACATCAAAGTTCTGAACATCATTAGAAGACTCTGACTCAATCAGATTCTGATGAACTTGCTGAAAACTGAAGAAGAAATATTCAAAGATTATATCCGTTGGAGTAAATCAACGTCTCTTTCCTCATTTGTGCTAGACACAAGAACACAGACAAAAAGGATTTTTCTGTGCTTTCTACTTCTAGGAAAGGTCACTTGATGTGAAGACAAAAAGGCTCAGACCTTTTTGGGACACTTTTCTCAACGTTCAGCTTTCCTTGGATCAGCTGCCTATAAAAGGAAGACTCCACCAAATTCTTCAGTAAGACATTTTTGCTGAAAAGAAATTATAACATTCAAGGTCTCATACTTTCATATTCATTCTTAGAATTATTTGTACTTAAACTTAAGAGAAATATCACTGTTGTGATAAAAGCTTTTTAGAATCATTCATACTCTTGTATTAGATTTACATTGATTGTAAAGGTTTTCCTTAAGAGGATTCTGTTGGACCCCGAAATTTGACCAACCGGTTCCCATATCTGGTTTATGTTTCGACGCATTTTGCATTCGCATTCATATGCTGCATGCATTGTGTTTCTCTCAGTCAGGTTGATTTTATCGGGATTGCAGCCCCTGGCGTTTCAGGCAGTTCAGGCCGGTTTGAATAAGCGTATTTTGAGAATTGGTGCTCGTTCCTGTGTTTTCAGGCCATCTCGGGGCCCGGGTTTCGTTATGGTTGCGCAATTGTTCTTTAATCGATTTAATTGGCCTCCTGACATTTTTTATTTTCTAGATTTTAATGCATTTTAATAGATAGATTTATTTGCTTTTTAGATATTAAATAGGTTATTTTTTTTAGAATTTAATAGATATTTTCCTATAGAATTTAATAGATTTTTCTTTTAGATTTTTAGAATAGATATTCCTTTTTTTAATAGATTTAATAGATTTTTAGCCTATTAGATATTAGTTTTTATCATTAAATAGAATAGTTTAACATAGTTTTTAAATGGTCCTTTTAGTTTTTTTTAAATGGTTTTTTAATACAGAGTTTAATAGATATTACTTGTTTTAATATAGTTTTTAGCATAATAGAATAATATAGATTTTATAATAATGCTAGATTAGGTTTTAATAAATAGATTTTATTTTTAATATAGAATATAATAGAGTTCTTTAGAATAATAGATTTTAGAGTTTTTTAGAATAATAGATTTTCCAGATTTATTAGTTTTAATATGGAATTAATAGAACCATATAGATATTAATAGATATTAATGGTTTAATTTTCATTAGATTAGAATAACCTTCAATTTCGTTTTATTAGTTGCAGTATTAGTATTGTTCCGCATTAATCATGTTCACTAATCATCATTAATTTTCGTTTGCATTAGCATTTATTAAGTCCAGTTAATCATGCATTAGTCTTTAATCATTCATTATTAACTGTCTGTTATCATTAAACCTTCATTAGTCTTAATCTATTGGGTCGTTTATCCAGAAAATGTCCAAAAGCTCAATTCACAGGTCCAAGCCACATGTCACTATATATTGCTGCCACGCGTGTGTCTATGTTCCCTCCACCTCATTCTTCCATTCACCCAGAGGGAGCCACGTACCACACTCAGCCTCCACGCGTCCTCCATGCAGTTACCCCCACTCCCACGTGGCTCCCTCTCCCCCACCCTCTGTGCCACCTATCTCCTCACCGGAAATCCTCTCCGGCCGGCATGCAATTGCCGGCGACCACCGCAACTACCACATAACCGTCGCCGGCGACCACCATAACAACCGCCAGAAACTGCTAAATTTACCAGAAATTCATCCCTTCATCCCCTCCGATCTAGACTCATCATCATCCTCATACTGGCTTTTTTCCAGAAATTTTAACATTCATCATCATCCAGCCTTCATCCGCTTCCGGAATCTTCAAGATCTGCCTCATATCCTTCGTCCAGAGAATCTTCAAACGGATCTCACCGGAAACTTCAAGGAAATTCGCCCGTGTTCATCGCGACCTCCAGATTTCTTCAAAGAACCACGAAGCTTCCGCGAACTTCAGATCTTTGTGAATACAACAAATCTTCAAACGATTCTCCGGATCCTTCCATCTTCACACAGTGTTCTTCTTCAGAAGTTCGTAGATCCAGAACACTCATCACCGATCCCTACTTCAACGCCACGTTCTCCAGATTATTCACAAACTCCACCAGAAATTATCAAAGTTCACCGAAATCCCCTGTTCGTCAATGATTTCCCAGATTGCTTCAAGATCTTCGAAGATCTTGACAGTTCCTCAATGAAATCCTTCATGCATGTTCGTCCGTCTTCGTATGATTTTCGAAGCATCTACAGAATCGTCGAGAATCTTCAAGGAGCGCTGTCAGGTTCGTCATCAAGAACATTCTCCAGATGTGCTTCAAAGTCTTCATCCACGAAGAACTTCGTATCCACTTCAGATCTTCCACGATATGCAAGCCGCCGTCTAATTTTGTTTGCAGAAGATTTGTAGCTTAATTGTGTTGTTCATTTGTTGTTGATGATTCAAAGCAGAGGAGAGATTGAGATGTTTAGTGATAGTGGTGAATGAAGACAAAGAGTTTGAGTGAGATGGAGAAGAGGTCTGAACAGAGAGAGGGTTTGGGAGAAACGGCGCAAGAATCTTGAGTGAACAGTGTTTGGGGAAGCTGAGAGACTTAGGGTTTCTGAAGGGATATGAGAAGTGGACGGTTGGTTTGGCATTGGGCCTCAAGCCCATTCGCGTATGGCTTTACCCACTCCCCGTTTCTTTTTCCTCCCTCCCCGTGTGTGTGTTGTGTGATGGGCCAAGCCCACTGGCTTACTCTTGGCACTCCCCGGTTTCTTTCTTTCCCCCTCCCCTGTTTTTGTTTGGTTGCTGTTTAGTGGGCTGGGCCCAGCATTTAGGTTTTTTTTCTGCTGCACCCTTGTAGCCACTAATAAAACCCCCTTTGCTGCATTTTTTCCCCTCACATTTTCTTAGAAATATCAAATGCAATATTAGGGATTTTAATTCCATTTTCTTTTAGAATAATATAGATTAATATAGTTTTTCATATTTTTCTCTTTAGAATATTATAGTATTTTTATGCTATTTTAGTACGCAATTTCCTTTTAATTTCTTTAGAGATGTTCCCTTAGGAGTTTAATTGTCGTATTTTAGGAGTAGACTTTTATTTCCATTTGTTAGTGGATTTGTCTCCTATTTTCTCTCCTATCTTATTTTCTATCCGATTTTATCCCGATTTTATTTCTGGCTGGCCGTGTGACACGATTCAATTGGAGAATGATTTTCGATATCATTTCTCTATCTTGTCTTTGACATGGATATTAATACGCTACCTCTGAAAGTTCGATTTCTCGCATAAATCGAACCATGACGGTCTAAGCGTTACACTGGTCTTGATTCGAGTGTCATCATAAAAAATCCAGAAAGGAGAAGATTGGAATGGAGCTTGCGCGTACGTCAGGAGCCCCAGAGCTGCTTCGTTCATCATAACCGTCGTATTCAAGACTTCAGGCAACCGGCAAGTGTTGTGGGCTGCATCATCAGATACAAAGCTTGCGTGTGTGTCCCGGGTTCCTTCCCGTTTAGGCGTAGGCCTGCTACCTCCTTTCTCTCGCGTTCAGGCGATCGAGACCCCTTCTCTTGCTCCCGTGCAATTGAGATTCGTTTTCCCGTCGAACTACGTTAGCTCTGATCTCTCGTGCCCGACGAGAGTACGTAGGCATAGGATGCCGTATCCTAGCGAGTTTCCGTTTCCCTTTTTCCCGGTTTTAGCTGTAGTAGGCTAAACTACAGTTGCTCTGATTTCTCATACCGAATGAGAATATGTAGGCATAGGATGCGATATCCTAGCGAGCACACTAACAACTAACATTTTTGTTCTCTCGCTGCTGTGCGATCGAGACTTTCCCGCTAACGACTGATGTTTCCCTTTCTCTCGCTGCTGTGCGATTGAGACCTGACCGTAGTTCTAAGTTCCTGTAGGTTCCCGTACCTCTAGAACCAAGCTTAGTCTCTCACTCCTATGTGATCGAGAATACCCTGTCTAGCCGTAGTTAGCCTGAACTACGAAAGCTCTGATCTTCCATGTGAAGGCAAAGTATCTACCAACACAAGCGTGCCTCTGGTTTTTGATGATGACAACTTGCTAAGAGATATCCTTCTTTCGTTTAAATCATTCACGCTACTTATGATTCAATTTTTACAATGACGTAATGCACAAAAAGCTGTAGAAATTTATGTTTTTGCAGATTTTTGAACCATGAGCCGACCATACCGTCAGCACACAGTTTCATTCAGTTCACACGGCTCAGCGCATGAAGGTCATGCGTCGACCGTTAACTTGGCGCATGCAGGTTTAAGAATCAGACGGCTCAGCGCATGAAGATCATGCGTCGACCGCTGACTCGGCGCATGACAGTTTGAGTGTCACACGGCTCAGCGCACGCCGACCCTATGGTCGACCGTTCGCGCGCAGAAACAGAAATTCTGCTATGTTTCATTGATCTGTCAATTGTCTGTTTTGTATATTACTATAAATAGCTGTCTTTTCAATTTTAACAACTAACATTTTTGAAAGCATTGTGAGAAAGTGTTCAGGTCAAGAAACGTGAAAGAGGTGCATCAGTGTTCTTCATCTTCATCGTTCAATCAACTCACAAATCCTCAAATTACAGATAATCAATTTTTTGCTGCGGTTTGTGGTTTGCTCGACGGTGATAAGGTTCGAACGCGTGATTGAAGATCCGGTTCGAGTGGAAGCTGGTGCAGGTGTTTCTTGGGAGAAAACCTTTGAGGTTTTACCTATCAAGACTACAGGTTTTGAAGGCTTTTGTTACGGAATCGTCGGTTCAACAATCAAGCGAGTGCGAAGGTGATTGATTAGCGGAAGGTTGATCAATCTAGTAGCTAGGGCGTTGAAAGGTTGAAGACGTTCCGGGTTCAATTTGGGTGTGTCTAAGATCAGCCGTGCCGAAGGTTTGATCAACGGAAGAGTTGTCAATAAGGTGGCTGCAATCGGAGGTCATTCACATCAAATTGGAGGACTTGATTCATCTTGAATCAAGGGGCAAGAAGTGGTAGAAATTATCAGCAACATTAAGATTGTTTGTATCAATTGTCTATCGATTCTTGTGTATAACTGTTCTACCAAACAGGTGATATCTATTCAATACATATCTCAATTCTCATTGTAGAATTGAGGGCAGACGTACCCCAACGCGAGGACGACTGGGGGAACTGCCTCATCAAATCTTGTGTTCCTTTATTTTCTGCATTTTCAATTACAGCTTAAAAATTAAGTGATTCTAGAATAAGTGATTTTGTCAAATTGTAGTATTGATTGAGTGAGTTGGTGAAACACTGTTTTTTAACTACTAAGTACAATAGAAATACTGTACTAAGGCTTTTTCAATCACTCATTCAACACAAATATCATTTAAGGTATTTGTGCACACCAACTGTTCGACAAAAGTGCTGAACTAAAATTGCCTTAATTTTGCTGCTAGTTTTGTGCACACCAACTGTTCGACAAAAGTGCTGAACTAAAATTGCCTTAATTTTGCTGCTAGTTTTGGTGTAATTTTTGATCATTGGAATAAGGAAATAGTACGAGTGAATCACATCTGAGTTTTGCATAAAAGTGTGTAGTGATTTACTATCCGTTATCGTCTTAAATTCATCTGCTTGACGCATATCCGGCTCTCCAATAGTTGTTCGTTTTAGACTATATTTTCCAAGGCCGCTTCCGCATTTGAAAACAATTTTGAAAACCAATTTTATTGGTAGCGCCACTCAAATTTTTAAAAGGGATCTATTCAACCCCCCCTTCTAGATCCGTGCCTTAGTCTAACAAGTGGTATCAAGAGCTCCGGTTCTCCGGTGCTTCAAATACAACATTGATAGAATAATGGCTAACGAACCAAAAGGGGCGTACAATAGAGCTCCCGTTTTTAACGGTGAAAATTATAGCTATTGGAAAGACTGTATGCGGGTGCACATTAATTCCATAGATAGAAAGATATGGAACGTTATTCTCAATGGTCCGATTGAAATAACCATGACAAATGAGAATAACGAAGTTGTGCCAAAGCCCGAAGCACAATGGACCGACGACGATGAGCGAAAGTATAATTACGATTGGAAAGCTAAGAACATTCTAATCTCCTCATTAGGTGTAGATGAATACTACCGTGTATCCCATTGCCCTACGGCTAAGACTATGTGGGATGCACTACAAATTGCCCATGAGGGGACAAACGATGTTAAGTTGGCTCGAATCAACACTCTTATACAAGAGTTTGATCTTTTTTTCATGGAGCAAGGGGAAACCATTGCTGACATGCAAAAGAGATTTACTCATCTCATAAACAGATTACATTCACTAGGAAGACCTATTTCCAATGATCTTGCTACTAATAAAGTTTTGAGATGTCTTAGCAGGGAATGGCAGCCGAAAGTGACCGCCATCAAAGAGGCAAATGATCTTACGGTATTAGACCTGACTACATTGTTTGGCAAACTACAAGAGCATGAACAGGTACTCTTGAGTCTTGACCAACATGAAAGGAAAGAAAAGAAGGACAAAGTAAAGATGAGTGAAAAGAAGTCCATAGCTCTTAAGGCTTCTCCCTCGAAGTCTAAAGCAAAAGAGCAAAGTGATTATTCTTCAAGCGACGACGAAGAAGAAGACATAAATGAGGACATGGGGCTGTTCGTTAAACGGTATAACCGGTACGTGAGAAAGAACGGCATCCAACATTCGGAGAAGAACCTGATAAATTTCCGAAGGCAATCAAGGTTCTCCAAAGATGACAATCAAAAAGGCAAAAAGACTAGAGGAACGTGCTATAAATGTGGAAAGCCCGGTCACTACAAACCGGACTGTCCAATGAACAACAAGGGAAAAGAAAAGGAACAATCGAAGTCACATAAGAGAGCATCAAAGCCTAGGAGGGCGTACATCGCGTGGGAAAGCGACAGTGATTCTTCCTCCTCTAATGAAAGCTCTAGTGATGAAGAAGAGTCCGTGAATCTATGTCTCTCCGCAAATCAGAAAAAGAAAAAGAAACAGGTACGTCACTCTAGATATAATATGTCATCTAATATGTCTCATTCCGAATTACAAACCGCATTCGATGTTTTACACAAGGAAGCAACTGAAGCCTTTAAGAAACTTGCTTCTAATAGAAGAATTTTTACATATTTAGAGCACAAAGTCTTAGAGTCCGAAAAGAAATTAGAGGACCTTAAGGCTTCCATTGTGAAAGATAATGAATCGGATTGTAAGGACAATAGTAATCCTTTCAACTTTGGTTGTGATACTTGTCATATTTGGCAAGGTGAGGTTAGAAACCTTAAGGCCAAATTAGACAAGGCACTTGAACCTAAAATTACATTTGCAATCGATAAAAAGGATTTTAGAAAAAGTATGATAAACCCATATCAAAAATATGCATATGTAATTAGGGATCAAGCAAGTGAAAGTGATTCTAATGTCGACTTTGTATGCTTTTACTGTTGCAAGAAAGGCCACTCCATTGGTAAATGTCGATTTAGGAGATTTCTTGTTCCTAAAGGCATCTACCAATGGTTGCCCAAACGCAACCGTCTTGTCGCTAACCTATTAGGACCCAATATGCCATTGGGTACCTCCCTTTTCTAAGTTATATTTTGACAGGTGAAATGTGTCGAGTCCACCGAGAGAAGATGGGTTCTTGATAGTGGGTGCTCAAGGCACATGTCTGGAGACATATCCTTATTCATAGACTTCGTGGCTAAGAAGAAAGGGTATGTAACATACGGTGATAACAACCGCGGAGCGATACTAGGTAAAGGTAGTATAGGTAATCCCTCCTCTACTACAATTTCCGATGTGTTGCTTGTCGAAAACCTTAAACATAATCTCCTTAGCATTAGCCAATTATGCGACAAAGGTTACAATGTTTCCTTTTCAAAAGATTGCTGCAAAATTGTGCATGAAAGTGATAAGAAGAATGTGTTTATTGGTTTTAGAGTAAACAATGTGTATATGCTTGACTTGAATGTGGTATCCCTAACAAGCGATCAATGTCTCATATCTATGAGTGAAGACTCATGGCTATGGCATAGGCGCTTAGCGCATGTCAACTTTGACTTACTCAATAAGATTGTCTCAAAAGATCTAGTACTAGGACTTCCCAAAATTAAGTTCACCAAGGATCACCTTTGTGATGCTTGTCAAAAAGGAAAACAAACGAGGATCTCCTTTAAATCCAAAAAGATTATTTCAACAACGAGACCTCTTGAACTACTTCATATGGACTTGTTTGGGCCGTCTAGGATCAAAAGTCTAGGAGGAAACTATTACGGATTCGTAATAGTGGACGACTTTTCTAGGTTCTGTTGGACCATCTTCTTAGTGAGTAAAAGTGACACGTTTGCCGCTTTTGAGAGATTTGCCAAGCTCTCCCAAAATAAGTTAAATACAAACATTGTGTCAATAAGAAGTGACCACGGAGGTGAATTTGAAAATCATTTATTTGAAGAATATTGCGGTAACCATGGCATCGATCATAACTTCTCGGCTCCACGAACTCCTCAACAAAATGGGGTTGTGGAGCGTAAAAACAGAATTTTAGAAGAATTGGGAAGAACAATGATTAATGATAGTGGTTTACCAAAATACTTTTGGGCCGACGCCATTAGTACGGCATGTTATGTTTTGAATAGGGTACTCATCCGCCCCATTCTAAACAAAACTCCGTATGAACTTTTAAAAGGGCGAAAGCCTAATGTTTCTCACCTTCATGTTTTTGGATGCAAGTGCTTTGTATTAAACAATGGAAAGGAAAACTTGGGCAAGTTTGATTCAAAAGCCGATGAAGGCATTTTTCTAGGGTACTCGCAATCAAGTAAAGCATATAGGATTTATAATAAAAGATTACTAGCTGTTGAAGAGTCTGTGCACGTTACGTTTGATGAGTCCTATCCGAGAAATGTCGGAAAGGATAGTGTTGTTCATGGTGCAGGTACATCCACAGAAGACATACTCAAAGGTGGCGAAACGGGGATTGATCAACCCGATAGAGTCAAAATTGAGGAGGATAAGGATGCACACCATGAGGTAACTGAGGAAGCTCATCCGCCTACAAACGATGATCTCCCTCAAGCTTGGAAGTCGTGTAAAGATCATCCAATTGACAATATTCTCGGAGACATCACAAAGGGAGTCACCACTCGATCTAAGCTAAGTAACTTTTGTTATCACTTCGCTTTCGTTTCACAAATAGAGCCTAAAAACCCCAAAGAGGCCCTACTCGATGAGCACTGGTTTTTATCGATGCAAGAGGAACTAAATCAGTTTAAAAGAAACGAGGTATGGGACCTTGTCCCTCCTCCGCGAGGCCATCGAGTAATCGGCACCCGATGGGTGTTTAGGAACAAGTTGGACGAAAACGGGGTAATAACCCGTAATAAAGCGAGATTGGTCGCTCAAGGGTATAACCAAGAGGAAGGCATCGACTATGAGGAAACTTATGCGCCGGTTGCCCGACTCGAGGCTATACGCCTTTTACTCGCCTTTGCATGTGCAAAGGATTTTAAGTTATTTCAAATGGATGTTAAAAGTGCGTTCCTTAACGGTCACATAAATGAAGAAGTATATGTGTCTCAACCTCCCGGTTTTGAATCTCATGAATACCCTGAACATGTTTACAAGTTAAAAAGAGCTTTATATGGTCTCAAACAAGCTCCTAGAGCTTGGTATGAGCGACTAAGTAAGTTTTTACTTAATCAGGGGTACTCACGAGGAAAGGTTGACACTACACTCTTCATTAAACGTCAAGGAAAGCACTTGATTTTGGTGCAAATCTATGTTGACGATATTATATTTGGATCCACTAACATGAATCTCGTGAGAGAGTTTTCTGACCTCATGCAGGGCGAATTCGAGATGAGTATGATGGGGGAGCTCACATACTTCCTCGGCCTGCAAATTAAACAACTCCAAGAAGGGACATTCGTGAGCCAAACAAAATATTGTTTGGACTTGATCAAGAGATTTGACATGGCAAAATCCAAGGCCATAGACACCCCAATGCCTACATGCGTAAATTTGGATAAAGATGAAAATGGCAAGGACGTAGAGGTAAAACGATATAGAGGTATGATTGGTTCACTTCTCTATCTTACTGCGTCACGTCCTGATATTATGTTTAGTGTGTGCATGTGTGCACGATACCAATCATGTCCCAAAGAATCCCACCTAAAAGCTGTTAAACGAATTCTTCGATACCTGTCAGGTACCCCGAAGTATGGATTGTGGTATTCTAAGGGTAGTGATTGCTCGTTGGTAGGTTACTCCGATTCCGACTTTGCCGGGTGCAAATCGGATAGGAAAAGCACTAGTGGTACATGTCATTTGTTTTCAAACTCCTTGGTTAGTTGGCATAGCAAGAAACAAGTTTCAGTTGCTTTATCAACGGCCGAGGCGGAATACGTTGCCGCTGGTAGTTGTTGTGCTCAAATTTTGTGGATTAAGCAACAACTACTAGATTTCAATCTTAAACTTGAACGTATTCCTATCCTATGTGACAACACTAGCGCTATTAACCTTACCAAAAATCCCGTATTACACTCTCGCACTAAACATATAGAAATTCGACACCATTTTCTTAGGGACCATGTTGAGAAAGGTGATGTTGTATTTGAACACGTTGACACTAAAAACCAACTAGCGGACATTTTCACAAAGCCGCTAGCAACGGAACCTTTCTTTCATATCCGCCGAGAACTTGGCATCCTCGACATTTCGGAACGGGAATAATATTTGCTGATGTTATCTTATTTCATTCAAATAATCATGCTGTTGTACTTCTAACAATTTGATATTCGTGTAAGTATAAGTATGTTGTGTATCAAGCAAATCAGGCATCAAGGTGATATTGTTCTTTCTCTCTCTCTTTGTTTGATAATCCTGTTGATCTCAAATCATATCGCTTATACTACGCTAAATTTGTATGACATCTACTGCATATGTATATAGATATTTTTTTTATATGTCATGACATCATTTTTGCATAGCATGTACCTCTGAATATGGTAAAATACAAAAATCTGCTGTTTGTTGCATTCTGCGGCCTAAACAAGGTGGTTTGTCAAGAGTCGAACAAGCTGAAGTGCATCTCATCCATATACTAGGTCACGGCATTAAAATTAACTGGCCGTACTATATTACAAGCCGGATGTATGAACTAAGAGACTCCAAGCGAGGCACCGCGCTCGCCTATGGCTCATTCATTCAGGAAGCTTTAAACTCTGCAGTCGCTCAAAAAGTACAGATTTTATCGGCGCTCAACCATGGCTGCAGCTGCCTCCTCGAGTGAAGAAAGTGCTGATGAGTCAGAGGGTGGAGAAGATGAAGAAGCAGAAGGAAGCTCAAGTGAAGATGAAGACAATCAAGGTGACAATGCAGGAGAGGCACAAGAAACCGCTGATGAGACTCAGCTGGACCACGATATTAATGAAGGTCATCAACCATACGTGCCTTCTGAAAACTATCAACAAACATATCAAGATGACAATCAACACAATAACTGGTCTGCCTACTCAAACCAACAGGAAAATGAGGATGAGGAGAATAACCAAGGCTGGGGTGAATGGCAATACACCGGGTGGACCACCCTTGGCAAATTCTATCAGCCGTATCAACCAAGCACTGCAGACCCACCTTCTCCTCAACAACCGTCAAACAATTCGGAGATTTTAGAAATGATGCAGTCGATGCAGTTGGAACAGCGAAATTTTATGACCAATATGCAGGAACAACAGCAAAAATTCATGAGGGATCAAAATGAAAGAATGGCACAAATTCGTTCTGAACTGCATAACCAAAATGAACGGATCAGTGGAATGTCGACTCAGCTGGACGCTCGATTCGAGACTCTAACTCACTGTCATCAAGCTGAAGAGCGCGCCATTGTCGACAGTCTTGACTTTTTGAATAACATCACAGAAGAATTTACTGATCTAGCTCATCCCCAACGCCATCCTCATTACTATGACAGGCGTGGTCGTGGTCGCGGACGTGGACGGGGCTATTAGCATGCGCTCATATGTCATTTGTTGTTTCCTGTTTTGGCTTGCATTCATTTTGTTTGTTGTGTTTTGCTTTTCTGCCCAAACTCACTATGATTGTTGCTTACTTCTATGTTGCTATCATGACATTTTTGTGGTTCTGTAATCTATTAACTGTTATCTCCATCGTATGTATAACTGTTGTTTACTTCTCATCTGTTGGTATCTCATTTATGCATGATTTAATGTGTTGTTATTGTCTCACGGGTTTACCTCTTTTTGATGTTGTCAAAGGGGGATAACCGAGCAGTAGATAGACGATGATTACGACCGCTATAATTGTAAAAGAAAGGGGGAGCATACCTATACCTATCACGTGTTGCGTAACAGTAGGTTGCCATCATCAAAAAGGGGGAGAATGTGAAGGCAAAGTATCTACCAACACAAGCGTGCCTCTGGTTTTTGATGATGACAACTTGCTAAGAGATATCCTTCTTTCGTTTAAATCATTCACGCTACTTATGATTCAATTTTTACAATGACGTAATGCACAAAAAGCTGTAGAAATTTATGTTTTTGCAGATTTTTGAACCATGAGCCGACCATACCGTCAGCACACAGTTTCATTCAGTTCACACGGCTCAGCGCATGAAGGTCATGCGTCGACCGTTAACTTGGCGCATGCAGGTTTAAGAATCAGATGGCTCAGCGCATGAAGATCATGCGTCGACCGCTGACTCGGCGCATGACAGTTTGAGTGTCACACGGCTCAGCGCACGCCGACCCTATGGTCGACCGTTCGCGCGCAGAAACAGAAATTCTGCTATGTTTCATTGATCTGTCAATTGTCTGTTTTGTATATTACTATAAATAGCTGTCTTTTCAATTTTAACAACTAACATTTTTGAAAGCATTGTGAGAAAGTGTTCAGGTCAAGAAACGTGAAAGAGGTGCATCAGTGTTCTTCATCTTCATCGTTCAATCAACTCACAAATCCTCAAATTACAGATAATCAATTTTTTGCTGCGGTTTGTGGTTTGCTCGACGGTGATAAGGTTCGAACGCGTGATTGAAGATCCGGTTCGAGTGGAAGCTGGTGCAGGTGTTTCTTGGGAGAAAACCTTTGAGGTTTTACCTATCAAGACTACAGGTTTTGAAGGCTTTTGTTACGGAATCGTCGGTTCAACAATCAAGCGAGTGCGAAGGTGATTGATTAGCGGAAGGTTGATCAATCTAGTAGCTAGGGCGTTGAAAGGTTGAAGACGTTCCGGGTTCAATTTGGGTGTGTCTAAGATCAGCCGTGCCGAAGGTTTGATCAACGGAAGAGTTGTCAATAAGGTGGCTGCAATCGGAGGTCATTCACATCAAATTGGAGGACTTGATTCATCTTGAATCAAGGGGCAAGAAGTGGTAGAAATTATCAGCAACATTAAGATTGTTTGTATCAATTGTCTATCGATTCTTGTGTATAACTGTTCTACCAAACAGGTGATATCTATTCAATACATATCTCAATTCTCATTGTAGAATTGAGGGCAGACGTACCCCAACGCGAGGACGACTGGGGGAACTGCCTCATCAAATCTTGTGTTCCTTTATTTTCTGCATTTTCAATTACAGCTTAAAAATTAAGTGATTCTAGAATAAGTGATTTTGTCAAATTGTAGTATTGATTGAGTGAGTTGGTGAAACACTGTTTTTTAACTACTAAGTACAATAGAAATACTGTACTAAGGCTTTTTTAATCACTCATTCAACACAAATATCATTTAAGGTATTTGTGCACACCAACTGTTCGACAAAAGTGCTGAACTAAAATTGCCTTAATTTTGCTGCTAGTTTTGTGCACACCAACTGTTCGACAAAAGTGCTGAACTAAAATTGCCTTAATTTTGCTGCTAGTTTTGGTGTAATTTTTGATCATTGGAATAAGGAAATAGTACGAGTGAATCACATCTGAGTTTTGCATAAAAGTGTGTAGTGATTTACTATCCGTTATCGTCTTAAATTCATCTGCTTGACGCATATCCGGCTCTCCAATAGTTGTTCGTTTTAGACTATATTTTCCAAGGCCGCTTCCGCATTTGAAAACAATTTTGAAAACCAATTTTATTGGTAGCGCCACTCAAATTTTTAAAAGGGATCTATTCAACCCCCCCTTCTAGATCCGTGCCTTAGTCTAACATTCCATGCTGTGTGGAAGTACGTAGGAACAAGACGCGAAGTCTTGGCGAGCCGATTCCCTGTAGTTTCCCGAACTACGATGACTCTGACTTTCTCTCTTGAGAATACGTAGGCATGGAGTGCGACGCTCTATCGAGTCAGTTTCTTTCCGTTTAGATTTAGCAGCCGTAGATAGATTGTTTTGCAATCCGTACTAGAAAACAAGCGTGGATCCCGTCGAGTACGACGGACATGAGGGGTGCTAATACCTTCCCCTCGCGTAACCGACTCCCGAATCCAGGATTTGGTTGCGATGACCATTCCTTTCTCGTCTTTGCATGAGGTTTACTCTGAGCGTTTCCTTTCCCTCCTTTGGGATAAATAACGCACGGTGGCGACTCTTCTGTTCAGCCGGCGCCGATTTTCGCAGTAGCGACAACTGGCGACTCTGCTAGGGACTGCGATGGTTCCTTATGCATTTGGACTCCAACGGTTCCTTACGCGAGTCAATCCTAGCGCTTGTTTTCCCGTCTTGGATTTTGTATGGATTTACGTTTTCTGTATTTTACATTCAGCATTATATTTTTGTGATTATTGATGTGGGTATGAGGGGGTTCTATGATTGAGAGATAAGCCGGACCTGGGCTTGAGTGCACCTAGAATTAGAGTGGAAATTAGTGGGCGCGTGCATGCTTTGCATGTACCAGTGTCTCATGAAATCCATGCTCAGACGAGGTTCTCCCGGTTGACTTCTTTTTCAACCCTTTGGGTTGAGGGGGTTGTTGGTTTGGAGGATTGTCGACTCTGGGGACCAATCATTTGGGATTCAGCTAAGTGAGGCCTCTTCAGGACATGATGATGCCACACCTTCTGGGTATCGTATCATCAGTCTTGAAAGTCTGCGACGCTGATGACCGCATAGGATGCCGAACTTGTGTCAGTTTAGGTCCATACCCGTGAGTGGGAGGGTTTTTGCAGGAAACTTGACTTCCAGACAACCCGGTATTTTTGTCTTCTCGTCAGAGCGAACGTACTCAGTCAGCAGCGCAGCAGTATTCAGAGATTGTGGGGGTTGTGATCCCGTATTTGCTGCATATTGCATTGCATTTGCATAAACATGTTTGCATCATGTTGCATATCATTCTCCAGCTAGCCAGAGCTCTTATCCAACCGTTGTTTTGATTCTGAGGGTGATTCTCCGGTGATTGGCCTGAGCAAGTGTTGATTGGTAGAAGACAACCAGGGGGTTGAGATAGATTGTGGCAGAATTGAGCAGTGAAATCAGTTGAAGGTTGTTGGTAGCTATGTCAGAGAGCAACTTCCAGTTTATTGATACTTTGTCAGGGTTCACTGTGACGTCCAATCCTTTGTATGGTTCTCTGCATGACGAAGACCTTCTGCGAGTGAATAACCTTACTGCAGACCAGTTTGTGCAACCTCCGGTTGGGGACCAGGATTGATGCAAGCAGTTTGTTGTCCGAAATGAATGCCCTCCTCTCGTTAGCAGTCAAGGTGTTGTTCTCCCTATAGCGAATATCCGAAGAGAGATCCTGGTAGCTAGGACCGAAGACCCAAGAGCTCTCGAGTATGATAGAAGGCTCCGAGTGTTGGAAGAAGGAGTGAAAGCCTTGAAAGTCAAAGATGTTGTTAACCTGAATGCTGCAGACATGTGTTTGGTTCCTGGCCTGGTGTTACCTCCGAAGTTCAAAGCGCCGAGATTTGAGAAGTACAGTGGAGATTGTTGTCCGAAGCAACATTTAGTGATGTTCTGCCGAAGAATGACTTCGTTTGTGCAAGACGACAAGTCGATGATTCACTGCTTTCAGGATAGTCTGATTGGGGCATCTCTAAGTTGGTATATGCAGTTAGAGAGTAATCAGATTCGATCATGGGCGGATTTAGCCAGAGCTTTGCTGAGGCAATATGATTATAATCTAGACATGGCTCCTAGTCGCATGCAGTCGCGAGAATTATCTCAAAAGAAAGATGAACCTATCAGAAAGTATGGTCAGAGATGGAGAGAATTTGCTGCCAGAGTAAAGTTGCCGCCCCTAGACCGAGAGTTAATGAGCATGTTTGTAAACTCCCTGGAGAGCCCGTACTTCGAAAGAATGCTCGTAAATGTACCAAATTACTCTGCATTGGTAGGATTGGGTGAACGCATTGAGCATGCCGTAAAAAACCGGGAGAATTTAGATTGTTTCGGGCGGTCAGGCTAATGAAACTGAATCTCTCTGTAGCCATCAAACTGAAGAAGGAGTTGCGATCAATGCCATCATGCTAGATGTTGAGTATCCTCGAGGTGAATCGGTGAAATTTGTTGGTTCTTCATCTTCTGTGTCTCGTTATTCTGGACAGGCAATTGTGCCTAGGGCACCACATCAGGAAGTTCATGTCACTTCTCTTGCAAATTATCGAGCTCGTGGTCGAGTTTATCAGAATCAGCGTCAGAATCAGAACAGACCTCGTAACAACTTGGAATGGAGGAATGCTCCTTCTCACCCAGTGCCTATGTCGTGTATCCAGTTGCGGCCATCTTTGATCCATAATTCTTTGATAGAACCTAAAGCTCTTAAGCCTGTGCCAGAATCTTACCCTCCTGGGTACAATCCCCATGCTCAGTATGGTTACCATGGCGGATCCCCGGGGCATTCAACTGATGATTGCAAAGCTTTTCAGGCGAAAGTACAACAGTTGATCAACCAAGAGTGCATCTCCTTTCCAGAGGGAGTTTTTTTTGTTCATACCAACCTCTCAGCTATCTAAGCTCGCCGATTCAGAAGTTTATTTCGAGAGGCCAGTGGTCCAGACAGGCCGACACCCTCAGCATTGGCAGTCCTCAGGCTATTATCATTTGCATTTGTAGTTTCTTTTCTGTTAGTTACTACTTGCTGTCAAACATTGTTTCTTTCGAATGGTAATATTGATAAGGTGACTATGCATTTTTCTGAATTAATCATGTCATTGTCACTCATTTACTGCATTGCACTGACACTTGCATTTTATTTACTCCACTTTATCACTATGATTAGCAAAGATTGGAGGGAGGATGACGAAACTGAATACTCATAACCGATGATCGTATGCTTTCAGATAAAACCTTGCCGATGACGTACAAGGCATTGTTTCAAATCCCCTAAACACTGGAGATATAAGGAGTTAGTCCCTTGTTAACCACTGCGAGCCAGGAAGTAGAAGTTTTTCGGAATTTTAAACCCTCACACCTTAACCTGGGGCAGGGTAGTTGTCAGTTAGCTTGACCGAGCATTCAAGTCTTACAGAGGAGTGTTGCCTTTCGAGGACCAATCAGCTTATACCTCCCAGAGGTTGTACCTCATCAACCACAATGGTTAAATCTCACCAATCAGGAGTGAGACAGTTACAATCATTTCGGAGCAATCAAGACAACCAGTGTCACACGACTTTGTTCCAAAAGAAAAAGAAAGAATAAGAGAGCCCGCTAAGTAAAAAGAAATGAATAGCTGGAAAGCTAATACTTAGGAAAAAATTAGGGCATCCCGCTGGACTTCAAAAGAAAGTCGAAAAGAACTCAAAAGGAGTCAGTCCAGGCAAAAATTAGGGAATCAAAAGAATACAAAAGAAAGGATATCAAAAGAAAAATCCTCGAACAAGGACAAAGTCGTGTGTATACAGACACCGAAAACGAAGAAGGAGTAACTGTCACTCTAAAAAAGAAAAACCTTGTGAGTTCCTTAACTATGGTTCTTACCATTCAACATACCTCTCGAAGAGGCGAGCGCTTGTGCCAGGTTAACTGAACTGTAGGATCGAAGATCATCACGTAGAAGGGGTGGGTACAAATCATAATTTGAGCCAAATATCCCTTGTTTCACGAACCATGAACCCGACCACGATACAACCCTTAAAAGACCTAATTGAGGCAAGGTTTATTCTGAAAGCGCATTACGATAAGGTTGAGTAACCTGACTCCCTCTTGATTTGCTAGTCATGTCCTTGTTGCATTTTTCACTGATCACAAAAGCACTACGGTTGAACCTTGGTTCATTCGTCAATCACAATCATGACACGTAAATGAGTGACAACACAATTTTTTCAAAATTTGCATGAACACTGCATTAAAATTACCATTCGGGAATGGACAATTTTATTTGCAGGTTGGTAGTTGACAGGAAAGAAATTCCAACAGGGAATAATCGAACAGGATTGAATAATTTAACAGTCTGGATCAGAATGGGGTATGTTGTGAAACCCTGCAAATCTGGGGCATTGACTTTCAGTGAGTTCATAATCAGTCGGTCTGAGGACCAGTCTCAAAGTATCGATTGATTACGGGATAGTTTGTTTGAGAAGCAGTTGATCAGAAGCGAATCTTCTCGAGAGCCAATCAGGGGCAATTATCCAGAATGCTGTGATTTGAAGATAGATCCTTCCAGTGTTTGATCTGGGCAGGTTAAGTCGCTCAACGCTCGTTCAGGGGCAAGTCACTTCAGAGACAGCGAAACCAACTATGTTGATAGTTGTTTAATTGAAGTTGAATCCTTTTGTCGTGCAAACACCGGGGCAAGCCATCGCAAGGTCGTATTGTAGCAAGTTGCTTTCGGTTCGGAGTGGGTTTTTCCAAGAGTCAGATTAAGGCAAAGTCATTGCAGACAGGGGCATGCCATCCTAAGAGCATAAAGGTTATTCTTTATTCGAGAGGCATTCAATTTGAAGTATCTCACTGAAGTTCAGAATACTGGGGCAGTTCATATCAAACCATCAGGGTACATATTTTCAGACTACCCCACAGAGGTTCCCACGAGCCGGGGCATATCAGAAGCAAAGGAGCTGTTCTTTTCCGTGTTATCAGAGTTACTCAGAGATACTTGAGCAGATTCAGCCAATCTTCAAGTAAGAGACGAATGTCGGGAAATCGTGTTACCGTCCATTGACCCTTCAACTAGAAGCCGTGAATTCCGACAGGATATTGTCCAGCATCATGCGTGTATGACCCATCACGAATGTACAAAAGCCCCATCCTACTTGGCATGTCCGGTTATCCCCAGTAAAGTCATACATCCGCGAATCAGTCAATCAGAGGCAAAAGATTATTGCAAGACCGGGGCAGATCACCCTAAGAACAAAGGATCTTGTTGGGACATCCTCTTGGGTTTTGACGTGCAGAAACAGTTCAGATCTAACCGTCAGGGTACAGAGATCGAAGAGTCCTTATCAGAAGGTTGGTGCCGATTCAGGGGCAAGGTATTGTGAGTAGCACCATGACTAGATTTTCCTTTCAAGACGAAGTGTTCAGACTGGGGCATGTTGGTATTTTTTGGGGCAAATTTCCGAGAAGGTGAATGGAATTCATGTAGTCCTAACCAGAGGCTCTTGACGAAAAGACTTGATCATTATGGAGGTGAATCCCCACGCAGGTCGTACTTCATTCCCCGAAGTTGAAACGACATTGTTCCTTACTGAAGAAGGATCAATCTCACCAGCTAGTCGCAACGTATCCCCCATAAGAGTATCCTCATGAAAGCAGTTCATAAGATATCTCCAGCAGGTCAAGATTAATGCCCCCCACAAGATGTCTATCCTCGGTCCCGAGTTTGTAAACTATGGCCAGATGGTTTACGTTCTCCAGTAGGGTCGTTTACCCTTAGCAGAGCTTGATGATCTTAAAGATTGTAAGCTGTACTCAGACAGTGTTGTTTCTCCAAAAGGATTCCTTATCCTCAGCGGAGTTGTTTAGTTTTCATCAGATTGATAATTCCAGAGTTTGTAAACTGTACCCAGACAGTTATTATCCCCAGCAAGGGTGCCCTATTCCCAGTAGGTTTGTTTATTCTCCCGCAGCGGAGTCATCCCCTGTTTCCAGTGGAGTCGGTTAATATTCCCCGAGAGAGTCGTTTCTTCCCCAGCGGAGTTTCCTCTCCCCAGCAGGTATTATTCTTTCCTCCCAGTGGAAATTGAAGGTTTAAAGCTCTCCCCGGCAGAGTTGGTTATATGTCCTGGCATTTATTTTGCCGGAATACTTGGTGATACCCGTTCATTCCCCAACAGGGTGGTATTTGTCCTCAGCAGCCGTTGTTGATGAAGCAAGTTTATCAGAGCTGTTCCCAGCAGTCTGAACCTGCATGCGCATTTGCATATAGTGTCATATTTGCATATACCAAAAACGCGTAGCATTTTCATACTGTATGGAGCATTACGCCATTGTCAAACATGCGCATTTTGAAACATAAATCAGGTTGGCTAACCTTTTGCTTTCAGGTGTGTTTCTCAACAGAAGTGTGGAGTTCTAAAGATCAGACATGTTTCCAGATATTCGAGGTCTCGCTGTGAGACACGGGATGATATAGTTCATCTTCTTATATTCCCCACAGAGATTCTTGGTTAAGTTTCTCTTGCCCTCAGCGGAGTTGGGCTCATATCTTCCAAAGTTGTTCAGAGGTATTATCCCTAGCATGGAGTTGTGATATTCAGATTGGTGTTTGTTGAGTGTTCCGACTCCGGTATGTTTTCGTTGAGTGTTCAGACTCCGATGTATTATGTTGAGCGTTCAGGCTCTGGTGTATCTTCGTTGAGTATCCAGGCTCCGATATGTTTTCGTTGAGTGTTCAGACTCCAATTTGTTGCGTTGAGTTGTCTGGCTCCGATTGTTGACGTTGAGCGTTCTGGCTCCGGTTGTTCGTTGAGTATTCTGACTCCGGTTGTTTTGTTGAGTATCCGGGCTCCGATGGTTTGTTGAGCATTCTGGTCCCAGTTATTTCGTTGAGTATCCCGACTCCGACAGATATTCATTTTGTGATATACAAAATGTTTTCCTGTAAGAAACAGGCGGATGTAAATAAGTTCTTCCGAATGAAACAGGCGGATGTAAAGAATTCTCCCGTATGAAGCAGGTGGGTATAGATGTATGAACTTTCCAGTATCATGATAAACAGAGTATGTGGATTGTGTTCCGGAATTTGATAAAAGCATTTTCCCCAAGGAAGTCGCCGTGATTTCCTCGTGTTACTATACCCAACAGATGTCTTCCTTTGGGTTGACGAAAGGTGAATCCTGACGTGGACAGATTCACATTTATTGGTGATTCGACGGAAGTTGGGTCCAGATGTGGACAAGGTTACTCCTGTGATAACAGGATCTCCATTCGTGTTAACGAATTGCTTCCTCCGTGTTGACGGAATTGGCGTCCTGATGAGGACAATTTATGCCTATGTTGATAGGATGTATTCGTGTTGACGAATTGCTCCCTCCGTGTTGACGGAATGTGCGTCCTGATGAGGACAATTTATGCCTATGTTGATAGGATTTATTCGTGTTGACGAATCGATGTCCCCGTGTTGACGGAATATGGAGTCCTGTTGAGGACGAAGTTTGAGCTCTCCGTGTTGACGGAATATGGAGTCCTGATGAGGACAAGTTTTATTCCTCCGTGTTGACGGAATGTGCGTCCTGATGGGGACAATTTATGCCTATGTTGATAGGATTTCTTCGTGTTGACGAATCGATGTCCCCGTGTTGGGGGAATATGGAGTCCTGTTGAGGGCCAAGATTGATGTTCTCCGTGGTGACGGAGTATGGAGTCCTGTTGAGGACGAAGTTTTATTTCTCCGTGGTGACGGAGTATGGAGTCCTGTTGAGGACGAAGTTTTATTCCTCCGTGTTGACGGAATGTGCATCCTGATGAGGACAAGTTATGCCGGTGTTGATAAGATTTATTCGTGTTGACGAATTACTCCCTCCGTGTTGACGGAGTGTGCGTCCTGATGAGGACAATTTATGCTTATGTGGATAGGATTTCTTCGTGTTGACGAAATGTGAGACCAGATATGTACAAGAATGGTATTCCTATGATGATAGGATTTATTCGTGTTGATGAATATATTTTTTCCTCGTGTTGACGAGACGTGAGTCCTGACATGGACAATTTATTCCTATGTTGATAGGAGTTCCTCGTGTTGATAAGACGCAAATAAGAGGTCATTGCCTATGCTGATAGGATCTCCTTGTGTCAACGAGATGCTGACAACTCATCCCCAACGAAGTCGCCGGGATTTCTCCGTGTTGACGAAATGAGGATTCCTGATGAGGACAAGTTTTATTTCTCCATGTTAATGGAATACGGATTCCTGATGAGGACAAGTTTGATTTCTCCGTGTTGACGGAATGAGGAGTTCTGATGAGGGCAAGTTCCATCCCTATGATGATAGGATCTCTTCGTGATGACGAATTTATGGCTTTTCGTGTTGACGAAATTTGAGGACAATCGTGGATAAGATTTTTCCTAGGACGATGGGATCTTTACTCATGTTGACGAATTTGTTTCTCTTCTGGTGTTGACAAGGTTAGTCCAGTTGTGGACATAGGTGTTTTTGCAAATATAGTTCAGTACCTGTGGTGTTACATGGGTGATGGGAGTCAAAATCAGAGTTATTCTCCGACGAATGATCGGTTGTTACCGTAACAATCAGGTTCACTCGACGAATGTCATTCCCCAAGCAGTGGTGCGGTTTATTTCTGCGGTTGGCAAATTTCAGGGTTTCTTTGGTATTCAACCGTCTCATACCTCGAATGTTTGAAGGCCGTTCGCTCTTCACCCAGTCGGGTCCAAGCCGCTTGAATAGGGGCAGCGGTTGCACCCCGAAATTTGACCAACCAGTTCCCATATCTGGTTTATGTTTCGACGCATTTTGCATTCGCATTCATATGCTGCATGCATTGCGTTTCTCTCAGTCAGGTTGATTTTATCGGGATTGCAGCCCCTGGCGTTTCAGGCAGTTCAGGCCGGTTTGAATAAGCGTATTTTGAGAATTGGTGCTTGTTCCTGTGTTTTCAGGCCATCTCGGGGCCCAGGTTTCGTTATGGTTGCGCAATTGTTCTTTAATCGATTTAATTGGCCTCCTGGCATTTTTTATTTTCTAGATTTTAATGCATTTTAATAGATAGATTAATTTGCTTTTTAGATATTAAATAAGTTATTTTTTTTAGAATTTAATAGATATTTTCCTATAGAATTTAATAGATTTTTCTTTTAGATTTTTAGAATAGATATTCCTTTTTTTAATAGATTTAATAGATTTTTCGCCTATTAAATATTAGTTTTTATCATTAAATAGAATAGTTTAACATAGTTTTTAAATGGTCCTTTTAGTTTTTTTTAAATGGTTTTTTAATACAAAGTTTAATAGATATTACTTGTTTTAATATAGTTTTTAACATAATAGAATAATATAGATTTTATAATAATGCTAGATTAGGTTTTAATAAATAGATTTTATTTTTAATATAGAATATAATAGAGTTCTTTAGAATAATAGATTTTAGAGTTTTTTAGAATAACAGATTTTCCAGATTTATTAGTTTTAATATGGAATTAATAGAACCATATAGATATTAATAGATATTAATGGTTTAATTTTCATTAGATTAGATTAACCTTCAATTTCGTTTTATTAGTTGCAGTATTAGTATTGTTCAGCATTAATCATGTTCACTAATCATCATTAATTTTCGTTTGCATTAGCCTTTATTAAGTCCAGTTAATCATGCATTAGTCTTTAATCATTCATTATTAACTGTCTGTTATCATTAAACTTCATTAGTCTTAATCTATTGGGCCGTTTATCCAGAAAATGTCCAAAAGCCTAATTCACAGGTCCACGCCACATGTCACTATATATTGCTGCCACGCGTGTGTCTATGTTCCCTCCACCTCATTCTTCCATTCACCCAGAGGGAGCCACGTACCACACTCAGCCTCCACGCGTCCTCCATGCAGTTACCCCCACTCCCACGTGGCTCCCTCTCCCCCACCCTCTGTGCCACCTATCTCCTCACCGGAAATCCTCTCCGACCGACATGCAATTGCCGGCGACCACCGCAACTACCACATAACCGTCGCCGGCGACCACCATAACAACCGCCGGAAACTGCTAAATTTACCAGAAATTCATCCCTTCATCCCCTCCGATCTAGACTCATCATCATCCTCATACTGGCTTTTTTCCAGAAATTTTAACATTCATCATCATCCATCCTTCATCCGCTTCCGGAATCTTCAAGATCTGCCTCATATCCTTCGTCCAGAGAATCTTCAAACGGATCTCACCGGAAACTTCAAGGAAATTCGCCCAGTGTTCATCGCGACCTCCGGATTTCTTCAAAGAACCACGAAGCTTCCGCGAACTTCAGATCTTTGTGAATACAACAAATCTTCAAACGCTTCTCCGGATCCTTCCATCTTCACACAGTGTTCTTCTTCAGAAGTTCGTAGATCCAGAACACTCATCACCGATCCCTACTTCAACGCCATGTTCTCCAGATTATTCACAAACTCCACCAGAAATTATCAAAGTTCACCGAAATCCCCTGTTCGTCAATGATTTCCCAGATTGCTTCAAGATCTTCGAAGATCTTGACAGATCCTCGATGAACTCCTTCATGCATGTTCGTCCGTCTTCGTATGATTTTCGAAGCATCTACAGAATCGTCGAGAATCTTCAAGGAGCGCCGTCAGGTTCGTCATCAAGAACATTCTCCAGATGTGTTTCAAAGTCTTCATCCACGAAGAACTTCGTATCCACTTCAGATCTTCCGCGATATGTAAGCCACCGTCTAATTTTGTTTGCAGAAGATTTATAGCTTAATTGTGTTGTTCATTTGTTGTTGATGATTCAAAGCGGAGGAGAGATTGGGATGTTTAGTGATAGTGGTGAATGAAGACAAGGAGTTTGAGTGAGATGGAGAAGAGGTCTGAACGGAGAGAGGGTTTGGGAGAAACGACGCAAGAATCTTGAGTGAACAGTGTTTGGGGAAGCTGAAAGACTTAGGGTTTCTGAAGGGATATGAGAAGTGGACGGTTGGTTTGGCATTGGGCCTCAAGCCCATTCGCGTATGGCTTTACCCACCCCCCGTTTCTTTTTCCTCCCTCCCCGTGTGTGTTGTGTGATGGGCCAAGCCCACTGGCTTACTCTTGGTACTCCCCGGTTCCTTTCTTTCCCCCCTCCCTTGTTTTTGTTTGGTTGTTGTTTAGTGGGCTGGGCCCAGCATTTAGGTTTTTTTTTCTGCTGCACCCTTGTAGCCACTAATAAAACCCCCTTTGCTGCATTTTCCCCCTTACATTTTATTAGAAATATCAAATGCAATATTAGGGATTTTAATTCCATTTTCTTTTAGAATAATATAGATTAATATAGTTTTTCATATTTTTCTCTTTAGAATATTATAGTATTTTTATGCTATTTTAGTATGCAATTTCCTTTTAATTTCTTTAGAGATGTTCCCTTAGGACTTTAATTGCCGTATTTTAGGAGTAGACTTTTATTTCCATTTGTTAGTGGATTTGTCTCCTATTTTCTCTCCTATCTTATTTTCTATCCGATTTTATCCCGATTTTATTTCTGGCTGGCCGTGTGACACGATTCAATTGGAGAATGATTTTCGATATCATTTCTCTATCTTGTCTTTGACACGGATATTAATACGCTACCTCTGAGAGTTCGATTTCTCGCATAAATCGAACCATGACGGTCTAAGCGTTACACTGGTCTTGATTCGAGCGTCATCATCAAAAATCCAGAAAGGAGGAGATTGGAATGGAGCTTGCGCGTACGTCAGGAGCCCCGAAGCTGCTTCGTTCATCATAACCGTCGTATTCAAGACTTCAGGCAACCGGCAAGTGTTGTGGGCTGCATCATCAGATACAAAGCTTGCGTGTGTGTCCCGGGTTCCTTCCCGTTTAGGCGTAGGGCTACTACCTCCTTTCTCTCGCGTTCAGGCGATCGAGACCCCTTCTCTTGCTCCCGTGCAATTGAGATTCGTTTTCCCGTCGAACTACGTTAGCTCTGATCTCTCGTGCCCGACGAGAGTACGTAGGCATAGGATGCCGTATCCTAGCGAGTTTCCGTTTCCCTTTTTCCCGGTTTTAGCTGTAGTAGGCTGAACTACAGCTGCTCTGATTTCTCATATCGAATGAGAATATGTAGGCATAGGATGCGATATCCTAGCGAGCACACTAACAACTAACATTTCTGTTCTCTCGCTGCTGTGCAATCGAGACTTTCCCGCTGACGACTGATGTTTCCCTTTCTCTCGCTGCTGTGCGATTAAGACCTGACCGTAGTTCTAAGTTCCCGTAGGTTCCCGTACCTCTAGAACCAAGCTTAGTCTCTCACTCATGTGTGATCGAGAATACCCTGTCTAGCCGTAGTTAGCCTGAACTACGAAAGCTCTGATCTTCCATGCTGTGTGGAAGTACGTAGGCACAAGACGCGAAGTCTTGGCGAGCCGAGTCCCTGTAGTTTCCCGAACTACGATGACTCTGACTTTCTCTCTTGAGAATACGTAGGCATGGAGTGCGACGCTCTATCGAGTCAGTTTCTTTCCGTTTAGATTTAGCAGCCGTAGATAAATTGTTTTACAATCCGTACTAGAAAACAAGCGTGGATCCCGTCGAGTACGACGGACGTGAGGGGTGCTAATACCTTCCCCTCGCGTAACCGACTCCCGAATCCAGGATTTGGTTGCGATGACCATTCCTTTTCCGTCTTTGCGTGAGGTTTACTCTGAGCGTTTCCTTTCCCTCCTTTGGGATAAATAACGCACGGTGGCGACTCTTCTGTTCAGCCGGCGCCGTTTTTCGCAGTAGCGACAAAGCTCACATACTTTCATATTCATTCTTAGAATTATTTGTACTTAAACTTAAGAGAAATATCACTGTTGTGATAAAAGCTTTTTAGAAGCATTCATACTCTTGTATTAGATTTACATTGATTGTAAAGGTTTTCCTTAAGAGGATTCTGTTGGAATCAGTAGCTCTTGAGAAGACTAAGAACAGTTGTTCTTAGGTGTTACTATTGTAATCGGTTTGATTAAATAGTGGATTAAGTCCTTGTTGAGAAAGGCAAATCACTCTAGGAAGGGTGGACTGGAGTAGTTGAGTTCAACGAACCAGGATAAAAATAATTGTGTTTTAATTCTAAGTTTTAATCTTTCATACTTATTCAACCCCCCTTCTAAGTATTATCTCACCTTCAAGAGTGCCCGCCGGTAAAACAGAAGCTCAGAAGGACTCGACCTGACATGGCTCTGAAGATTAAGGAAGAGGTACAAAAACAGATCGATGCAAGTTTTCTTGTCACTGCCGAGTATCCGCTATGGTTGGCTAATATTGTGCCTATTCCTAAGAAGGATGGTAAGGTTCGCATGTGTGTAGACTACAAGGATTTGAACAAAGCCAGTCCGAAAGATGACTTCCCATTACCTCACATTGACATCTTGGTTGACAGTACCGCAAGATATGAGGTTTTCTCCTTTATGGATGGTTTTTCAGGTTACAACCAGATTAGAATGGCCCCCGAAGACAGGGAGAAGGCGTCATTCATCACGCCCTGGGGCACCTTTTGTTACAAAGTTATGTCATTTGGATTAAAGAATGCAAAGGCAACATATCAGAGAGCTATGACTACTTTGTTCCATGATATGATGCACAAAGAAATCGAGGTGTATGTGGATGATATGACAGCTAAGTCGAAGACCGAAGATGATCATGTTAAACACCTGGCTAAGCTATTTGGCCGTTTGAGGGAATACAAGCTCCGTCTGAACCCCAACAAATGCATATTTGGAGTACGATCAGGGAAGCTATTGGGTTTTATTGTCAGTCAAAGAGGGATTGAAGTGGACCCTGACAAAGTGAAAGCTATCCGGGAAATGCCAGCTCCCGCCACCGAGAAACAAGTCAGAGGATTCTTGGGACGTTTGAACTATATCTCCAGGTTTATATCCAACATGACCGCTACGTGCAAACCTATTTTCAAGCTTCTGAGGAAAGAACAAGGGTATGTTTGGACTGAAGACTGTCAAAAGGCTTTTGATAGTATCAAAGAGTATTTGCTTGAACCACCTATCCTGATACCGCCAGTTGAAGGACGACCTTTGATTATGTATTTGACTGTTTTAGAAGATTCAATGGGTTGTGTACTCAGTCAGCGAGATGAAACAGGAAAGCAAGATCATGTCACTTATTACTTGAGCAAGAAGTTTACTGATTGTGAAATAAGGTACACTATGTTGGAGAAGACTTGTTGCGCTTTGGCGTGGGCCGCCAAGTGTTTGCGCCAGTATATGTTGAATCACACTACTTAGTTAGTTTCAAAGATGGATCCTATCAAGTATATTTTTGAGAAGCCCGCTTTGATTGGGAGAATTGCTAGATGGCAGATGTTGTTGTTTGAATATGATATCGAGTACCATACTCAGAAAGCTGTTAGAGGAAGTGTTTTGGCTGATCATCTGGCTCACCAGCCCATTTTGGATCATCAACCCTCAAACGATTATTTTCCAGACGAGGATGTTATGTTTTTAAAGATGAAAGATTGTGAAGAACCCGTACATGGTGAAGGGCCAGAGCCAGGTTCTCAATGGGGTTTAGTTTTTAATGGAGTTGTCAACGCTCATGGAAAAGGGATAGGTGTTGTTATTGTGACTCCTCAAGGGACCCACTTCCCATTTACCTTCAGATTAACATTCCAGTGTACTAATAATGAGGCTGAGTACGAAGCATGCATTATGGGTCTTGAAGAAGCAATCGATCTGAGAATTAAGAATTTGGATGTGTTTGGTGATTCTGCAGTGGTAATCAACCAAATCACTGGAGAATGGATAACTCGACATGATAATTTGGTCCCATACAGAGATTATGCTAGAAGACTGTTACCGTTCTTTGATAGGGTTGAGTTTCATCATATCCCTCGTGATGAGAACAGAATGGCAGATGCGTTGGTAACTTTGGCCTCGATGATTGTGGTAAACTTTTGGAACGAGTGTCCTCGGATTGAAGTAAAACGCCTTGACAGACCTGCCTATATCTTTGTCGTTGAAGAAGTCGAAGATGGCAAACCCTGGTACCATGACATCAAAGTTTTTCTTAGAACTCAAGAATATCCTTTGGGAGCTTCCAAAAAAGATAAGAGAATTCTAAGAAGGTTGACTGGAAGTTTTCTTCTGAGTAATAATGTGTTGTACAAGCGGAATTTTGACATGGTCTTGCTGAGATGTGTTGACAAACAAGAAGCGGACATGTTAATGACGGAAATTCACGAAGGATATTTTGGCACTCATGCCAACGGACATGCTATGGCTAAGAAGCTTTTAAGGGCTGGTTATTACTGGATCACAATGGAATCAGATTGTTACAAGTTTGCTAGAAAGTGTCACAAGTGTCAGATTTATGCAGATAAGGTTCACATGCCTCCGACTTTGTTGAATGTTATCTCATCACCGTGGCCGTTCTCTATGTGGGGAATTGATATGATTGGAATGATAGCGCCAAAAGCGTCTAATGGACACTGATTCATCTTAGTAGCCATTGATTATTTTACCAAGTGGGTCGAGGCGGCTTCCTATGCTAATGTAACTCGACATGTGGTTGTCAAATTTATCAAGAATCAGCTTATCTGCCGATATGGTGTGCCAAGCAGAATTATTACAGATAACGGCTCCAATTTGAATAACAAGATGATGAAAGAGTTGTGTGAAGAATTCAAGATTGAACATCATAATTCTTCCCCTTACAGACCAAAGATGAATGGGGCTGTTGAAGCCGCCAACAAAAACATTAAGAAGATTATTCAGAAAATGGTTGTTACTTATAAGGATTGGCATGAGATGCTCCTGTTCGCCTTGCACGGGTATCGTACGACAGTGCGCACATCAACCGGGGCAACTCCGTTTTCACTCGCCTACGGTATGGAAGCAGTGCTCCCGATAGAAGTTGAGATTCCATCTATGAGGATTTTGATGGATGCGAAGTTACCAGAAGCTGAATGGTGCTAGAACAAGTTTGATCAGTTGAATCTAATCGAAGAAAAGAGGATGGCAGCGTTATGCCATGGGTAGTTGTATCAGCAGAAGATGAAGAAGTCTTTTGACAAGAAGGTTCAACCCCGCGTGTTCAAGGAAGGTGACCTCGTGCTTAAGAAGATTCAGTCTTTCCTCACCGACGTCAGAGGAAAATGGGCCCCGAACTTCGATGAACCGTATGTGGTAAGGAAGGTTTTGTCAGGAGGCGCTTTGATGTTAGGAACAATGGATGGAGAAGAGATCACTCGCCCTGTGAATACGGATGCTGTTAAGAAATATTTTGTTTAGGAGAAGCAAGTCATTATTCCCTTTATGTAATCGCTATTATTTTCCAACACTGTAACATCGGGGTCACGCCTTTCTGCTGACCACCATTCAATAAAAGTTTTTCATTTATCAGAAGTCTTTATTCTTGATAGCAAAATCCAGATTGATTTAAAATTTTTCAAAACCTTATGTTTTACTTGATATATGAATAACAAAAGGATGACCATGGACGTTTATTTCATCCATGGAAGAACAACAATCTTATATGCTTCTCTAAGGCAAGAGGATATTTATTTTATCCATACATGAAGACTATCTCCGTTCGAGGTATTCTCTTTGCAAGTGATAAGAGATCTGTGGAGATTTTGCTTGAGTACCCCTCCATTTGAGGCGTTTGTTTTACTTCTCACAGTCCGTCGGCATCCGCATAGCATATAAGTAGACAACATGGCATGTGCATTTTTTTGCATTCTTTATGTTTGTTTTATTCTATCGCTGTGGCTGTAGTTATCCCTAGGCGTTTGGGTATGTCTTATCCCTCCAAATAGATTTGTCGACCCTAGGTAGAAAAAAGCACGATGTTTCATTTTCCCCATGGAGTTCAATCCTCATGGAAGATGGTTATTTTAGTACAATCCCATTTGAGTTCATACCTCAGTAGTCGAGTCCTTCTTGACAGTTTCTCTTCAGTTACTTCCTGAATTGAATTTCGGTCTTTGGCAATCGCATCGTGGATATCTCGAACTTTTAAGCATGGATTAAGTGTGCATTTATTTTGCACCCTATTCCCCAGGAAGAATAGACAGACATTTCTTCAAACAACAGCATCACGGGATTTTCCACAAACAATCTCTTTATTTGAGCAACTCGTTTTAATCAGGACCTTATTTCAAAACGACCAACGACAATTTCTACAAGACAGTTTATTCACCCTCAGTGGGTCCTTCAAATTATCAACTCATCGAATGACACCTCTTCGGAAATCCATCAGAGAAATCTGTCAAAGACATTACAAGACATCTCTCTTTATTTGAGAGCTCACAGAATATTTTACAACTACAATAAAGATGCTCCTCAGGAATGAATCCCCCAGTGGGTCGTCACATGAGTTTATTTCCATCAAGCGACATCTCTCCAGAGAATTAGAGGAAGTTTACCACATTAGTCTCTCCTTATTTGAGAAGACATACTTTACAATTCAACTGACTCACATCTCCCCGAAGATCCCCGGTGAAGCTTTACAACTACACCTACAATTTACAATTACATTTAAAAATTACATCTACAGAGTTCTACATTTACATCTACAGATTACATTAAAGTTCTACAACGAACTACATCTACATCGACAACAACAATTTACATTTACAGTCTACAACGACAACTACAAGCTACAATGATTATACAATCTATAAATTTTCAACATTTCGAGTAGAGACTGAGACCAGCTCATGGTTCTCACACTATGACGCTCGGGGAGGTTCTATATCAGAGACTGAGACCAGCTCATGGTTCCCATACCATGACGCTCTGGGAGGTTCTACATCAGAGACTGAGACCAGCTCATGGTTCCCATACCATGACGCTCGGGGAGGTTCTACATCAGAGACTGAGACCAGCTCATGGTTCCCATACCATGATGCTCGGGGAGGTTCTACATCAGAGACTGAGACCAGCTCATGGTTCCCACACTATGACGCTCGGGGAGGTTCTACATCAGAGACTGAGACCAGCTCATGGTTCCCATATCATGACGCTCGGGGAGGTTATACACTTTACTTTTCCCAGTTGGATTTCAAAAGAAAGACGAAAAAGAGAATAAAAGAAGAAGAAAAAAAAACGAAATAAAGTTGAATTATTGACTCGATTAAAGAAAGTTCATTTGGATTATTATCGACCACCAAAATATGGTAGTAAGCCTTTCCTTCGATTACAAGTTTCACTCCTATGTCTAGATCACCATATCCTTGGTGTACGAGGTACTGTTGTACTTCTGGATATTTCCCATCGGTGATTGCTTCCTGCCCCCGTGGGGTCCCGTCTAGGTGGGATTGTTGTTCTTTTGCTTTGCGTGTCGCGCCTGATCTTTCCCCCCTGTGACATCGTTTCCTCACAGGACCCGTCTGCCTTGCATTTTTATATCATTGCATATCATTTGCATTCGGTGGCTTCTTAGGACCAAAAAATCCGTGCAGTGTTTGTATTTAAGTCCCTCCTATCTCGTCGAGACGGAGATTTCAATCTCCATATCTCCGAATAGGAATAACTTAAATAGGGTCATCTGTTGCACCCTAATTTTTGACCGTAAGATCCCACCTCTGTTTGCGTTCTCATGTTGTTATTTGACTTTATCTTAATATTTAATATTTATGCGACTAACCAGGTTGTGCAGGTGCAACAATTTTGAGCACAAGTCGCTCACTCTCTTATTCGAAAATACTTTGAAATTGGAATGTCGAAGACAAGGTTTATTCAAAAAAGAGGTTTTATTTGGGATCTTACTGAGATCAAAGTGATAAAGTGGGCGTGATTTGGTTTGTGGTTTTTAAATTTGGTTCGTGGCCTCGTGAAGTTAATTAATTCATTTTGGAAGGGTCTTATTAAAGTGGGTATGATTTGTTTGTCTGCACGAATCCCTTATTTTCAAAATTCAAGCATGGTCGGATTATTATTTCCCAAATCCAAAACGTTTACAAAGTCAAGCTACAACACCGTTTCCGTGGTTAAGGATCTGCAAATCGGGTTACATGAACTCTTGCATATATAAGAATTCAAGGCTACTATTAAGTTTAAAGTTTGGTGAAGAATTTAAGGTCCAGAATCACTATATTCAAATAATCCAGGACCAAAGCGTAATATTTGGCTTCGAGATACGTGATGTTCATAAAGCTGAAATATAAAATACGAAGCCATATGTGTTTCGATACCTATGCCCACATGTTCAAGCGCATCACAAATATGGTACCGAAACTATGTTCTTCACAAAGGACTAGAGGCAATTCATTACTTGAAACTTTTGAAGATGCAAATCTCTATTGCAAAGTTTACCAAGAGCATTGTAAAAAGCCATGAGGCATGAATCATTGTTACAACAAAACACCTATATTACATTGACCTTTTGATCATGAATAAAATGAAGCTTTTGCGACCATGATGGCTTCCGTCAAACCATATGATGACGACAAAACAACCACAATCTCAAGTTGCTTCAGCACCATGTCATGAACGACGAATCAACTCTCGAGATGCAGCCACCAAAACATGCAGAGTTCTATGGCAGCCGAGCACTTTTAAACTACGAAGCAGCAACCATCTCCAACTTTCCAAAGTCATCCCATTAAAACCTGCAAATACTACACAACCAATGATCAGAGCACTGCAACCAGCAAGTAATAAAAAGGAATGCGCAACATCAAATTCAAACATTCATTCATGAGGACTATCAACAAAGCACCAAATAAGGGAAGCAAACACATTAACGGTCACCAAGATTTTCAGGGTGCTAGCATCAAAAAGAGAACTTTGACAAACCTATAATGTGCCCAAGTCAGTCTCCCCTGCCGGTTAAACGATTCACAGTCCACCGTCTTCGTTGGGACCTACTGCTGAAATTAACAAAAGCATATTATTCACTCTCAGCTCAGTGCGAAGACCATTTCACTTGGTGATGCTCGAACAAACTCTATCGGGGATCACCGTCAGCTCTGATGCGGATTAAAACGAATAAGACAAGCAATCCACCCTCCACCAGTTCTGGTCGTAAATGCAGTACAAGAAGGCTGTTAATAGATTACAATTAGGACAAGTAAGTTTAAACTCGTAATAACTGGTCCTACAAGTCTAAGCCTCCTTATATCAGAAGCAGAATGTGCAGTAAAATAGGTGACGATACCTGATCTTTCAACACGTCTTCTTGCCGCTCTCGCTGAAACTTCTGCAACATCAGTGTCAATAGTTTTCGCAAGTCAGGGAGAACTTCACCAAGAAATAAGTTTGGAACATCATCCTTATAAGTATTCTCAAAAATGTACCTCTTGATTAACATCCTGAGGCAAGCCAGAAGCTGTAGAATGTTTAAACAATTCCTTTGGAAGTCCTCACTAAAAGAGCCTGTTTCCGTGTAATCCTGAAGTGCTTTTGAGACGCCTAAGAAGATTCCAAGAGTATTTAGACAGACAGAACTTGACATTGATGAACAGAAAAGAGAGAAGTGACCGTTACCGCTAGTAGTACCCAGTTATGTGCCATCTCTGAAGAAAGTCGGAGGATTGATAACATGGATATCGCGTGCTTAGAGTCTGAGATAGTGGTGCTTGGCTTGCTCTCGTGCCTGGACAGTTCAGATTCTTTTCTAGACTTGAAGACCTTCATAATTACTTTCCAGGGCTTCCGCTGCGACCTTTAAATCAATTTCCGTCTACTCAAAGTTCTCTCGAAGACTCTCCATTTTTTCATGGAGTTTTTCTGATGGAGAAACATATGAAATGCCGTTTAGGACCCCAGAAGTCATCATGTCATGAGGATCGTGACGTGCAGAAGTTGTGACCCAAATCCTCCAGGTTATTGCCAGTTGTCCTACAATCACAGAATCAAATATAACCGTTAAAGTATATTCCCTGAGATTAGAAGATTCAATTCAAAAATAGACCCAAATCAAATCCATTTTCAATCAAAGCACAAAATCAGAAGAATTAACAAGCTATTATTACAATTTGCGAAAAAGGAAGGTTTTCAACTGGATTGGTCCCAAATTGGAATATCCAAATCAGTAATCAATCAGCATTCAAATTATCATTCAATATTCATCCAAGATCGTTTTCCACTCAGAGGCCTATATAAAGAGGCTAGTAGAAGAGAGAAGGCGTTCATGAAAAAAAACCCCATCATACTAAACTGAAATCGTCACGGAAACCCTAAAATTTCATAACCTAAAAGGGAAGAAAAACTTATCTTTCTAACTGACGAAGCCCCTCTCGAGCCGCCGTAAATCTAAACTCGCGAAGCTCCTGCCTTCGTCACCTCTGACGCCACCGTCACCAGCCGTTGGTAAAACTCCACTGTTCGTAACTATCTCTGAACATCTGATCGTTTCTTTTTGTTGCAGGTTTACAAGGGATTAGAGTTACAGCAAGGTGATGGATCAGTGATGAAGACGAATCGGAGAGGAGAGGATAGAGAGGTTGAGAAGCCGATTTGGGAAAAGGGAATCTAGGGTTCCGGTCTACGCTTTCGCTTTTTTTTTTCCTTTCTGCTTGTTTTATTATCCGTACATTGAAACACTTAATCACACGCACACACCCCTGATCACACACATCACCCCCTAATCATAATTCGCTTAACACTAATAATAATTAACTTAATAATTAACCCAATTAACTCACCCTAACCTATATTAATTTATTTGTTTAATCTAATCGTCTTAATCAACTCTTTTATTGAAATAATTAATAATTTATTAACTTTTTTTTATTTTATAACTAACAACTTTTTTCAATGAATCCCTTAAAATAATAAATTACTCACCTTTAATAATTTAGTTTTTTTATTTAATCATATAGTTTTTTAGGTTTTATGTTACTTTATTTAATAATAAATAATGAGCTATTGCATTTCTTTCACTTTAGTAAATCAATCTTAAGATGATTCCTAATAAAAATATAATATAACAAATTTCCTTTCTAAATTAATTAATTTTTTAAAAATAGCATGTTATTAATTAATTTGTTCACTAATAAAAAAAAATAATAAGACTTTTTATAATTCATTACTATTTTGCATGATTAATGTTTAAAACTTTCAAGGATAAAAAAATAAACCACTTTTATTACATTTAATTAGGCTCTTTTTATAAATAAATTATGTTACCTGATAAATTAACCGTTATAACGTCTCGTTCGACTTTAGGCTTTAATATTAATCTCATATAAAATCAACTCGTCTAAAAGACCAATCTCTCGTTTAAAAGCAATCCTATTCAAATCAATCAACAGCACAAAATACAAATCAATCGTGCACCCCACGACACCTTCACCTACACTTCAGCGCTTTCATGCGTACATGTATGTTTATTTATCTGCCTTTACCTTCAGCAATTTACATTACAGTAATCTACATCATTATCAATTTATATTCATGCATCGCATTCCGTCTAAAGGAAAAACCTACACATAATTCAACAATTGTGTGTAGTGCACATCATTTGCATCATTTCCCCTTGATCCTTGATCCCATTCATGTTGATCAATTAAGATAGATCCTACCCCATAGGAAGGACCTTTATCTTTACAACATAGAAAAACAAACAATCAACTCAAAACAACAAATATTCAAACACATTAGAGAAAGATGCCAAATCATCTTAAGCGAGATAGAATCTCCACCCCACAACAATACAAACAATACCGTAGGAACTTTGCCTTAAGAGAGGTGTACCTCGTCGATCCCTATCCGAGTACTTGAGCCCTTCTCTTAAGACGATGCAAAGACTATTTTCCTACAGTTTGTGGCGGTTAAATCTCTCTTAATATGATAACTCATCTCTTCTCCTAAAATCAATCAATCAACTACCCTAAACCCGTAGGAACTTTGACCACAGTCAAAGAACTCCTCAAACCCTTTAGGAGAACTACAAAGTACTCTGATTCCACTCCCGTAAGGATATGTAGGCATAAGATGTGATATCTTACCGAGTATACTTAGAAATAAACCCTAGGTCTTTCAACTTTAAGCAGATAAACACATAGCAATAAACAAACATAAAACAAGAGGTTCCTGTAGAGTACTACAGAAACTTAGGATGCTAGCACCTTCCCTAAGTTTAACCAACCCCCGAACCTATAACTCTCTAAACCTTGCATTTGCATTGCATTGTGGGAATTTCGATCTTTATCCCTTCCTTTGGACAAATCAAAGTTCGATTGCAAAATGAATTAAAGATTCAAACTAATCAATAGTTTAGTATCCAAATTTCACCGCGACACGTTCCTTGTTTTCCAGTTCAAGCAGAGAAACCCCTGGGCTGTAAACTTCAAAATAACGCATCGAAACAGAAATACCCATCCTAGGTGACAAGTATAAATCTTTCTGAGATTGAAACATGGTAACTCCCCTACGACCAGCATCATCTTGAGGAGAAAGCATGCTGGGAAATGGATTGTTGTCTTCAATTACTTTAAGTACTTGTAGGTTCTTTCTTGAGCTAAAAATGCCTTCTATCCAGTGAGCTAATGGGATTTTTCAAAGCTGTCTTGGCAGACCTGACAGTCCTAGAAAGTGAGGGCGAATCCATTTTTGCACTTTCCAAAGGTTCCACTTCCACCAAACGATATGACAAAGGCAGGGAAGATTCAAAAAGTTATTTCAAGTTCTCAAGACAACCTTACTTTTTGTCTTACTTCGACTGACTTTCTCTACGGGTCATCCTAGCTGAAAACAAAGTTTGGTGACCTTTGTTTCTTTGTGAATTATGCAGGTGATTTAAGAACCGAGGCGGTTGGTGTGCAAGCAACGCGATTACCGTCGAGATTTGTGGAATGGAGGCTGCTCGTGACTGCACTTGATTATTGGTAACATAATCTTATTCCCTGGTCTAACAGGAACTGCATTGGCAGTGGCGCGAATGGCTGTACGTGTAATTCTAATTTACTTCGGCTTCAAAGAAACTGTCACGGTGTATCGAGACGGATCCTCGTTGTACCTTCAAGTTTGAATCTGTATGCTGAATTCTCTATATGTTTTCTTCCAGGAGTAAGCTGAACTTTATTTGAATTTGTTTCCGTCGTAACCCGATGGCGGATGGCTTTGGCAATAATGTGCTGGTCATAAAAGAAAACTGCTTGTGAAGCTTCGTCTATATGACACGGATTTAGGCGGTTCCCTTTGAGTGAGGCTGTTATGGAGATTCTGTCTTGGACGATTCAGTTGGGTGCCGGTGTTGAGAGGTCCCGGTTGAGCTTTCAGCATATCTCAAACTCCAACAGTTCTTAATAAGCTGATAGTTTTTTTTTCATTTATTTGAGTGACATTCATGCTTTGTTTATTCTCTAAGAAGGCCTATCAAGATGTATCATTGTTGTTTATGTATCAAGCATAATCATGTGAAAAAGATATGGATGTTGATTGAATTTCACGAGCTCCTTCATTAAACATTTTGCGAGTTATGATCTTAATAATTGTCCTCTTAAATAATTCAATCTTTTACATTCCCGCCAATAGAGCATGGATAGAAATGGTACAGTGGGCTGGGAATCCAAATGACCCTATATTAAATTTCGTGGTTGTAAGAATGCCCACCCAGGGATTTAATCATTTGCCACATGAACGGTCTCGTGCAATAGAGTAATGTAGAGTAATCTGTCATAGTAACCCTTACATAACCAAAAATTAATAAATAAGGTTTCAACCACTTTGTAATTAAAACTCGTGAATGAATGACAACTTGGGGCAAATATCAATATAGCAACTCAATAATAAAAATCATGAACCCCCAATCAGAAAGTCTCAAATTCTCTGGTACGCGAACCCTGTCCTGAGAGAACCTCTGAAGATAATGACATAACTTGCGGTGCAGCCACTCCTGAAAGTCATAATAGGCCCCAAACGCATGTGCCTTGAAGTACTTGACCGTAGGGTCTACATTTGTCCTTATTACACCTACGCAAAATGGTTAGTCGAAAGAAAGAAAAAACAATATATACAAGTAGAATAGGGTAATCATGAAAATAAACACGAGGAGGTGGAATATAAAGGTCAAAAATTAGGGTGCGACACATAGCTATGGTGTGTGTGCATGTATTTCATTATGTTATAATAATACACAAAACAAAAAATAAAAACCCTAATCCCCTTCGATCCCCCCTTCGTCAATCTCCCTCTTCCGCTTTCGTCAATCTCCCTCTTCCGCTTTCGTCACATTTCATCTTCTTTTTGCTTTTCTTCGATTCCTGCTTACACAAATCAACAAACTGAAAATTAAATTGTTAGTGGAGAGAAACCTCACGGTTTTCCGTTGTTTCCTTCACAGATCTTTGAAAATGGTGGTGGAATCATGGCGATTCGCGAACGACGGAAGATGGAAGTTCCAACGGCGACGATCGTGGATGGTTGACGGCGAGTGTGAAAGCGATGAGGGCTTGATTTCGCTTTCCCGACGGTGGATGATTCACGGATGGTGCAAGGGCTTCGTGGTGGTTTCGGCGACGTAGATTTCGACGGCGGCGAAACGAGAGATAACTTCTTAACTTGAACTTAGGTTTTATTTGGGGATTCTTGATTTAGTATTTGTGGATTGTTGTGGATGTTTCTATCTGTTGTGTATTCTCCTTTTTTGGCCGGTCTTATCTTCAATATATAGGCCTCATGAAATCTCAATTTAAGTCCTGAATCAATGCCGTCCATTGGTTTTGGAAGAAAAGATCATATTAGTCTCTGCTGCGAATATTGTCTTGAATGCACCTTCCTTTTTTATTCTGATATGCTTGTGATCTTCTTAAAGAAATTTCCTTTTTCGTGATTATGCCACAAACATGTTTTGAATGCTTTGGGAACTAATTAAATTCGCTTTGATTTTGCGGGAACAATGCGGGTGGTATTTTTGACTTATTTGGACCATGCCGGCAAACTTTCCTTTTTGGTGAATTGAGCCTCATTTGCAGCTAAACACTGAGTGGATTATGGTGGTAAGATTTGGCCCTGAAATCTTCCCGAATCTCTTTGTTAGTATCAAACCAAGGCTGCTAACCGTGTTCGTTTAATTTGCAGCTTCGGGTGCGAAAGGTAGTTTGGATTGTAAAGCGGGAGTTCGAGGAATAAGTTCATGATCAATCATCGTAACTCTGGATTATGCTCTGAATATATGCTTTCTTTTGATGAAGTTTTGAGGTTTTCGGCACAACGTCGACAAATCAGTATCGACGCTACCCCAAAGATAAATACTCCTAACTTCCTTTTTTCCTTTGATGCCCTCTTTCCTTCTGGTGTTTTGTAATGAATTGAAGGTGTATGTATGTGAATCTGTATGTGTTTATATTTCTGTGTAAACAATTCTCTATGCTATGACCACTATTTTCGGTTTCTTGCCATGCCATTCCCTCAGTTATGAGTTCTTTTTTCGTTTGTGATTTACATAGCAAACTTTGATTAAATGCAGGGATTTCTTCGGTGTCAGTCCCATCGTGTAGCACATTACGATAGAAGGTCAGCCGTAGCTTATAAGACCGAGTAAACCAACTTCCTTCCAAGTACTGTCATGGTTGCGTGGATTGGAAATAAAGAGACTTGTTATCACTGTTTTGCCAGGGTAGCTGTTATGCCATTGTGGATACTGCACTGCTCTTCGTTGCCAGATACTGCTTTTGCTTTCCTGTTCTTGAGATACCTGTTATAGTTGTTTGCTCGAGCTTGCCCGCTGATACGCTTTTGCCGTGGCTGCTACAGTTGCTTGCAAATGCTTGTGGTTGTTTGCTCTGGACCAAACTGACTTTTCCTCTTCTTCTTTCAGGGCCCATCTCCAAGTTCAGAAGCTGCCGGTTTCGTGCCATTGCTGGGAAAGGTTCAACGATGATGATGACTTGATGGTCTGAACCGTGTTGGTGCTGTTGAATGCAGTTTTCTTGCGAATTATGTTGAGCCGTTTGAAACAGTTGCCTTTTATTCGAACTTAAATTCTTTCGATGCTCAGTAGGGAGTCGGTGACAACCTTAGTTGTCGCCCTTCCGGCTGCTCGATTCGCCCGATGATGAGCTCAAAGCTGGGGGCTGAATTCAAATCAAATCCTTTTAATTTTAATCTTAATTTATTCTTTAACGGTATTCTGATTACCAGTTGGTATCTATTTTGGTTGCAGGTAGCTTTGGAGTGATTCTCTGTCACATGTCGGTTTTAGTTCTTGCACAAATGACTCAGCTTCGAATTCTCTTTCTTTTTCAGGTGTGAACTTAGAAGGAAGTGATCTGTTTGGTTCGCAAGTAAACAACATGTAGTTCAATGAAACTTAGGTCAGGATAGGCATTGCTGCATTGCAACTTGCCTTCTTTTATTATATCTTCTTTTTTTGAATTGCTTTAGCTTCTCGGTTGCTTATATAGTTTTCTTCTTGCAATGACATGGCTACTAGCACTTTATACTCCTATGTTTTTCTCAGGTCTGTCTTGTTAACAAAGACGAAGACGTTCAAGGAACCGATGGTGTGCGTGAAACAAATGATGGAAAATTGATCTTCAAAGGGGAAGGTTGCATTCTTCAAACCTGTTCTGCAAACGGTTCGGTTCTAACTACAAACTGGTGTCGGTACTGACTTTGGTTATTTTGCAGGAATTCTGAGGGCGTCGCTGCTGAGCTTCGACGTTCCAACCTTTTCCTCCATTAGTTACGGCTCATGGACTCTCACCCGATACGCTCTGGCTGTAAGTTCAGCTCCGCTTTAACGACAACTCCTCTTTCATAATATTGGTTTAAAAATGATTTGACGGTTGATACTCATACTTTCTTCTTTGTTCATAATAATTAATTGTGTATGTTGTTGGCTTGGTTTGCAGGCTGTTGGAATGGTTCTAATGAGAAATTATACAACTATCCTCCATATTCATTCATCATTTTTTGGTCACCATTCTGAGGAGTCACGCAAGGGTGGATCTCAACACAACAATGAGGGTTATTTAACAATTATCGCCTTTGCTTCAATGTTCCTGGCTGCTATGCATTAATAATCGGTAAGCCACTTTTCGAACCGATGCACTTCTTTTTAAGTCTTAGTTACTGAACGAGAACTGTCACTTCGAGAGAAATGTATGCTGATACCGCAGTTACTAGCTATACCTCTCTGCTCCCTATAACTTGGTTGTTCATAGCCTGATTCTTCTTCTTACTATTTGAGGTTTTCAAGTACGCCAGAGAACGTGTTGATTTACTTGTTCTTCGCGAAGCTCTCGCCTCGTCTGTAGGTAATACAACCGGTGCAGTTGGTTCAAGTTGCCGTGAGTATAGAACTTTCTAACTTGACGGAACTGCTGGGAACCATTCATTACAGGAGCACATCCCGGGAGTATTAAAGCGACTCCGTGGGCTTATGGCGAAGCAACGAATTAGTGTATACTTGGTTTAGGGCTGTATAGGATATACAAAATAGCTTGTAATCAACATGATTTTGTAATAAAAGTTTGAAACCGATGTTGATGTGAAGAAGTGTGAATCTTCCACTTAGTTGATGAAACAACTATATCCTATAAGAACATGAAGGATCTTGTATCTTCTGAAAAAGTGTAATGCAATGGTTATGTTAATTTATCCTTCAGCTTGTTTCAAAACTTGCTCTTGGTATGCACTTTAAAATGCCAATAAGATCTTCCCCACTTATAAATGAAATCATGGTCTTGCAAAAGGAAAACACCATTGATCCTCAATTCTCATTTTTGAGTCCGATAGAGTTCATTTTGTAAAGTCTTATGGATTTGAACTTTTCTTAGACATATGAATTCCTTGATATGAGCTTGCAAACCCAACCTTAAATAAGATAAACTTGGAAGTTTGATTGGTCTTGTGATGATATCTTCGAATTTCGAAGTGGTAATTTTGGCATTCTTGAATGTTTGCAATTTGTGGAGCATATGGACCAATGTATCTCGAGCTTTAAGTACAAATTGAGCTATTTATCATCTTTAAATTTCTTAAACTTCTTTGAATAATAATCAACACAAATCTTGTGAAAAACTTTCTTTCGCAATTTAAACCTCTTGCATGATGAATAGGTTTGAGATTCCCCCTCAAATCGATGTAGGAACTTTGAACTTGCTTTTTGCATTCACAATTTGGATTAGTCTACAAACTCATGTCATAAGCGAGAATCTTGAATCAACTGATGATCTTGAACAACACCTCCTCTACTTGAATCTCAAGGGGTACACATGAGGCGAGCTTTTAGATTATAATAAGTGCACATAAAGTCTTCATGGCTTCTTGAATTTTCAGTAGTGAACCTAACCTCACAAGCAAAATAAACAAAACGGTTAAGATAGTTAGTTACGTGTGGATGATCGATCGTGAGAGTGAACGCTATCTCCACTTGATATTACTGCGTCTGCACAAAAATTGGTTAGTCACATAAATATTAAATATTAAAATAAAGTCAAATAACAACATGAGAACGCAAAAAGAGGTGGGATCTTACGGTCAAAAATTAGGGTGCAACAGATGCCCCTATTTAAGTTACTCCTATTCGGAGATGTGGAGATTGAAATCTTCGTCTCGACGAGATAGGAGGGACTTAAATACAAACATTTCACGAATTTTTGGCCCTAAGAGACCACCAAATGCGAATGATATGCAATGATGTGAAAATGCAAAACAGACGGGCCTGCGAGGAGAAAACCAGACACAACACACAGGAAGAACAGGTTCAACAAAGCGAGACTTCACGGGGAAAGATTGACAATCACAAAGTGTATGTAAATATGTCATGAAGAACTTGGTGAGAAAACCACTTGAAGAAACTGTTGGGTGTGTCAAATGTAATTGATTCAAGATATCAGCTGTGGAAGTCTACTGTCGAGACTTGTAACTCAATAGTGAGAATACTTTTGTCAAAGTATCTGCTGTTAAAAATGTATAGAATCTACTGCCGAGATTCTATATTGAAGCTGCTGGAGAAATACTTCTGTCGAAGTCTTCTAGAAATCTACTGCCGAGATTAACCAGGAAATAAAATAGAAATACCTATTGCCGAGGTCTTCTGGGAATCTACTGCCGAGATTAGCCAGGAAATGAGATATCTTCGGATGACTGTTGAAAAAGATGAAACAACCTCCCCACGCCTCATGGTCTGGATGCCATGAACGGGTCTCAGTCTCTGAAATGAACCTCCCCACGCCACATGGTCTGGGCACTATGAACGGGTCTTAGCTCTGAAAAACGCCTCCCCACGCCTCATGGTCTGGATGCCATGAACGGGTCTCAGCTGTAGATTTTGTAGATCGTAGATGTCGACGTAAATTGTAGAACTCGATGTAAGTTGTAGAACTTTATAGATATAATTTGTAGATTGTAGATTGTAGATGTCATTGTAGACTGTGGATGTCGTTGTAGATATAATTGGTAATGTAATGGAGACTGTAAAGCTTCACCGGGGATCTTCGGAAGAGGTGTGAGCCGGTTGAATTGTAATCTATGTCTTCTCAAATAAAGGGAGACTAATGTGATGAACTTCCTCGACTTCTCTGGGGAGATGTCACTTGACGGATATAAACTTGTATGATGAACTCCCTGGGGAATACATTTCTGTGGAGCATCCTAGCTGTTGCAAAATGTGTGAATTCTCAAATAAAGAGAAATATCTGTAAGGTTTTCCATTTACCAAGTTGATAACCACTGGGGATGGAAAAACCTTCTTGAGGAGACTGCCATTTGTCGATTTGAATAAGATCTTGGTCAAAACGAGTTGCTCAAATAAAGAGATTGCAATTCAGATGTAAATTATTGAGAAATTCTGGTAATATTGTTGGGGAAGTATCCATCTTCAATAGTTATCTTCATAAAAATCTTCCTGGGGAGCCGAGTGCAGAATAAATGCACATTGAATCTAATATTCAAAAGTTTGGAGATGTCCACAATGTGATTGTCAGGGACCGAAGTTCACTTCGTGAAATAACCGAAGAGAAACTGTCAAGCAAGACTCGACCATTGAGATATGAACTCAGATGGGATTACTAAAATAACCGTCTTCCACGAGGATCAAACTCTGTGGGGAAATAGAAATATTGTGCTCTTTTTCTGCCTAGGGCTGACAACTCTAATTGGAAGGAGAAGACACGCCCAAACACTCGGGGGTAAACACGACCAAAGAGGCAGAACAAACAAACGCAAAGATGCAAAATGCACATGCCATGCCATCTATCTATATGCTATGCGTATGCTATGACGACAAACCAAAAGAACAAAGGAAAATAAAGATGAAACATCTCGGAACAAAACATCCGACCAATCTTCAAATATAGAAGTATCACTGGGGATAGGTGGAGAACCGAATATGGGATCACAATCCTACTTCAAGGTCTCAAAACTTCTCTTATGGGGAATAGAGAACATTCCACTTGGGGATGTAACATCTCGATCTTGATTAAAGGGTTGTCCTGTTGAAAATGAGAGTAAAGATCTACCAGGGGAGGATCAAACTCATAACTGGAGAAAACCATGGATAAAATAGATATCCATTTCACTGGGGAGATTCTGCTGCAGTTGTAGATGGAGATACCCGAATTGAGGTTTCAAGGGGATGAAATAAATATCCATCTCCATGGGGAAACCTGGGTAAAATAGTTGTTGAACATGTCGGAGTTGAAACTTCATTGGGGGATGAAATAAACATCCGCCTCACTAGAGAAGATTGGCGTTGTAGAAGATCCACTGGGGAGCAAAATACGTCCACTTCATCGAGGATTAAGATACCATGCACTTCACTGGGGAAGTGAAGTTAAGCAAATCGCTGGGAATTCTGCATCAAAAAGCTTCGTCGAAGAATTGTCATGACCACCAGAAGTAAAATTTACCGGGGACATGAAGAATATTGTAAGAACAAAGTATTGTTGTATTGATGAACCACATGGTGGTCGCCATTTTGAATGATAGTTTGTTGTGGATGGGTAAAATAATATTTACCTATCAGATGCCCCAAGTCATATGGTTATGATAAGAAGTTATTCCAAGAGGATTTTACAGAAAACATGGCGCCCCATTGTTTTCAAACTCTCTGAGAGATTCGTCGAATCTCGACGTAACTGGCTCTGATTGGCGGTATTATGACGAGTCTTCAAAAATAGCTCTTCAGGTGAAGTTCAACTTATAAAGAACAAAGCACTGGGAAAATAACATGCCCCAGGTTAGCAAAACCTTCAAGTTCCAACAGAACAAACTTATCGCTGATGCTCATATATAAACCTTCTATGACATCGGCAAAAATCAACACGTATGAAATGTTAACTCTAAAACTGTTAATGTGATATACTTTATCTTGAAGTTTTTTGAAAAGAGATATCCCGACAACTTGTGACAAAATCACTAGTTAGGATATAAATTTATTTTATAAAGCCAATCATCAAATTGAGCATAGCTCATAGGAGTCAGGAAACGTTATCTCACTGAGTATGCTTTCGAAGTAAACCTTACTTCAATTAGGACTTTGAAAGGTTATATCGGTTTAAGTTCACGATCTGTAAAACAAATGTATAAGGGTCAAAACTTATTTGTACCCACCCATTTTGGAAGATGTTCACTTTTTTTGAAAGGTTTTAAGTGTTCAATCGAGCTGACTGAAAATAATTTCCCTGCCCCATGTTAAAAAATGAGGTTGAAAAGGGTTAAAGAGGATTTAACTGCTTTATATCTCTGGTGTCTGAGAGGTTTGAAACAATGTCTTACATCATCAATAAGGTTTTTATTCAAAAGCATACATCAAGAGATCATACGTTTTATTTCGTCATCCTCCGTCCAATTATTCTCCAAAGTGAGAAAAAAATTAGGTAAATTTGGCATTATAAATAATGAAGAAATAATTCTTTTACGAGTGAAACGAATGGATTTCTTCAAGACAAACACTTATCGCACTACTTATTCAAAATAACATGTTCTTACATGCCAATTATGCTTTTAATCAAAGAAATAAAACATATAAGCAGACGAAAATGAATAGGTGATCAGCATAACAGTGTTCCATTCACGATTGGTCTTTCTCTTTTGAAGGTTATCACTTCATCATCTATCATTTCTTGAACTTTCTCTTGGAAAACTTTGCACTCTTCAATCGAATGCCCTAATACTCCATCATGAAATTCACAGCTGGTGTTCGGGTTGAACCACGGTGGGTGAGACTTCATGATTCTAGTCTTTCTGGGAGTCATTACTGAGTTTCTAGCAAAATAAGACCATAGTTGACAGTAAGTCATTGGGATAAGATCAAACCAGCGAGTTTCTTCTTTCGGGATACTCAGAAGTGTCTTCTGATTCTAAAACCGTCTTTGAACCTGTCGATTCTGATGCTGATTTGGAGAAGTTAATCTTCGTTTATGAGGTAGTCGTCGTCTGCGCTGAGCAGGCGTCACATACTGATGTTGAGGATAAGGTACTGGAACTGGATCAGGCAGGATTTGAGAGGAATCCCAAATTTCATTAACATCAACGCTTCTTTCCTCTAGGGAATCATCAACTGAAATTTCTTCATTAGCTTGTTTATTCAAGTCATCTCGGATTCTTCCACTTTTGAGCGCATTCTTAATGTTTACTCCAACTTCCACAATTTTGGAGAAATCTAATGGCACAACGCCTACCATCCTAACATAATAAGAGTCTGGCAGTGTTCTTAGAAACATCTTGGTTAAATATTTCTCTGGAAGTGGTGGACAAACTTGGGCTGCCAACTCTTTCCGTCGCTGAGCATATTCCCTGAAAGATTCATCATCATTCTTACTCATTCCTTCTAGTTGATCACTGTCTGGAGCCACGTCCAAATTATAATTGTATTGCTTCACAAAAGCATCGGCTAAGTTTCTCCAAGATTGAATACAGTTCCTTTGTAGCTTCATATACCATATCAAGGATGCCCCAGATAAGCTTTCTTGAAAGTAGTGCATCATCAATTCGTCATCGTCAACATAAGCATCCATTTTTCGACAAAACATCGTCAAATGGTATCTTGGACAACTAACACCCTTGTACACTTCAAAGACAGGCATCTTGAACTTCGGAGGAATAACTACGCCTGGAACTAAACATAAGTCATGAGCATCCAGATCAGATGTATTAGCTCCTTTCATCATTTTCAATTGTTCTTTAAGATCACGAAATTCTTTCTCCATTGCTAAAAATCTAGGATCGTCCATCTTTATCTCAGTACGAACATTCTGAAGATTAGGTACATGCTGTAGAGGCTGGGAAGCTTGAACAACCAAGTTGTCTTGCATAGTCTGAGGTTGTGTAGGAACTCCCACTTGTTGAACATTGTCATCGGAGGAATAATCAAATATCGGATTAGTCCTTACTCTGAAGCCCGTCATAGAATCCATATCTTTGTTCTCTTTCCTATCCTTTAGTAATACTTCAAGCTTGTTCAAATGGTTGAGATGTCAGCTGATAGACAAAGACAGAAGACCGGATGAGCCACAGAAGAGGAGAGACACATGCATATGCAAAATGCTAAATGAAGGATACCAATGCAAGAATGCAGAAATGAAAGGTTTCATGGAACTTAAGTTTTTATAAACGTTACAGAATACCAAATAAAATTCATCTATTATTTTTTTGATATCGAATTACAAAATAAATATTCTTATAAGAGTCCTGACATAATAGCTAAGTAAAAGCTAATACAACCCTAAGGAAGTCCTTCATCGTGCTTGTTGATTTGAACTTTCTTGAAGATAAGAGGTCCATAATCGTCTTCTAAGGAGTGATGTGATAGAGGAAAATAAATCCTCTATCTCTTGTTGGAAAATAAGGAAGGAAAACCTGGTTTACTTCAATATTGATGAAAGCCTTTTTCACTTGATCCTCAATAATAAAGGGAAGCCTCTTATATTTGTCTTTTGAGTTTTCTTGATTCTTCGATTAGTGTCCTTAACTTCCTTAGGTCATCCAAGTCAGGGCTCTTAAAAGAATATTCCAAAATATTTTCTTTTGTAATCCATGTTGGTTTCTATAATGTTTATACATAAACTAAGAATCCCATGAAACCTAATGTAGTATGATGCTCTATGGATGCAACAAACACAAGTAAGCACATAAGGACACACAAAGATAAACAGACAAAGGGAGACCTTAGGTTTGCAACGAGCATGGAGCAAAGGTATACCCATTCCCAAAGCTTGTGGACTAAAGGTTGATTGTACTTGCAGAACAAGGTTCTAAAGAGGTTCCCAAAGTCATTAGCCCATCTTTCGGATATTATCAACTTCCCAACTAACTCGGGGGTTAACAATATTCTCAAGACAACTTCTTTTGAGTGTAGCATCGCGTATCACTATTTCGGGTGTACTCCCTCATAGCCTCGCACTACGTCCTAATAAAGGCCAAAGTGGGGTTAAAGGTAACTACGGTCCTTAGTATCATGGACTCCAATTGAGAATAGTAAAAGTTTTCACGACTAAACTCGTTCAACCGAACCATTTTCAAAAGGGTCTCAACTAAGCGAGATCCTCGAGTCAACTTAGTCGGGACTCACTCCCTATAAGCCTCATCAGATATATCACCATCCTATCGTAAGTTCACTCAAGTCCGGGTGTAGGACTTTGTCTCACCACTCAAAGATATCAACCCAAAAAGAACAAATAAGAGCAATTATACAAATAGGCAGATAATCAAATATAAGATAAACAAACATAAAACAAGTTAGGGAAACCCACTAGGAATCCCCAGTGAAGTCGCCATTTCTGTCGCGGTGAAAATCGGATACCAAACTATTGATTTGTTTGAATCTTTAATTCATTTTGCAACCGAACTTTGATTTGTCCAAAGGAAGGGATAAAGATCGAAATTCCCACAATGCAATGCAAATGCAAGGTTTAGAGAGTTATAGGTTCGGGGGTCGGTTAAACTTAGGAAAGGTGCTAGCATCCTAAGTTTCTGTAGTACTCTACAGGAACCTCTTGTTTTATGTTTGTTTATTGCTAAGGTTTATCTGCTTAATGGTTGAAAGACCTAGGGGTTTAATTCTAAGTATACTCGATAAGATGTTGCATCTTATGCCTACATATCTTTACGGGAGTGGAATCAGAGTATCTGTAGTTCCCCTAAAGGGTTTGAGGAGTTCTTTGACTGTGGTCAAAGTTCCTACGGGTTTAGGGTAGTTGTTTGATTGATTTTAGGAGAAAAGGTGAGTTGTCATTTTAAGAGAGATGTAACCGCCACAAATTGTACGAAAATAGTCTTTGCATCGTCTTAAGAGAAGGGCTCAAGTACTCGGATATTGATCGACGAGTACACCTCTATCTCTCTTAAGGCAAAGTCCCTACATATTGGTTGTATTGATGTGGGGTGGAGATTCTATCTCGCTTAAGATGATTAACATCTATTTCTCTATTGTGTTTGAATATTGTTGTATTGAATTGATTGTTTGTTTTTATGTTGTAAAGTAAAGACAAAGGTCCTCCTATGGGGTAGGATCTGTCCTAAAAGATTGACTTGAATGGGATCAAGGATCGTAAGGGGAGAATGATGCAAATGATGTGCACTACACACAAGTGTTGACTCATGTGTAGGTTTTTCCTTTGGACGGAATGCGAGGCGAGAACATAAAATACGGTAATGTAAATTGCGGAAGATAAATTATGGATAAAGTAAAACATACACACGCATGAAAGCGCTAAGTGTGTGAATTGAATATGTGAGTGAAAGTGAAGCGTGCACGATTGAATTGTTGATTACGATGTGAGTTGATTTTAGTGATGGATTTTAAGCGAGAAGTAGATTTTAACCGGATTGATTTTAAGTGGAATTGTTTTAAAGGGGTGAATTAGTTTTAAAAGGTAGAGACTTATATATATTTTTTAAGAAAAAGGTTGTATTGCTATAAAAAGCCATATTTGTTTATCATAGTTATTACTTATTTTTAATAAAAGCTACGTTAATTTATAAGAAAATGTTATTATTTATGTTTAGTGAAATTGTTTTATATAAAAAGGTTATATTACTTATGTTTATTTTAATGAAGGTTTTATTATCATATTAAAAGTTAATTTACTTAAAATGTTTTCTAATATTAAAAAAAGTTAGTTTTTATTATTAACAAGTGAGATAATGTTATTTAAGTTATAAAAATGACTTTTACTATATAAAATTGTTTTTTTTCTTACCTAAGTTATTATAAACAAATTAGTTAAATGGAACAGCTTAATTAAAAGTTGATGGTTGTCATTATTATTAAATAAAATGCAATTTATTATAAAAGGTTGTTTATTAAGATAAAATAGTTTCTTAGTTATTATAAAAGTAGATTTTTTTTTATAAAAGATTTTCAATTACTAATATTGATTTGCTAAATAAAGTTATTTTTTTAAAAAAAGAGAGTTTTTGGCATATGGGTAAATTACTATTATTATTGAAAGAGTTAATATTGAAATTATTAAATAAAGAAAATGGTAAAAATAAGTTGGTTAAATTAAAGTTAAATTGATTAGATAGATAAAATAGGTTAAATAAAAGTTAATTAATTAAATTATATTAAGTGAGTGATTAAATTAAATAAAACCAGGTTAAGGAAATAGTAAAAGAGATTAGATGGCGGATGGATTAAGTGTGGCGCAGGTATATTGGTTATGGTGGTCAAGCGCAATATTGGCCGTGTGATGGCGTCAGACGTTGGATCTGACGGGTGTATGTGAGGTGCGCACCATAGCTATGGTGTGTGTGCATGTATTTGATTATGTTATAATAATACACAAAACAAAAAATAAAAACCCTAATCCCCTTCGATCCCCCCTTCGTCAATCTCCCTCTTCCGCTTTCGTCAATCTCCCTCTTCCGCTTTTGTCACATTTCATCTTCTTTTTGCTTTTCTTCGATTCCTGCTTACACAAATCAACAAACTGAAAATTAAATTGTTAGTGGAGAGAAACCTCACGGTTTTCCGTTGTTTCCTTCACAGATCTTTGAAAATGGTGGTGGAATCATGGCGATTCGCGAACGGCGGAAGATGGAAGTTCCAACGGCGACGATCGTGGATGGTTGATGGCGAGTGTGAAAGCGATGAGGGCTTGATTTCGCTTTCCCAGCGGTGGATGATTCACAGATGGTGCGAGGGCTTCGTGGTGGTTCCGGCGACGTAGATTTCGACGGCGGCGAAACGAGAGATAAGTTCTCAACTTGAACTTAGGTTTTATTTGGGGATTCTTGATTTAGTATTTGTGGATTGTTGTGGATGTTTCTATCTGTTGTGTATTCTCCTTTTTTGGTCGGTCCTATCTTCAATATATAGGCATTATGAAATCTCAATTTAAGTTCTGAATCAATGCCGTCCATTGGTTTTGGAAGTAAAGATCATATTAGTCTCTGCTGCGAATATTGTCTTGAATGCGCCTTCCTTTTTTATTCTGATATGCTTGTGATCTTCTTAAAGAAATTTCCTTTTTCGTGATTATGCCACAAACATGTTTTGAATGCTTTGGGAACTAATTAAATTCGCTTTGATTTTGCGGGAACAATGCGGGTGGTATTTTTGACTTATTTGGACCGTGTCGGCAAACTTTCCTTTTTGGTGAATTGAGCCTCATTTGCAGCTAAACTCTGAGTGGATTATGGTGGTAAGATTTGGCCCTGAAATCTTCCCGAATCTCTTTGTTAGTATCGAACCAAGGCTGCTAACCGTGTTCGTTTAATTTGCAGCTTCAGGTGCGAAAGGTAGTTTGGATTGTAAAGCGGGAGTTCGAGGAATAAGTTCATGATCAATCATCATAACTCTGGATTGTGCTCTGAATATATGCTTTCTTTTGATGAAGTTTTGAGGTTTTCGGCATAACGTCGACAAATCAGTATCGACGCTACCCCAAAGATAAATACTCCTAACTTCCTTTTTTCCTTTGATGCCCTCTTTCCTTCTGGTGTTTTGTAATGAATTGAAGGTGTATGTATGTGAATCTGTATGTGTTTATATTTCTGTGTAAACAATTCTCTATGCTATGACCACTATTTTCGGTTTCCTGCCATGCCCTTCCCTCAGTTATGAGTTCTTTTTTCGTTTGTGATTTACATAGCAAACTTTGATTAAATGCAGGGATTTCTTCGGTGTCAGTCCCATCGCGTAGCACATTGCGCTAGAAGGTCAGTCGTAGCTTATAAGACCGAGTAAACTAACTTCCTTCCAAGTACTGTCATGGTTGCGTGGATTGGAAATAAAGAGACTTGTTATCACTGTTTTGCCAGGGTAGTTGTTATGCCATTGTGGATACTACGATGCTCTTCGTTGCTAGATACTGCTTTTGCTTTCCTGTTATTGAGATACCTGTTATGGTTGTTTGCTCGAGCTTTCCCGCTGATACACTTTTGCCGTGGCTGCTACAGTTGCTTGCAAATGCTTGTGGTTGTTTGCTCTGGACCAAACTGACTTTTCCTCTTCTTCTTTCAAGGCCCATCTCCAAGTTCAGAAGCTTCCGGTTTCGTGCCATTGTCGGGAAAGGTTCAACGGTGATGATGACTTGATGGTCTGAACCGCGTTGGTGCTGTTGAATGCAGTTTGCTTGCGAATTATGTTGAGCCGTTTGAAACAGTTACCTTTTATCCGAAATTAAATTCTTTCGATGATCAGTAGGGAGTCGGTGACAACCTCAGTTGTCGCCATTCCGGATGCTCGATTCGCCCGATGATGAGCTCAAAGCTGGGGGCTGAATTCAAATCAAATCCTTTTAATTTTAATCTTAATTTATTCTTTAACGGTATTCTGATTACCGGTTGGTATCTGTTTTGGTTGCAGGTAGCTTTGGAGTGATTCTCTGTCACATGTCGGTTTTAGTTCTTGCACAAATGACTCAGCTTCGAATTCTCTTTCTTTTTCAGGTGTGTACTTAGAAGGAAGTGATCTGTTCGGTTCGCAAGTAAACAATGCATAGTTCAATGAAACTCAGGCCAGGATAGACATTGCCGCATTACAACTTGCCTTCTTTTATTATATCTTCTTTTTTTGAATTGCTTTAGCTTCTCGGTTGCTTATATAGTTTTCTTCTTGCAATGACATGGCTACTAGCACTTTATACTCTTATGTTTTTCTCAGGTCTATCTTGTTAACAAAGATGAAGACGTTCAAGGAACCAATGGTGTGGGTGAAACAAATGACGGAAAATTGATCTTCAAAGGGGAAGGTTGCCTTCTTCAAACTTGTTCTGCAAACGGTTCGGTTCTAACTTCAAACTGGTGTTGGTACTAACTTTGGTTATTTTGCAGGAATTTTGAGGGCGTCGCTGCTGAGCTTCGACGTTGCAACCTTTTCCTCCATTAGTTACGGCTCATGGACTCTCACCCGATACGCTCTGGCCGTAAGTTCAGCTCCGCTTTAACGGCAACTCCTCTTTCATAATATTGGTTTAAAAATGATTTGACGGTTGATACTCATAATTTCTTCTTCGTTCATAATAATTAATTGTGCATGTTGTTGGCTTGGTTTGCAGGCTTTTGGAATGGTTCTGATGAGAAATTATGCAACTATCCTCCATTTTCATTCATCATTTTTTGGTCACCATTCTGAGGAGTTACGCTAGGGTGGATCTCAACACAACAATGAGGGTTATTTAACAATTATCGCCTTTGCTTCAATGTTCCTGGCTACTATGCATTAATAATCGGTAAGCCACTTTTAGAACTGATGCACTTCTTTTTAAGTCTCAGTTACTGAACGAGAACTGTCACTTCGAGAGAAATGTATGCTGATACCGCGGTTACTAGCTATACCTCTCTGCTCCCTATAACTTGGTTGTTCATAGCCTGATACTTCTTCTTACTATTTCAGGTTTTCGAGTACGCCAGAGAACGTGTTGATTTACTTGTTCTTCGCGAAGCTCTCGCCTCGTCTGTAGGTAATACAACCGGTGCATTTGGTTCAAGTTGCCGTGAGTATAGCGCTTTCTAACTTGACGAAACTGCTGGGAACCATTCATTACAAGAGCACATCCCGGAAGTATTAAAGCGACTTCGTGGGTTTATGGCGAAGCAACGAATTAGTGTATACTTGGTTTAGGGCTGTATAGGATATACAAAATAGCTTGTAATCAACAGGATTTTGTAATAAAAGTTTGAAACCGATGTTGATGTGAAGAAGTGTGAATCTTCCACTTAGTTGATGAAACAACTATATCCTATAAGAACATGAAGGATCTTGTATCTTCTGAAAAAGTGTAATGCAGTGGTTATGTTAATTTATCCTTCAGCTTGTTTCAAAACTTGCTCTTGGTATGCGCTTTAAAATGCCAATAGGATCTTCCCCACTTATAAATGAAATCATGGTCTTGCAAAAGGAAAACACCGTTGATCCTTCAATTCTCATTTTTGAGTCCGATAGAGTTCATTTTGTAAAGTCTTATGGATTTGAACTTTGCTTAGACATATGAATTCCTTGATATGAGCTTGCAAACCCAACCTTAAATAAGATAGACTTGGAAGTTTGACTGGTCTTGTGATGATATCTTCGAATTTCGAAGTGGTAATTTTGGCATTCTTGAACGTTTGCAATTTGTGGAGCATATGGACCAATGTATCTCGAGCTTTAAGTACAAATTGAGCTATTTATCATCTTTAAATTTCTTGAACTTCTTTGAATAATAATCAACACAAATCTTGTGAAAAACTTTCTTTCGCAATTTAAACCTCTTGCATGATGAATAGGTTTGAGATTCCTCCTCAAACCGATGTAGGAACTTTGAACTTGCTTTTTACATTCACAATTTGGATTAGTCTACAAACTCATGTCATAACCGAGAATCTTGAATCAACTGATGATCTTGAACAACACCTCCTCTACTTGAATCTCAAGGGGTACACATGAGGCGAGCTTTTAGATTATAATAAGTGCACATAAAAAGTCTTCATGGATTCTTGAATTTTCAGTGGCGAACCTAACCTCACAAAGCAAAATAAACAAAACGGTTAAGATAGTTAGTTACGTGTGGATGATCGATCGTGAGAATGAACGCTATCTCCACTTAATATTACTGCATCTGCACAAAAATTGGTTAGTCACATAAATATTAAATATTAAAATAAAGTCAAATAACAACATGAGAACACAAAAAGAGGTGGGATCTTACGGTCAAAAATTAGGGTGCAACAGAAAGCTTTGAGGAACTGAAGAAGAGATTGACTACGGCGCCGGTGTTGATATTGCCAAATCCGAGTGAACCTTTTGTGGTGTACTGTGATGCGTCTAAAATGCGATTAGGCGGGGTTCTTATGCATAATGGTAAGGTAGTGGCGTATGCTTCGCGACAATTGAGGGTGCATGAAAGGAATTATCTTACCCATGACCTTCAATTGGATGCGGTAGTTTTCGTGTTAAAGATCTGGAGGCACTATTTGTATGGTTCGAGATTTGAGGTGTTTAGTGACCATAAGAGTCTGAAATATCTGTTCGATCAGAATGAGCTAAATATGAGGCAGAAAAGATGGTTGGAATTCTTGAAGGATTACGATTTCAGCTTGAGTTATCATCCAGGAAAGGAGAATGTAGTAGCCGATGCTTTGAGCAGAAAAAAAATTCATGTGTCGGCTTTGATGGTAAAAGAAATGGAGCTAATTGAGCAGTTCATAGATTTGAGCATGGTTTGTGAAATTACGGCAGGTGGTGTGATGTTGGGCAAGCTGCAAGTGAACAATGATTTCTTGGATATGATTAGAGAGAACCAAAAGCTAGATATGAAGTTAGTGGATTTGATGCCGGGAGTGGGAAGTGACTCCGATAGTGATTTTAAGTTGGATAGTACATGTGTGTTGAGATTCAGAGGCAGGATTTGCATGTCGGATAATGACGAGCTGAAGAAGTCAATTCTGAGTGAAGGACATCGTAGTAGTTTGAGTATCCATCCGGGAGCTACGAAGATGTACCATAATTTAAGGAAGATATTTTGGTGGTCCGGTATGAAAAGAGATATAGCTCGATTTGTTTATGCCTGTTTGACGTGTCAGAAATCGAAGGTGGAACATCAGAGACCTTCTGGATTTATGCAACCGTTGGAAGTTCCGGTTTGGAAATGGGATTGTATAACTATGGATTTTGTTATGGGTTTGCCGAATACGGCGAGAGGATTTGATGCTATTTGGGTAATTGAGGATCGACTTACGAAGTCTGCACATTTTGTGCCGATCAATATCAGTTTCCCATGGAGAAGCTAACAGAGATTTAAATTCGGGTAATTGTGAAGCTACATGGTGTTCTGTCGAGTATCGTGTCGGATAGAGATCCAAGATTTACTTCAGAATTTTGGAGAAGTTTACAGGAAGCTTTGGGTACTATGTTGAAGCTGAGTTCAGCTTACCATTCGCAAACTGATGGTCAGTCAGAGATGACTATTCAGTCGTTGGAGGATTTGCTAAGAGCTTGTGTGTTGGAAAGGGGTGGTGCGTGGGATACTCTTTTACCGTTGATCGAGTTCACGTACAACAACATTTACCATTCTAGTATCGGAATGGCACCGTTTGAAGCTTTATATGGTCGAAGATGCAGAACTCGCTGTGTTGGTATGAGACAGGTGAGAATGTTGTATTGGGACCAGAAATTGTGCAGCAGACTACTGAGACCATTCAGATGATTCGTGAGAGAATGAAAGCGTCTCAGAGTAGGCAGAAAAGTTATCATGATAACCGAAGAAAAGAGCTAGAATTCAGTGAAGGTGATCACGTGTTCCTGAGAGTTAACCCAGTGACTGGTGTGGGTCGTGCGTTGAAGTCCAAGAAGTTAGATCCTAAATTTATTGGGTTGTGTCAGATTCTACAGAGAATTGGTGTTGTAGCTTATAGGGTGGCGTTGCCGCCTGAACTTTCGAATTTACATGACATATTTCATGTGTCGCAACTTCGGAAGTATGTCTCGGACCCATCTCATGTGATTCAGAGAGATGAAGTTCAAGTCAGGGAGAATCTTACCGTTGAGACGATGTCGTTGAGGATCGAGGATCATAAGATGAAACAACTCCGAGAGAAGGAGATATCTTTGGTGAAAGTGGCGTGGGGAGGTGTTGCAGGAGGCAGTATGACTTGGAAATCGGAAAGCAGGATGCGAGAAGCGTATCCAAAATTGTTTCCATCAGGTAATTTTCGAGGACGAAAATAATTAAAGTGGGGGAGAGTTATAACACCCATTTTAATTATTTAGTCTTTCCGGTGTTATTATATTTTGGCATGTTTTTTGTGGAGATTATTTAATTAACTATGGACTTTAATATTAATATAATATAATTGATAATGATAATAATTTAATAATTAATAGTAATATTATTATTATTATTATTATTATTGTTATTATTATTATTATTTGTATTATTATTGAGGTTAAATGAATAAATAAGGAATAAGAGATTTAAGAGGGGTATTAGAGAGTTTTTGGAAAGGAGAGGAGAGAAAACACGGTAAAGAAGAAGAGAGAACACGATCAAGTCGAGAGAAAGATTGAGGAGGAAGACCAAAGAGGAAGAGGAAGAAGGCTAAGGCTGTCGGATTCTTGGGGGTTCTTCATCAATCGAAGCAATTAATCGAGGTAAGGGGGGAGAAACTGATTGAGATTGGCAATTGCATGAATTTTTGGTAGAGGGGATTCCTTAACCCCATAGGGATTTGATGAATATGATTGGTATGTTGTTGTGTTTCTGATCATTGTTGTCATGATGAACTTCTTGCATGTGGTTGTATAAGGATTGTTTGGATGGTTTGGGTGATTTTGTGTAGTTTACCGTTTTAGGTCGAAAATGATTTAATCGGTAGAATTAATGTTTTATCGGGTAAAATCTGGATTAAGTCGTGTAATTTAGTCGTAGAATGTTAGGCTAAGACCACAGGGACTGGTTTGGTGAAAATCAGATGATTTTTGAGCTTCTGATGCATTTCTGGACAGTGAGGGTTTTGTGAAATCGCAGACGTTCGCCAGCACCTTCTCTAGGCGAGCTAGTAGTGAGCATTCGCTAGGAATTCGCTAGGCGAGTTGGGTAGCGAACACTTCCAGTAGCCACTGTCTACCTTCGCTAGCGAGTTCTCTAGGCGAGTGAGGCAGCGAGCGTTCGCTGAGGCCTCGCTAGGCGAGTGGGCCAACGAGCATGACAGCAAATTGTGACTTTGTACTGTTTTGATTTGTTCTTTCGTTCCGTAGGGTCCCCTTTGACCATGTTGAGTATATGAATGGTGTGAATGGTGGAGAGCGTATATTTGGTGTTGGATTGTGATTTCCCTATTATTCATTTTAATTGACATAATTGATTCGTGTATATATATATATATATATATATATATATATATATATATATATATATATATATATATATATATATATATATATATGTATATATGATGTATGGTGTTGTGATCAGGAGGATCGTGTGCACTTAATGTGCTTGAGTTTGTGTGTTGTGCGTTTGGTGTTGTGCATATCATGGTGTTTTGGTGGGATGAATCATGTCTCAGGAGGAGCGTAAGTGATTCATCCGTACTCCCTTGTGGAGAATGGTGGGGTTGAATCATGTCTCAGGAGGAGCGTAAGTGATTCACCCGTACTCCCTTGTGGAGAATGGTGGGGATAGATCATGTCTCAGGAGGAGCGTAAGTGATCTATCCGGGGTTCGATCGAATGAACCAATGAGTCGGTACCGCATGCATGGTGTTGAGTTACATTCTTGCATTATTGTATGTTGTGTTGATAATTGGACAATAGGTCGTGTTTGATGTTGGTGGGGTGATGATTTGGTTATTTACTGCCTTTTATTCATGTATCTTATTACCGATAATTTTGATCATGTTTTCTCACCCCTTTGTTGTTGTTGTTATGGTCTGTGCTTCTTCGGAAGTACAAATAATCCAGGTACATAGCTAGCTTGGATAGTGGTGTGCTGGTCGAGTCTTAGGATGCTCTGATACGTAACACGAGACTTGGGTGTTTACTTTTATTATGATTGGATTTGTTGTATTCCTGTGACGTATCTTATTTTGGTGAACCTTGATGATTAATGAATGTTTTATGTAAATTGGCGGATGGCCGAGAATGATGTACTAACGATGATTTCCGCTGTTTATTTTGAAAACCGTCTAATGAAGTGTTTTGTTGAATTTTGTGAATGTGATATCCCACTTTTGAAGGGAAACTCTGATATTTATTTGATTTAATTGTATTTTATTTAATTTTGGGAAGTGGGGTGTTACAGACTTCCCTATGAATTTGTGTATACAAGATGAATTGTATTGAAGATTTGCAACAGATATTTGACGGAGATACAATAACAACTTCTATTTAATGTGTCTTGATGATGCGGTAGCTTGGCTGTTCATAATTCAAAATATTTTATGCATTGCTGAAGGACACCCAACCTACAATATTGAAGTGGGGCTTGGGAAGAAGAAAACAGATGAATCTGAGCATTTTGTTTGGAAACTAGGTATGCAAAAATACTGCATTAGATTTTGATTCATATATTCGAGACACATTGAATTGTGTTTTTATTTTCTAATTTTACCTGAATGTATTTTTATTTCTGCTTTAGTTGTTCATATGATAAGGGTCATCACAAGATGTGGATCACACGGTAGTTGAAAGTCTAAGCTAAAACAATCGTTACAGGATTCGTTTAGTGATTTTTCTATTTTGTTAGGTTTCAGAAATCCTATGAATATGAAGAAGATGCACGAAATTATGGCTTCAAAAAAACATCGGTATCAATTGTTTTAAGTTTCTGCATTACGAGTAATCCATTTTCGTTTTAGTTGAATCATGTGTTTCCGTTGACCGCATATTTGATGTAGTTTCTATTTCCTTCTTCAATTTTTCAGAGCTTTTACTTTAACATGGGAACTACAATTATGGAGCTTCTAGAGAAGCTCTGAATGATTCAGTTACCATTGCCAGGCTGGAATTGATTCAGTTAGTTTGTAAACTTTGAAGTTAGTTATGATGAGCTGGAAGTCAGTGGCTGTTATGTTTAGTTGGAACTGTTAGTGTAAATGGTAAGTTGTTAGATGTACTTCAAATAGTGAAAAATCAAAGGAGTTAGTTCTTGAAATTAGTAATCTATTGTTAATTTTCTATTAACTTTCATGCTTGAGTTTTGGTTATTGCAATGCACAACGTTAAATTAAAGTTAAGTCGAAATTATGTCAGTTGTTGCAGAGCGAGATATTTCCATCTTTTTTAAATACATGTCAATTAACTAAAATGATTAACTAATAACTCTTTGTCCAAACCATAATTATTGTGTAGCAATCTTCTCGAATAGCTACCAACTCTCCGGTTAACAAAGGGAAAGAAATTGTTGATGCTAAAGAAATTCCTATAGTAACTATGGTATTTTGTATCAAAATCCAACAACACATTTTCTGCTTATGTGCCCATCAATTAACAACATTATCAAATTATGACATTGTTTTGCACATGTTAAAAGTCTAACATGGATGCCTCACAAAACTCAAACGGCGATGTCCATTCAAGCCAAACTCCTTGTAAGAGATTGTCCCAAGAGAGTGGATTTCATGACCAAGGATCATCAAGTATGTTGTCTCCCAAACTATCTGCTACCAAGGCTCCCAAAATATTAGTTACAAAGGGTGGGAAAGTGTCTAAGAAAAAATGAATCTGTTTATTATTGTAATGTATTATGTTACCCCATACTTTTGTTATGTTGTTCTGCAAAACTTCTATTTTAATTAGGATTTGATGCTAAGCTTCCACAACTTTGTCTGGTGTATTAATTTTTATTGTAATGTTTTCACCAACACCTTTTTATCATGGTGCATGGTTAACTTTTATGTTAAGTCTATTGTGTTTGACATGTTTTATGTAAAACTCCCAGCAAAAACAATGTTATAAAAATTTAGAGAGAATCAGTTTATTATATGACAATTGCGATTTGGATGCTCATCTGGACAAAGGATTTACTGTATTGAAATGCTCATGTTTTCTCATTGAAAAAATCTGCTAATCGATGGATTTACAGAATTTTTGGTGCACAAAAGCAGTTGTTGACCGATGGGTATGAATGGACGCCTGTTGTACACGGTTTCACATGTCCTACCTCTTTCAGCTTAAGGTTGTTTTATCTCAAACAATGTTCCATGTTGTATTTGCAGCATTTAAAAATCACATGTCTACATCACAAGCTATTGCTTTTGGCTGTCAATGTCAAATAGATTTTTGGTTAACTTTCTTATATCTCCAATGATAAAAGTTAAATTTCAACTAAGTACAACAAACAACAATAGTTAAATCAACTTGCTGACAGTATTATGAAACAAATTTATTTTCTTTTCATCATAATATAATATTATTTTACTTAATTAGTTGACTTTTTTTTGTATCACATGTTTTTGTCAACATCATTGGCTTTGTTGGCTTTGAGGCAAAAAATATTAAGCATCACCAACTTCTGTTAGAACATGGTATTTTCAAGCTGAATATGTTCCATTAGCAAGGTCAGTATTTTCTATAGTGATATTTATAAATATTTTAGTTACTAGATATATTGGATTTATCATGTTGGTAATTTGCTACATTTTTATTTTTAAATATTTGTAAGATGTCTTCTACTAGTAAAGAACATAAAAACCATTATTCCGATGACGTTGGATAATAAATCCAACATCTGTCTCTCATGGTTCATCCTCTTTAAAGTGTAAGCACACATCCACAATGTGCTTTATCACATCATCTCACCTTCTGATCTGCACACAAGTCAAACAACAACAACCATCAAAGTTAACGATTATGGTCTTTGGAATCATCTGCATGTTATTGTGTTGCAATGGATGTATGCAATTGTATCATGGGATATATTCAATTCCATATTGATTGACGACTTTGTGGAATAATGTTGGAACCGCATCACCGCTTTGTTCTATGACAACAAACATTTAAAGGATGTTCATCTTGAAAATCAGTTTAGCAATACCAACTTGTAGGAATTTCCATCAACTGAAGTGCATTGCAATTTTTTCAAGCTTATATCTCATCAACTAGCAAATGTTTACATATGGTCTCCTATACTCGTTGGGTATTGAAAATTATCTTTGGCCTCGAGGATGCTTATGTTGGGTTCGTGACTTACGTTCAATAGTGTGATCCTATTCCAACATTTGCAATCACCAAAATCCAAGTTGGAACTCGAAAAATCCACGATGTTTCAAAGGGCAGCATGTGAATCTAAATACTCCTCCACGCATGTGGCACTCGAGGTTAATACCACAACACCGAATTTTTCCATACCTTCTCAATCTTATCCCGCAAAAACCCATAAAATTTGGTATCCACCACCTAATGGTTATCACAGAATAGGCAAGAAAAAAATTCACAACAACAACGGTCGAATCTCCAGGAAGGGTGGTTGGGTGATCCCAACCACTTCAGAGGCGGCGGTCGGGCTTACCCATCTTACAATTGTAATAGGATCAATATTGATGTCTAACAAGGAGGTGGTCGGGCTTACTCATCTCGACTCTCTTTTTTGCCCGAATTTCTCGGCTCTCTCTTGCAAACCACTCTCCTCGTCGCGTCTCGATCACGTTTCGGTGTCTCCCTCCCCTATTTCCGTCTGCACCTCACCGTCAATTTCAAACCAACAAGCCTCAACCCCAATCCCAAATCGAATTTTTGATGCAATCGTGTGATTGGAGCAAGAATTCGATCAATTTAGACAAGGAAATACGTACCTCTGAATCGCGACTCGCGAAGATTTCGACATGGGGACTTCGAAGGTAATTATTTCTCTTCCTCTTTTGAGTTTCCGACGCTTGCGTGATGGTGTGATATTCTGGTGTTGATTCTTTTAATGCTGTTGTGTATTTCCCCCTTTGCTGTCTGCGCGCGTACATGATTTTTCCTCCTGTGGTGATTATGTTGTTGCCTCAATTCTTTCTTTGCTATGATGTATGAGTGATTTTGATATGTACGGGGTGTGTGTGGATTATAAACCAAACCAAAACAAATCAAATATATGGTTTGGTTTGGATCTTAAAACCATTTATATGAAATTAGTTTTATTTTTTTTAAACCGGTTTACAAGTGAATTGGTTCGGTTTCAAAACAGTTTTTAAAAAAAAAACAGTTTTTTTAAAAATCAGTTTTAAACCGGTTTCTCTCAAAGCCAGTTTTTTATTTTCTTTAAAGAAATCAGTTTTAAAACCAATTTTTATAAAAAATCAATTTTATTGCAAACTATCAAATAATTGATAAACCACCTGAAATTTATTCTACTTTAAATTTATTGCAAACTATCAAATAATTGATATAAATCAATTAATCAATTTTATTTCAGTTTTACATTGAATTAAATCAACACTACATATATCTTAAACTCTAAACTACTCAATGTAAAACTGGAATTGTACTAATTCCTTTTCATCATGAATTAAATCAGTTAATCGAGAAGTACGTTGAATTGATATAAATCAATTAATCGTGAAACTTATTCTACTTTAAACTTATTGCAAACTATCTATCTTAAACTTATTCTACTTTAAATCAAATCAATTTTATTGCAAACTATGGGTGTTGATCTTGATTTTCCCAAACTATTCTACTTTTGTTTTTGAAACTTATTGAAAAATGGTTACCGAATCTCAATCCGGTTTGAAACAAATGGTTATCGTTTTTTTTTTAATTTGATAATGGGCCACCAAATTTAAAATATAAATTTGGACTGGATTTTAAAATTTGAATAGGAATTTGTTTTATGGTTATTGATTATTTTGCACACCCCTATAAAATAAAATTGATTAAGGTTTGAGTAAGGAAATTGATTAAGGTTTGATAAATTTCAATTTTAATCAATTTTACAGTATACTATTTCAAATGAGTTTTAGAGTATACTATTTCAAACCTTAATCTCATTTGTATCTTAATTCTCTAAATCACAAACATGGATTTATCGAAATAGTATACTGTTATAATTTTAAACTCTCAGTTGTTATGCTTACATACCAGATGTTCGATCTATTTTTATTGTATTAGTTGTTCGATCTATTTTTTTAACTCATCATAGATAATGGCTAACAAAGAAAATTTACTTTCAAGTCGATGATTGGATCAGTCAGCAGAAATATTTTTCAGAAGCAATAGAAAGTAATTTTTTTTCTTCTGCTGTGTTTGACTTGAAAGTCAATAGGAGCACTTATAACAAGAGCAGTAGAAAAAGAAAATTCAATAACAGACTTGTTATCTACTATAGATAAATTTATATTTTCTTTAACAAAGTTGAATCATATATGTGCATACAAGATGAGAGAAAGCTATTTGGACAATTGCTCAGCATGTAAAACACTTCTATTGGGATGCTATTAGAAATCTTTAAAAAAAGCCATATATTTGAGACTTGATATAGTATACTTCACCAATCATTTAAAAAGTAGTTAAGTTTTAAGTTGGAAATTATTAAACATGCTTTTATTTTCAAATTTTTTAACGAAATTTTAAAGCATTTTAACATTTAATTCTAAATAGATAATAAACTTAGTCCAATTGATCAGTATCGAGTAATGCATCTACATTTAACATTATGTGCACATGGATAATTAATAATAAAATTGATTTTTTTTTTATAAAATTGGTTAATAAAAAAATTGGTTTTGAGAGAAACCTGTTTAAACTTGGTTTTTAAAAAAACTATTTTTTTATTTAAAAATCGGTTTGAAACCGAACTAATTCATTTGTAAACCGGTTTTTAAAAAATAAACCGGTTTTATATAAATGGTTTTAAAATTCAAACTAAACCATATACGTAGTTTGGTTTGGTTTATAATCCATGCACACCCCTAATAGAAAACACCTCTAAAATAGGAAGGGAAACTTTGTTTAATGAGGCAAATATGTGCTGGATCACATCAAAAAAATTCAGTGCCTCCGGAGAACCCTTGCAAAAAAAAATGAGGCTGCTATTTATAATTGAAGGCAAATCATCTCTATTAAAATTAAATTCTAATAGATGTCCAACGAGAAAGGCTAAACCTCCTTCTCAATACTCTGAAATACTCTTTCAGACTTGTTAATTTAGTTAAAATTGTTTTACCTCATATCCGTGGTTAGCGCCGGCTTGCAAATCAGTTTCCACTGAATTGCGAAAATAACAAACAAAAACCAGTAAGCACAAAAATAAGAGAATAAATCAGAAAGAAAAAGATTTAAAGAAAAAAAATACTAACTGTTTCCAGGATCAAGGTAAGCCAAGGAAACAAGAAAACCAGGACTAATATATGGCAAGAACTTTTTCCATCCAGATTTCTGTGTCTTTGAATGCATCAAACAAGCAAGGAATTAATCAATCAATGTAATGCACTAATGCTAAAACATAATAGGATTTGAAAAATGATAACAACAAAGCTAGTTACTGCTACATACTACTGTTCCATACAAATGAACCATAGAACTAAGAACTTGAACGAAAAAGATTTTTTTTAAAAATTGTAAAAAAAAAAAAAAAAAAAACTTTACCTCATGATTTGAAGATGTTTCCATAACTTGATGTTGTTGCTATATCAAGTTTGTTAATACTCTTTCTCTGATCTGCTAGTCACATTCAGTTTGTGACTCTTATTTGTTAAGAGTGAAGAGAAACTCAATTGAATTTAGTATTAATAAACAAAGAAATGAATAATAAGTGTTTGTATTATTTTATTGCATTGCGTTAATCAAGTATCGCCCTCCGATACAGTCAAACGAGAAAGGCAAAGCACACTGTAACAATTGAATAGATGTCCAATAAGAATCACCAGAACCGGGATTAAGCAAAGCAGCATTGGCAAAGGCAGTGAGAGAAACATTGACATTTGATTTGATGTGGCTATATCATAGAAACAACTCTTGACAAGCAAGCATCTTGAGTGACAATAATGGATCTGCAGATAACCGAATGTCCAGATTACCACTATGAGAGCTAAAAGGTTGTTTCTCTACAGAGAAAAGCTCCAAAACCGCAGCTTTAGCAGCAAGTGACTGGGGATAGAAGAGATGGACACAGTCGCCATCAAAATCAGCTCCAAGGAGTCCACATATTAGAGGATTTATTTTGACAGTATGGTCAGCATGGATGTACACTACAAGCGCTTACAATGAGTGTTTGTGAGTCATAGGTGGTCGGTTGATGAAGACAACATGCACTATCTGACCAGGTGTAAGATACGTGTGCCCCTTTGAGCCCTCCCTTGGTGAGTAAACTGAAAAACCTTCCTTATATGTCAAGCACAAATTTTCATCAACCAACTTTTGTAAATAATGGATGTCAAATGTTATCCTTTGGGCAACCTAATTCCTACTTCATTTATTTTTTATAGCCATCTACAGTTATCACATTCCGGGAAGCAAACCCTGAACCCTTTCTTTTGAATAAAGTCCTCATTTTTTCTAACCATGCTTTTGTTGAAGACTCATTCAGCTCTTTATTGGCCGCATAATGTGTTTCTATATCACGTGCTGCCTTAGAAGTATCCCTTATTTGAAGATACTGATCGACCACGGATTGCAAGTCGTTGGCTTCCACTACACAAGTCTCAAAGTTTGGTTCACCGGATCTAGAACTTCTGAGAACCTCGACCTTCCTGAACAACTTTCTAAGAACTATCATGGCAGGATCCGATGACATGATACTGACACCATCTGGTACTACTGGCACAGACAAGCAATTTGGTCGTACTAGAAGGCATTTCAAAATATATCCATCTTGAGTTTTTTTTTTGATCCAAAATTTCTATGCTCCATTGATCCTGTATGAATTAAATGACAGGTATTGTCCTCTCATTTTGCAGTCGGTTTACGGATTCGTTCGGTTGCGCGTTTTGGAAAGGCATATAAAGTGAACTCCAATCATATGGCAAGCGAAGATGTAACGACGAGTTTGCTTAGGCATGCCATGGACTTTGGTTAGGAAATACTAGTTTACTTAGTATATCATTGCCAATGAGACGTGTTGATTCATCAAACTATGTAGTAGATATTGGCGGGGCGTACTAACCCACTACGTACCACACCATCGGGCGGCTCGCTGAATGCCGAGTCTTTCTCCGCCGCCAACTCGACCTCGTCGTCACCTGCAAGAGAAGGTCAAAAACTGGACTTTACTAAACAAGCGAGAAAACTTTCTATTTAGTAAAGCAACAAGCAAGGGATTGAGCTGCGCTTGTTGGGTGTCATGAATCTATGCGGTAAATGTCCACCGTGCAACAAATCCGAAATCATGAAGTTTTAAGAATTGCTATATATACTGTCATGATTAAGTGAGGAATAAGATAATGATTCCACTTGCCACTTGTCATAATTAATTAATCCGAAATCCATATGCAGATGTTCCAAAAAACAGTGAAGGAGTGGTTGAGGCTTGTTTATTAAACGTCTCACACCTTAAATTATTCATTTTTCATTACCAATCTTTTGCAATAATTCATAATCATGGACCGATTGCAATCTTAAAAATTTGAATTTTATACTCAAACTTCCAAGGAATTCTTGAAATCCACAAGCTTATTTGAAATCCAAGATTTAGATTTTCACAATAATTTATTCGAATAATTTAAACTCCAAATATGGTCGTAAATAAAGAATACTTGAAAATAGGGCTGGCAATGAACCAAACCAACTCGAAGATAGTTCGGAATTCGACTCGACAATTAAATCGTTGAACTAGGTTCATGAACCAAATGAGTTGAGTATGAGCGAAAAATTAAGTTCGTTAACTAAATGAGTTGAACTTGAACTATACATAGTTCGACTCGTTAGGTTCATGAGTCAACTCGATTACATATGAAAAGAATTATACTGTCTTTAAGATTAGGTTTAAATATTTACTTCAAATCTTAGACAAATTTAATCTTCAATTTAGTAGTTTTTGAATTAGACTCTCAAATGTATCTCTTGAAAGTTGTGTAGGTTTTGAATTAGTAGATTTCGAAGATAAAGTTAAATTTCAATATGATAACTTTTATTTTATTTTAATATTTTATTTAAAATATATATATTTATTTAAAATGTCAAATATACTAAAAAATATATATATTTAAAAAAATAATTTTTAAGTTCGTGAACCATGTGAGCTGAACCTAATGAGATGAACCTAACGAGTCGAACCGAACTGTTCGTGAACTTATAACGAGTCGAGTTTGAGCTTAAAAAAAAGTTCGTGTCAAACTCGAACTCGAACTCGAATTCGAACAATTCTTAACGAGTCGAGTCGAGCTGAGGTGAGTTCGACTCGACTCGACTCATTTCCAGCCCTACTTGAAAAGAAGATAATGTCTTGAATATCATGTATTTCGCCTTAGTCTTCCACAAAAATATCTTGACTTGAGGAACATTTTCTAATGAATCATTTGATGATAAATAAGAATCTTGATATTCAATTGACTGGGCTAAAATTCTATGACTAGAAATTCCTGATCTTCTCGAGGTATTCCTTGAGGATTTTGAAAATTCTCGAGGGAAATGATCTTGACATTTGATGACCTTAGATAAGAAGATGTTCATGATGATGATAGTTTAAACTTCAATTCCACAATCCTTGAAAAACTAATTAAACCTCAATGAAATAGAAACTTTGACCCAACAGGGAGCTCTGATTCTTTAGAGGGCCTCGATCCCATGTCTTAGGACTTTAGGCACATGAATGTGTATGACTTGATGAATAAATGCATATGTATGTGAAGCAAGAACCAATTAGGGTTAGGCGAAGTGAGGGAAATTTTGGGGTATGACACAAACATGCACATGTTTTGGCCCTAAGATTCCACAAAGATGCTTATGATATGATATGATATGATATGATATGAATGTAGGATAATGATTATGTGGAGAATGATGCCATAGGAGAAAAGTAATTGGGGAAAGAGGCTGTAACTCCACCAGAGGAAAGATTGACAACTCTAATAATTGAAATAACGACAAATTCCTGTATCTGGAATGGGATTCAAATTTGAATAATCATATAATGTGTTTGAAAAGATAATAAATCTCCCCACACCTCGGGTCGCAAGCCACGAACGGGTCTCAATTTCTTCTTTGATAAAGTCTTCCATTTGAAAATGGTAACAACAAACTTTCCCACCATTTCGAGGTTGTAGGCCACAAATAGGTCTCAGTTTCTTCTTATCAAGTTTTCCACTTGAAAAGGATAACAATAAACTTCCCCACCATTTTGAGGTTGTAGGCTACGAACATGTCTCAGTTTCTTCTTATCAAGTCTTCCACTTGAAAAGGATAACAATAAACTTCCCCACCATTTCGAGGTTGTAGGCCACAAACATGTCTTAGTTTCTTCTTATCAAGTCTTTCTCTTGAAAAGGTTAAAAATAAACTCTTGAGGAAGTAATCACTTGTGGAAAAGCATCTTCATATGGGATTAGGAATTTCACTAGAGGTTTATAACTTCACCGAGGATCTTCAAAAGAGATGCAGGTCTGTTGACCTATAAAACATATTTCTCAAATAAAGAGAAAGATCATCTGTAAGGGTCTTCACCAAACTTCTCGGAGATATTCCATTTGATGGAAGAAAATTTTGATAATGAGCTCACTGGGGAACATTGTTAACTGTAGTTTGAAATTGCACTGGAGCAAATGAAATTCTTGTAGCAGGATATCTCAAATAAAGAGAAAAACACTTGTAAGAGTCATCAAAAAACTTCTCTGACAGGACTTCCAAAGAGATGCCATTTAAGGAAGGATCAATTGATAATTTGATAACTTCATTATGGATAGAAAAACTGTCCTGAAAAGAGATTGCCCTTTGTCATCCAATAGAAAGCCTGAGAACATAACAAGTTGCTCAAATAAAGAGACTTCCACTTGTTGTCTGGTATAAATTTTGAGAAAGTGTTATAACAACGCAGTTGGGGAGTAAAGGTTTGTCTTTAATGGGGATCCATAAACAGATTCTTCCTGGAGAGAAAAAATATTCAAAGATGCAAAATAAATGCATTCTCAATCTAGGTTTAACGACCATAAAGAGATTCAAAACCATAATTGTCAGAGACCAAGGTTCAATCCAGGAATAAACTAGAGAGGAACGGTCAAATAAGATCCTACCCAACGAAGAATAAACTCAACTGGGGATTTATCCTATCCATGGATGGAAAGGAAAGCTAAAGCGAAATCTTCGACGAGGAATAAACTTGGTGGGGAGTTAGAAAGGGTACAAACTTTCTGCTTAAAGGCTGACAATCTACTGGGAGAGATGAAAAACAAAGTCACATGAGGATAAACACAGCCAAAGTAAGTGAAGTAAACAACATCACAAAAATGTGAAATGCACATGCATCATGTATGTAGGTATGTATGAATGTATATCATGTATATGTTTATGCTGACAAAATAGACGAAAAGAAATAAACTGGAGATGAAATAAACATCACAGTACAACTGGATACTCGACTAATCTTAATAAGGTAGAAACATCACTTGGGATGAATAAGAAGTCACAGATGGAACAAAGTCCTGCTTCAAAATTCCAATTTCTTTGGGGAGAGAAAAATACTTCACTTGGGGATAACTCAAAATCAAAGACCCACTAGGGATGATAACATGAGCTTCCATTCATGAGGATAAGAAAGACCCACTAGATAAACTTGAATAAAAAATGCAGCTGGGATGCCAGACTTGAGACTTCATAGAAGATAAAATAAATATCCATTTCACTTGGGAATGCTAGATCCACAGGAAACAGCTGGGGGAAACTCCTCGGGTCACATCATGTCATAGCTTAGCTGAAGTAGAAACTTGTCATTGGAAATGTGTGTGAGGCATATTACAAGAACAACATAGTTCTGCACTTTAAGGTTTAACCATTTTTGGAATAACCGCTAATGTCCCTTTTTCGTGTTCGTAAATCAAAGTAAACACACACACACACACACACACATACACACACACACACACACACACACACACACACATATTTTTAAAAGAAAAAACAAGAAATTTAAATTTGTTTCAAAAATACTATCAAAAAATAAGAAAGACATTTTGCAAGATAGAAATAAAGATAAGAACTGCATGCAAATGAATAAGGCTCAAATTTTATTAATTGAATAGTAGTTCACAAATGGCGTGACTCCATGGATCATTACAAGATTGGAAAAAATGGCAATAAGGGAAAGGTTACATCAAAAACAATGACCAATATTCTCCCTAATAACTTTAAGTTCCAAAATGCTCTTGAGCTTCTGATGATTTGACTAAGAAATATCTGATGATAAAGATTGCTTTCAACAATCTAGTTTGGTTTGATGCTGTTACTAGCCACAATCCCTAACTTTTGCCTAGATTGCCTTTTCAGGTTTTCAATCTAACGGGATGATTATTTTTCTATTTTGTCTCTAATTTTTGCCCAGACCGCCCTTTCGGGTTTTCAGTCCACCGAGACATTCATTTTTGCCTAAGTCGCCATTTTGAGTTTTCAACTTAGCGAGTCGTTATTTTCATTTTTTAGGCATAGTATTTGATGACCTTAGATAAGAAGATCTTCTTGATGTTTTTATTAGCAGCCTCAACAACACCATTAATTTTTGGTCTATACGGGTAAGATTTATGATGTTCAATCTTGCACTCCTCACACAGCTCTTTCATCATTTTATTGTTCAAGTTTGACCCATTGTCAGTGATGATTTTACTCGGGACCCCATAGCGGCAGATGAGCCAATTTTTGATAAATCTGACGACCACTTGTCTGGTGACGTTTGCATATGAAGCAAATTCTACCCACTTGGTGAAGTAATTGATGGCCACCAAAACGAAGTGGTGTCCATTTGAAGCTTTCGGCTCTATCATACCAATCATATCAATTCTCCACATAGAGAAAGGCCAAGGAGAAGAGATAACATTAAGAAGAGTTGGTGGTACATGAATCTTATCTGCATGAATTTGGCACTTGTGGCATTTCTTTGTAAACTTGCAGGAGTCAGACTCCATTGTCATCCAATAGTAGTCTGCTCTCAGAAGTTTCTTCGACATCACATGTCCATTGGCGTGAGTGTCAAAGGATCCTTCATGAATCTCATTCATTAACATGTATGCTTCTAGTTTGTCTACACATCTTAACAAGACCATGTTGAAGTTTCTCTTATACAGTACTTCATTGTTCAAAAAGAAATTACCAGCCAATCTTCTCAATGTTTTCTTATCTTTGTTCGATGCCCCATATGGGTACTCTTATCTTCGAAGAAAACATTCAATATCATAATACCAAGGTTTATCATCACTAACCTCTTCTATTGCAAATACATGTACGGGTCTGCCGAGATGGATAACATCAATCTTGGGAATATCATTCCAATGGTTCACCAAAATCATTAAAGTCAATGTTGTTAGTGCATACGCCATTCAGTTCTCGTCACGGGGAACACGATGAAACTCAACCTTGTTGAAGAAAGGGGGTAATCTTCTTGCATAATCTCTGTAAGAAATCAAGATAGTTTGCCGAGTTTCCCATTCTCCCTTGATTTGGTTGACTAATAAGGCAGAATCTCCATACATATCCAGATTCTTGATTCTCAGGTCGATTGCCTCTTCAAAGCCTACGATGCATGCTTCATATTCAACCATGTTGTTTGTACAGGTGAAAGGCAATCTTGCAGTAAATGGGATATGGGATCCATGAGGAGTCACAATACTTGCCCCAATCCCTTTTCCATATGCGTTAACAGCTTCATCGAAGATTAAACCCCATTGGGGTCCTGGCTCAGGCCCCTCACCAAGTAACTACTCTTCACAATCTTTCATTTTCAGGTATATCACGTCCTCATATGGGAAATCAAATTTGACAGATTGATGATCTTCAATCGGCTGATGAGCCAAGTGGTCAGCTAAAACACTCCCTTTTTATGGCCTTTTGAGTGTGATATTCAATATCATATTCTGACAATAACATCTATCAACAGGCAATCCATCTAGTCAAAGCAGGTTTCTCAAAGATATACTTGATCGGGTTCATCTTAGAAATCAACCAAGTAGTGTGGTTCAGCATGTATTGACGAAGACGTTGAGCAGCCCAAGCTAAAGCACAACAGGTTTTCTCGAGCATAGAGTAACGAGACTCACAGTCTGTGAATTTCTTACTCAAGTAATATATTGCATGCTCCTTCTTTCTTGTCTCATATTGTTGACCGAGTACGTAAACCATGGAGTCTTCCAAGATGGTCAAATACATGATTAATGGTCTTCCTTCAACTGGAGGGATAAAAATTGAAGGCTCAAGGAGATATTATTTGATACTATCAAACACCTTTTTGACAATCCTTTGTCCAAACATAGCCCTGATCCTTTCTGAGTAGTTAGAAGATTGGCCCACATGTGGCAGTCATATGTGATATGAATCGTGAGATATAATTAAGGCGTCCAAGAAACCCTCAGATTTGCTTTTCAGTTGTTGGCACATGCATCTCTTGAATAACTTTAACCTTGTCAGGATCGACCTCAATTCCTCTTTGGCTAACAATGAAACCTAAGAGTTTTCCTGAGCGGACACCAAAGGTACATTTCTTCGAGTTCAAACAAAATGGATACTTAATTGCTGAAACAACTTCAACAAATATTCGACATGGTCTTCTTCAGTCTTAGACTTAGCAAGCATGTCGTCCATGTACACTTCTATCTTTTTGTGCATCATATGAAAGAGAGTAGCCATAGCCCTTTGATAGGTTACGCCATCGTTTTTAGACCAAAAGGCATCACTCTATAGCAAAACTTGCCCCAAGGTGTAATAAACGATGTCTTCTCCATATCTTCAGGCGCCATCCTGATTTGGTTGTAACCTAAAAACCATCCATAAAAGATAATACTTTGAATTTAGCAGTGCTATCGATCACTATATCAATATGTGGTAAAGGGAAATCATCTTTCAGATTGGCCTTGTTCAAATCCCTATAGTCAACACACATACGAACTTTTCTGTCCTTTTGGAATGGACACAATATTAGCTAAGCACTGAGGGTACTTGGATGTGGCAAGACAGCCTGCATCAATCTGTTTTTGTACCTCTTCTTTGATCTTGAGGGCCATGTCTGGGCGAGTTCTTCTTAGCTTCTATTTAACTAGCAGATACTCTGGCTTCAAAGGCAATCGATGCTCCATAATATTTGTGTCTAACCCAGGCATATCTTGATACGACCAAACAAACACATCAACATACTCTTTAAGTAGCTCAATCATTTTCTCTTTGACGACCGGAACAAACAGTGCCCCTATCTTCACCTCTTTTTTCTTTTCTTTTGTATGCAAGTTGATTACCTCTACTGGCTCTTTGTGAGGCTGAATAGCTTTTTCCTCATGCTCAAGTAATTTAGAGATCTCATCAGAAATCTCTTTTTCATCTTCCTCTTTGCCTCAAACACAGGGAACTCAAAATTGGGAGGTGACATTGGGTCATTGTTTTCAATGGTTTGTTCATGCATTAATCTACACATGCGATTTATGCTTTATTTTAGAATCAATGAAAGTTGAGTGTGTGCAAATATGAAAGTGATTATGTGACATATATGTATTTTTTGGTTTTTTAGATTACCATTTTCTAGAAAAAGCTAAAGCTAAAAAAAAAAGATGGGACACAAAATGGCAATTTTATCGATAATAAAAATTTCTTAAAACAAAGCCCTAACACAAACACACTTTTGCCTTGGGTAGAGGAAAAGGAAATTATTTAAATGAGCCCGCACAACTACTCCTTATCCCTGGGCAGAGCGAAGGGAATTTAAAACAATAACAAATAAAATTACTTAGATAAATGGACAACAGTGGGGACATCAACAACAATCCAAAGAGCTTGGAACTGAGTTCCAATGGCTTCATCCGCATCTATGTATGAAAAAGAGGAAATATGACTAACTACCAAGGCTTAGTCTCTGCACGCTGTCACCAGCTTCCCTTCTCTGACAGACCTTAGCTTTTAATGGAGCATTGATGTGACTGCTCCAGCCTCATAAATCCATGGCTGACCTAGCAGACAACTATAAGCTGCATGGATGTCCTTCACTTGGAAAGTTATTTGAAATGTGTGGGGCCCAATGGTCATAGGAAGATCCACCTCGCCAATAACAATATTTCTTGATCCATCAAAATCTTTGACAATCACTCCACTTGGCCTCATAGGAACTCCTTGATACGAAAACCGAGATACAGTGGTCTTGGATATCACATTCAACGAGGATCTAGTGTCAACCAACACACTAGATAATGCACCATTCATACAGTTCATTGAGATATGGAGCGCCAAGTTGTGATTTCTCCCCTCCTCTAGGAGCTCTTCTTCATAGAATCCCAAATTGTTGCACGCGGTTATGTTGCCCGCGATTCCAACGAATTGGTCAATAGTCACATTATAGTCAACATAATTTTTTTCAAGGACCTTTTGCAGAGCTTCCCTGCATGCTTTAAAACTCATCAATAAGGATAACACAAAGATTTTGGATGGAGTCTGCAACAACTGGTCGACGATTTTATAGTCACTTTTCTTAATCATTTTTAGAACTTAATCAGAATTAGAGTTGAAACCAGTCCCACCGAACTGTCCCACAACAACATTTGATTCATTACTCACAACAGGAAGTTCAATCCTCTTTGGAGGTTGTGTAGAAAACACACACCCACTTCTGGTAACTTTACTGGAATTTGCAATATTAACAATTGAAGGCCAAACAAGCAATGGTACTTCTTTCCCATCTTCCATCATGGTAGCATTGTATTTATAAGAGACTGTTCTATCTGAGACATTTGGAGTTAGGCCTGGTGTACAAATTACCATAGGGGTTACTGAAGACCTTTTGCTATCGTATATGATCTCCACACGTTAACCTCATTGAAATGTGGCACTATAAAAAATGCTTCCTCATCATTGGAATTGGATCAAAATTAGGTTTCCTTTGCATACAATTCTGATTGTTATACTGATGACGAGCTTGTTGAAAAGGTTGTTAATGTTGTTGTGAATGTTGTTGTTGCTGATTTTGTTGTTATTGTTGATGTTAATGGATGGGTTATTAAACCTGATGTTGGGTGAATATGTTAGAACAAGATTTGGCTTTGCAAGATATCTCTAAGTTTTGATAATAACAAAGTGGTATTTGTGTGAGAACAATTTTGGAACTCTAACGTTTGTTTTTCTAAAAAATTAACAAACAGGTCTGACTCTAATAGAGATCATATTCAATGATTACTTTGATCTAACCAAAGTCACTTCCGTGCTATAAGAAGCAAGTTTGCTTCGAATCTACTATATTTTAGAAAGATTCTAAGAAGACAATATGTTGTTGCTGCAATGTTCTCATGGTTTCTGTTTCTGATCATGACTCTGATACTTTACTTCTGAAGGCTTTCAAGCTTCTAAAGTCATAATCTTCTGAAGACTAAGTGCTAAAGACTCTAAAGACAAGGTTCTGCTGAACGAAGTTCTGAAGACTCTAAAGACTTGAGTTTCAGAAGAATAAATGTTGAAGACTCTAAGGACAAAGTTCTGCTAAACGACGTTCTAAAGACTTAAGTTACTAATTACGAAAGGTTCTGAAGATAAGGTTCTGGTGAACAAGTTCTGAAGACTCAAGACTCTAAAGACCTACTGATTAGCTCTTCTACTCATGATTCAATCATCTCTATTCAGAAGCCTCTGATGTAAAGAATAGAAGCACAAACATCTACGAGGGAAAATAGTACATAGTACATTTTTAGCGTTTCATTCCACTACCATGCCACTACCCTGATTTAGTGGTACAAAGGATAACTTTTGTGTATGATTTTCATCCCTGCGTAGCGATATTATTTTAAGTCGCCAGCTACCTAAAGGAAATTCTTGATCTACCCTCCAACGGATCTTTTTCTGACTATATAAGGACTTGATTACTTGAAGAAATTATGAAGCTTTACAACGATTAATACAAAGGTCACCCTTTGATTGAAAGCAACCTATGAAGAACTGAAGCTACAATATTGAAGCAACACAATACAAATAAATAATATTATTTATACTGTATTAGTGTCTTTAAGACAACTGAGCTATTAATTGTGTTTATATCTGCTTATTTAGAAGCAATTTCATGGTAAACATATTTGTTCAAACTGTTGTTTGTAACTCCTTAAGGGACCGGTTAGGTCTGTATCCTTAAGAAGAGACGGTTAGTATTTGTTGTTAGTCACCAGCGGTTGCTTGTGCAGTTTGTATTTCCTTAAGGGACCAGTTGGGTCAGAATCTTAAGAAGAGGCGGTTAATCTTTGTTGTTAGTCACCAGTGGTTGCTTGTGCAGTTTGTATTTCCTTAAAGGACCAGTTGGGTCAGAATCCTTAAGAAGAGACGGTTGTCTGATTTTTTAATCACCAGTGGTTGCTAGTGCATTATAATCTGTTGATTATAGTGGATTAAGTCCTTATCTTAAGGCGAAATCACCTTGGCGGGTGGACTGGATTAGCTTGATAATTTTCAAGTGAACCAGCATATATCGCGTGTCTTTCTTTCTTGATTAGTCTATTTGTGATCTTTGTTTGAGTTTCACAAAAAGCTTTCATTTTTGAAAAACCAATTCAAACCCCCATTTCTTGTGTTTTCTCGCACCTTCAGAATAGTGGTTGGTGACGCTGTTTTAAAAACTGAGGCTGGTAGGCAAGGGCTACCATTGCTGAGTTAATGATGGCAGATACAACTACAATATGTTGTTGTTGTTGGTACCTTCTTATCATTCTGCCATGTTGAACTGCACTGACATCCTGTTCATTTTTTTTATCAAAGTTGCTTCCATGCTTCTTTAAACTACTAGAAGCACCTTTCTCTTCGGCTAATCTTCCTTCTCGAACCCCCTTTTCTATTCGCATTCCCATGTTCACCATTTCAGTGAAATCACTGAGGGTACTAGTTGTCATCTTTTCGTAATAAAATGAACTCAAGGTCATCAAGAAAGTCTTGGTAATTTCCTTTTCTTCCAACAGAGGACAGATTTGGGCAGCCACCGTTGTGCGTAGTCTTTAATCATTGTCCTTCTGAGACATAGCTCGAAGGTGGTCTCGGTCTGGCTTCATATCTACGTTGTACTTGTACTGCCTGATAAAAGCTTCACCTAGGTCATTGAAAGTATAAATCTTCACACTATCTAAACCCATGTACCATTTGAGGGCGGCACCGGATAAATTGTCTTGAAAGTCATGGATTAATAGTTGGTGATTGTCTGTTTGAGTAAACATTTTCCGAGCATACATTACCAAGTGGATCTGAGGACAACAATTTCCCTTGTACTTCTCGAAATCTGGTACTTTGAACTTATGTGAAATTTTAACATTAGGAACCAAACAAATATTTGAAGCACTCTTGCCAAACAAGTCTTTCCCTCTGGGGGCTTTAATTTCCTTATGCATTTCTACAAATTAATCTTAAAACTTATCTAGCCTTGCATCCACCCCAGCACTTTCACTTGGAGTGGTGTGGAACACATGCTTTTCAATGTAAGGAGTAGTATGCATCACGGGAGGTGGCATAAACATTACAACAGTAACAACTAGAGCATCGGTAACTTGCGGACGATATCCAGCTGGCATGTAATTAGGAGGCATTCCCCAAGGAAAATCGGGAGGCATCAGATACTGAGAATCACTAACTGGCTCTATAGAAATGGGCATGGAGACGATCTCGAAGATTACGATCCTTTGAGCGGCTTCTTGAGAATTGGGCAACTGATTCTGAGCAGTTGCCATTGCTTCCATCATATTAGTCAATCTATCTAAGCTATCTTTCAAGGTGGAAACCTTTCTCTGTGTTCTTGGTTCTCTTACTCAAGCTGGTCAATTCTTCTCTAGCGACTGGATCGAGTGTTGTACGGGTGATACAACTTGACTATTGGAGAAAAGAGATAGGAGTAAGCACTTGGAATGCAAGGATGCAATGCTAAATGATGCATGTTGTGTAAATGCAAATGAATCTCAAGGAACTTAATAGTCATATTGCAAACATCATAAAATGGACAACAATTTTAAATAACCAAAAAATCTCATTTCATTAATAAGTTTGAAGGATTGCAAATAGAGTACAACTTTCAAAAGTCCTAAGCAAAGTAGAAAATTCAAGAAATTAAACTAGAAGCCCTAAGAAACCCCATGAGAAGATTCAATCCCTCCTTGCAACTTCCTAGTGATCTTCTTGATCTCTCCTTTCATCCGAGCCTTCTCAAGTATGAGCTTGTCGACGACCAACTTCTAAGCAACTGATAATGAAGGAGTGTATGAACTCTATTGAGTAATAGGAGCTGATGGAATGCCAGAGGAAAATAAATCCTCTTGCACCTTCCTTTTCTTGGTAGCAAGTTCGTCTTCACCCTTCTGATTCAAGAGCTTCTGGAGTTCTGTGTTCTCATTGCTGACAATCTGGAACTTGTTCTTCCATGTATTCCTCTCTCATTGTGCCTTTGTCAAAGCAATCTGAACCTTCTCTGCATCACTCATGAAGATCAAGGTAGGATCTCTAGCAGCTATAGGTAGAGGTTCCTGACGAGGATAAGGCATCTCCAGCTTGATGACCCTATCTTGCATCCATTGGAGATAAGGCTCCAAAGAGACACAATCTGGCTTCCCTAAAGTTGCTCTTCCCTTTCTTTGGACATAACGCCAAGCATGCACGATCTTCTCCTTAAGCACTTTGTTGTCTTCACCCATCTTGAAGAAGAGACCCTCCAAATGGATGTTGTTTGGTTTGTCCTTCATAGGATAACCAAGCTAATGATGAGTTAGAACTGGATTGTAGCTAATGCCTCCTTTTGTACCAAGAAGAGTCACATTAGAAAACTCACCACAGCTATCAATAATCATCACCCCCATCATAAGCATGATTATAACACTCAATATCAGAATGAGTGAGGGACATAATCTTTTGTGACCATAACAATCCATCCTTAAGATCCCAAAAAGCAGCTGACCGAGGCAAGTGAGAAATAAATCACTTGTATAGAAATGACACACATCACATAGTCATTCCTTCACCATAAGATTTCCTGAGATGGACTGAATGGTAAGCATCTGCAAGCAAGGTGGGAATTGGATTTCCAATCAAGAAGATTTTGATGGCTTTAATGTCAACAAGGTTGTCAACATTAGGGAAGAGGAACAACCCATAGACGAGTAAGGCAAGAAGAGCCTCAAAAGCATCCACATTCTTCATGTCAGCAAGTGGGGTAAAGGGATACTAAGGTCTTTAGCAAGTGGGGTAAAGGGATACCAAGAATTCCTCCCTTAGTAGTCATGTGAGCTTTGGTATTTGAGATTTTCAAATGATTAGCTTCTGCAATGTCTTGAGGCTTAGAATTTTCCTTCAAACCAGAAAAAGGGTCTTGACTAGAAATAGGTAATCCAAGCAAGCAAGAATACTCCTCCAATGTAGGCATAAGCTAATAATTTGGAAATGTGAAGCAATGGTATACTGGATCATAGAACTGTACCAAAGTTGAAAGAATCATGTCCACCATGTTTAGCTTTAAAAGAGATAAAAGTCTTCCATAATTGTCTTTGAAAGCCACTAGATGAGCATCAAACTTTCTAACTTCCTCAGATCTTCCAATTTAGGACTTTTGAAAGTGCACTTTTGGGTTCTTCTCCTTCCTAAATCTATGGTAAAACCTATGATGTTTGCAAAAATAACCCTAAGTTCCTTGAAAATTGGTTAGAAATGATGTTTATGAATGCATGAATATATGAATGCACAAACACAAACAAGGATGGAAACACACAAGGGTTCAAAGGTTCGACGTCACGAGCATATAGCCATGGTCTAACCATCCCAAAAGGTATGTACTAAGGTTTTTTGTACCTGCAAGACAGGGTTCTAACAAGTTCCACGAGTCATTAATCCATCTTTCGGATATTACTAGCACACGATTACTTGGGAATCAATAATATTCTCAAGAGAATATTATCTAAGTGTAACATCGCGTATCAACTATTTCAGGTTTATACCTTCATAGCCACCCCACTTCATTCTAAAAGGCCAAGTGGGGTAAAGGGATACTAAGGTCCTTAGCTTCTCGGGATCCTAGGTCGAAAGTAGCAAACATTTTCACGATTGCTCGTTTAACAAATACCACCCTCAAAAGGGCCTCCACTGAGCGGGGGATTCTCAAGTCAACTTATTCAGGATTACTCCCTAATAGCCAACTTGACTATACCATCCTTCCTAACTTATTTGTGTTCTCAAGTTCGGGTATAGGACTTATCTCACCACATATGGATCACCAATAATCCAAATAACATAGCAAACAATATAATAACAATAACACAAATATATACAAGATAGGTTTAACCCTCTTAGGGAGTGTCCCCAGTGAAGTCTCCATTTCTGTCGCGGTGAGAATTGGAGACCATAGCTATTGAGTTAGACAGGCTTCATAAATCTTAAGATATCACCATCGATCTTTAATTTATCCAAGGGAACATGAAAAAAAAGAATAACCCATAAGTATGCAATGTAAAATAAAGCAATAAAGAGATCTAAGGTTCAGAGGTTGGTTGTATTAAGGAAAGGTATTAACACCCTAAGTATCTATAGTATCATATAAGAATCTCTTGTTGTATTTGTGTTATAGTTAAGTTATTTACTAATTGGGATTGATAGATGAGAAGAGAAATGTTTTTATTGTTTTTGTGTTTGGCAAGACATAAAGTCTTGTGCCTACGTACCAATGAAGGATCAAAACCTCGTAGTCCGGGGTACAAATTGAAAAAGATTTGTTATGGTGGAATTTAATGGAGAAGAGACAAGTTGTCATCTTAAGGATAACACTCAACTTAACCACCCTAAACATGTGGAAGAAGGATCTTTGCTTCACATTGATAGAAAAGCTCCAACTTGGGTTTAAAATCAACAAGTATGCCACATACCTCTCTCAAGTGGAAAGTAATTAACATCTTTCTCAATAATATCATGGGGTAGAAGAACTACATCTCAACTAGGGATGACTAATGTCCAGTCTATTTGAAAATATTTTAAAGTTGAAAAGTCAAAGTTGCAAAAGGTTTTGAATTAAGGTTTGTGTATTTTAGTTTTGTAAAAGAGTTTTGAATATGCTTAAGATGCCTTGAAGCATTTTGTTTAAGAAAAGAGTTTGAAAAGACAATAACCTAAGGTCAAGGTTTCTATTGAAAGAGATTTTAAGTTTGAAAGAGGGGAAAACCCTAATTGAATTAACTAAAGTTGAACCTATCCTAAGGGAATTTTCCTAAAGGTAAACATCCTAAGGATAACAAGTCATACAAAATATGTACAAGAATATAAATATGCATATGCAAGATGACATGAAGTCAATAAAATATTCCCTCCCTTGGATTAGGCAATATGGAACCAAATGAAAATGCAAATACAAACACATATGACATTCAACATAAAACATCAACATGGCCTCTAAACATATGGCTAAACAAGGAGTATAAAACATGGTTTAAGTATGACAATATTAACATGAATACACAAAAACACACGTGGCAACACAATTGATCAAGGCATGCTTAGACACAAGATAACATTCATATGAACAAGAGACATGGATATTTCAATCATCAAGTCATGCTTCAACAAGATGCTTTTAGGACATGAGGAAAGACATAGATACAACATGTAAAGGTGTGAAAAGTACACAAGAGGGGGGGTTGAATTGTGTTTCATGTTTTCTTATTATTTAGCTTCTGATCAGAGTTTCAGAATTAGAACTGATGTTCAGATTCTGAGTTAATTCGTTTGGCAGTGGATACAACAGAAGTAAATAAAATAATAGCAGAAGACACAAAAAATTTATACTGGTTCCTCCCCTATCTGAGAGTAGTCCAGTCCCCTTATATCATAAGAGCTTTTCATTATAACCACTTCATAATTACAATCGCTTATGCTTCCGCATAAGACTTTTACAACTGCTCATATCAACTATCTGAGACTTACCTTGCTTAGAGCACATGTCTAAGACTTAACCTTTCCTCACACCATCTGACTGAGCCACCTGCTCATTTATCTTCTGATTGAGACTTCCCTTTTCTTAGATCACATGTCTAATACTTCCCTTTGCTCATATCCTCTGGCCGAGCCAACTGCTCTTCTGGCCATCCAGACTGAGACTTCCCTTGCTCATGCTGCATCTGAGACTTCTTGCTCTCACCCCTTGGACGAAGACTTTCCTGCTTGCTCAATCAGACTAGCTGAATAAGACTTTCACAGCTCAAGCACTTAAGTAATGAGACTTATGTGGCTTAAGCATCTTGGATCAAGACTTGTTGCTTGAATCCCAATGAGACAAGAATTTTTGCTCAAGCACATAGCAGGAAACTTAATCTAAATTACTGAAGGCTCAGCAGAATAGAGAATAAGGTGTACATGATGTAAGCATCAGAAGTACGGGAAATCACCAAAACAAAGACCTAAAGCACTTAAGATTTCTAATATATACAAGGGTAAGAAATCTTAAGGCTTTTACATCTAAAACCTAAAATAGAAAATCTGCATATTACATAGAGTTGATAATTACTTGATCTTGCTACTCCTTCAACAGAAGAATCCTTGTTAAAATTCAAACTTGAATCTTCATCCATATATATAGCCTTTCTAGAAACTAGCTGTTGAGAAGGTGACTTGATCAAGTGTCTTTGCTTTTGCTCCATAGTACAAGAGACGTTGAAGATGCATGTACAACAGATTCTGAATCCAGTGTGTAACACGTTTAACCTTTGAGTCTTCAAGAGGTTTTGTACTAATAGAGCCGTTGGGAGCAGACATCCATAGAACATGCCAATTTTTCTTGATCCTTGCAATCTTACTCAGAAAGTTGTAGACTCGAGCTGACAGGTTGATAAGATAATACAACTTGCTTTCAGTAGTACGGATAGTCCATAACTTTATCACCAACTCTAAATGGTACCAGATGCTGGTATACAATTACTAAGTGTAGAAACTCGTTTGAATCCTAAGGCCTTCAGTTCAGAGTCTTCGTCAAACCACACTAGCAATTGTTCTTCAGACTCTGCCACCAGAAGCTAGCAATGAAGCAACTCCAAGTGTGTCTAAGTAAAACAGATTCTGATTATTTATGTACAAGAACAAAAACCTACATAAATAAAACAAGCATCAAATAAACCACTGTTCTTTTAATACTTTTTTATCATCAAAACTAAAAGTGAATATGTCAAGAACAAATCTTGTTCTAACAACATGATCTACAAGGACAAGATTCAACATGTACTAACAAAGATAAGCACATCATCATGATCACAACTTGGTTATTCAAGACAAATATTCAACATATGAACAAAGAGTAAAACATCATTTAGGTCAAGGAATGTATTCACAAGTTTTAAACAAATGGACACTTTTTGAAACAAGTAAAAAAAAGTATCAACCATTTAAAGTATTCAACATGAATCAAAGAATGGAATTAATAATAAGCACATCATCATGGTCATAACACATAAACAAGGAACCAAGATATGGGTCATCAATGATCAACCAAAACTCTAAATGCTAGCCAAAGTATGAACATCATATTAAATAACAATATTGAAAATGCTTAAACAAATGACAAATCCAAAAGAACTATACCCGTGAATGTAAAATCTAATGAATGACCAAGATTTAGGTATTGAAAAAGAGGATAAAATAAAAGGAAAATAAAGCATTTTTGGATTTTAAATGTTTTAATAAAATAAAAGAAAAAAAATACAAACTAATTATTTAAAAGTCTTAATGCAAAATAAAAATAAAAAGGAAAAAAAAGTAGGATAAAATATTTTTGGGTATTTTAATTGGTAAAATAAAATAAAAGGAATTAAATAAAAGAAGTAAATAAATATAACTAATTGAAATAATAAAAAGAAATAAATAATGAAGAAAAGAAAGAAAGGAAAAGTGGTTAAAAAAAGGGGGTGGGCATTATGGGATTGGAACCCACACCCTAGTACCAACCAACAAAACATTGCAACCACCAAGCCAGGCTAGTTGGCCTTAACATGTTTTGCTTCAAAAGAATAATATATTAAGTTTTCATTTGAAAATGAAAAAACACGTGCATCACTTCATCTTCAACCTTGAGACCAGATTTTTTGAATTTGTGAAATCCTTGTTTCTGAACCAAACATGATAACCTAATATACCATTTCACTCAGATTTTCATGAGGAATTCAACCATACCCTTACATTTTATTTATTTTGCCTCTATCTCAATAATCATGATCAAAACCAAATGAACCCTAATTTCTAAAACAAAAATTAAATGTCAAATATGTACAATAAATGGACACAAGCATAGGGTTTGTGTTCTTCATATCATGAAAAACAAAATGGTAACTTATATGAATGTAAATGATGCTTGGATCACAAAGTTTGTAAAGTTGGAAAGCTTACCTATTGGATGATGTCCAATGCACCTTCAAAGTTGTTCCAAATGCAAGATAATGATTGATTTAGCTCCAATGAACCTCTGGAAAGGTGTTTAAATGATTAACTTGCCTTAGAATGCTTTGAATCCTTCTATTCATGTCCACTTGCAAATGGTCAAAAGTAAAAAATGATTCTGGTTATGGAGGTGTTACAGGTTGTGTTTTAGGATTTGGAAAGCTTATATGATGTTAATGTGATGTGTTTGAGGTGTTGGAATGGATGGAAATGCCAAGGATTAAGAGATTTGAAGTTTTGTCTCCTTAGTCAACAATGTTGACCAAGAAGAGTTGACTTCTGGTTAGGGGTGTTACGGAGGGTCTTGATGAGTTTGAGCAGGTTGTAGAAGGTGTTTATGATGTGTTTAAATGAAGAAACCAAGTGCTTCAATTTGTGATGCTTGCTGAGGTTTAGAGGTTTCTTGGCTCAATTGTTGTGTGTTTAGCATCTATTATGGTGCTCTATTTATACGAAAATGATTCATCAAGGATGCAATGGTCCATAACTTTGTTTGGTGGTTCATGATCAAAAGCTAAAAGTTTGGACAACAAGTACAAAAGGTGCTTTTTTACTTTCTAGCTCCTAAGTTGACATTGTTTCACAAGCTTCTATAACTTGTACAAGTTTTTTTTAGTGCAGATCAAATTTGCTTGATTCATGGAAAGTGGTTGGTGGCCAAAAGGAGTTTTTTGTATCATGTCTAAAGAAGTTCAAGGTAGCACATTGGATTGAGCTTTTGTATGGTGAAACAAGATCAATTATGACAGTATTTGGTACTAATAGAAACACTTCATGACAATGAACAAGTTCCGAGTTGGCCACTTGCTCTAAAAATGCTTGGAAGATGGGTAAAAAATGTCTCAAACTTGTGTAAAAATCAATTGTGCAATATTGTCTTGGACCAAACAACTCTACCATGGCCACTTTGCAACCTTCTAAATTCATGCTCAAGCAAGATAATTTCATACTCTTGGTACCATGAGAAAGATGAGATCACATACTAAAACTTTTATGTTGATCAGTTGGAAAAAATTAAATTGGATCATTGAGAAAACTTGACACCAAAATTGGATTTTTCACTGTTTCATACCTAGAAAAAAATTCTAAGTATTGGCATTTTCACATATTAGAAATCTCAACTTTGATCAATCATAACTTTCAATGGGTAAATTCTTTTGGGTCCATTCTTTCACCAATTTGAAGTCTGTGATACCATCTTTAAATGGAGTCCTTAAGTGTTTTCATTAGATACTTGAGGAAGAATTTATAGTTTTGGAAACTAGGTCACTTATTCATAAATTTCCTTAACTTAGAAAAATTCACAAACTCGAATTTTCACAACTTTGAATCCTTTCTTGATTTTCTTGATTTATCTTGATAAAATCCAAACATCCTTCATGTTTTCATGATCCTTAAATTATGGAGTCCATGTTTGACCAAAAATCTCAAAAGTCAAACTTTGACCTTGATCGCAGTTGACTTTTCATTAGATGAATTCAAATCTTTCAATTGTCAATGAATCAAGCTTTTTGAACCAGTCCAAGCACATGAATACACAAAGATGGAGTACTTAAGGCCTTTAAACCATGTCTTGAGGTGTGAGATCATGCATTGCTCAAAAAGTTAACTCAGGGTTGATCTAAGTCAAAACCCTAATTTGGTGCACTAGATGACTTGGAGCTTGTTGAACTTGAGTCTATGAAATTCTGCACTTCATTGTTGATGGAATAAGACCTTTTATCATGTTAATATGTTGAGGATCACATAGGTCCTTGATTGGTCAACTTCTTGAACTCTTGGTGCCAAAACCTAGCTTGCAGTCAAAGTAAATCAAAGCACATACCTTTATGTTTCAATGGGGATAACAATGGATAAAACACACACATGAGATGATTGATGTTATGCCAAAATGATTCAAATGAGGTGGAATCTTAGGTTTAAAAAGGATGTGACACACGTGCCTTTGTAATTTCAAGTATTATCTTCTCACGCTTCCTTGACATGTCACAGTCATGACAGAAGACTTCAGAGGTCTTCAACAACTTAAGTAAAATAATTCAAACATATCAACTTAAAAATAAACCACAAACAACTACATTATTCTGGGCTGCCTCCCAGTAGCACTATTTTTAAAACTTGTAGCCTGAATTTGAACAAAAATTGTAGTCATTCAAACCCATGGCGGCCTTTGTGTTACTCAAAGGATCACCAAAATATTTTTTTACTCTTTGATCATTCACTCTGAACATCTCTCATATTTGTTCATTAAGAAGGTCTACAACCTATGATGATAGATTTTTATTTTCATAAATGGGACTTACCATCTCGATTTCATTTTTGTAAAGAGTTTTAACCTTGAGTTGAACAAAAGGACCTTTTGTCCTTCTATTAACACTATTTTCTGACATTTTCTATTATGCCATTTTTTGTCTTTTCTTTGTAAAGCTCAACATTCTCATAAGAAAATATTATATGTTCTTCCAACTTTTTGAGTTGCAGCATTCTTGCTTGTCCAACAACATGCAAGTTAAAGTTCAATTTTTTAAGTCCAAAAGGCTTTGTGTTGCAACTCAATAGGTAAATTATAATCTTTTCCATAAAACAATAGAGAGGCATTCCTAAATGTGTTTTAAAATCAAGTTTGTAAGCCCATAAAGCATAATCAAAATGTTTTGACCAATTCTTACTATAAGGGTTAAATATCTTTTCAGAGATTTTTTTATGTCCCTATTAGACAATTCAACTTGTCCACTACTTTGTGGATGGTAGGCTGTATCAACTTTATATTTGACCCCATATTTATTCCTCAAATCTTCAAAATTTTTATTACAAAAATGTGCTCATTCATCACTAATAATTAAGAGTTTGGTCACAACATTAACATCATTAATTGAAGTTGTTATTGCCTCTATCCACTTGGACATATAACCAACAACTACAATAATGTGCATATTTATAAAGGATTGGGGAAATGGTCTTATAAATTTAATGCCCCACAAATTAAATTATTCAATTTCTAAAATATTATCGAATGGAATTTCTTGCCTCATGGAAATATTTTCTATCATTTGGCATCTATCGCAAGTTTTAACAAATTAATTTGTACCCTTGAATAAGGAGGGTCAAAAATAACCAGATTGTAGAACCTTAGCAGCAGTTGTGGTTCCACCAAAGTGTCTTTCATATGATGCATTATGGCATGTTGATAAGATCTGGCATGCCTCTAGATAGTCCACACATTGGGAAATAATCACAATCTTCCACTATTTTGATAAGTTTGGTACAAGCATTTTGATTACAATGAAATGTCAAACAATAATTTTCTTTGTTGATGCAGATGCTCAAACTACTAACAAACACAAGATCATCAATAACCTTAATATCTAGAATGAGTCTGCTCCAAGCCTTCGTATTTGGAAATCCACCTTGATCCCACTGATTTCTTGTCTAAGCGATTTCCATAGCCAAGTGTTGATTGGAAAACTGTCAACTTTGTCTACGAACAATGTTTACACAACCTCGTCAAAGTTGGAGAACTCCTAGCTTCACTTTATGAACAATATATACTCGACCTCGCTAAAGTCTTCAATGGATTATAATGAATCTCTTTTCTTGATAGATAACATACAATTCAAACCATATTCAATAAATACTCTCTACACTTGTTACAAACAGTAAACTTCACATAAAAACACTAGATACTTTAATGTACCACTAGTCTCCCTCAAACATTTAATATTTATAGATGATGTTCCACAACAATGGATAAGGACTAAGGTTGAAGATGCTGAATAATTCCAAAGAGACCACACACACAATAATTCACAAGATAACAATAAGGATTATTGATGTTGGTGAATGAAGAACACACACAAGGTTCTATGAAGTTTATGGATAAAATGGTTCTTGGATCTTGATGGTTATCATGAGATTGATCAAGCTTGAATTATTACAAGATTAATTAACTCTTTTTCTCAAGTTTACCTCAATAACAAATTACACGCACACATTGCAACAAAAAGAAGTGAATCTAACATGGATTGACACTCAAGAAGTTGTTCTTCAAAATAAGAGAAAATAACCAAAGTGCTAGGAATACACACACTAGAGGAGAAAACACAAGTTGAAATTTTTGTGTTAAGATTTCACTTGAGTTTTCATCATGAAAAATAATCACGATCAAAGTTACTTCTTCATGACTCATGCCTCAGTACTATTATTTTTTGGATCAAAGAAACAACTATTCAAATCTAAGGTGAAAAATTGAATTTTTGAAGCTATGAATTGATTCAAGTAGAAATCATGATTCGAGTCACATGGTGTTGTCATTCAACTCAAGTTCAACTCATGATTCGAGTCAGATTAACCAGAGCCTAACTCTAACTTCCATGGAGAGCTGTGATTCGAGTCAAGTTTAAAACATGATTCAAATCAAATTATCCAGCGGAAAAATTCAATTTTCATAGTAAGCATGATTTGAGTCACACATTATACATGATTCAAATTAAATGACTTAACACTTTAATTTAAGTCTTCTAACTTGTGATTCAAGCAACACTTGATGAAACGGAAAAAAAAATTTTACTACTACAAATAATACATTTCCTGAAAAACTTTCACCTCAACCAATGAAAATCTGAGGTCAAATGACCTAAAATGCGTCATTTTTTAAAATTTGAATCTTATCCCTCGGTTTTGTAGAAAACTCACAAGTTATGTAGCTCAGGGTTTGAGCTTTTATTCCCAGTGTCGCACCTCGAAAATTCATTCGAACATACGACCCTCGCGCAAAAGGCGCGAAAATGCGGTTCGACAGAGTCGCCACCGAACTTTATTTTTCTAAATAAACGGGAGAGGAAAATATCGAGAAAACCTCAGAAATGCGGAAGGAACACGGCCGTCGCAACCTTATATTCCTGGGTTCGAGAGTCGGTTACGTGAGGGGAAGGTATTAGCACCCCTCACGTCTGTTGTACTCAACGGGAACCTCTTAATTCGAGTTGTGATGGATGTTAGCTAAGTTTAATTCTTCTCTTCTCAATACTAAAATACTAAAAGGATACTATAAAGGGATAAAGACGCTAAGGGGAAAGGGGGTGGTTAAAGGATAGGGTGCTCGCCAAGGATTGGGGCCCTTGTGCCTACGTATGCTCATTCGGACGAGAATGAGAAATCAGAGCATCGTAGTTCGACTACGGGAAAGAATAGGGGAAATGGAAGATGGAGGGGATTGTGCTCGCCAAGATCATCGCAATCTTGTGCCTACGTATCTTACATTCATGAGTGAATGAAGAATCAGAGCGGCCGTAGTTCGTGGTAACGGCCACGAAAGAAACTGGTTTGAATTGGATTGAAATGGGTATGGATGACGATTACACGAAGCTTAAGAAAGACTTCTCGGACCCAAGTAATCGGGAGAGTGAACCAAATACTTTGAACTCTCTCTTTTTCATCTTGAAGAATAAGGTTGTGTTTGAAAGGGTGAAGTTGGAATGATGACGATTACTTGAAGCTTAAGAAATACTTCTCGAACCCAAGTAATCGAGAGAGTGAACCAAAGACTTGGAACTCTCTCTTTTTCATTGCAAAAGAAGGTTTGTTTGAATGGGCGAGGTTGATCGGATGACGACTACTTGAAGTTTAAGAAAGGCTTCTTGGACCCAAGTAGTCGGGAGAGTGAACCAAAGACTTGGAACCCTCTCTTTTTCATTGTGAAAAGGAAGTTGTTTGAGTTTGAAGTAGTTGAAGATGATTGAACGTTGTCGAGTTGTTAATGTTATTTAAAGGCGTCAATTGCTCACACAAGAATAAGATAACTCGCCTCTAAACAACCGAAAGCAAGATCAAAGACTTGAACCTACTCTTTACACCTTGAAAATAATTAAATAGTTTGTTAATTGATTGATAGTTTGTTACAAAAATCCGTTTGACGTTGGATCAAGGGTTTGACTTATTATCGCGTGTAAAACGTGTAATGGACATGGTTTGAGAAACGAGACCGACTTGACTTACGCATCAAGGGTCAAATTGTGCAATAGGTTGATGGTGAATGCGTATGAGCACTCGACTTACAGGGTGTTTGAAAATGGCTCGATGATGAATCGAGAATTAGTTTGAAAATAGTTTGATCCGCTTTAGTCCCTATGGGTGCTCCTAGAAGATAAACTAATAATCAAAGAAATGTGAAACATACATCGGAATGGGAGAGGGGTACATGTAAGTTACACGGGATTGCCCGAAATAAAGGGGTCTCATTGTTAGGTAGCCCAAGAGAAATCCGTGTGTGTGCATTGTGTCCTAAACTACGCCTTGAGCAAAGTCGAGCACGACTCAAAATTAGGGTTCCTGCAAATAACCAATGATACAACAGTCCACCAATTCGGCTTTTAGGATTTCGATAATTTATTAATGTTTTCGATTATATGTGAGTGAGAATGAATAGTATGATATGACAGTATGAATATGGCAAGATAATATAACAATAATATTCACAATAATATTTAACGAAAATTAACGTTATTGGTTAGTTTAGTGAATCGAATCGGGACACGAAAGAATAAGATCTCGTCTTAATCGCAAACATAATGCTGATTAATCGAAGGTAGCCTATCACGATCCCAAAGTAAGGAAAATGACCCCAATGGTCATTCCCCATAGATTTGAAATCGAGAAGGTTATCAACTTCGATACGCGACGCTTACGAATAAAAGACTTCATCGATCCAAAAATCGAAATAAAAAGGAAATGGAATAGAAAATGAAATAGAAAATAAAATGGTCTCGAATAAATCATCATCTATCAATAATTTGACCGGTAATGATTATTTAAAATTCGTCATAGACCAAAAAGTGATTAAAAAAAGAATAAAAATGAATAAAATGAGTAAAAATCGATAAAAATCAGAAATGAAAAGTTTGAAAAAAAAAATAGGTCTCGGATCCAACGTTATTATCAATAGTTTGACCAATAACGGTTTATGGAAGTCTCGTCACCGACCAAAACAATGAAAAATAGAATAAAAATGTCCAATAACAAATGGAAATAACATTTAACCTCTAAAAAATGAATAAAAACTTCTAAAAGAAGATATAGCTATGGGTGTATATAAATCTTAAAAAACATTAGATAATAAATATTAATGTACATATAATTTAAAAAAACTGTTTTTTTATAATATATTGATAATCTAAAACTAATAGAAAATATATACAAATTTTAAAACTTAAAAAAAAAACAGGGGTATAGAATATGAGGATCACATGGTGTTGGAATCACTTGGGCTTATAGAGCCCATCATCCATTACGTGAGAAGCATAACCAGTCACAACCAAATGGGCCGCAAGGTCTAATAATCAACACACTCAATCAGCACCCAAGAATCACGCATGAAAATGGAATTAAAAAAACTCATGGAGCAACAACATACTCTTTCTCTCAGAGGTAAATCCAAGTTTGAATAGTAATTGAACTCAATCAAAAAACATCAAGAGCATCAAGGGGTATGAAGACGTAAGGAGATAAAACGAGAGTGCCTCATTCTAACCTTCCCGTGCAATTAGATCTTGCTCTGCTTTGCTCTCGTCTCTCAATTGCTCAGGTTTTGGTTTGCAGTCTAATCTCATATTTCTCTTCAATTTTGTTCGATTGGAATGAAGATGTGTGTTTCAAGTTCGCCTTTCTACTTCATCTCTCATTTCTGTTTCTGTTCCGGTTTATTTTGGGTTTGAGCTTTGAAATGGGATTTAGGATTTATGTGGTGATTTGTGTTTGAAATGGTAGATTTGGGGTTTAGTTGAAGTTGATGGAGAAGATTCTATGGAGCAAAGAAAGTTTGTGAAGTTTGAAGAATATTACAGATTGAGGAAGGAGTTTGGCTTTGTTGGTTGAATGTTGTGGTTGGGTTTGAAGAAAGGGTTTTAGGGTATCTGTTGTTAATGGGTAAAAAGAAAAAAAAATTGTGAAGAACATGTTTGAAGTTTTTGTTGGTGATATTGTAAAAGGGGTAAGTTGAAGAAGGATTTATGGAAGTTTGGTGTTGAGAAAGGTTTTGTTAGATGGGTTTTGAAGAACAGAGAGGTGATGGTGATGGTCGCAGAAGAAGAATTGCGGCGGAAGTTTGGTTTTCGAGAGGGTTGGAGAAGCAAGGAGAAGAGATTAGGTTATTGTTGTTTTATTATCCATGAGTTAAATGGTTGGGAATGGAGGTTGAAGAAGTGGGAGGAAGGTTGAAAGTTTAAAGGTGTGAAGAGGATTATTCGTGGGTTCCCCTGTTGAAGATTTTTTGAGAGGTTTTATTGATTGGAGAAAATGGATTTTCGTGTGGTGTTATGAATTGGTCTGAAGCAAGCTTTTTCAATGTTGGTTGTCTGGCGTGGCTTTTGTGGTTTTGCAGTACTGGTTTTATCGGTACAGTTCTGTGTGGGGCTGGTTTAGCAGGTTGTTGTCTGGTGTGGCTTGTGGGCATATTGTATTTTGGCCTTATCTGCATAATTTGTCTATGTAAAAATTGATTTGTGCTGCAGTTTTTCTTTGTGCCAATTCATACGTTTTGCTGCTGCTAGCCTGCTACCAATTGCATGACCTGCGGTGTGCGTTTAGTGGTGGTACGTACAGTTTATACACATATCCTCATTTTCATGTTATGGCCAATGGTTAGTACAACTTTGGGTAGTGATTTCTCCTTCTAAACTTTGTATGGTTTTCTTGGCAGGTCGTTTGGCATGAGGGATTTCTGTCCATATCACATTGGTCGTACCTTGTGCGAGTGGCTTGGAGGTTCGGGTACAATCGTGTCGGTTTGTGTGCTGAAAAGCACTAAGCAAAGACCCGTTCTTTTTGTCCTTGAAAGCCTTTTTCTTATTTCTGGCTATAATACTTTTGTAGGATGTACGATTAGCATGTTGTGACTTGAATAAAAAATGGAAAAAAAACAAAATACACAAAGCTGGTTTTGTGAATTGATTTTTCTGCTTTCTCTGCTGTTGCAGGTACATGGCTGTATGTGTGCGCTGCATCGTGGTCATCTGGTGTGGTTTATGAAATGGTACAGATTGTGTTAGAAATACATTGAGGTTTTTGATGGTTTTGTCACTTAGTGAGAATTGGATTATTTGTGGTGCTGATATTTACTTCCCACTGTTTGTTGTTTTGCAGGTCCATTAGAGAGTCCAAAATGGTCATTGTATGGACAAGTTGTCGTGATGAATCACGTGAAAGGAAACACTGCTTGACGGTTGCCGTCCTGTCCTGTGGAGGTGATTTTTTGGAGTGCCTCTCTTTGAAACCATTGTCTGCTGCCCAACTAATAAAATTCATGGCTTTTTTGAATTATACAGACTGTGAGTCTTGAAAGAAAATGTTGATAGCTGGGGTGTTATCATGCGAGGCTGGATTTATGGCTAGTATTGGTAGTGGCTGGTGATGTTTTCGTGCGTGACGGTTCGCGGGTTGCAGCTGCTCACGTTTTGATAAGATTAGTCTTCATTTGTATGCACATCGCGCAGGCACGGATGCGGAATCATAACATATTGGAATGGTTTTGTCATCCTGCAAAGGCTCGTTTGGAGCATCTATCATGGCTACTTGGTTTGTGCCTGCTGCAGTTAAATGGCTTCGAGAGCATGGCTTGTTGCGATTTGGCGCAAAATGCGCGTTCTGAAGATTTCAAAGTCCTGTAGGTAGCATTTTTCTAACCATCACAAATTGGTTCAAGAATAAATGTCTATATGCCTCTGTTTACACTAGTTTAGAGGTTGTGATTTTTTTGCTTTTGGAATGAGACGTACTGCTACCGGTCATTGTGTGTGTGAGCTGCATTACGTGAGGAATTTCCAGCTGGAATTATGTAGTTTTTTTTTAAAAACTTGGGAGTGGCTTGCGATACAAAATGGGTGTTATTGCTGCAGGTTGAGAAATCATGACTGGGTCTGATACAATGTATTCTGAATTGTCCTTAAGGTGGGTCCTGGTTTAGGGAGCAGTATCGATGCACGCAGGGTACAGGATGCGTGTACTGAAACAACACAGCCTTGTGGGGTCTGCCCTGTCCTTGGTACTTGCTGTGAGGTGTTTTTTTCTTCTGCAATTTGTATTAATATTTTATCATTCATGTAGCATCAATTAGCATTTGACTATGGTTTGTGGGAACCAACTAACTTATGTCATAAAACTCGTCATCTTGTTTTGTCCGCAAGTAATGAAATGTGATACGACGATGGGACAAAATCAAGGCTTGGTCTTGGAGCAGCCTTTTTAATTTATAATCTTGTAATGCTTTATCATGATTATAAGACTCAAATTTGTATGATTTGTAAACTCAAATTCAAATTGACATAGAATCTTGTTTTGGGGACTATTTAGCATCTTTGTACCACTCTTTGGACTTAAAGTGAACTTCTCCTCATGACACTTGAATGGTATTTGAAGAAATTTTAAAATCAACTTGTATGCCAACTTAATCACTTTGAATCATATAAATGGAGCTCGAATTTGGTGAAACTTGAAGGATATCCTCAACTTTGCCTAATTAAATATTAACAAGTTCAACCGAAATTCACTTTTCTAAAAAAAAACTTGTCTTCATACCAAATTTTCATGACAAATCAACAAATGTTATTAATGGCCTTGATAACAATATATATTCACAACGACATCTTGATATTCAGTGATCTTCCGTTGATGACATACGAACTCTAATACCCTTGTCCACAAGATCCCCTAAATTTGCATATCTTAGCATTAATTTTTGAAATAAACTTTTATCTGATCGAAATTAGGTAAACAACAAACGACCATTAATCCAAGCTATACAAATAATGCTCTGATAACCTCAATGACCTTGCAACCACTTGAGTTAAGCAATAGGAAGAATGGAAACAAAGACAATATATCTTGGACTTTTTGGCATGTGGTTTGTGGATGGAATCACAAATGAACATCATATAGGTAGGAAAAATTTGGGGTATGACACCCAGCTCCTGCAAATTTATGATTTATTTAGGACTAAAATTTTGCCATTATTTTATAAATCATCTTATATCTAGGTTTTTTAGAAAATCGACATTAAAAATTGATTAATATTTTATTTAAATAAATTGAATGCAGTTTTTACCTCAGTATTGTTCTCTCGGTTTTTCTGAAAACCAAAATGTAAACTCTAAATAATATTTTGCTCACTCATCAGAATGTTAAGTTTCATTCACTTTTTACGCTCTAGCACTTTTCTTTGACTGAAACACCATTCTCTCCACCTAACAAACTGAAACACCATATTCTCCTAGGATGAAGGAAGCTCGAACCTCAAACCTCAAACCAACATTTTTCTTTGACTCTCTCATCATGTTTCTGATATGTAAAACTCTCTCCACGTAGTTACTGTTGATGATGGATTTGTAGTTGTCGTTGTTGTTATTGTTGTTGTTGTTTTTGCTTCTGCTGTTGTTATTGTTATTGATATGGTTTTTAAGACTTATGGTATAATGTAGTGTTTTTATTTACTGTTATTTTTATTTTCATTATTTTTTAGACTTAGGATATAATCTAGTGTTGTTTTTCTGGTATTTGTAGTTGTTGTCTTTTATTGTTATTGTTGTATTATTTTGGAATGTTCATTTTTATTTTACTTTCAAAAGTTGTATGTTATTATGGATCATAGTTGGATGAGAGCCAATAGATTAAGTAAAAAGTATGATAATGGAGTGATTTAATTTCTTGAATTCGCGAAAAAAATCTTCCTAACAATAATGAGATTTTTTGGTGTCCTTGTAAAATTTCCCAAAATACGCAAAAACATCCAAGGGATGATATATTCAATCATTGTGGTTATAATGGAATTATTCAAAATTACACAAAATGGGTATGACATGGTGAAGTGACAAAAAACGACCTATGTAACATCCCAATTTTCAATAACTGATTAATGGTACTAATTAATTGGTTTGTGTGATTTATCTGATTTAAGTAAATTATTGGATTTAACTGATTTATTCTATTTGGTAGAATAATGTGGATTTACTAGTTATTCTCTAATTAATGATAATATGAAATATTTTGGTGAGAAAAGGAATTGATAGATATTTTTGAGAGATGAGATATTGAGGAGAAATAAAAGCGAGGGTTATATAAAAGAAAGAAGAGAGAAAAGAAAAGGGATAGAAAGAATGAAGGAAAAGGAGAGAAAGAAAAAGGAAGAGGAGAAAAGAGGAAGAAAAAAGGGAAAAGCTTGGAAATCATCAAGAACGACTTTTAGCTTCCGATTAATCGAGGTAAGGGTATGAAATATTGTTATCTTACCAATGTATGTGTTTATGTATGGATTGTTTGGTTGTTTTCCTCATTTTCCATTCTAGGGGATAAATGAGTTTAATCGGTAGAAACCGAGTTTTAACTGTTAAAAATGAGGATAAGTAGTAAAGTTTAGTCGAGGAATGTTGGGCTAAGGCTACTAGAATGAGTGGAATTGAATCAAGTGGATTTTGAGGGGTTTCGGAGTTTTGGATAGTGGGAAATTCTGAGTTCGCAGACCCTCGCTAGCTAGTTCGCTAGACGAGTAGGTCACGAGCATTCATTGGGCATTCGCTGTGGCGAGCCAGTAGCGAACGGTCCCAGACTTGGACAGAATGTTTTTGGTGTTCTTTGCTGGTAGCGAAAGGGGTGGCGAGCATTCGCTAGGCCTTCGCTGAGTGAGTGAGGTAGCGAATCAAGTCAGTGGCTTCTGTTTGCCTTCGCGAGCTTGTTCGCTAGGCGAATAGGTAGCGAGCACTCGCTAGGAGCTCGCTAGGCGAGCAAGGTAGCGAGTGTGTCAACATGTTGTTTTCTTGTGCTTTCCATCCAATGGTTAATTGTTTGGTTCAATTATGTTAATCCTTATATAATATGATTAGTTTGTATATTATTGAGATGAGACATGTTGTGGGTAGCCTTATGGCGTGAATCCTAGATTGTGAATTATGGCCTTTTGGCAATTGAATGCATTGTTTGAATTAAACGTGAATGCATGATGAATGTGATTGAGTTCGTTGCAGTTGGCACGACCTTGTGAGTGCATTGATTTTATGTGATATTGTATGAAGAATGCATGAGAATATATGTATATATAGTGTATATATGTGCATTGCATGGTAATGTGATAATGATGTTGAGAATACGTAAACGTGCGAGATTCTTATTCTCTGGGGTAGAATGACAAGGTGTCGTTCCTAGTGTAGTAATCACCGGGATAGAATAACTGAGATGTTGTTCCTGGTGGGGTATAAGCGATGTACCCATAATCCCAAATGAGGATTTGTGAGAGTTGATGAGTTTATATGAGTCATATGTTATGTATATGTGATTGTTGTATGAAAGTGTGAGATGTGGCCGTTTGGCAATTATGTGTAAATTTGTATGTGCTTGTATGAGGTGAAATGCGTAATTATATATATTTGTGAATATGTATGCATTTCAAGAGTGTGTGGATTCGTTTTGCATGTGAAGCATCATGATTGCATTCTTGTGTCTTGATCCCGCGTAGGATCTGCAGAAACCTCGTGTGCCCTTGTGGGGTGTGAGCGATGGTTTATTTTTTATCCCTAGGAGGATCTGCAGAAACGATCGTGTGCCCTTGTGGGGTGTGAGCGATGGTTTATATTTGATTCTATGGAGAATCTGCAAAACGATTGTGTGCCCTTATGGGGTGTGAGCAATCGAATTGTGTGCCCGTGTGGGGTGTGAGCAATCCTGAAACATCGTGTGCCCATGTGGAGTGTGAGTGATGGGTGAACATCGTAAGCCCAACAGGGAGTTACTTCGGTAACGAGTGATGGTTCCATCTGGTTCTTCAATTGAACCTGCTGAATAAGTCGGTACCGCATTTGCATCTGCATAGAGTCGTGAGTAGGTCTCTATGAGTTGCATTTATCATCCTTATATGTGAATTGGTGAAATAAACATGTTGTGTATGTTTATGTGAATTGGTGAAATAAACATGTTGTGTGTGTTTATGTGAATTGGTGAAATAAACATGTTGTGTAGGTTTATGTGAATTGGTGAAGTAATTATCATTGTAAATGTTTATGTGAAAAGGACATGACTTGTAAAAGTATGATTGATGAATGTGCTTAATTAGGTAAACATATATTGTGCCATATGTGATGATTATAATGAATTGTGGTGAGAAAATGTGGTATATATATATGTATTCTGTACTTATGCATTTATATATGATTATATGCATTGTTATTATGATAATATTTCTCACCCTTCTGCTGGAATGATGTCCTACATGACATCGTGTAGGTATCAAGGTGTAGTACTGCTCCTAGTTGCGAGGTCGCTTTTGGCGTAGCTGTTTAGTGATTTAATTGTATTGGGTCGAGTCGTGCTCTGGTCATGTAACACTGGGATCGTTTGGGTTACGTTTCAGATGTATATTATGATGTTGGCCTTAGTGCCTAAGTGATGTCGATTTATGTGATAAACTCAAATATTTCTTTTATGAAAAATTGTGATATAAATGAATCTGCTGCTACATGCAAATGAAATTTTGTAAAGTATGATTATTTATTTCAGCGTTAACGAGCATGACAGATGGTTTGTAGTATTTTGGAAGTGTATGTGTGACGCCCTTTGTGAATGCATGTTAATTTTACTCTGATTATGCTTATATTTTCCGTGGGGTTTAGAAGGGTGTTACATTAGTGGTATCAGAGCAGGTTGGTCCATCCGGCCAAGTTGTCTAATGTTGTTTGTTCCCTTGTATGCGACATGTGTGTAAAAACACTGTCGGTACGCGTTTGTTGTTCTAAACCTTGTCTGCAGGAGTGGGAATGATCCAAGTGGGGGAGAAATTTGTGCTTCCCCAGGATGCTGCAAGTGTGGAGTTGTAGCTCAGTGTGTGGTTGAACGTTCTTATAGTTTGGTAAAGATGGTTTATGCCCCATCATGATTTTGGCTGTCTATTGACAAATTGAGGAACCAATCACCCTTAATATCTTGTTGATAGTAGTTGGGATTGTGTTGGATGGGATAGACGTGTCTTGCAAGCTTAGATGGCATGAGCAGTGAATTGTTTGGAGTAAGGCCAAGTACTTGGGAATTTTGTGTAGTTAACGAAAGTGCAAAGTTGACGGTTTGCCGATTAGTTGTGATTCTCTGGATGTTGTCCTGACAAGGTAGTGATACACAGCCAGGACGTGAAGTGGAGTTGTGATCGACTTAGTTACAGAAACTAGTCTGATATTGAGAGCTCCATGTTATATGTCTAATTGGTTAGCCAAGGTATTAAATTGATGGAGTAATTTTGAGACTTGTGTCTGGTGTGTGTGCTACGGCAACGGTTTATGAGGTCGAGTATATAAAGGGTGGATGGTGATTTCTGGTGATTATTAAAGAAAGTAAGAGGTGGAATACAATATTGGTATGATTAGACCTCTAAGCATTTCAAGGGTTGAGGATGTGTTAAATGGCCTTCTAAGTGTGGAAATGTTGTTTTCATATTTTGTCGTAATGGGAGAACCGTAACTCGGAATGACGCAGGATTAGAAGCGTTGGAAGTTGCTACAATGCTCTATGTGATGGTGAAGTAGTAACATGGAATTAAGTTATTTCTTGATGGAGTACGTTTGGATGTTGTAGTAAGTACGGGAAGTGTGGGTTGTGTTTCCGCCATAACTCACAAATTGAGTGTCCGTTTGGCATGGGATTTTCCATACTTAATTGTGTGAGTTAATAGTTGTGTAACCGATGATATTTGGATATTCAAAGAGTATAGAGGATCATGTTGAACGTCGGAGACTTGAGTTATCAGTGTTTGAGAAAGAGTAGTGATATGCCACTGGGAAGAAGTTTAAAGAGTTTTTGAGAGAGCTGTCAACAACTCGTGTATTGGTTTGGCCAAATCCGACAAAATTATTTGTTGTGTTTCGTGATGTTTGGTTGATATGATTGGGAGATATGTTAAGTACAACAACAACGAGTTTTAGTTATGCTTTAAGGCAACTCAAAGTACATAAGGGAATTATCTGGCAAGTAATTTGGAATTGGTTGTTGTGTGTCTGTGCCGGAGTTTGGAGGCCTCAATTGTTTAGTTGAGATTTGTGATGATTGCTGACCTTAAGAGCTTAAGATGCTTGTTTGATTTGGAAAAGTTGAATATGAGGCAGAGGAAATAATTGGTACTTCTGAAGGAATATGGTTTTGGTTGGATTACCATTCGGGTGAGACGATGTGGTAGCTGAGGTATCAAATGGGAAATTTCTGTATATACTGATGATGATGGTATTGAGCTAGAACTGAGGAAGCAAATTCGGGATATGAGTTTGGTATGTGAAGAGACTTCTTATGAAGTTGAGCTTTGTATGTTGACACTGACTATTGGTATTCCCGATGAGATTCGAGGGAGTCGAAATTCATTTGAGTTAATAGATTGATTGAATTTAATGGATACAAGTCGAAGAGCTGATCTTCGGACTGATGGAAATGGTACCATGAGTTGTCATGATAAAGTTTGTGTTTCCAATAGTGGGAGTTAGATAAATGTACCCTGGGAGAAGGACGTTAAGATAAATTGAGTATCCATCCAGGTACTGTGAGGAGGCGACCGAATTTGAGAAATCGTCTTGGTGACCATAGATGGAGAGAGAAGTGGTTGAAGTTGTATGTGTTGGTTAGACTTGTTGAAAGTCAAAGTGTGAACATCAGAAACTGTTGGACCTCATACAACTGTTGAATATTTCTGAGTGGCATGGGATAGTATCCCCATGGATCTTGTGACGGGGTTTCCGAAGAATTTGATGGGATATGATTCGATTTGGATGGTTAAGAATGGATTAATAAGAGTAACTTGTTACTTACCAGTAAGGATGAATCATTCTGTTAGATGGGAATCTGAGATTTTCGTTAAGATTTTGGAAAGGTTTGCAGGCACTTCTGGGTGCCATGTGGTAGTTGAACTCTGACTAGCGTCCGTGGAAGGAATGGACAAACAAAGAGGATTATCCAATGTATAGAGGATTTTTTGGAAAGCTTGTGTGTTAGACCAAGGTGGATCGTGGGATAGTTAATTGTTGATGATTGAGTTTACCTACGATAATCGCTATCATTCTAATATCGGAATGACATCGTATGAGGCTTTGTTTGGTAAGGGGTGTAGGACTCCTTTGAGTTGATGTGTGTCCGGTGAGAGTATTGTACTCGGACCTGAGATTGTGCAAGAGACAACTGGAAGGACCCAAGAAAGGACGTGTTTTGAGAGTTATGATAGTAACTGGTGTGGGTCGAGCTTGAGGTCTCGAAAGTACCCACTGTACTTTATTGATCTGTATCAGAGTGGCGCATCGGAAGCCTGGAGAAAATAGCATGTTAGACTATTTTACCTCCGTCACTTGTGGAAATTGCATGATGTGTTCATGTGTCTAAGTTGAGGAGGTACACTGATTCAGAAGGATGGTGTGCAAGTGAGAGACAATCCGATTGTGGAGACATTGCTAGTTCAGGTTGGTGAACGAGAAACAACTTCGAGGTAAAGGGATTCCTTTCGCACTGACCATTTTAGTGTACTCGATTTATTTTTTTGAGCACTTGGGCGCCCGAATTTTATTTATTTGGAGTTTGTTTATTTTTACCTTTTGTCTAAATATTTAGAATAAATAAATAGGATTGTTTGTTTTTACTTTAAGTTTAATTTAATTATTTAAATTTTATTTTATTTTAATTAATATTATTTAACTTGGGTTCTAAAATAAATATTATGGACATTATTTACAATTTAGAGTTAACCCTAACTTGTTATGTGTGTGCGAAGATATAAACAATAACTTACATGTTGTTTATATATATATATATATATATATATATATATATATATATATATATATATATATATATATATATATATATATATATATATATATATATATATATATATATATATATATATATATATATATATATATATATATATATATATATATATATATATATATATATATATATATATATATATATATACATACACACACACCAGTTTTATTTTAATTTTAACACACACACACATACATACATACATACATACATACATACATACATACATACATACATACATACATACATACATACATACATACATACATACATACATACATACATACATACATACATACATACATATATATATATATATATATATATATATATATATATATATATATATATATATATATATATAAAATTAATATTTTATTTTATTTTATTTCATAGATTTTTTCGGATTGAATTATGTCGATACGCTGTTCGCATATTTGTGTGTATAATGTGTGACATTGATGTTGGTTCGATCCAGTTGCGATGATCGCATTTTTGCGTTAGCAACATTATTATTTTAAAACATTTTAAAATTTGTTTCTCTTTGTAAATTTAGATCCACACAGTTTTGTCCACGTTGAGTGTAGCAACTTATTGGTTATTTTAGAAGTTTATGTGTGATATTTTTAATTGATTATCGTAGCGTTTCAATTTTTTACACGCGGTCGATGGTTTAGCCTAGCGACAATCCGTTTGTTGTGCGCCGACCAATTCGTGTTTTGATTTGCAACTTTGTCTCTTAATTTGATTTTATCATGTTGTTGCTCATTGATACGACTTGCGATGACCGCTAATGCGGTAGCAATTTTCTATTTCGATTTGTATTATTTTTCAATGATTCAACGTCGTTATCTTTAGATTGAATTTAATTTTTTGGGGTAGCCTTTGCACGTTTTCGCGTACGCGGCCTTGATTCACGTATTTGCACTTTTCTTTTCAATTTACGTTTTGATTCATTTGATGTGTGTGTAGAAGCACACTTCAATCTCCAGGTTTTGATGATGTCAACAAAGACTTAAGCTCATTCCATGATTGCAAAAAGTCAAGCTTTCAAACTGATCAAGATCAAGATTTTTACACTATATACCCGTGGGGGTATATGTACTAAGAAGCTGTTTGCACTATATACCCGTGGAGGTATATACACTGAAGATAAAACCAGAAGCATATCATCTATGAAATGTTGTCAAGAAAATCAAGCATCTTGTGCAAATGATCATTCAACTTTCAAGATTTGGATTCAAGCTTCAGTATATCTTTTTTCACTCCTTTAATTGATATACAAGTGTTCAAATGCTTATCATATCAACATTTTGCATATGCATGTTTTTTTTAAAAATCATTTGGATTGGTATAACACTTTTTAACTTAGTATTTTTCTGAGTTTTAACAGTGTTAACTGTTGCGGTGAAATTTGGATGTCAAGCTATTGATTAACTTGAATCTTAATTCATTTACAACCGGTCTTTGATTTATCCGAAGGAAAGGTTAAAGAAAGGAAAAACCTAAAAGGGAGAGATCTAAGGTTCGGGGGTTGGTTAAATTTAGGGAAGGTATTAGCACCCTAAACTTCCGTAGTACTCTACGGGAACCTTTTGTTTATTTTTTTTATTTATTTCATTAATTATTTTGCTTTAGGGTATATACAAAGGATTGAAAATTAAAAAAGACCTAGGGGTTAATTCTAAGTTTACTCGGCAAGACATCGCATCTTGTGCCTACATATCCTTACGGGAATGGAATCAGAGTAACTGTAGTTCCCCTCAAAAGGGAGGTTAGAAACGTCTTGACTGTGGCCAAGGTTTCAATGGGGAATAAACGTATCTTAGGGACACGCTTACGCGGAGTGTAGAAACTCCAATATCTACATTGTAAATTGTTAAGTGAATTAGGGTTAGGTTAGGGATTCCGCGGCGGGAAACCCTAAAATGAGCGTGGCGGCTCTTTGACCTAATGCTCGGGGTAAAATTGTAATTTGGCATGCGGCGAGGCATTTGTGAAAATTAGGGTTTGTAGTTTGTAGTTTTGAGGATTTGAAATTGAATGTGTGAAGTTTTACGGACTATTGGCGCGGCGGCCAAACAGTTAGACCTAACCTTCGGATGTGTGCAATGTGACAGAAATAATGGTAAACGCGTGAGATAATTGAATCATGCAAACAGAGAGATAATGTCATAATTTAAACCATGCAAACAGAAATTTAAAGGCAAAATTTAAAGAGCAATTGTTAAGTTCGCGAGGTTACATGAGAGGAGCAAATACAATATGATAATGAAATTTGAATTGAACAATAATAAAATAAAATAAATAACGGTTCTAGTTATTATTTAAAAAAAAAGATTTTAGTTATTATTTTAAATTTATCTAAAAAAAGTTTTTCTTAAAAATAATAGGTTTTCATATTAATTTGGAAAAGATGTTAATGTTATTTATTTTAAAAAACAGATTTTTATATTATAACAAGTTTTAATAAATTAATGATAACAATAATAATAATAATGGTAATAATAATGATAATAATAATAAATAATGATAATAATAATACTAATAATAATAATAATAATAATAATAATAATAATAATAATAATAATAATAATAATAATAAAAAAGCAATAATGAATTTTAAATGTGCCAAATAACCCAACAATGTTGCTAACGCAGAAATGCGCTCATCGCAACCAGATCTAAATCGGACGAAACAAAATTTATCGCAAAGAAAAAGAAATTAAGCAAAAAACAGTATTATTGCTCACACAAAAATGCGATCATCGCAATCAGATCGAACTAACACAAATGTCACGCGTCATGCACACAAATGTGCAAACATCGTATCGACATAATTCGATCAAAAATTAATCTTATATATATATATATATATATATATATATATATATATATATATATATATATATATATATATATATATATATATATATATATATATATATATATATATATATATATATATATATATATATATATATATATATATATATATATATATATATATATATATATATATATATATATATATATAAACTCTAATAATTTAAAAATTATATATATAAACGTAACAGTAATAGATGAAGAAAAAGAAATAACGGTAATAGATGAAGAAAAAGAAATAACGGTAAGGATGAAGAAAAAGAAACAACAGTAATAGATGAAGGAAAAGAAATAACGGTAAACGATGAAGAAAAAGAAACAACAGTAATAGAAAAAGAAATAACGGTAAACGGCACTCACTCCTCTTAGGTTTTTTTCATTCTCCCTTTTTTTCAACAAAGCAACACATGTATATATAGGGAACAAATTAGGGTTAACACCAAATTGTCAATAATGTCCCTAAAGCCCATTTTAAAGCCCAAACTAAATAATTAGTTAAGAAAAAAAAAATAAAATTTAAATAATTTAATATAATTAAAATAAACTTAAAATAAAAATTAATAATCCTATTGATTCCTAAAATCAAAAATATTATAAAAAGAACAAAATTTTTTTCAATATTTTTTATTTTATGATTTTTTGGATATTTTTATGAATAATTTAGAAAAAAGTGAAAAAAAATAATATTTTAAAAAATGATTTAATTAAAATACGAAAATAATAATTAAATAATAATAAAAAACTATTTTTGTTATTTTTTTAATGAAAGATAGAAAAATTTAGAGTAAAAATAATAAAAAACAAAAAAGTGACAAAGGTGAGATTCGAACTCTCAACCTCTCACACTCACAACTCCTTACACATGTCCTCCTGCCAATTGTGCCATTTTTACTTTTTAGAAAAAAAATACATGCCATATGATATTTACCTGCAAAAAGTCAAACGACTACACAAATTTGTTAGTAATTGATTAAATGCAATGAAATGCGACGACAAATCTTAGGGCAAAATTTGGGGTATTACAGTTGCCCCTATTTAAATAACTTCACCGGGTGATTTGAGCAACGGAGACTCGAGAAATCATGGTGGAGTGATTTAAATACAGATAACCGAAAATTTTGCCTTTAGACGCAGTGCTATGCAATGATATGGACAAAACAAAACGAACTATAATGCTAAATATAATATGAATCTGATATGATGCGTATGATGAAAATGACAAATGCACGGATACAGACGAAACAACGTCATAGGGGACGACCCACCGAGGAATTGCACTAGGGAAGAAGACATGTCATATCTGGAAGAACGTCGGGTAGACACGACACAGAATTGTTGATAGGTGCCAAGTAAATTAGAAATTGTCCGCAAGGTAAGACGCGGGTAAAACACGAGCTCAGGAGAAAAACGCAAATGGGGATAAAACACCCATGATGCCAAGTAAATAAATTTTGCCCACAAGGTAAGACGCGAGTAAAACACGATCTCAGGGAGAAAAAAAAAGTAAATGGGGGTAAAACACCATGATGTTAGGTAAATCCAGGAATATCTGGTAAACGGGGAATAAAACACCCGGGATAAAAGGTACATGGGGGATAAAACACCCAAGGATAGAAGGTAAATGGGGAGTAAAGCACCCAAGATAGAAATGTAAATGGGGAGTAAAGCACCCAGGATAGAAATGTAAATGAGGAGTAAAGCACCCAAGATAAAAATGTAAATGGGGAGTAAAGCACCCAAGATAAAAATGTAAATGGGGAGTAAAACACCCAAGATAAAAATGTAAATGGGGAGTAAAGCACCCAAGATAGAGAGGTAAATGGGGAATAAAGCACCCAAGATAGACATGTAAATGGGGAGTAAAGCACCCAGGATAGAAATGTAAATGAGGAGTAAAGCACCCAAGATAAAAATGTAAATGGGGAGTAAAGCACCCAAGATAAAAATGTAAATAGGGAGTAAAGCACCCAAGATAAAAATGTAAATGGGGAGTAAAACACCCAAGATAGAGAGGTAAATGGGGAATAAAGCACCCAAGATAGAGAGGTAAATGGGGAATAAAGCACCCAAGATAGAAATGTAAATGGGGAATAAAGCACCCAAGATATGCACATGTATAGGAATTATGCTATGACATATGATCAAATGCAAATACAGACGTCGACGACAAGGCTCGACTCTTTCGGTGAGATGACAAAACTGGAGGACTGATTCCTCAACACGGAGATCACTGTCATTCTGTTAAATTGTATCAAGTTGATAGTCACTGTAGGAATGATGAATAACTGCTTAGGGATTATGCGAGTAAACTGCCCCAGGTCAAATGAACTGATAGTTGCTTCAGCTGTCTGATTCGTGGAATCGACTGTTTTGCTGTATCCTCGGAGGGCTTGCCCCAGTCTGAGTCTTGAACAATTCTCTGGATAAACCAAATCTGAGAAGATATTTCCTTGAACAAATCTTGAACTGATTCTTTGACAGGATGTAAAAGGAACTTGCCCCTGATAAGATCACTTGACCAAGTTTCTCATTGTTTGAAAATTCCTTAGAGGAAATCCAGTTTGCAAACGAAAATATTCATACAAACATGGTAATGCAAAGTTCATGCGACTTTTGAAATCAAAATTATTTTTGAAAGATGGAAAACACATGAGTCGTTAGTCAGAACACAATGGTTCAAGACGCTCAAAGTTTAAAACAAAAGTGTACTGCCAAAATAAATGATTCACAAAGATCTTTAGGAGTCAGGTTACGCAACCTTGCTGTAGTATACTTTCAAAATAACCCTGTTTCAGTTAGGTCTTTTGAGGGTTGTAACGTGGCCTGGTTCACGGTTTATGAAACAAAAGATAAAGGCTCAAAATTTATTTGTACCCACCCAATCTACGTGATGATCTTCAGTCCTATGCTCAGTTAACTCATACTATGCATTCAGGTTCCCATAAGTTAGGGATTTCATTGATCGTCGCAGTGATGATTCAGAAGTCAAAGGGACCTATGAAAAGGCAGCCACTACTCCCCTATAACATTTGATTGTTTTGACATTGAGGATTTTCAAGATAAGGATTTAAAAATCTCTTTGTATTATCCCTAAATTTTGCCTGAACTGTTTATTTTAGAGTTTACAGTCAGCGGGATGCCCCAGTTTTGCCTAAGTCTCCTTCATAGGTTTTGACTTAGCGGACTTCTTTTGATTTTTTTATATTATTTTTTTGTGTGAAGGAAAGTGACTGTTTGATTTTAATGATTACGGTGAACCATCATCGACCTTTTGATTAGAAAACATCTTCGACACTTGTTTGACGTGTGCGAAGGAAAATTTGTTAATGAAAGGTGTACCGTATGAACACACAACCAAGTTAACTGAGAACTACCCATCCCAAGGTTAAAATTGTGGGTTTTTTGTAACGAAAGAAACTCCAACTTCTAGGCTCGAAGGGGGTAACGAGGGATTAACTTCCTTATTTCTCCAGTGTTTGGGAATTGAAACAATGCCTTACATCGTCAACAAGGTTTAATTGAAAGCATACTGACAGCAGTTATGGGTATAACATTTTCGTCATCCTCCCTCCGATCTTAGCATATCAAAATTTTGGACAAGAAGTAAACATTTGAAAAATAAAGCATAAAGATGCAAATAAATGGACGGAAATGAATTGAATCAAAAGTCGCAATGCTTATTTCATTAATGAAAGTACAAACATAATTAAAAGCAAACAACTTAAACAAAATAAGGAAAGTGCAAACAACGAGAAACAAAAGGCCTAGTGATAAAACTTCATTTCTGATGTACTGGCAAGGGATTTTTCTGAACATCCGGATGACTGTCTGTAAAATCAAGTATTCCAGTTCTAACCAATTCACATACTCTAGCCTTCAATGCAAAACAATGCTCCAAGTCATGGCCTGGGGCACCCTCATGGGAAGCACAATGGAGATCAGCCCTAAATCCAGCCGGAGGATTAAGATGAGGTGGTAAAGCCTTTGTAGTAATCAGTTCTTGCCGGACTAAGTCAGGATATAGCTCTGTGTAAGTCATGAGAATAGGATCAAAGTGACTCCTGTTTCGTTTCTGGTCTGATATCTGTGTCGAGGAATCAGCTTGACGACTCAAGGGTACACTGGAAGACGATAGGACCAAGAATGAGAAACCGGGGGATAAATGCAATGCAAAAATGTGATGCTAATGCCATACAATGGTCTCAAGAATTTCAACGGTCGATTGCAAACATTCCCTTTTAGGAAAGTGGGAAAAATTTTAGACTTTAAAATATAGGACTTCTTGAATTTGCAAAGGACTGTTGAATTCCTTGAAACTAGGAATGATATGATGCTTTATAGATGCAAAGCACAAACGTAAGTAAACAAAGGTCCTAGGTTAGAGGAACAACGAATGGAGTTAAGGTCTACCCTTCCCAAAAGGTATGCACTATGGGTTAATTGTACCTGCAGAACAAAGGTTCTAAATCAGTGCCCAAAGTCATCAGCCCATCTTTCGGATATTATCGACTTCCCGACTGACTCGAGGGTCAATAATATTCTCAAGAGAACCTCTTTTAAGTGTAGCATCGCGTAGCAACCATTGTAGGACTACTCCCATATAGTTCCCGCACTACGTCCTATATAAGGTCAAGATGGTGTAAAGGTACTACGGTTCCCAGTATCACAGACTCCAATCGATAACGGTAAAAGTTTTCACGACTACACTCGATCAACCGAACCATTTTCGAAAGTGTCTCAACTGAGCGGTGATTCTCGATTTAGCTTAGTCGGGACTCACTCCCTATAAGCCTCGTCGAATATATCAGCCATCCTATCATAAGGTCACTCAAGTCCGGGTGTAGGACTTATCTCACAACACAGTAACTCCAAGTAAGGTACCCCAATATATACATACAAGTGAGCAAAATATATAATAAAACAAATATATAAAGAAAAATAAACAAAATAGGGATAACCCTCAATAGTTAGGACTCCCCAGTGAAGTCGCCATCTTCTGTTGCGGTGAAATTTGGATGTCAAGCTATTGATTAACTTGAATCTTAATTCATTTACAACCGGTCTTTGATTTATCCGAAGGAAAGGTTAAAGAAAGGAAAAACCTAAAAGGGAGAGATCTAAGGTTCGGGGGTTGGTTAAATTTAGGGAAGGTATTAGCACCCTAAACTTCCGTAGTACTCTACGGGAACCTTTTGTTTATTTTTTTTATTTATTTCATTAATTATTTTGCTTTAGGGTATATACAAAGGATTGAAAATTAAAAAAGACCTAGGGGTTAATTCTAAGTTTACTCGGCAAGACATCGCATCTTGTGCCTACATATCCTTACGGGAATGGAATCAGAGTAACTGTAGTTCCCCTCAAAAGGGAGGTTAGAAACGTCTTGACTGTGGCCAAGGTTTCAATGGGGAATAAACGTATCTTAGGGACACGCTTACGCGGAGTGTAGAAACTCCAATATCTACGTTGTAAATTGTTAAGTGAATTAGGGTTAGGTTAGGGATTCCGCGGCGGGAAACCCTAAAATGAGCGCGGCGGCTCTTTGACCTAATGCTCGGGGTAAAATTGTAATTTGGCATGCGGCGAGACATTTGTGAAAATTAGGGTTTGTAGTTTGTAGTTTTGAGGATTTGAAATTGAATGTGTGAAGTTTTACGGACTATTGGCGCGGCGGCCAAATAGTTAGACCTAACCTTCGGATGTGTGCAATGTGACAGAAATAATGGTAAACGCGTGAGATAATTGAATCATGCAAACAGAGAGATAATGTCATAATTTAAACCATGCAAACAGAAATTTAAAGGCAGAATTTAAAGAGCAATTGTTAAGTTCGCGAGGTTACATGAGAGGAGCAGATACAATATGATAATGAAATTTGAATTGAACAATAATAAAATAAAATAAATAACGGTTCTAGTTATTATTTTAAAAAAAAAGATTTTAGTTATTATTTTAAATTTATCTAAAAAAAGTTTTTCTTAAAAATAATAGGTTTTCATATTAATTTGGAAAAGATGTTAATGTTATTTATTTTAAAAAACAGATTTTTATATTATAACAAGTTTTAATAAATTAATGATAACAATAATAATAATAATGGTAATAATAATGATAATAATGATAATAATAATAAATAATGATAATAATAATACTAATACTAATAATAATAATAATAATAAAGCAATAATGAATTTTAAATGTGCCAAATAACCCAACAATGTTGCTAACGCAGAAATGCGCTCATCGCAACCAGATCTAAATCGGACGAAACAAAATTTATCGCAAAGAAAAAGAAATTAAGCAAAAAACAGTATTATTGCTCACACAAAAATGCGATCATCGCAATCAGATCGAACTAACACAAATGTCACGCGTCATGCACACAAATGTGCAAACATCGTATCGACATAATTCGATCAAAAATTAATCTTATATATATATATATATATATATATATATATATATATATATATATATATATATATATATATATATATATATATATATATATATATATATATATATATATATATATATATATATATATAAACTCTAACAATTTAAAAATTATATATATAAACGTAACAGTAATAGATGAAGAAAAAGAAATAACGGTAATAGATGAAGAAAAAGAAATAAAGGTAAGGATGAAGAAAAAGAAACAACAGTAATAGATGAAGGAAAAGAAATAACGGTAAACGATGAAGAAAAAGAAACAACAGTAATAGAAAAAGAAATAACGGTAAACGACACTCACTCCTCTTAGGTTTTTTTCATTCTCCCCTTTTTTTCAATAAAGCAACACATGTATATATAGGGAACAAATTAGGGTTAACACCAAATTGTCAATAATGTCCCTAAAGCCCATTTTAAAGCCCAAACTAAATAATTAGTTAAGAAAAAAAAATAAAATTTAAATAATTTAAAATAATTAAAATAAACTTAAAATAAAAACTAATAATCCTATTGATTCCTAAAATCAAAAATATTATAAAAAGAACAAAATTTTTTTCAATATTTTTTATTTTATGATTTTTTGGATATTTTTATGAATAATTTAGAAAAAAGTGAAAAAATAATATTTTAAAAAATGATTTAATTAAAATACGAAAATAATAATTAAATAATAATAAAAAACTATTTTTGTTATTTTTTTAATGAAAGATAGAAAAATTTAGAGTAAAAATAATAAAAAACAAAAAAGTGACAAAGGTGAGATTCAAACTCTCAACCTCTCACACTCACAACTCCTTACACATGTCCTCCTGCCAATTGTGCCATTTTTACTTTTTAGAAAAAAAATACATGCCATATGATATTTACCTGCAAAAAGTCAAACGACTACACAAATTTGTTAGTAATTGATTAAATGCAATGAAATGCGACGACAAATCTTAGGGCAAAATTTGGGGTATTACATTAACCGATTAACCATATGGGTTAATCGGTTAACGGCCTTAATTTTTGAATTCTTTGGGCCAACGTTCAAGTGTTAACCGATTAACACTGAACGAATTTTGAAAAATTGTTTCTTTTTAAATTCAAATTTTGTTTGAATGTTATACCTTTTCATTAATTGATTCATACTCAATTATACCTTTTTGAAATGGTGTTTTGTTCATATAAATTCTGAAAATTTCAAATTGAAAAACACCTCCAATAATTTTCAAAATAATCATTGAATCAAATTCATTACTTTTCAAATATTTTCAAATATTTTCAAAAGTGTTCATATTGGTCATACAATTTCATATCCAGTTTTTTGAACACTTGTATTGATATTGAAAAGTGGATTTTGATCAAAAGGAGAAGATTAATCATTAGATTGATATTATCATTGTATCACTTTCAAATTACAATAATACAAAGTTATTTCTATTGTGACTTGTGATCCAGGATTGTTGGACACAAGGGTTAGTGCTTGCAAGAGGATTGTTTTTGCTCACTAAGTTGTTGAAATAGTTGTTAGATAGTAGGCCTCACCGGTTGATGGTGTGATAGGTTGTACATTCTAAAACTATAGTGAAAACTCTCTTTCATGTGGAAAGGGGAGTGGAGTACCTTCGGATTGTGAAGGGAACCACTATAAACCTCTGTGTCCATTTTTCATTCTACCTTTACTGCTTTCATCACCAAGAACTTAAAGAAGAAAAATTCAAGAATATCGAAAAACCGGAAAAAGTTTCTAAAGCCTAATTCACCCCCCCCCCCCCCCCCTCTTAGGCATACTCTGAACTTACAATTGGCATCAGAGCAGGTTAAGGTAACCTGTTCCTAACGATTCAGTATGGCTTCCGCTAGCACCAACCCGGTTTTCAATGACGGTGGAAGTAGTAATAAACCACCATTGTTTTCTGGAGAATATTTCGATTTCTGGAAAATCAGAATGAAGGCGCATCTTGAAGCCCAGGGAGAAGGTATATGGGAAGCAATTGAAGAAGGATCACACAATCCAGTAAATATGGTCAATGGCGTTGGAACCGCAAAGTTGAAAAGCACGTATGATGAAAACGATAAGAAAAAGATTCTTGATGAGAAGAAAGCAATCAACATACTCCAAAGCGCTCTTAGTATGGACGAGTTCTTCCGTGTATCACAATGTAGATCGGAAAAAAAGATTTGGGACACCTTGGTGGAAACGCATGAAGGAACTGCAGAAGTAAAAAGATCAAGGCTCAACACGTTAACCCAAGAATATGAGATGTTCCGTATGCAACCCGATGAATCTATTGTTGCCTTACAAAAAAGATTCGTTCATCTAACAAATCACTTGATTGCTCTCGGGAAGACCTTCACCAATGATGATCTCAACCTGAAAGTCCTAAGATCCTTAACAAGAGAATGGCAACCAAACGTGACTGCAATCTCGGAAAAGAAGAGTCTCTCAACAATGACATCCGCATCCTTATTTGGCAAACTTCAAGATCAGAAATTGGAACTTGGAAGACTCGAAAAGCACGAAAGTCAAGAAAAGAAGTCCAAAGGAATTGCCTTGAAGATTGACACAAAGGATAACAAAGACAACGAGACTTCCGAAGATGAAAATTTCATGCTTCTTGTAAAAAAGCTTGGTAAGTTTTTTAATAATAATAAAAAGGATGCATCCACATCGAATCAAGAAGTCACATGTTACGAATGTGGGAAGCAAGGTCACATAAAGCCGGATTGCCCGAAACTTGCAAAGAAAGGAGGATTCAAAGGCAAGAAGGATTTCAAAAATAAAAAGGCTTATGTTGCTTGGGATGACAACGAGATAAGTTCATCATCGGAGTCGGAAAACGATGAATATGCAAATATGGCTCTTATGGCATCACATCATTCCGATGAAGAAATTGATGAGGTTAGTAACAATTTTTCTATTTATGATAATGATGCACAAGAAGTCATAGATGAACTTCTAAAAGAATGCAAGACTTTGTATAAAAGCATCTCATCCCAAAAGAAAAGAATTTCATTTGTAGAAGAACAAAATACGGTTTTTATAAAAAATATTGAAAATGAAAAACAAAAATTGTTGGATGAAAAACAAAGTCTTGTATGAAAAAATTGTGAATCCTTATCTTTTCAAATTGTTCAACTTAAAAGAGTTTTGGAAAGATACGAAAAAGGTCAAATTGGCTTGGAGGAAATTCTTAGGCACCAAAGATATCCTAATGATAAAAGTGGACTAGGATATTCTAGGTTTTCCAAACCAAGCACAAGTGAAATCATTTTTGTGAAAGCCAGTGAACAAGTTGTTAAAGATAAGGCAAACAATTCTAAAACTATGCATCAAAGTCATAAAAAAAAAGAATTGTGGAGAAAAAGAATTATGTTCCTAGATATAGAAGTCATTTTCAACCTACTTGTTTTTATTGTGGAATCAAAGGCCATACACCTAATGCTTGCTATGTACGCAACATTGGTGTTGCTAAAGGGCATTATGTGTGGGTTGAAAAGGGTACTAACTACCAAGGACCCAAAGCAATTTGGGTACCTAACACTATTTGATTTTGTGTTGTAGGTATGCTTGAAGACAACTTCTAATCAATGGTATCTTGATAGCGGTTGTTCTAAGCATATGACAGAAGACATCAACAAATTTTCAAGTCTATCATTAAAGGCCAAAGGATACGTTACTTACAGTTATGATAATAAAGGAAAAATTCTTGGAGTTGGAACCGTTGGTGCACCTCTATGTACAATCATCGAAGACGTTCTTTATGTGGAAGGCCTTAAACACAACCTACTTAGCATAAGTCAATTGTGTGACAAAGGGTTCCGAATCAACTTCACAAAGGATGAATGTTTGACAGAACATGAAGTTATCCATGAAATCTTGCTAAAAGGTAAAAGATTTAATAATATTGTTATGATTTCTTTTGATGACTCTTCCTTGAAGGTAAAATGTCTTATGGCGAACAACAACGAGGCATGACTTTGGCATAAAAGATTTGCTCACATTCACATGGAGCATTTAAACAAGTTGATAAAGTATGATCTAGTTGTTGGTCTTCCGAAGATAAAATTCATCAAGGATAAGTTATGCGATGCATGTCAAAAGGGCGAACAGACCAAGACAACTTTCAAATCCAAGCAAGTGGTTTCTACATCAAGACCACTTCAATTGTTGCATATGGATCTCTTTGGTCCATCAAGAACGAAAAGCTTCGGAGGTAGTATTTATGCTTTAGTTATTGTTGATGATTTCTCTCGATACACATGGACATTATTTTTAGTGCAGAAAAATGATGCTTTCAAAGCATTCAAGAAGTATGCGAAGCAAATTCAAAACGAGAAGTCACTCACCATAGCCTCCATAAGAAGCAACCATGGTGGAGAATTCCAAAATTCAGATTTTGAAGATTTTTGCGAAGAGCATGGAATTTCTCATAACTTTTCCGCACCAAGGACCCCTCAACAGAACGGTGTCGTAGAACGGAAGAATAGGTCACTGGTGGAGCTTGTTAGAGCAATGCTTAGCGACTCGAATCGTCCTAAATATTTCTGGGTAGAAGTGGTTAGCACGACATGTTTCATAAGCAACCGTGTCAATATTCGACCAATTCTCAAGAAGACTCCGTATGAGCTGTTCAAGGGTAGGAAACCAAACATAACATTTTTCTACATATTCGGATGCAAATGTTTTGTTCTCCACAATAATAAGGACAATCTCGGTAAGTTTGATGAGAAGTTCGACGAAGTAGGTTCTTCTCAACAACAAGAAGAGACTTCAAAGAATCAAGCAATACCACAAGAAGATGTCACTCAAATCATCGAAGAACATCAAGATCTTCCGAAGAAATGGAGAACTCATAGAGATCACCCGATAGATAAAGTTATTGGTGATATTAGACAAGGCGTTGTAACTCGACTTAATCTTAAGGATGCTTGTCTCAACATGGATTTTGTGTCTCAAATTGAACCAACCAAGATTGATGAAGCCTTAGGCGACGACCAATGGATTGTAGCGATGCAAGAAGAACTCAACTAATTCGAAAGCAATCAAGTTTGGAGTCTCGTACCAAGACCGGACAACAAGCACATCATAGGAACGAGATGGGTGTTTAAGAACAAACTTGACGAGAATGGGATCATAGTTCGTAACAAAGCAAGATTGGTCGCACAAGGCTACAACCAGGAGGAAGGAATTGATTTTGATGAAACGCTCGCTCTGGTAGCATGGTTAGAAGCAATTAGATTATTACTTGCTTATGCTTGTTCTATGAATTTTCAGTTGTTCCAGATGGATGTCAAAAGCGCTTTCCTGAATGGATACATCAATGAAGAATTCTACGTCAAACAACCTCCGGGTTTTGAAGACTTCAAGAATATCTCGCATGTTTACAAACTAAAAAAGGCACTCTACGGACTGAAACAAGCACCGAGAGCATGGTATGACCGCCTTAGCAATTTCTTATGTGAAAAGGGATTTACAAAAGGAAAGGTTGACAAGACGTTGTTCATAAAGAAGATCAAGAGTAACACATTATTGGTTCAAGTCTATGTCGACAACATCATCTTCGGATCAACAAACAAAGAGCTTTGCAAAGAATTTTCACTTATGATGCAAGGAGAATTCGAGATGTCCATGATGGGAAAATTGAACTATTTTCTTGGACTACAAATCAAGCAAACAAAGGATGGCATCTTCCTCAACCAATCCAAGTATTGCAAGGAATTGGTGAAGAAATTCGATATGGATAGTTGCAAGGTGATGTCCACTCCTATGGGATCCGGAACGTACGTTGATCAAGATGAATCTGGTACTCCAATTGATATTACAAAATATCGAGGTATGATCGGTTCATTATTATATTTGATGGCAAGCCTTCCTGACATTATGTTTAGCGTTTGTTTGTGTGCACGCTTTCAAGCAAGTCCGAAGGAATCACATCTCACCGCCATGAAGAGAATCATAAAGTATCTCAAAGGAACAACGAACATCGGATTATGGTATCCAAAAGGTAGTACTTGTTCTTTAATTGGTTATTCTGACGCTGATTATGCAGGATGTAAGACTGATAGAAAAAGCACGAGCGGTACATGTCACATTCTCGGGAATGCACTAGTGTCGTGGTCATGCAAGAAGCAAGCGTGTGTAGCACTCAGTACAGCCGAAGCGGAATATATTTGTTGCGGTGGAAATAGGATCACAAACTATTAATGAGTTTGAATCGCAATTCAATTCACAACCGCTCTTTGATTTATCCGAAGGAAAAGGTCAAAAGAGGGAAAACCTATTTTTGCATCGTAAACACAATGCGGGGAAGATCTAGGGTTCGGGGGTTGGTTAAATTTAGGGAAGGTATTAGCACCCTAAACTTCTGTAGTACTCTACAGGAACCTTTTGTTCAAATGTTTACTATTTGCTTTATTTATTTGCTTAAGGTATATGTACATAAGGATTACAAGTGAGAAAAGAGACCTAAGGGGTTAATTCTAAGTTTACTCGGCAAGACATCGCATCTTGTGCCTACGTATCCTTACGGGAGTGGAATCAGAGTAATCGTAGTTCCCCTCAAAAGGGAGGTTAGAAACTTCTTGACTGTGGTCAAGGTCTCAAGGGGAATAAACGCATCTTAAGGACACGCTTACGTGGAGTGTAGAAACTCCAAATCTCTACGTTGAATTGTTAAGTGAATTAGGGTTAGGTTAGGGATTCCACGGCGGAAAACCTTAAAACAGAGTACGGTGACTCTTTTGGCCTAACACTAGGATAAAAGCAATTTTGCCCACGGCGGGACACCTAGGCTAAACAGGGTTTGATCCATTAAAGGGGTAAGGCTATTGACTCGGCGGCCAAAAGGCTGGACCTAATCCTTTGGAAGGATAAAACTGTAAAAAAAATGTGAAAATATGACAAATCATTATATGGAGGAATAATTAAGGTACAAAAATAAGAAAAGTAATAAAGGCAGAGGATATAAAGAAACAAAGAAACATTTCTGAAAACATGAAAAATATGAAAATATGTAATGACACTTAGAATGAAGTGAGGGAGGAAAATAGTGTGGGGCTGTGGCCACCACAAGCACATCTCAACCTCAAGCATGCAAATGAAATGCAGGAATAAAGAAAATAAAAGGTACACAAAATGACACGGCAAACATAAGGAGTTCCTTACGAAAAGGTTTTAATTTTTTAATATTTTAATTATGTAAAAAAAATGTTTTAATTTTTTTAATATTTTAATTATATATATAAAAAGGTTTTAATTTTAAAATGGAATTACTTAGTTAAAAAAAAATTTAAGTTTAAATTATAAAAAAAATGTTAAGTTTAAATTATATATAAAAAAAAAAAATGTTTTTGGGAACAAAAAGGTTTTTTTTAGAAAAAATGTTTACGGGAACAAAAAAAGGTTTTTTTGGAAAAAAATGTTTACGGGAACAAAAAAAAAAGGTTTTTTTGGGAAAAAATGTTTACGGGAACAAAAAAAGGCTTTTTTGGAAAAAAATGTTTACGGGAACAAAAAAAAGGTTTTTTTTGGGAAAAAATATTTACGGGAACAAAAAAGGTTTTTTTTGGGAAAAAATGTTTTAGTTTTAATAAAAAAGGTTTTGATTTTGAAAAAGGTTTTGATAAAAAAAAATAACAATAGAATTGCAAATGCAAACAGACAATTAATGGACATGCAAACAATCCTATACGACACAATCATGGTTCATACAGATCAAAATCTACGGATCTAAACAACAATGAAGGTTAACATGGCAAGGATGCAAATAAATATGAAAAATGCAAAGGATTTAGTAATTTAACGGATCTAAACACATTAACATGGCAAAATATGCACATAAACATGAAAAGGCAAAAGGTTTAGTAATTTAACCTACGAAGCGGAGGTTTGCTTCGGTAAATGTGAAAAAGGTTTGAATAAGGGAACACTGGAGAGCTCCAATCCTTCTTAAGAGTTGTGGGAACGACCGCCTTTCTTCTCTGGGGATCTCCTTTGTTTCTCCCTCTCTCTCCTCTTTTCTGAAGAAAACCTTCTGACCCCTTTACAACAAAGCAACACATGTATATATAGGGAACAAATTAGGGTTAACACCAAATTGTCAATAATGTCCCTAAAGCCCATTTTAAAGCCCAAACTAGTTAAGAGAAAAAATAAAATTAAAATAATTAAAATAAATTAAAAATAAAACTAATAATCCTATTGATTCCTAAAATCAAAAATATTATAAAAAGAACAAAATTTTTTTCAATATATTTTATTTTATGATTTTTTTTGGATATTTTTATGAATAATTTAGAAAAAAGTGAAAAAAATAATATTTTAAAAAATGATTTAATACGAAAATAATAATTAAATAATAATAAAAAACTATTTTTGTTATTTTTTAATGAAAGATAGAAAAATTTAGAGTAAAAATAATAAAGAACAAAAAAAAGTGACAAAGGTGAGATTTAATTTTTAAAATAGTTAGAAGAAAAAAAAAGATTTAATTTTAAAAAGAAATTAGAGAAAAAAAAGATTTAATTTTATAAAAGTTAGAAAAAAGATTTAATTTTTTTAAAAAAGTTAGAAAAAAAGATTTAATTTTAAAAAGAAGTTAGAAAAAAAGATTTAACTTTATAAAAGTTAGAAAAAAAAGATTTAGTTTTTAAAAAAAGTTAGAAAAAAAAATATTTAACTTTTAAAAAAGTTAGAAAAAAAAGATTTAGTTTTAAAAAAAGTTAGAAAAAAATATTTAACTTTAAAAAAAGGATTTAGCTTTAAAAGGTTAGAAAAAAGATTTAATTTTAAAAAGTTAGAAAAAAAGATTTAATTTTAAAAAAAAGTATTAGATTTTTATTTAAAAAAAAGTATTAGATTTTTATTTAAAAAAAAAAAAGTATTAGAATTTGATTAAAAAAAAAGTGTTAGAAATTAATTTAAAAAAGGTTATGAAAAATTTACTCTTTAAAGAAAAGAAAAAAAAAGTTAAATTTTAATCTAAATCCTAAAAGTTAGTAAGAAGAGCTTAAAATGACTTAAATAAATAAACTAAATAGAAAAAGAAAAAAAAAAGTTAATAAAAAACATTAGTAAAGTTATAAAAAAGGTTAATTAAATTATTATTAGTTAAAAAAAACAAGATTTAAAAAAAAGGTTAATTTATTAAGTTAATAAGAATTTAAAATAAAAATAAAAAAGAAAGGGTAAAATTTGGGGTATTACAATATTGCAGCAGGAAGTTACTGTGCACAAATTATGTGGCTCAAGAAACAACTCCTCGATTACGATGTAGATCTCGGTTGCATTCCTCTTCGATGTGATAATACAAGTTCCATCAATATTACAAAGAACCCGGTTATGCATTCAAGGACAAAGCATATAGATATCCGACATCACTTCCTTCGAGATCACGTACTAAATGGAGATGTAGATGTTACTTTCGTCGATACACACAATCAACTCGCCAACATCTTTACCAAACCACTGGCAAAAGAACCGCTCTTCAAAATTCGACGAGAACTTGGGATTCTCGATGAAGGTGATATCTGATCTTTTCTCTGGTTTATGTTTGAATAATGTATGTTTTCCATTGTTTGTGCATTCTGTTTTTAGCAATTTTCTAAAATTCGCGTGTGTTAATCGATTAACCTATAGGGTTAACCGATTAACACTGTTAATTTTTCAATTCTAACTTAAATTTTTAATGTGTTAACCGATTAACCTATATGGTTAACCGATTAACACTAATACTTTTTATTTTGGAAATTAATTTTTTAATGTGTTAACCGATTAACATATATGGTTAACCAATTAACACTATTAAAATTTTCAAAAATCAGAAACGAAAAATTAATTTAAATTTTGGAAAATTAAGTATGGTAAATGTGTTATTTATGTGTTGTTTTTATTACTTTTCTTTCCGGATATTGTTTAAGTTGTTTAAGTTGTTAATTTTCTTTGTAACCGTACAATATTTGCTGCATTTTCTATGTGCTGCATTTTTATTTCGATCTATTATGCTATGCTTGATTATATGTTGTCTTGTATGCCGATATTGCTTTTGTTTGGTTTGAAAGCTCCTTCCTTTTTGCTGATGACAAAGGGGGAGAAGAGCTTGGCTGTCTAATATCTCTGTGTGCAGAATTTCTTTTTTTTTGCCTCTGTTGAGATAGGGGGAGTTGCTGAACATAGGGGGAGAAGCAAGCCAAGATCAAAACCAAACATCGTCAAGGATTTTGCACAGACACAGTTGTTTGTCATCATCAAAAAGGGGGAGAATGTAGAAACACACTTCAATCTCAAGGTTTTGATGATGTCAACAAAGACTTAAGCTCATTCCATGATTGCCAACGTTGTTAATGACAGTCTCATTACCGATTCTTGTATTACCGTTCCCAGCGCCAACACCATTGTTCATATTCCCAGTAGGTATATTCGTCACAGGTGGAGCTACTGGTGTAGGAGTACCATCCCCATGAATGGTGTCAACGCGCACAGAATTGTGGTCTTCGTTTCTGTTCCCGACATTTCTCGCTAGCAATGGCTGCACCAGAGTTTGCAAGTTTTCCTGTCCCTTCACAATTGTCTCCATCGTCTGCATGAACAGCACCATCTTCTCCCGCATTTCCTGCATCTCACTCTGCATCTGATCCATAACTCTTTTGCAGTTGGTACGAGTAGAGTATCGGTGCGGGCGTTGACTTTCAATCCTGAAAAGACCTGATGAAATGCAGGAGATGAGATACAATTCAATAATGACCTGTAATGCAATATGAATGCGAATGCGATTATGTAAATATGCTACAGGTCATATTCCCCCGATTCTAGTTCCAGAGAGAAAGCCATTATGGCAATGGAATCCCTATTCAGCAAGCAATAAATCATAAAATCCTCATATATAACAAATGCCAAGAGGCTGAGTACTGAATACAACCGAAGAGACCTCGGCCAACAAGTCTGGCGATGGCCCAAATATGAGTACAAATAACAAAGGTAAGGCAAAGATACGTCAGGCCAAGTGGCTCTCGGATTCGCGGCGTCGTCCCGGGGAGCTCCTTTGCTCGAACTCTCGTCAGATCTGTACCTCTTGGAACCGGCCTTCTCCTCGCAACCTCTCGACTTCTTGGCACCGTCGCTGACTCTGAGATTAGCAGTACTCCTCAGGGATGTTACTTCAACAATCCGTGCTTCCTGGGCTTTAACCTGTGCTTCCAACGTGGCAATCTGCATTTTCAGTTTGTCTTTGCGCTCTTTCCGCTTGGTGAGTGTGGCCTTCCACAAAGCCTCCCACTTGCTGATACGAGCATAAGCCTTGCTTAGAAGTTCCTTCTTGGATGTAAGTACCTCGCTAACCCCGTTCAAAGTTATCCCTACTTTTTCTCTCTTGTTGGTCGCTTCTGTCAGCTCTGATCACAACTTGTTAATCAATTCGGTCTGTTCCTTCACCGTGAATGTGGCTTCCTTCTTCTCTCGTCGTAACTGGAAGATCTTCTTCTCTAACTCCTCGTTAGCTTTCTTCAATTCCTCATTTGCAGCCAACAACTTGTTATATTTCTCGCTCTCTTCTGCAGGAGGTACCTCAATCAATGGAAGATACAGTGGTTCCACAGCGGGATAAGGCATCAAAGAATTACGAGCTCTCTCATGGACCCAGGCCACATAAGGATCATAAGCTCTGCTGTTGCTCTTACCGAGCAAAGCCTTCCCCCTCTTGTGGATGCTAGCCCACGCATGCCTCACCCTGATCAAAGTAGTCTCGTCTAAGGAGCCTGTGAGATACAGAGACTCCTGTATCTCAACCTCAATAGGAGCATCTCTCAAGGCATAACCAAACTGTCGTACCAATAGTGAAGGATTATAGTTGATGCAGCCTTTCCGTCCAATCAGGGGAACATTCGGAAAGCCACCGCAACTATATATAACGTCAGTACCAAGCATACCCCGATCAAACCAAATGATATTCTCAGCAGATAGCCCCATCAACCGAGACGGCCAATCCAAAGTATCAACAGTATCAACAGTATCAACAAACGGCCCAGTCTTCGGAAGGTGCCTCTGGAACCACCTGTACAGGAGAGGAAGACAGCAGGATACATTCTTGCCATGACGTTTCTCATTCTTGTAGTGGATAGAATGATAAACATCGCCCAAGAGAGTAGGCACGAGATTCTTCGAGGCGAGAATCAGGAAGGCATCTGAATCAACAAAGTCTGGCACATTAGGAAACAATACAATCCCGTAAATGCAGACAGCCAGAATAGCACTAAAGGCAATCCAACACCCATTCTTCGCGCACTGCGCGGCCTTCTCAACTAGGACAGATAAGTGAAAACCATAAGCGCCATTCAACTTGACTAAGCCTCCTGGAAACTCAGAAGCGTCCAGACTGACAATCTCGGTGAGTGTAGCTAATTCAGGCTCGGTATCACTGTGTACAAAGGGCATCTGGTCTAGCACGGGAATATCCAACATGACATGATACTCTTCCAAAGTGGGTGCAAGAATGTAGTCTGGAAACAAGAAACATCTCAGCTGCGGCTCATAAAACTGCATCAAAGTATACACCCCAGTAATCTCGAAAGCTGAAGGTGTGTACAACAAGCTAAGCAGCCTCCCATAGGATACTCTGAACCCAGCCCTCACACTCTCATCTGCCAAAGCAACTAAACCCAGTAATGAACTGATGTCTGGTGACTGCAACCTGTAAGCAACCGTCTTCTTCAGGGACTCCATGCCTGGCTAGAAGATGTCCTAGAACCAGAGGGGAATAATCACCTGCAACATAAATACATGTTAATGAAATGCAAACATGAAAATGCACATGCATATGCAAACATGGGATCAAGTGCCATGCTGATAGACTGGGTTGCTCTGTACTGAAGCCTTGAGAACCAATCAATCTTTATTTCAACCCAAACCAACCACTCAAAAGAAACCTGTAACCACAACTCACTGATAAAGGTAAACCAGGTATTCTGAGGTCAAAGGTTCCCTGCAAACAGACCCTTCTACCCCTCACAGGTGTGTACTTAACTCGCAGACGAGGTACGACATCCTATGCGGGTTCAACGTCACAGACTTTCAAGAGCGATGATACGATAACCAAAAGGTGTAGCATCAACATCCCTTGAAGCGGCCTCACTTAGTTGAATCCCAATTGATAGGTTCCCGGAGTCGACAATCCTCGGGTCAGACAACTTGTCGAGCCCTAAGGGCCAGGCAAGAAGCATCAAAGAGAATCTCGTCCGAGTGAGATTTCGTAGCTAGCTGGTGCGAGCTAAGCAAGCAGGCTAACCACTACTCTCTCTCTAAGTCTATAGGTGTACTCAAGCTTGGGTTTGGCTTATCTCTCAATAGATTACCCCCTCATACCCACAACAATAATCACAATAAAATAATGCTGAAAGTAAAATACAGAAACGTAAATCCATACAAAATCCTCGACAGGAAAACAAGCGCTAGGATTGACTCGCGTAGGAAACCGTTGGAGTCCCCAGCAGAGTCGCCAGCTGGCGCTACTGCGAAAATCGGCGCCGGCTGAATAGAAGAGTCGCCACCGTGCGTTATTTATCCCAACAGAGGGAAAGGAAACGCTCGAAGTAAACCTACCGCAAAGACGGGAAAGGAATGGTCATCGCAACCAAATCCTGGATTCGGGAGTCGGTTACGCAAGGGGAAGGTATTAGCACCCCTCACGTCCGTCGTACTCGACGGAATCCACACTTGTTTTCTAGTACGGATTGTTATTCTATCTATTTTACAGGTCTGAGGGTTAAAAGAAAATAAAATGACTCGGCAAAGTATCGCACTTTATGCCTACATATTCCCGTCTGGAACGAGAAATCAGAGTCAACGTAGTTCGCCTACCTACGGGAAAGGAGGGGAAGGTTTCTCGCTAGGATATCGCATCCTATGCCTACGTACTTTCACACAGCATGAAAGATCAGAGCAAACGTAGTTCGGGCTACGGAAGACACATATTTGTTTGACTGTTTTTTATCCTTCTGAAAAAGGTTTTCTCCTGATTACGGGTCCAAGCGGACAAAAATGACTCTTTGATTGGTTTACAGTCTTTTACGCAAGAACTGTCTTTTATGACGTTTGCAATCTCTGACGCACTAGAGACTATGATTTGAGGGCGACTACGTCGTATGTCACCCTAAGGGTAACACACTAAGCAATTAGATTACTGAATAGTGACCCTCCAGCAACCTTTCTCAAATAGCTTAAGGCTCGTAGCGTACGACATTGATTATCCTTATTACTGTGTTTTTGAAGTGTTTTGAGAGGGAAGAGAAAGACTCTAACCTAGGGTTAAAATGGAAATCAGAATCTACCCTAATGTTGGCATGCATGGGTGAAAGCCTAATGTCTGTCATATTTCTCTCTTGCACAGAGAGAAACAGAGATCCTAAGGGGATAAACGGAAAAGCAACATCATATATACAGTAAAGCAGTAAAATGCATGAATGCAGCAGTACAAGCGAGGCAAGGGAGTCCCACTCAACCTCGAACCTAGAAAACAACAGGAAAAAGTGAACAAAATTCACTTTATACCTAACAGGGTAATTATCAAACAATACAGTCAGGAAAATCAAACAATACATCAACAGCTCTAAACAGCACCAACAGCTCTAAGCAGCAAAATCTGATAGAAACAACAACAAGTCACCAACACCTTCAAGCAAGGTCTTTATCCATCTACAAGCTCCCAATAAGCATCCAAGCTTCAAGATCAACAGCAAGCTACCACAAGCAGAAACTCTAAACAGTAGACAGCATCAAACAGCTAAGCAGCAGTAAATCCTACTTCAAACAGTTGCACAGCTCTGACAGCACCAGCTCCTCTCTCTAGCAGTCTTCAAGGTAATCAACTTCATCTTCAATCTTCAAGGGATTCTTCAAAGCAAGCTCTCCAACATAGAAATGGTTATCAGAAGAAATTGAATGTCAAACAATTCATTGACGACCAAAGGAAGTCTATGGATAGTTGACATTATAACAGAATGGTTCTCTCAAAGTTCTACCTCTAAGGTATGGCCACTGATCTCTCATAAGGAGAGAGGTGAATACCATAAAGGGACTTTATGTCATAGAGAAGAATGGAAGCAAAGGAAGCTATCCATGTTTATGAAGGAATTTCTATTTTAAGGCTCTTCCTATACCCTATATCCTATGGTCTTCAAACAACTCCAAGCAAGCCAAGCAACCTTCATCAAGCCTTGACTTTGATCTTCAATCTTCATTTATTGATCCTTGCCAAACTCCACAAGCTCTAACCAAGCCCACACCCCAAGCAAAAGCCCAAAAAGCCCACACAACAAAATAAACCCCAAAATGGGCAAAACCAAACAAGCACACAATTGCAAATTATACTAAAAATAGTAAAATAGTGTTTACAAGCCTAATATTAATTCTAAGGGAAATACAATGTCTACCCTATATACCCCATAGGTCCCATACTCTAATTCAATCTAAAAAACCCAAAAATAAAATGTTCAAGTGCACCTATGTTGTGTATAAACCCTAATCTAACCATCCTAATATCATCTAATCAAAACTAATCAAAACTCAATTATAAAATCATGGAATAAATCCAGGGGTAAGCTCAAGTTTATATCTACTTACTCTAAAAAGAATAGCACTAAAATGTAAAGGGAGCTAGCTAAACAAAAATCTACAAAATTACATACAAACTAAATTCAATAAAAAACAACTAAATGTAAAATATTCACAAAAAATAAATAAAATACCTAAACTAATATTTTTATTTATTCACAATTTTCTTGAAACCATTATTAAAGTGTTGCAAAAATTCCCATGTCAAAATATTTCTTTTTCAATTTTTTATGATTTTTCAAAGTTGTAAAGAAAAATGGATTAAATGAATTAAAAAAGGAAAACACTTTGGTGCAGATAGCAAGAAACTAAGACATGCGAATCAGTTGGGCCCAACTGGGGGGTGCGCGTATCAAAGCGCCTTGGGCCCAGATATATGTCAGAAAATAAAAAAGAAAATCAAAGAAAAAAAGAAAATAAAACGGTGTAAATAGCAGTCAAAACGCGTGCAATACTGGATGGGCCATGAAAGGGGGGTGTCAACAACACAAATCCACTCAAGCCCAATGCTTCACTTAAATGAAACGAATGTGTTTCGCGTTTCAGCAAAAACCCTCACAAACTGAGACTCCATCTCGTCCACACGATCCGTGCTTTGGTCAAAAGTCAGCGCACATCCAATGGCTGAGACATTATCTTCCTCATTTGAATCAAGTTGGAGCCAAAACTCCATTGATGGACCTCCAAGAACACTCAGAATGCAGCCAATCGAACCCCGTCAATTCTTGATCAAAAATCATAAAATAAAACCCTAACACGCTCTATTTTTCACCCTGATTCCATCTATGGTATCATCATCCATTTATATCATCTCTAACAGCAAACACGATTCCATCTCCAAAATTGATCAGAAATTCAATATTCACCATTCATCAAATTAAGTGTCCTAATTTCTTCATCATCTAACACTGATCATATAATGCTATAGAACTCACTCTAATCCTCAATATCCACTCAGTTCTTGATCCAAACATAAAGTGTGTTGCTATGTGAACCATCACCAATTCTTCTCAAACTCTCCAGAAAGTTTCACCTAGCCACATACTAACACTCTAACTTAACAAATCAACCTAATTATGCCTAAATCGAGCCATAATTCGAAACTTACTAACCTGATGAAATGAGGAAAACAGATGGTGAAAACCTCCAAATCAATGCTTGTCCTGCTCCAAATTCCTTCAGTATGATGCTTGCTTGCTTCTGTATGCACTAGATTCTCCTCTAACAGCTTGGATTCTTGAAACAGAATTTCACTTGCAGTTGGATATGTGAAAACTCAAGAACACGATTTGGCCAATGATCCACTCTGGTTTTGATCTCTACACACTCAGTGATGATTATTGAATTGAATTCAATCAAGAAATTGGATTGATTCTGAAGAAAATGAAGAACTCGATGATGAATTGCAATGGAGGGAATTGAAACTCAATATTGCTTCTCTGCACCAAATGACACCCAACCCTGATTTAGATCAACTCAAATGACTTTATAGGTGATGTAGGAAGGATCTAGAAGTTGCTGGAATGATCCTATGAGAAATTGGATATCTCATGTCATGGTAAATCCTTTAATGAGTTTCAAAAAGCCAGTTGGAGTTTGGCCTATTACAGCACATGAACAAAGCTTGAATTTCTCTCCAAATGAGAATTAGAATGTGCTTGGATGGTTCCTTGCATTGTAATTCACTCCTAGCTTGGTTTGGCAAGTGTAGCTTCTTATATAAGTAACCAATGATAAGTCCAAGTTCTTGACCTAAAATTCAAAATCCAATGGTGTCAATGATCTCAAAACATGTTTTCCCTTCAATTTGGTATATCACATGATGTATTTTGGCTTTGGATCAAAAAATCCAAAATTTGGTCACTTGAAAATGGACTTTTACCTTCCACATTTGGTCAATTTTATCATTTTGAGTTCCATGCATTTCCAAACCATCATGACCTCTTTCCTAGACTCAAAACATCATTTTGAGCAAGTTTGATGTTGAACATGTTTCCATTTGAAGCTTGCAAGTAGGAGTTTTAGGCATATGCTTGAAATGACCTATAATCTTACTTTCCCAAAATACCCCTGGCTTGTCAAGATCATAAGTAGAGTTCCACAAATCAGAATGAGGCATACCATACCTTTATAGAAAGCTGAGATCATGAGGAACAACTTTCATGTTTACCAAAAATCCATTTGAAAACTCCTTGAGGGGAAAAAGTTGCTTGGAATTCAAGTAACTTTCACAGATAAATTCCAGTGTCCTCAGATGACCTGTAACTTGCAAGAACCATAACTTGAGTTCTATAAATCTCCTTGATGCCTTCCACCACTCAAATTAAAGGTCTTGAGATGCTCTAAAAGTTTCATGTTGGCCAAAGATCCATTTGAGACTTGCATTTTGAATTATTCTGCTTGGAAGTTTGACCTGAATCTTACATAGAAACCCTAATTTAGAAACTTCTTTTCTTCTTGATTTTTCTTGATTTCTCTTTGGCTCAACACCACATCCCTATCCACATATCAAATGATGAATCCCACATCCTTCAAATAGGCCTTGATGCCCTTCAATTAACCATTAGACCTAGGGTTGACCTAGGTGAAACCCTAGTTGACTGTCTTCAACTGTAGCTCTTGCAACCACACCAATAACTTGTCTTACTTTCAAAATGACCCTCTAGGTCTTACATGATGTCTACACACATTCCATGCCTCAGTCCATAGCTCACAACCTCTATGATGATCTTCAAATACTCCCCAGATAGGCTATAAATCCACTGCTTGATCTATTAACTTCTCAAAGCTTCACCTTCTTTCTTGGTGACTTGAATAGGCTTGAATCTTGATAAAAACCTTTTGGATATACTCCTTGAGATGAGAATAGCACTTGATCCCTTGTTGGATGACTTGCCCATGCTATGCTATGCAAATGAATGAACTATGTATATGATCTACTATACAAATGATAAAGCTATGAAAACACAAATCAGGTAAAACAAGTTGGTCAAATTTTAGGGTGCAACAGCTGCCCATATTCAAACGGCTTGGACCCGACTGGGTGAAACACCCGGAGCCTTCAGACAATCGAGGTACGAGACGGTTGAATACCAATAAACCCAGAAATTTGGCAACTGCAAACATAAATTGCGAAATAAACTGCACCACTATCTGGGGGAACACTATCTACAAATCTGATTTCAATACTATCTTGTCAATGTCAAGATAAACTTATTGACTTCACTGGGAGAAGTACTTTTGTCGAATATAAGAACACAACTCTGTCTTGTCATGGGACACATACTATGTCCCTTACGGGGAAATCATCCGTCTAAATACGGAGGAGTTCATCCGCCTATCTCTTACGGGAAACATGTATCGATTTGATAACACTTCATCCGCCTATCCAATACGGGAACCCTATTCTGTTTACATCACAGGAAAATTTTCTTCTACCCATCACACAGGAAATTTATTCTTCTGCCCATCACACAGGAAAATTATTCTTTTGCCCATCACACATGAAATTATTCTTCTGCCCATCACATAGGAAAATTATTCTTCTGCCCATCACACAGGAAAATTATTCTTCTGCCCATCACACAGGAAAATTATTCTTCTGCCCATCACACAGGAAAATTGTCTCGGACATAGTTTCTTTGCCTATTCTTTGCATTAACTAACTCCACTGGGGGATATTTCGAAAAACAACTGTCAAACACTCGTCTTGCTAACAAGTGGCTACTTCTGAACTTTGATTTTATGAAAACCTGAAACGCTGCCGCAGCAACAAATCTTGAAGAAAACATTCCGCTGGCCGGATACAATAACGCCTCAATTGGCAATTCTGTGGGGAAAATAATAAACTGAACTATGTCATCATACGTCTCCCGGCGAGACCTCGATTGTCTGGTAATATCTGAGCTTTTAGAGCTCCATACTCCTATTGAGAATCACACCTGAAAGCAAAAAAAATCAACCAACCTGATCTATGTTTCAAAATGCGTATATTTGATAATGGCGTAATGCTTCATACAATATGGAAATGCTACGCGTTTTTAGTTTGGTGGATGCAAATATGACACTATATGCCGATGCAAATGCAGGCTCGAACTGCTGGGATAGCTCTAACAAACTCGCTTCATCAATCTTGGCCGTCGAGGACAAATATCACCCTGCTGGGGAGTGAACGGGTATCACAAAGTATTCCAGCAAAATAAATGCCAGGACCCACAAACAAATCTGTCGGGGAGAGCTTTGACCTTTGATTTCCACTGGGAGGAACGAAAACACTTGCTGAAAAGAGAGAACTCCGCTGGGGACGAAACGACTCTCTTGGGGAAAATAAACTGACTCCGTTGGGGAGAATAAATGACCCTACTGGGAAGGGAATCTCTGCTGGGGAGAGTAGACTGTCTGGGTACAGCTCACAAGTTTGGAAATATTAGTCTTCTGAGGCTAAACAACTCTTCTCGGGATAGGGAATCCTTTTGGAGGACACCACACTGTCTGAATACAGCCTGCAATCTTGGAATCATCAATTCTGTTGAGGGTAAACGACACTGCTGGAGAATGTCCTTCGGATAAGCTGCGACTAGCTGGGGAATTTGATCCTTCTTCAATAAGGAACATTGTCATCTCAGCTTCAGGGAATGAAGCGCGACCTGCATGGGGATTCACTTCACATAACGATCAAGTCTTTTCGTTACGAGCCTCTGGTTAGGACGGCAATTTTCTGATCATCCACGTCGTATGGTCAAGAACCCTGCAACACCACAAACGTGACAAGACAAGTCTATACAACCAAATCTATTCAGGTTAGCGTTAGTGACATCATTTTCAGTCAATTCAAAGTTTTAGCAATTATTGGCAAGGGCCAGCAATGTTATGTACTTGCTAGTTTTATTAACATTGGCGCTTTTCACATACACAACAGTAAAGAACAAGCATCAAACTGAATAACATGTTTTATTGATTGGGCCCCTGAATGGGCAGAGTTTTGTACACTGGATGTAACTCCTGAAAAGAGGAAGTTACGCATAACAAATATACAAGTATGCACAGGAAGCATAAATACAATGACAAATCAAATTTGCACATATGTCGGCAACGTGATGCAGACGAACATCATGAGCTGATCCTCCTATGACTCGCCTGACTCTGGCGCTTTCCCGATATTCAAATTTCTGAAGAGATTGTATCTGATAATCGAACTCTCAGGTATATTCTCCCGCACCAATATGCACCGTAGTATCAAATTTGGACTGCAGCCATTTGCTTTTCAAATCCCTAACTTTTGCATGAACCGCCCTTTGCGGGTTTTCAGTTCATCGGGATACCCTTTTTTGCCGAAGCCGCCCAGTGTAGGTTTTCAACTTCGCGGGTGTACATTTCTTCAAGTTTTATCCCTAATTTTTGCCCGAACCTTTTATTCTGTTTTTGGTTTGCCAGGATGCCCCATTTTTGCCTGGACTCTCTTTTTTTTTTGTCCAGCGGGTCAATCTCAAGCAAAGTATTTTTTAACTGCGTCCGAATTTACAGGCGACGTAAAGTCTTCACCGTCCATGGTGGACAACAACAATGCCCCTCCTGAAAAGACTTTTCTGACAATGTATGGCCCTTCGTAGTTGGGGGTCCACTTGCCCCTGTGATCTGCCTGTGGCGAGAGAATCCTTTTTAGCACAAGGTTTCCCGTCTGAAAGCTCCGAGGATGTATCTTCTTATCATACGCTTTCTTCATTCGGCTCTGGTACAACCGACCATATGCTAGAGAAGCTAACCTCTTCTCATCCATTAAACTCAGCTGGTTCAACCTGTCTTTCACCCATTCTGCCTCGTCGAGTTGGACATCTTGTAATACCCTCAGGGAAGGAATCTCAACTTCCAGTGGTAACACTGCTTCCATTCCGTACACCAACGAGAACGGGGTTGCCCCGGTTGATGTGCGTACCGTCGTACGATAACCGTGCAAAGCAAAAGGTAGCATCTCATGCCAGTCTTTATAGGTCACCACCATCTTCTGAACAATCTTCTTTATGTTCTTATTGGCCGCTTCAACAGCGCCATTCATCTTGGGTCGATAAGGAGAAGAGTTGTGATGTTCGATCTTAAAACTCTGACACAACTCCTTCATCATCTTGTTATTTAAGTTTGAACCGTTGTCGGTAATAATCCGCTCAAGGATTCCATATCTGCAAATGATATCTCGTTTGATAAACCTGGCTACCACCTGCTTGGTCACATTTGTATATGATGCCGCTTCCACCCACTTGGTAAAATAATCAATTGCTACCAAAATGAAACGGTGCCCGTTAGATGCCGTCGGCTCGATCTTTCCAATCATGTCAATTCCCCACATCGAGAATGGCCACGGCGACGACATCACGTTCAGAGGACTCAGAGGCACATGGATCTTATCCGTATAAATCTGGCATTTATGACACCTCTTTGCAAACTTGAAACAATCTGTTTCCATAGTTAGCCAGTAATAGCCTGCCCGCAGCAGCTTCCTCGTCATAGCATGTCCACCAGCATGTGTACCAAACGTACCCTCGGGTATTTCCTCCATGAGCAACTTCGCCTCTTTCTCGTCTACACAACGTAGCAACACCAAGTCGTGATTCCTTTTGTACAGGACACCGTCCGGATTCAGATAGAAATTACCAGCCAATCTCTTGAGAGTCTTCTGATCGTGACTGGATGCCCCAGCCGGATACTCTTTGTTCTTCAGGAAATTATGGATATCAAAATACCAGGGTTTATCATCAGATGCTTCGTCGATTGCAAATACGAAGGCGGGTCTGTCATGCTGAGAGATAACAATTCGGGGAGCCTCATTCCAGAAGTTGACTTTATACATGGAAGACAATGTCGCCAGGGCGCCAGCCATTTGATTTTCTGCTCGCGGCACATGATGCAATTCAACCTTGTCAAAGAAGGGCAACAATCTCCTCGCGTAATTCATGTATGGTATCAAATTGGGCTGACGTGTCTCCCATTCTCCTTTTATTTGATTCACCACCAGAGCTGAGTCTCCATATACATCCAGATTTTTGATTCGCAAATCAATGGCTTCTTCAAGCCCCATGATGCAAGCTTCGTATTCGGCTTCATTATTGGTAACCGGAAAGGTCAATCGAGCAGTAAATGGGATGTGCGACCCATGTGGAGTAGTGATGATTGCCCCTATTTCGCTACCATAGGAGTTTACAGCTCCGTCAAAGATCAACTGCCATTTGGAACCCAATTATGGTCCTTCGTCTGGCAACGGTTCTTCACAATCTTTCATCTTTAGGTACATGATATCCTCGTCAGGAGAATCAAACCTCATCGATTGGTAGTCCTCAATGGGCTGCTCAGCGAGATACTCTGATAACACGCTCCCCTTTATAGCCTTCTGTGAAACATATTGGATGTCATATTCGGTCAAAACCATCTGCCAACGGGCAATTCTCCCCGATAGTGCTTGCTTTTCAAATACGTATTTGATAGGATCCATCTTTGAGATGAGCATGGTTGTATGATTCAGCATGTACTGCCTCAAACGCTTGGTGGCCCAGGCTAGCGCACAACAAGTTTTTTCGAGCATTGAGTATCGAGATTCACATTCAGTAAACTTCTTACTCAAGTAGTATATCGCATGCTCTTTTCGCCCTGTCTCGTCATGTTGACCGAGAACACAACCCATACTTCCCTCAAGAACCGTCAAATACATAATCAAGGGTCTCCCTGCCACTGGAGGTATCAAAATAGGAGGCTCTTGCAAATACTGTTTTATTTTATCGAACGCCTTTTGACAAGTTTCATTCCATGTTACAGCCTGGTCTTTTTTCAACATCTTGAATAACGGCTCACACGTAGCTGTTAGGTGAGATATGAACCGAGCGATGTAATTCAACCTCCCTAAAAACCCGCGCACCTCTTTTTCTGTTTTAGGCGTCGGCATCTCTTGTATGGCTTTTATTTTTGCAGGATCAACCTCTATTCCTTTTTCGCTCACGATAAACCCCAGCAGTTTACCCGACCTCACCCCGAAGGTGCACTTGTTAGGGTTCAGTCTTAGCCTGAACTTCCTAAGCCTTTTAAATAATTTTAGCAGATTCACCAAATGTTCCTCTTCCGTCTAGGATTTAGCAATCATATCATCGACATAAACCATGATCTCTTTATGCATCATGTCATGAAAGAGAGTCGTCATTGCACGCTGATACATTGCCCCAGCATTCTTTAATCTGAAGGGCATCACTTTGTAGCAAAATGTTCCCCAAGGCGTAATGAAGGTAGTCTTCTCCATGTCTTCTGGCGCCATTTTAATCTGATTGTAGCCCGAGAAGCCATCCATGAAGGAGAATACGGAGAATTGAGCGGTGTTGTCGACCAGCACATCGATGTGAGGAAGTGGAAAGTCATCTTTCGGGCTCGCCTTGTTTAAATCACGGTAATCTACGCACATTCTCACTTTACCGTCTTTCTTGGGCACTGGCACAATATTAGCGACCCATTAGGGATATTTTGTAACAGCTAGGAAACCAGCATCCCACTGCTTTTGAACCTCCTCCTTAATCTTCACAGCCATGTCCGGTCTAGTTCTGTGAAGCTTCTGTTTAACCGGTGAGCATTCTTCTTTTAGCGGCAAACGGTGCACAACCATATATGTATCCAATCCAGGCATGTCCTCATACGACCAAGCAAAAATATCACTGTACTCTTTGAGCATTTCAACCAGTCTTCGCTTGACGTCGCTCTGCAGCGCGGCCCCTATACAGATGTTCCTTTCAACCCCTTCCGACCCCAGATTAACGATTTCAATGACCTCCTCATGAGGCAGAATGATCCGTTCTTCTTGCTTTACCAACCAAGTTAATTCTTCTGGAACCTCGCCATCTTCAACAACCTCTTCTTCGGCCTGAAATACTGGGTGCTCAAAGTCGAAGTGAGTCATAGGCGGTTCAATGATGTCATCTGAAAATGTTATCCTGCAAAAGGAATGGTTAAATGCTTCAAAATGTGTATAAAGCGAATAACCACGTTGCCATTTTGTTGTAAAACATAAAAACAGGAAAAACAAAGATCACATTATTTGTACATGAAAAACGCCTTTTTATTTAACGATTAAACAGTGTAATGTACATAACAGAACGACCCTAAGCAAAATCACGATGCCCCGGGTAAGACACCGGATTGTTCAACAATTAAGAAAACAAAGTATTACTGTTTGATGGTCACAGGAACAGTCTCCTGAATAGACCAGTTGCAAAGCCCTTGTCCTGGCACGCTCGGCTGATTCCAGGCGTCCATGTCGCAGTCGTTGTCTCCTTCTTCGGAATCTGAAACAGCATTGATAGTCTCGTGATATACTCCACTAGCCGTGATTGTGATTGGTCCTTTGAAACGGGGTGCCCCTGTGTAACACGGTGGGAGAACTGACTTTAAACAATGTTGCGGATAGCAAGAGTCGCCACCGACTTTTATTTTATCCATAAGGAAAGGTTATAAAAGAACAGGAAAGACCTTAGAGAATATTTTGGGTCCGGGGGGTAGGTTATGAAAAGGGAAGGTGTTAGCACCCTTTTCATCCATGGTTATCCATGGGCTCTTAGGTACTTAAGCTCACTTTTGAATTGTTTTGAAAGTGTAGTGTGTGAATAGAAAATTTTCAGAATAGTTAATAAATAATCCATGTAAGGATGTGTTAAGAACTTGTTTGAAAACTTGTTGAAAATTTGTTTAAGTGTGAAACAGTTTTGAAGTGAGCAAGCACCTAGGAGTAACCTACCCTAATGTTTAAAGGTCCTTCTTATTCTTCATTCTTTCCTTTAGTAAGACTATCCCTACTATAATGGAGTAGGTAGTCCTTACTTTGGATGTTAAGGGGTATGTGAGGGACAATTTGACTTTGAAAGCCATTGTGGGATGTAATAAGCACATAAAAGGGACCATCATCATTTTTCGAAAGGGACTTGATTCGTAAAGGCAACCATAAGGGACTTTGATGATTTTTTTTATTTGAGGGACTTGCTTTATACACCCCACTTAACCATTATTCGTAGGCAACTTGAGGGATATCCTTAGGAAGTGAGACGGCGATTAAAATCGACTTACGTGTGTGACGTGTTTATTTTAATTATCTTTATTTAAAAGTGATCTAAATTTATTTTAATATTACATACATGTTGTTACACTCCCTAATTACTAACCATAATAATAATTAAATAATTAAACAACTTTACATCCAAGAAACAATTACAAAATAATAAGCAAAATAATTAAATAGCAAAGATAAATAAAATATAAATAAGCAATAATAAATAATAAAGGGGGGTTAATTCTAAGTTTACTCGGCAAGACATCGCATCTTGTGCCTACGTATCCTTACGGGAGTGGAATCAGAGTAATCGTAGTTCCCCTCAATAGGGAGGTTAGAAACTTCTTGACTGTGGTCAAGGTCTCAAGGGGAATAAACGCATCTTAAGGACACGCTTACGTGGAGTGTAGAAACTCCAAATCTCTACGTTGAAATGTTAAGTTGTAATTAGGGTTAAATTAGGGATTCCACGGCGGGAAACCCTAAAATGAGCGCGGCGGCTCTTTGACCTAATGCTAAGGGTAAAATTGTAATTTTGCCTGCGGCGAGGCATTTGTGAAAATTAGGGTTTGTAGTTTGTAGTTTTGAGGATTTGAAATTGAATGTGTGAAGTTTTACGGACTATTGGCGCGGCGGCCAAACAGTTAGACCTAACCTTCGGATGTGTGCAATGTGACAGAAATAATAGTAAACGCGTGAGATAATTGAATCATGCAAACAGAGAGATAATGTCATAATTTAAACCATGCAAGCAGAAATTTAAAGGCAGAATTTAAAGAGCGATTGTTAAGTTCGCGAGGTTACATGAGAGGAGCAGATACAATATGATAATGAAATTTGAATTGAACAATAATAAAATAAAATAAATAACGATTCTAGTTATTATTTTAAAAAAAAGATTTTAGTTATTATTTTAAATTTATCTAAAAAAAAGTTTTTCTTAAAAATAATAGGTTTTCATATTAATTTGGAAAAGATGTTAATGTTATTTATTTTAAAAAAAACAGATTTTTATATTATAACAAATTTTAATAAATTAATGATAACAATAATAATAATAATGGTAATAATAATGATAATAATGATAATAATAATAAATAATGATAATAATAATAATAATAATAATAATAATAATAATAAAGCAATAATGAATTTTAAATGTGCCAAATAACCCAACAATGTTGCTAACGCAGAAATGCGCTCATCGCAACCAGATCTAAATCGGACGAAACAAAATTTATCGCAAAGAAAAAGAAATTAAGCAAAAGATAGTATTATTGCTCACACAAAAATGCGATCATCGCAACCAGATCGAACTAACACAAATGTCACGCGTCATGCACACAAATGTGCAAACATCGTATCGACATAATTCGATCAAAAATCTTATATATATAAACTCTAACAATTTAAAAATTATATATATATAAACGTAACAGTAATAGATAAAGAAAAAGAAATAACGGTAATAGATGAAGAAAAAGAAATAACGGTAAAAGATGAAGAAAAAGAAACAATAGTAATGGATGAAGGAAAAGAAATAACGGTAAACGATGAAGAAAAAGAAACAATAGTAATGGATGAAGAAGAAAACTAAATAACGGCAAACGGCACTCACTCCTCTTAGGTTTTTTTCAATCTCCCCTCCTTTTTCCAACAAGGCAACACATGTATATATAGGGAACAAATTAGGGTTAACACCAAATTGTCAATAATGTCCCTAAAGCCCATTTTAAAGCCCAAACTAAATAATTAGTTAAGAAAAAATAAAATTTAAATAATTTAAAATAATTAAAATAAACTTAAAATAAAAACTAATAATCCTATTGATTCCTAAAATAAAAAATATTATAAAAAGAACAAAATTTTTTCAATATTTTTTTATTTTATGATTTTTTGGATATTTTTATGAATAATTTAGAAAAAAGTGAAAAAAATAATATTTTAAAAAATGATTTAATTAAAATACGAAAATAATAATTAAATAATAATAAAAAACTATTTTTGTTATTTTTTTAATGAAAGATAGAAAAATTTAGAGTAAAAATAATAAAAAACAAAAAAAAATGACAAAGGTGAGACTCGAACTCTCAACCTCTCACACTCATAACTCCTTACACATGTCCTCCTGCCAATTGTGCCATTTTTACTTTTTAGAAAAAAATGCATGCCATATGATATTTACCTGCAAAAAGTCAAACGACTACACAAATTTGTTAGTAATTGATTAAATGCAATGAAATGCGACGACAAATCTTAGGGCAAAATTTGGGGTATTACAGTTATTATGATAATATTTCTCACCCAACCTCTCTTTGATGTTGGCAAAAAAAATCATGAAGTTTGACTTTGGTTTGACCACAGTTGACCTCAGTTTGACCTTTTAACTGCATTGACTGCTTTTGACTTATCTGATCATCTGACTGAGCAAACTTTTGAGAAAAGTCTTGAAACTTGACATGGGGGTTCTTATACACATATAAGATGTTATGAAGCTCACTTGAAGTCTTGGAAGTCCATTTAGCCTGATTAAAGTCAAAACCCTAGTTTTGGATGCACTGCTTAGGAGGTGCATTGTCTGAGGGAATTGTCAACTCTTCTGACCAATTGTGAATTTTGTGAACCTTGTGAACCTTCTTGGAACACAAAGTCTTGTATTGTGAGGGCAAATTTTGGGGTGCAACACCCTGCAGCAGGGTTGATGATGACGGTTGATATCCCAGCCCAAATCTGTCCATCTTCACGGGAATATCCAGAACCTTGCCCCAGCCTTTTGTCTCACCAGTCTTCACTAGAGCCTGAGCCTCCTTGTATGATGAGACTGCCACCTCTGATGCTTTACTCGGCCCTGGAACCTTGTCTTTAATGCGCAACCCTTCAAAGGCTTGACAGGGTGTTTCATGAATCTCGCCGTCGACTTCCACGTACTTGAATGACGACAGATGGCTGACCAATATATCTTCCTCCCCACAAACCGTAACCACATTGTCCCCCACCATGTACTTGAGCTTTTGGTGCAGGGTAGACGTGACTGCCCCAGCACCATGGATCCATGGTCGTCCGAGTAGACAGCTGTATGCTGGATGGATGTCCATAATGTAAAATTCACTTTCGAAAATCTCAGGCCCCACCTGCAGAGGTAACGTTATAGATCCAAAGACTGACCTTCGTGTACCATCAAATGCCCTGACCACCAAGTCACTAGGCGTACAAATGATCCCCCTGATGTCCAATTTCATCATTGCTTTCTTTGGCAGCATGTTCAAGGAAGACCCGGTATCTACCAGCACGTGGGACATGACTGTGCCCCTGCATTCAACTGAGACGTGCAACGCCATGTTATGCTCTCTTCCCCTCGGGGTCAAATCAAAATCCGTAAATCCCAAACTATGGCCTGCATTCACGTGCGCCATCACCCCCTCCAACTGATTCACAGAAACATCTTGGGGTACAAACGACGTGTCCAGGATTTTCAATAACGCATTCCTATGGGCTTCGGAACACAATAACAGTGACAGTATGGATATCTTCGATGGTGTCTGCTGAAGGTGCTCAACAATCTTATAGTCACTCTTTCGGATAAGGCGCATAAACTCTTCTACATCTTTCAGTGATGTTTCCTTTTCGTTCCTCTGCATAGGGACATCCTTATTCATTTTTCCTTTTCCTTTTGCCAATCGTTCAGCCTCTACTTCAGGCGATATAAAAATTCTCCCACTTCTTGTCATCCCTCCGGTCCCAACGATATTGTCCACAACCTCAGCTGGCTGTTTACTGATATCAAGTTTCACCCCATCACAATACGCTTCCAGTCCATAAGTCCAAGGTACCGCCTTAGTGCTCTCATAAGGTGTTGGCCCTGCCTTGGTGATGGTGATCGGCGGTCGTCTGGCTGGCGCCGTTATAGTTATCGTTTTTCGGGGGATTGTTGTTGCACCCTAAAATTTGACCAACCGATTCTCCTATCTGACTCATGATTAAAATTCATATTCACAGCTCAGACATGTGATATTTGTGCACAAGCGGGGGATATCAGAGTTTACAGCTTGATTTTCATCTATCAGATACGGCAGATCCAGTCCAGATCACCAGGGTTTTATTTTCAGGAAATTGTGCGCTCCTCGGTGATTTTTAGCTTGCACAATGATTTTGATGATATTCTGATGCCCGGGGCTCTCTGTTCGATTCGATCTGGTCTCGTGCGCTCTTTCATGGCGGTCATTTGCATTCATCTGCATTTTTAGGATTTTAATAGACTTTTGCGAATTTTTAATAGGCTTTACAGATTTTTCTGGAATTTAAATAGGGTTTTTGTATTTTTAATAGTTCAATTCTCTTTTTAGGATTTTATAGAATTTTTAAATAGATTTTTAGAACAAATAAGATTTTAAATAGTTTTTAGAATAATAAAGAAAAAGGGGAATATAGTGTTTCTTTTATTACTAATAGATGTTAATAGTTTAGAATTTTTCTATAGATTAAAATAGGTTTAATTGTTTTTAAATCATTTTTAGAATTTTGTATAGATTTTTAAATAGGTTTAATAGTTTTTTTTACCATTTGTAGAATATACTAGATTTTAAATAGAGCTTTAATCTTTAATAGATTTTTCTTATTAGTTAAATTGATTAACTAGTTTTTTTAATAGAGATTATTAGGATTTTATTAGTTTTAGATTTAATTAGGTTAATATAGAGTTAATTAGGTTTTAATCATTTTTAGGCTTAATTAGGATAATCAGGATTTAAATCTTTTGTTTAGGATTTAATTGAGTTTGTTAGATTTTATTAGGATTAATCATTAGCTAATTAGGTGTTAATTGATTTTAATTAGACATAATTAGGTAATTGTTTTTAATTCAGTTGTTGTACAGGTTCTGCCCAGATTTTCGTGGGCCAAAATGCAGTTTTTGGAAGCCCAACGTGTGATATTCAGTCCAAGTCAATTTTTTGTGCAGTTTTTGGCCAAGGAGCGCCACTTGTCAAGTATATAAGGCCCCACGCGTCCCACTCAGGAGGACCCACCTCACACCACTCAGACTTCCCCAGCTCGCGCCACGTCTCGCCCCAGCTGTCCCACACTCTCTCTCTCTCTGTGCATGCGCGCCACTTGTCACCTCACAGCTATCACCGGAGCTTCACCAGAAACCTCACCGGCGGCCATGCATCCGCCGTAACCTCCCACCGCCGGTGACCCCCAACGTCTTCCGGCCACCGCAACGGCTCGCCGGAGTTCGTTTCACACCCAGAATCCCCAGAAACTCATCTTCTTCTTCCGATCAACTTCCCATCGTCTTCACCAACATCCAATCCTCTCCTATTTCTTCTCCGTTCATCAGCTACCACCGATCAACATCAACAACAATCTTCCAGATCTTTGAAGATCCTCCTCAGAACGTCTCCAGAAATTTTCAGTTCATCATCAACCATCAACTTCATCCGTTTTTTCAAACAGTCTTCACCGGCCATCTCCAGGAATTGTTCAACCTTCAACATGTTCGAAGACCTCCAATGATCTTCGAAGAAGCTCCAGATCGTTGACGACCTTCATGCGTTTCATCAGCGTATTCATCTTCCAACGCCACTTTCCAAGAAGTTCATCGTCGTTCTTGAACATGATCGTCACCAACAATCTTCGTCAGCATTCGTCAACATGGATCTCCAGATCCTTTTATCGTTCAAGCTAAAACTCGTCCAAGCAACTCCATCGATCCTCGTCAAATTCCAGAAGCTTCAAGAATTCAATTGCGCTCCATAAACCAGGTAAACGTCCTTGATTCGGTTGGGTTTCCTTGTTGATAGCTGTGAGGTTTTAATTACGTCTTAGGTTCAGATTAGGTGAGTGGATTTGAGTGGGGTAAGGGTTTCAGTTTGAGATTCGTGGAGAGTTTGAGTAGTTGTTGTGGGAGGTTTTCTCAGAGAGGGTGAGGGAGAGAAGAGAAGATGACGGCTAGGGTGAGAGTGAACAGTAATTAGGGTTTGGGGGAGGAATTAGGTTTTGTTCCCTGAATAATTGGATTAGGGTTAGAGTATTGGGCTTAGGCCCAAATGTGTTTCTGAACACTACCCCAGTTTACTCGTTCCACCCCACCCTGCGTGAGAGACTGAATGAATTGATATGGGCCTTAGGCCCTTATTGCTTTTCGCACCCCCCTGGGCGTAGGCCCAATGAAAATAACTGGTAAATCTGCTAGTCTGCACCCCCTGCGTTTTGCATCTATTTTTTGTTGTGTAATGAGTTTCTGGTAAGTGCTGGGCCTGCGCCTCATGCTATCTGCACCACCCCTGGGCATAGGCCCAATGATGAATAACTAGATTACTTTGCTGTTTAAACCCCCCAACTTTATTCCATTTTTCTTTTATTTTGTTTTTTCTTTTATATTTTTCATGCTTTGTAAATAAATCATAATAAAATGTAAATAATTGATTTTTCAATTCTTCTTTTTTCTACCATTTCATGAAAATGTTTAGAAAATTAAATAAAAATAAAAATGTCATTTTATTTTTGTTTGTTATTTTTTTTGGTATATTTTCCATTTAATTGATTTCTTTTAATTTTTTTAATGCATACATATCATTAGAAAATTCATGAAAAATAGTAGATTTAGTCAAATAATTCCATTCTTTTTTCTGTAGACTCGTAATTCAGTGTAGAATTTTATAGTATAAAAACATTAGCTTAATCATGCATTTTCATTTTAATTGCATTTTTTCACTGTTATTGATGTTGAATAAATTGGTCTGTGGATATGTCTGTGTTGCTGATTTCAGTTCTTTCATCTGGTACTGAATTTTGTTCTGATTTTTCAGTATGTTGTCTTAGAGCCATGTAGGTCTCCCATTAGATTTTTGATAGATTTTTGTAGGGTGTCCTGATGTGATTTGTCTGAGCCTGAAGATAGGAGAAGTCTTGATGACTTCTGACTTTGAAGTTCAACTGTGGTTGAACTTCAGAGATAGTTCCTTGAGGTTTGTTGGCCTGTGGTTTCTTCTTGAAGGTGGGAGCTGATGGAGGTCCTGCTGGAGCTTGCAAGGATGCAGTGGATTGAGGCTTAGTCTAGGAGCTTGTTGTCTGTTTGTGAGGTTCGAGATCCTGAAGTTTGAAGGGAGTTTATGGTACTTTCCTGAGGAAGGCACTATGAATGACTTTCATTCTTTCCTCTCACCTCTTTCTTAAGTATCCAATGATGTCGGAGCCGACTTGTGAGTTTAATTTCTCCTGAGGAGGAATGTAAACTGATCACATGTTGTTGAGCCACATGGGATACGATTCCTAAGTGGAAGCCTCCTAGTACTTTCCTGAGGAAGGTCCTATGGGTCTATTCACTTAGTTCCATTAGTTTATCTAGGATTTCTTAAGTATCCAGTGATGTCGGAGCCAACTTGTGAGTTTAATTTCTCCTGAGGAGGAATGTAAACTGATCACAGTTGTTGAGCCACGTAGGATACGATTCCTAAGTGTCAGCCTCCTGGTACTTTCCTGAGGAAGGTCCTATGAGTCTGCTCACTTAGTTCCCTTAGTGCATATAGGTTTTTCTCAAGTATCCCGTGATGCTGGAGCCTTCATGTGAGTTTAGTTTCTCCTGAGGAGGAATGTAAACTGATCACAGTTGTCGAGCCGCATAGGATATGACTCCTGAGTAGTAACCTCCTGGTACTTTCCTGAGGAAAGCACTATGGGCTTGTCTGCTTAGCTTCCTTTTCTCTGGTAAGCTTGTTCTGAAGCGTGGAGACTGGGATTGATTCCTCTTGCTTAGGATTTGATTAGATTTTTGCTTAGATCTTTGCTTAGGGCTTTGTATAGAGTTTTGTTTGAGAGATAGATTAGGAGCTTGTTTCAGGTTTGTTAGAGGCCCTGCTCAGGGTTAGTCTCTTTGTATTGTTTGACTTGTATGATGTTGTGTTGCATTAGACTTAGGTGTTCATCTAGATAGTTCTGAATAGGTGCATCTTAGAAGTAGACTTGGTGTGCATGAGAAGTTGAGGTGGTCCTCCTTCTGCTTGTTTGTTATTGAGTGGCTTTGCTTGTTGGTATTTGGTAGAGCTGAGCTCCCTTGCCTTTGTGGTTTGCGGCCTCTGTGCCTTGTTTGTTTAGTTGTTGCATTCACGCATATTTGCAGTATTCCTTTACTTTGCAGTTTCTTGTTTGTAGTTTAGTCCTGCTGCCATGATCCCTTAGGAGCTCTGACTTCTCCGCTGCGGAGTTGTTATGATAGACATTAGGATAGTCAGCCAGGTGTGATAGCAGTAGGAAGATTCCCCTGTTTCTCAGCTATAGTTCTAGGGTTTCCCTTTCCTTTCTGTAGGAGCGTTTGAGTAGCTTGATCCGTAGTTAGCTGAACTACAGCTGCTCTGATTCTTCGTACCAGACGAAGATATGTAGGCATAGGATGCGATATCCTAGCGAGCACACTAACAACTAACCTTTGTTCTCTCGCGGCTGTGCGATCGAGAATTTCCCGCTAACGACTAATTGATATCCTTTTCTCTTGCCCGAATGCATTTGAGACCAGATCGTATTTGTAGGTTCCCGAGCCTTTAGGACCAGTTGTTTTCTCACTGTTGTGTGAGAGCCCCTGTTTACCCGTAGTTAGTCGAACTACGTTTGCTCTGATCTTCCATACTGTGTGGAAGTACGTAGGCACAGGACGCGATGTCCTGGCGAGCAACCTTTTCCCGTTTAGACGTAGGAAGTCGAACTACGTTGACTCTGACTTTCCCATTGCACGAGGGAATACGTAGGCCCAGAACCCCGTATGTTCTGTCGAGTCCTGTCCTTTTATTTTCTTTTCAGACCAGCCATTAGCGTAGATAGATAACACACCCTTTTACCTATAAACTCCAAGCGTGGATCCCGTCGAGTACGACGGACGTGAGGGGTGCCAATACCTTCCCCTTGCGTAACCGACTCCCGAATCCAGGTTTTGGTTGCGATGACCATACCTTTTCCCGTCTTTGCGAGGTTTACTTCGAGCGTTTCCTTTCCCGCTCTGAGGGATAAATAACGCACGGTGGCGACTCTCCTGTCAAGCCGGCGCCGATTTTCGCAGTAGCGACAGCTGGCGACTCTGCTGGGGACAATAGCATCTAGGGACTCTTCCCATCCCTTATGCTGGGACCGTTTCCCATCCCCTACGCGAGTCAATCCTAGCGCTTGGGTGTTTATTTGTTGGGTGTTGTGCATATTGTGTTTTACTTTTCTGCACTTTACTTTTCTGTACCTTTACCTTTCCGCATTTATTTTCCAGCATTATATTATTATGATTATTGCTGTGGGCAAAGGGAGGTTACTGTGAGTGAAAAGCCGGACCTGGGCTTGAGTACACACCTAGATATAGTTGCGGAGAAGTAGTAGACGAACCTGTCTGCTGAGCAGGCACAGTTCCCTACGAAAATCTGCGCTCAGACGAGATTCTTGCAGAGGTGCTCCTTTCCGGTCCTGAGGATCTGAGGGGAGTCCAGACGTGAGGGTTGTCGACTCTGGGGACCGATCATTTGGAAGTCAGCTAAGTGAGGCCTCTTCATGACTTGATGATGCCACTCCTTCTGGGAATCGTATCGTCATTCATGAAAGTCTGTGACGCTGATGACCGCATAGGATGCCATACCTTTGTCCGTGGATTAGGTCTATCCTACCTGTGAGAGGGACTGGGTTATCGCAGGAAAACTGGCCTTCAGAAACCATGATTCAGTACCTTTATCAGATGGTGTTCTTGATTCATCTCCAGGTGTGTTGTCTGGGTCAGATGGGTTTCTTATCTGAGGTTGAGGCTATTATCAGATGGTATTCTCGTCAGATACAGGGGTTCAGATGGTTTTCTTACCAAGGGATTGATATTTTGAGTATCAAATGATAGTTAGTGGCATGAGATTCTGGTGACCGTGTTGGTTTTCTGTTCTTGATTACAGAGATATTCCTCTTCAGGCTACAGCATAGCCCCTGTGTTCGCAGATTGCATTATTTATCATATTGCATCATTGCATTACCATCTGCATTCAACTAACGTGTGTATATTGCAGGTACATATTTTCCCTTCCAGTTCTGGTGTTTGTTCCTAGCAAGACATGGAAAACCTGAAGAGAGTATTGCCCTATAAGTTTCCGTCGCCGAATATCAGTCTATTGTTAGAGTTGATTGCTATTGCTAAGAAGAGAGGAATGGGTGACTTCAGAAAGAGATATGGGAGGATTCTGACCTACGTTTATCAGCCATCTGCCTACGAGACCAGCGGCATCTATACTCTGTTACAATTCTACGACGCGGAGCTCAGGTGTTTTGTATTTCCCGACTTCGTTTTGGCTCCTACCCTGGAGGAGTACTCTGCACTTCTGGATATACCGATCCGTGAGCAGATGCCTTTCTATCGTACGGACGCTGAGCCTAAGCTGGCTGAGCTTTCTACCATCCTGTGCTTGAAAGAGTCTGAGCTGTCTGGGAAGATGATCAGAAGAGGAGACGTATGGGGATTTCCATTGGATGTCTTGGTGGAGAAGGCTCGAGAATATGCCCAGAAGGGTAGCTGGGATGTTTTTGACGTTATCCTTGCTGTATGTGTTTATGGCATCGTGTTGTTCCCGAACATTCCTGATTTTGTTGATTCTGATGCCTTCTATATTTTGGCTGCGGAAAACCCAGTTCCTACTTTGCTGGGAGATATCCACCACTCAACCCACTACCAGAATGAAAAGCGACGAGGAAGGAATGTGTCTTGCTGTGTACCTCTCCTATGCAGGTGGTTCACCAGTCATATGCCTAAGTCAGGCCCGTTTGTCACATCTATCAATTCTCTAGGATGGCCCAAGCGCTTAATGGGATTGACTGCTGAGAACGTGGTATGGGTCATTAAAGAAGTATTTGGAGCTGAAGTCATACTCAAAGGCGAAGGATTCCCGAATGTTCCGTTAATAGGAAGGAAAGGTTGTGTCAACTATAACCCTTCCTTATTGATCAAGCAATTTGGGTACATACCTCAAGGAGCGCCAAAGCCCGAGGAGATACAGGAATCTCTGTATCTCACCGGGGCAATAGGGAAAGAAATGCTGACCAAACTTGAGAAAGCCTGGAAAAACTTGCACAAGAGAGGGAAGCTTTCAGGTAGCAGAGGGGATGCTCGAGTTCCTGGCCCGTATATGGAATGGATTCGTGAGCGAGCTGTGAAGTTCCTTATGCCGTATCCAGCAGTTCAGCCATTGCATCCTCCTCCGGTAGAGGAGCCTACCACTGTGGACATTCAGGTCTACAAGCAGCTGATGGCGGAGAAAGAAGAGCTAGCCAGGGCTAAAGAGGCTTTAGAGCAGGAGAATGCCCAGCTTCGGCATGAAAAGATTGAAACAGGGTATGTTTCTAAGCAGCAGGCTGAAACTCTGAAACATCTGAAGACTACGCTATTGGAATTGACTGAAACCAAGAAGCGTCTAGAGTTAGATGTAGACTCAGTTAGTAGCGTGTTGGCCACCAAGAAGCAAGAGCTGGAAAGGGCCTACACAAAGCTAGCCAAGTTCAGAGAACACTGGGATCTCACTATGACCAAGCGCAAGGGGCGAGAAGAAGAGCTGAAGACACAAATTGCTCAGTTAGAAGAACAGGTCAAAGTGAAGAATGAAGAGCTTGAAGAGGAAGCCTGTCGCCGATACGAGGCCGAGCGAAAGTTGACAGATGCCATGAAGAATTTGGAAGATTTCCAGCATAGAGCAGATGCCAAGAGACCCAAACCTGGGGGCGGTGCCAATGATAAGGCTTGGGAAGACTTTGTCAGAGACATCCAGGGGACGGTCAGGAAGAGGGATCGGCTGATAGAAGGTTTGATTTATCAACCAGATCATGCAGAGACAAAGAAGATGGTCGAGGACTTCCGCAACCGTACCCGTATTTGATTTCTCTTGTATTCTGTATGTTGAGATCACCACCAGGCATGTTGGCTGGGATCCTCCTTATCATATCAGCTGTATGGAGCATAGTTATGTAACTTCTTGACAAGATTGTTATTCTAATGAATATATGAGGGTTTTTCCAAATATTGTCTTTATGGTTTATCTCGTCTTGCTACCACTGACACTGGAATTGGAGGGAAAATATCTCCAATGCACACATGTACGTTAGCATTTTTGTATTTCTGTTTGCATAAATCATACTGCATAGCATTTCTCTAGCAGGTCAGAGCACTTATCCAACCTTTGTTTTCACCAGAAAGTGATTCTCGGGGAATTGTTTGAGGCAAGAGTGGAGTAGTGAAGACAACCAAGGGGCTGAAGTAGATTTGAGCAGAATCAAGCAGCACAGTCGGTTACAGGTAATTGGTGGCTATGTCTGAAGGCAATTTCCAGGTTCCTAACACTTTGGCAGGGTTTGCCACGGCGCCCAACCATCAGTATGATTCTATGGAAGGCTTCCCGCAAGCGAACAATCTAACTGCAGACCAAGTTGTACAGCCAACTGTTGAGAACAGAGATCGGCATGAGCAGTTTGTTGCCCAAAATGAACGCTATCCTCCCGTTAACAATCAATGTGTTGCTTTCCCTGTGATGAATTACCGAAGAGATATTCCAGTGACCGGGTTAGTAGATCCAAGAGCTCTTGACGATGGTAGAAGACTCCGAGTGTTGGAAGAGCAAATGAAAGCCTTGGAAGCGAAAGATGCCGTTAACCTGGATGCTGTGGCCATGTGTTTGGTTCCTGACCTGGTGTTGCCGTACAAGTTCAAAGTACCGGAATTTGAAAAATACACGGGAGATAGCTGTCCAAAGCTGCATTTGATGATGTTCTGTCGAAGGATGACTTCGTTTGTGCGAAATGACCAACTAATGATCCATTGCTTCCAGTATAGCCTGACTGGGGCATCGTTGAGATGGTACGTGCAATTAGAGAGTAATCAGATTCGATCATGGGTGGATTTAGCCAGAGCTTTCATGAAGCAGTACGATTACAACCTGGATTTGACTCCTAGTCTCGTAGATCTGCAAGAATTATCTCAGGCGAAGAATGAATCATTCAAAGGGTATTTACGAAGATGGAAAGAATTGGCTGCTAGTGTTCAACCACCGCTTCCAGAAAGGGAACTGGTTGACATCTTCTTGGGTACTCTGAAAGGCCATTATTTTGACAAATTGTTCAGTTGCACAAGCTTTGTGGGCCTGATGAGGCTGGGAGAGATTGTTGAGCGAGGACTCAGGAGTGGAAAGTTTCGAGGTGTTCCTTACGTCCTAGTTGATAAGATTGAGTCAGTTGTCAGTTCTCAAGAAGAGTGGGAAGTAGGAACTGACGTCACCTCAGAATCTCTAGCATCTCAGGATCAGTTTTCAGACACTTCAAGTCAACGATCATCCTATCGCCGATCGCGTCAGCATGCTCCACGAAGACCAAGGAAGCCTGAAAGGCAGTTTACTCAACTACCAGTGTCGTACAGTCAGTTGTTGCCAGATCTGGTCAGAAGTGGATTGATAGTGCCGAAAGAGACTAAGCCGGTGATTCCACCGTATCCTCCGGGTTTTGATGCCAGCGCCCGCTGTGAGTACCATGTTGGGGCACAGGGGCATTCAACAAATGATTGTAAGGTGCTTAGAAGTCAGATTCAGGATCTGTTAGACTCTAGCCGTATTTGCATCACTCCTCAGGGTTTTGTTCAGATTAATGATTTTCCATCCTCCAGTTGTGTGGGTTCGTCAGTTAATGTCACGGAGGACTCCACAGGAAGTGTGTGCTCTGAAGATTGTCAATCAGAAAGTTCAGTTGTATGGGAGAAATTTCTAGAGGTTTTCGCGTCGGATGCCGCATCTGTTTTCTCTGCTTAATCCGTTTAGCTTTTTGTGCATCAGTATTTGTCGACCACCACCAGGATTGTTGGCTGGGGTCGTTATATTCATACTCATTTGTGCTTACCTGCTGATTTTGTTGGTTGTACATGTGTGGGAGATGTTTGTCTGTGTGCTTATAGCTTGAGTTTCTCTTTGTGAATATGTGTTTGCTTTCTGCGCTGCATTATCATTTAGCAGGTATATCAGAACCGTGGGCCTTATTTCCTCATCATCCAGTTTGTTGCAGGAACTCCTTCAGAGATATGGAACAGAATCAATTTGAATTGGTTGAAGTCCAAAGCCAGCTGGGGCAGATGATGAGAGACATGCAAGAGATGCGTCTGGAGCAGAAGATTCTCAAAGAGGAGAACAGTCAGCTGAAGACCCAAATGAGCTTGATCATGGAAGTAGTCAAGAATGTGCTTAGGAAAGAAGACGATCAGCTATTTGAATCCGCAATGAAGAAGCTCGCGCCACCCGTGCCTGTGGAACCTGAGCAAGTACAACCAAAGATGCATCCAGCTCCACGGAGGATCCAGGAAGGAAAGCCAAAGAGAATGTTTGAGGCACCGCCTATGACCTATGCTGAGCTCTTGCAAACTTTATTGAGGTTTAATCTGGTTGAGAAAAGAACGTTGGAACCACCAACGAGAGCGTTTCCTCAAGGGTACGATGCCAGCAAGCAATGTGAGTTTCATTCCGGGGCATTCGGACATGACATCGAGGGTTGTCATGCTTTCAAGCACAATGTTCAAGACCTGATTGACTCGCACGATATTGAATTCACGCCGGGCGGCGTAGCTGTGCATATTGCTCCTGTCGATGCTCAGATGACAAATATTTCTAAAGCTGCAGTGGGTCAGAAGCGTATCCTGGACTCCATGGTGTCAGAATCTCCAGGCCCACAATTGTTGCCTATTCCTGGGGCAGATCTGAGAAAGAAAATGGCTAAGCATAAGGAGAGTGTTAATCAATACATTGAAGATCAAGAAACCGATGTTGCATTTGATACGAAGGGTGTTCAAGGGTCAACCCGATACCAGCAGCAGCAGCCCCAGCAACAGAATAATCGGGGGTATAAAAGATGCCAGAATCAAGGTCCTTTGGCAAGCCGTCATTTGGAAACTCCTCCTATACCGTACGCACAGCTTCTGCAGACATTGCTTCAGCTCCAATTGGTTCATAAAAGGACAATGGCTCCCTTAACGGGACCACCACCACCGGGGTATGATGCCAACGCTACTTGTGAGTTCCATACCGGGGCACCAGGCCATACGGTTGAGAACTGTAAAGCATTTAAGCACAAAGTGCAGGATCTGCTTGATAGTGCAGCAATCAACTTCGGGCCGGGAGGTCCTAGAATCATCTGAATAAAGGAGGAAGGGCTCTATAATTTGGCTGGGTCGTGGAAAGCAGATCAGGACAGCATCGAATTGCCTCTAATAAAGATAGCTGGTTCAGCAGCAGGGCAGATGCAAAAGCCCGGTTCTCAGAAGCTAGCATATTTTCTTTGTTTTAGCTTGTCATTTCTTTACATTTGTAGTTGCTTTCCTGTTTGAATTTGTAAGCTTGTTTGTAAAACTTGTTGTTTTCATTCAAATTGATGATAATGAAATAAATATGCATGTTTTGATTAAATCCATTCATGTTCACTAACTGTGTTTACAAATGTCCAACGCTTGGTTAAGAAGAATTTGGGGAGGATGACGAAAATGACCGACATGCAAATTCCGATTGTATGCTTTTGAAATAAAACCTGCTGATGATGTACAGGCATTGTTTCAAATCCCTAAACACCGGAGATATAAGGAAGATAATCCCTTGTCAACCCCTTTGAGCCTTGTAGTAGGAGTTCTTTCTGTGAACGAAAAAACCTCAATTTTAACCTGGGGCAGGGTAGGTGTTAGCTAATTTGACCGAGCGTCCAAGTTGCAAAAGGAGTGTCCGTTCGAGGATCAATCGCGTCCCTAAAGGTCGTGCCTAAAAGACCACAACGGTTCAATCAAGAGTGGGACAGTCACATCATTCCCCAAAGAGTCAAACAACCAGTGTCACACGACTTGTTCAAAAGAGAAAAAAAAAACGAAAAAAGAAGAGTCAAAAGCCCGCTAAGTCAAGAAAACTTCAAAACAAATGACTTAGGCAAAAATGAGGGCATCCCGCTGGACTTAAAAAAAAAAAATCAAAAGAAACTCAAAAGGAGTCAGTCCAGGCAAAAGTTAGGGATATGAAAAGGAAAAGATGAAAAGGATCCAAAGAAAAATCTTCGATGGAAATACGAGTCGTGTGACCTCAAATGTCAAAGACGAAAAGTGAGTGGCTGTCACTCCAAAATCCAAAGGTTTCTCGAACTATCATTCCTATTTTCTTTCAACCTCTGAGAGGTGAGCGCTAAGGTCGAATTAGCTGAACGTAGGATGGGAGAACATCAAGGAGAATGGGTGGGTTAAAGTAAACTTTGAGCCTTTATCCTTTCTTTCGAAACCATGAACCTGACCACGTTACAACCTTCAAAAGTCCTAATTGAAGCAGGTCGTTTCGAAAGCATACTCCGGTAAAGGTCGCGTCGATTCTGACTCCTAAAAAGGTTCCTCTTACCATGTTGATACTGATGTTGATAAATGTTTTGCGCATTATATGCTATAAACTGGTTTTTCCTTTTCCCAGTGAACAGATTGGATGTCAAAGCTGTCATATGTGTTGCATTAATACATCTTTTATGCAGAACAACTTGTTTTACTTGCGAGTAAGCGCTTGACAGCAGAAAAGCTCCCTACAATGGAAAGTATGGTCAAGATAGAATGCAGAACGCCCGAATGTTCCGAGAACAGGGGCAAGCTTTTATTGTAATCCCCAGTCAGGGCAGCCTTTCGAAGACAGTTATTCTGGGGCAATCAGGTTGAGGTTCGGTGAATACGCCGCAGTCAGAGGGCACTACTCTGAATCAGATAATCAGGGGCAAGGTCATGGCAGTCAGGGGCAGACCATCTTAAGCACGCAGAAGTTACTCGAGAAGCATTCAAGGTGAAGTATCTCTTGGAAGTTCAGAACACTGAGGCATGTTATATCAGACCATCAGAAAACAGATTTTCAGATTTCCTTTCAAGGACTATCCCCACAGAGGTCCTGTAGGCTGGGGCATATCAGAAGCGAAAGGATTGTTGTTCTTCGTACCAGCAGGGCCATTCAGAGTTATTCGAGCAGATGCAGTCGATTTTCGAGAGCGAGATGATTGCGGGAAGTCGTGTTACTATCCCTTGACTCTTCACTGAAAAGTTGTGTATTCAGGAAGAATGTTTTCCAGCGTCAGTTGTACCTGACCCATCACAGACAGCCTAAGAGCTCAAATCCATGTTTGCGATTACTGTGAAGCCCATCCGTGTTGGCGCATCAATTTCCAGATCCGAGCTTCATCAGCGCGGGAAGACTCCCTCCATTTTCCCCAGCAAAGACCAATTTATCATTGGTATGGGTAAGTTATCCCTAGACGAGTCTAATCATATCCAGCACGTCTGCTACTTCACAGCGGAGTTATATACCCCAGCAGGGTATTACTTCATCAAGGTGTTCGGTTAAGTTCCCAGTATCCCCGGCAGAGTTGATTTCACTCTCCCAGCATTTATTTTGCTAGGACGATTCAGTGATATCCGGGTTATCCCCAGCAGAGTTGGCCTCGCCTTCAACATCTATTTTGCTGAAGTGGTTCTGTACCTAGCTCTCTCCGGCAGCTCGGGCCTGCACTAGCCTATTGCATGCATCATCATATTTTGCATCATACTTGCATATCACTGTCAAAATGCGTAGCATTTCCATCCAGAATGGAGCATTACGCTGTAGAAAGATTAAAGCATTTGCATATGCATACGAAGCATAAGTCAGGTTTTCTATCAGCCTCATATGGCGCGTGAATTACTCTGTGATCAGTTCAGGGGCATTTATCCAGCAACAGTATTCAGGCAGTTCAGCAGATTATTTGTGTCTCAGATTATACAATAGTTATGCTTTGATCAATCGGTCATCTGATATCGACAAACTTTCCTTCCCGTCAATTCATATTGACGATGTGTTCCTTCGATAAGTGGATTTCTCCGTCTATCATTAGACGTCTTGAGTACGAATGTGGTTTTCTTTCCGTCTATCCATAGACGATGTGAAGTTGCAGGTGATCACAGTGGGGCTTCAAGAAGGGGTTTCCCCAGGATGTGCTTTTCTTCCCGTCTATCAGTAGACGATGTGAAGTTTTGATGGATTTTCAATAGGGTTCAGAACAGAGCTTCTCTAGTAAGTAGCTTTTCTTTCCATCTATCAGTAGACGATGTGAAGTTTCGGGTTACCGTCCAACGGGTTTCTTATTGCCAGATCATACGTATGATGAGGCGTTTCCCCAGTGAGTCTTCTCCGGCTATCTTTGGTTGTTGAGGGGTTTCAAAATGACATGTCGGATAGTGGTTTTCTTTCGGTTTATTGGATGAGATGGTGTTTCAAGAGGGACTTTCCTGACTGTCAATCCTTATTGATGTCGAGGCTCTTCGAAGAATGTTCAGTTTTCGTGATTGTCAATTCTTATTGACGACATGGTTCCTCAAAAGGTGGTTTTCTTCCCGTCAGTCCATACTGACGATGTGGCCCCTTCAAGGATATTGGTCTTTCCATCAATCCCCGTAGACAGAAGGATTCTGAAATTCAAAGGATGGTGTTGAATTGCGTTATGGTGTCTTTCCGTCTATCTTTAGATGATGTGGGTATGGAGATTAAGAATTTCTTTCCGTCTACCCTTAGACGATGAGAATATTGATTTGTTTCATCAATCAGGATGATGCCGTCTACCCTTAGACGATGAGAATATTGATTTGTTTCATCAATCAGGATGATGCCGTCTACCCTTAGACGATGAGAATATTGATTTGTTTCATCAATCAGGATGATGCCGTCTACCCTTAGACGATGAGAATATTGATTTGTTTCATCAATCAGGATGATGCCGTCTACCCTTAGACGATGAGAATATTGATTTGTTTCATCAATCAGGATGATGCCGTCTACCCTTAGACGATGTGAATATGGAGATTATGGTGTCTTTCCGTCTATCCTTGGACGATGTGAATTTGGAGATTACTTCATCCCGTCTACCCTTAGACGATGCGAATTTGGAGATTACTTCCTCCCGTCTACCCTTAGACGATGTGAATATTGATTTGTTCATCAATCAGGATGATTCCGTCTATCCTTGGACGATGTGAGTATGAAGATTACTTCATCCCGTCTATCCTTAGACGATGTGAGTTGGGAGATTAATGTTGTTTTTCCGTCTATCATTAGACGAGGTGAGTATTCAATCAGGGTGTCTTCCCGTCCATCTTTGGGCGATGTGAGTATATTTCTCTTCCTGCCTATCAGTAGGCAATGTGAAAGGATCAGGTATTTTGTTGCAGCCCTCAGGGTTCGTTATATGGGGTATCACAAGCAACGGGTATTCAAATCAGGAGTTCTTTATCAGATGATTAATCAGTTTAGTGCCGCAATAACTGGACTCGGTTTTCTGGACTTTATTCCCCAAGCAGTTTACAGTATATGCTCGCGGTTGGAAAATTTTCGGGTTTTATTTGTATTCAACCGTCTCGTACCTCTGAATGTTTGAAGGCTGAGCGCTCTTCAAACCCTTCAGGTCCAAGTCGCTTGAATAGGGGCAGCTGTTGCACCCTAAAATTTGACCAACCGATTCTCCTATCTGACTCATGATTAAAATTCATATTCACAGCTCAGACATGTGATATTTGTGCACAAGCGGGGGATATCAGAGTTTACAGCTTGATTTTCATCTATCAGATACGGCAGATCCAGTCCAGATCACCAGGGTTTTATTTTCAGGAAATTGTGCGCTCCTCGGTGATTTTTAGCTTGCACAATGATTTTGATGATATTCTGATGCCCGGGGCTCTCTGTTCGATTCGATCTGGTCTCGTGCGCTCTTTCATGGCGGTCATTTGCATTCATCTGCATTTTTAGGATTTTAATAGACTTTTGCGAATTTTTAATAGGCTTTACAGATTTTTCTGGAATTTAAATAGGGTTTTTGTATTTTTAATAGTTCAATTCTCTTTTTAGGATTTTATAGAATTTTTAAATAGATTTTTAGAACAAATAAGATTTTAAATAGTTTTTAGAATAATAAAGAAAAAGGGGAATATAGTGTTTCTTTTATTACTAATAGATGTTAATAGTTTAGAATTTTTCTATAGATTAAAATAGGTTTAATTGTTTTTAAATCATTTTTAGAATTTTGTATAGATTTTTAAATAGGTTTAATAGTTTTTTTTACCATTTGTAGAATATACTAGATTTTAAATAGAGCTTTAATCTTTAATAGATTTTTCTTATTAGTTAAATTGATTAACTAGTTTTTTTAATAGAGATTATTAGGATTTTATTAGTTTTAGATTTAATTAGGTTAATATAGAGTTAATTAGGTTTTAATCATTTTTAGGCTTAATTAGGATAATCAGGATTTAAATCTTTTGTTTAGGATTTAATTGAGTTTGTTAGATTTTATTAGGATTAATCATTAGCTAATTAGGTGTTAATTGATTTTAATTAGACATAATTAGGTAATTGTTTTTAATTCAGTTGTTGTACAGGTTCTGCCCAGATTTTCGTGGGCCAAAATGCAGTTTTTGGAAGCCCAACGTGTGATATTCAGTCCAAGTCAATTTTTTGTGCAGTTTTTGGCCAAGGAGCGCCACTTGTCAAGTATATAAGGCCCCACGCGTCCCACTCAGGAGGACCCACCTCACACCACTCAGACTTCCCCAGCTCGCGCCACGTCTCGCCCCAGCTGTCCCACACTCTCTCTCTCTCTGTGCATGCGCGCCACTTGTCACCTCACAGCTATCACCGGAGCTTCACCAGAAACCTCACCGGCGGCCATGCATCCGCCGTAACCTCCCACCGCCGGTGACCCCCAACGTCTTCCGGCCACCGCAACGGCTCGCCGGAGTTCGTTTCACACCCAGAATCCCCAGAAACTCATCTTCTTCTTCCGATCAACTTCCCATCGTCTTCACCAACATCCAATCCTCTCCTCTTTCTTCTCCGTTCATCAGCTACCACCGATCAACATCAACAACAATCTTCCAGATCTTTGAAGATCCTCCTCAGAACGTCTCCAGAAATTTTCAGTTCATCATCAACCATCAACTTCATCCGTTTTTTCAAACAGTCTTCACCGGCCATCTCCAGGAATTGTTCAACCTTCAACATGTTCGAAGACCTCCAATGATCTTCGAAGAAGCTCCAGATCGTTGACGACCTTCATGCGTTTCATCAGCGTATTCATCTTCCAACGCCACTTTCCAAGAAGTTCATCGTCGTTCTTGAACATGATCGTCACCAACAATCTTCGTCAGCATTCGTCAACATGGATCTCCAGATCCTTTTATCGTTCAAGCTAAAACTCGTCCAAGCAACTCCATCGATCCTCGTCAAATTCCAGAAGCTTCAAGAATTCAATTGCGCTCCATAAACCAGGTAAACGTCCTTGATTCGGTTGGGTTTCCTTGTTGATAGCTGTGAGGTTTTAATTACGTCTTAGGTTCAGATTAGGTGAGTGGATTTGAGTGGGGTAAGGGTTTCAGTTTGAGATTCGTGGAGAGTTTGAGTAGTTGTTGTGGGAGGTTTTCTCAGAGAGGGTGAGGGAGAGAAGAGAAGATGACGGCTAGGGTGAGAGTGAACAGTAATTAGGGTTTGGGGGAGGAATTAGGTTTTGTTCCCTGAATAATTGGATTAGGGTTAGAGTATTGGGCTTAGGCCCAAATGTGTTTCTGAACACTACCCCAGTTTACTCGTTCCACCCCACCCTGCGTGAGAGACTGAATGAATTGATATGGGCCTTAGGCCCTTATTGCTTTTCGCACCCCCCTGGGCGTAGGCCCAATGAAAATAACTGGGAAATCTGCTAGTCTGCACCCCCTGCGTTTTGCATCTATTTTTTGTTGTGTAATGAGTTTCTGGTAAGTGCTGGGCCTGCGCCTCATGCTATCTGCACCACCCCTGGGCATAGGCCCAATGATGAATAACTAGATTACTTTGCTGTTTAAACCCCCCAACTTTATTCCATTTTTCTTTTATTTTGTTTTTTCTTTTATATTTTTCATGCTTTGTAAATAAATCATAATAAAATGTAAATAATTGATTTTTCAATTCTTCTTTTTTCTACCATTTCATGAAAATGTTTAGAAAATTAAATAAAAATAAAAATGTCATTTTATTTTTGTTTGTTATTTTTTTTGGTATATTTTCCATTTAATTGATTTCTTTTAATTTTTTTAATGCATACATATCATTAGAAAATTCATGAAAAATAGTAGATTTAGTCAAATAATTCCATTCTTTTTTCTGTAGACTCGTAATTCAGTGTAGAATTTTATAGTATAAAAACATTAGCTTAATCATGCATTTTCATTTTAATTGCATTTTTTCACTGTTATTGATGTTGAATAAATTGGTCTGTGGATATGTCTGTGTTGCTGATTTCAGTTCTTTCATCTGGTACTGAATTTTGTTCTGATTTTTCAGTATGTTGTCTTAGAGCCATGTAGGTCTCCCATTAGATTTTTGATAGATTTTTGTAGGGTGTCCTGATGTGATTTGTCTGAGCCTGAAGATAGGAGAAGTCTTGATGACTTCTGACTTTGAAGTTCAACTGTGGTTGAACTTCAGAGATAGTTCCTTGAGGTTTGTTGGCCTGTGGTTTCTTCTTGAAGGTGGGAGCTGATGGAGGTCCTGCTGGAGCTTGCAAGGATGCAGTGGATTGAGGCTTAGTCTAGGAGCTTGTTGTCTGTTTGTGAGGTTCGAGATCCTGAAGTTTGAAGGGAGTTTATGGTACTTTCCTGAGGAAGGCACTATGAATGACTTTCATTCTTTCCTCTCACCTCTTTCTTAAGTATCCAATGATGTCGGAGCCGACTTGTGAGTTTAATTTCTCCTGAGGAGGAATGTAAACTGATCACATGTTGTTGAGCCACATGGGATACGATTCCTAAGTGGAAGCCTCCTAGTACTTTCCTGAGGAAGGTCCTATGGGTCTATTCACTTAGTTCCATTAGTTTATCTAGGATTTCTTAAGTATCCAGTGATGTCGGAGCCAACTTGTGAGTTTAATTTCTCCTGAGGAGGAATGTAAACTGATCACAGTTGTTGAGCCACGTAGGATACGATTCCTAAGTGTCAGCCTCCTGGTACTTTCCTGAGGAAGGTCCTATGAGTCTGCTCACTTAGTTCCCTTAGTGCATATAGGTTTTTCTCAAGTATCCCGTGATGCCGGAGCCTTCATGTGAGTTTAGTTTCTCCTGAGGAGGAATGTAAACTGATCACAGTTGTCGAGCCGCATAGGATATGACTCCTGAGTAGTAACCTCCTGGTACTTTCCTGAGGAAAGCACTATGGGCTTGTCTGCTTAGCTTCCTTTTCTCTGGTAAGCTTGTTCTGAAGCGTGGAGACTGGGATTGATTCCTCTTGCTTAGGATTTGATTAGATTTTTGCTTAGATCTTTGCTTAGGGCTTTGTATAGAGTTTTGTTTGAGAGATAGATTAGGAGCTTGTTTCAGGTTTGTTAGAGGCCCTGCTCAGGGTTAGTCTCTTTGTATTGTTTGACTTGTATGATGTTGTGTTGAATTAGACTTAGGTGTTCATCTAGATAGTTCTGAATAGGTGCATCTTAGAAGTAGACTTGGTGTGCATGAGAAGTTGAGGTGGTCCTCCTTCTGCTTGTTTGTTATTGAGTGGCTTTGCTTGTTGGTATTTGGTAGAGCTGAGCTCCCTTGCCTTTGTGGTTTGCGGCCTCTGTGCCTTGTTTGTTTAGTTGTTGCATTCACGCATATTTGCAGTATTCCTTTACTTTGCAGTTTCTTGTTTGTAGTTTAGTCCTGTTGCCATGATCCCTTAGGAGCTCTGACTTCTCCGCTGCGGAGTTGTTATGATAGACATTAGGATAGTCAGCCAGGTGTGATAGCAGTAGGAAGATTCCCCTGTTTCTCAGCTATAGTTCTAGGGTTTCCCTTTCCTTTCTGTAGGAGCGTTTGAGTAGCTTGATCCGTAGTTAGCTGAACTACAGCTGCTCTGATTCTTCGTACCAGACGAAGATATGTAGGCATAGGATGCGATATCCTAGCGAGCACACTAACAACTAACCTTTGTTCTCTCGCGGCTGTGCGATCGAGACTTTCCCGCTAACGACTAATTGATATCCTTTTCTCTTGCCCGAATGCATTTGAGACCAGATCGTATTTGTAGGTTCCCGAGCCTTTAGGACCAGTTGTTTTCTCACTGTTGTGTGAGAGCCCCTGTTTACCCGTAGTTAGTCGAACTACGTTTGCTCTGATCTTCCATACTGTGTGGAAGTACGTAGGCACAGGACGCGATGTCCTGGCGAGCAACCTTTTCCCGTTTAGACGTAGGAAGTCGAACTACGTTGACTCTGACTTTCCCATTGCACGAGGGAATACGTAGGCCCAGAACCCCGTATGTTCTGTCGAGTCCTGTCCTTTTATTTTCTTTTCAGACCAGCCATTAGCGTAGATAGATAACACACCCTTTTACCTATAAACTCCAAGCGTGGATCCCGTCGAGTACGACGGACGTGAGGGGTGCTAATACCTTCCCCTTGCGTAACCGACTCCCGAATCCAGGTTTTGGTTGCGATGACCATACCTTTTCCCGTCTTTGCGAGGTTTACTTCGAGCGTTTCCTTTCCCGCTCTGAGGGATAAATAACGCACGGTGGCGACTCTCCTGTCAAGCCGGCGCCGATTTTCGCAGTAGCGACAATTGTCACCGTAGCTATATCACTTTGCTCATCCGCTAATACCTCTGCAGGTTTTTCAACTGTCGTTCTGTCGAATTGCAACGTGCCTTCATCTATCAAGGTCTGAATACCCTTCTTTAATTCAGCACAACCCCCAGCTTGGGTCCAACACTCTAGACAAAACTCATCGCAGCCCGGATACACACCTCCTTTCAATAACCTACTCTTTATCTCACACAACGGTGTTTTTAGTTCATCAACATTCATGATCAAGTTCAAACCCTCCTCGGTCAAAATAGCATTTGCCCCATGGTTGGGCATGGGCTGCTGTACTATGTTCGGACCTGCTTGTCCAAAATTTATGGCTTTGCTATCCAACAGATCTTGCACCACATGCTTGAACGCGTGGCAAGTCTCTATGTCATGGCCAGGAGCCCCGGAGTGGAACTCGCAGTGCTTATTCGTATCAAATCCGAACAGAGGAGTGCCCGTCATTGGCGCCATAGTCCTCTTTTCCACCAAATTCAAACCCAGTAATGTTTGGAGTAACTCCGCATACGTATAAGGAGGCACATCAAATACTCTTTTCGGCCTCGCGTTAGGAAACCTCCTCTGTCCCTGATTTGGCCTCTGCTGCTGTTGTTGTTGCTGCTGCTGCTGTGGTGGTATCTGCTGTAGTGGTATTGGTTGTTGATGAAGTGGAATTGTGACACTTGCCACCTGTTGCGGATGATTGTACTGATTCCGTTCTCTTCCCCGACCTCGGCCTCGGGCCCCGAATACTGCACTTGTGTCACCTTAACGGCGACCACCGAAAGCTCTTCTGTTACTGTCAGCTGAAGTAGATTCCTCAGCTTGGAATCTCCCCATTTTAATATTACTTTCAACCTTCTCTCCCATCAAGATTAGATCCGAAAAGCTGCCCAAAGAAGCGGGAAACAGCTTGTCATAAAACATACCGGTAAACGTTCCTATGAACATATCATTCATCTCCTTCTCAACCAAAGGAGGATGAACCCTTGCAGCCATGTCGCGCCACCTATGCGCATATTCTTTGAAACTCTCATCTTTCTTCTGCGACAACCCCTGTAACTGGACTCTGTTCGGTGCCAGGTCACTATTGTACTTATAATGAGCCACAAACGCTTCAGCCAGCTGCTTCCAAGTCTTTACCTGAGTAGGCTCCAATCCCATGTACCATTCAAGGGAAGGACCAGACAAGTTGTCTTGAAAGAAATGCATCAGCATTCTTTCATCGTTCGAATACGCCGACATTCATCTATAGTATGACCGCACATGCACCTTCGGACAAGTATCTCCCTTATATTTGTCAAATGTGGGAGCTTTAAACTTTAGCGGTACCCTCAGGCCAGGCACCAAACCCATTGTGGTCATATCTAAACCAACAACACTTTGATTCACAACACCTTTCATCTGCTCCTCGAGCATCTTGATTCGCTGAGCGTTGTCTACAGGACCTTCAAAACCTCCACCAGAGAAAGCATCTTCTTGCTGGTCTTCTATCCAATTACCGTTTCCATTTCCGTATCCATCATACCCATTGTTACGACCAAATCTAGTTTGATTCATCACAGGGCCCCGTCCTCTATTTCCATACCCTTGAGCGACCCCGGCAAGTCCAAAAGGCATCATTCCCGCACCATTTCCGTTACCGAATCCACCATAGCCCTGATTGGCATTACCAAATCCATCCTGTCCGAAGCCCTGAGCGTTGAAGCCGAACTTCCCATCCTGGTTAGCATAATCAAACCCCTGGTCGGCGTATCCAAATCCGTTGTTACCGAAGCCATTACCTCCAATATTGTCACCGCCCAGATTGGCATCTCCGAATCCAACGTTGTTAATGACAGTCTCATTACCGATTCCTGTATTACCGTTCCCAGCGCCAGCGCCATTGTTCATATTCCCAGTAGGTATATTCGTCACAGGTGGAGCTACTGGTGTAGGAGTACCATCCCCATGAATGGTGTCAACGCGCACAGAATTGTGGTCTTCGTTTCCGTTCCCGACATTTCTCGCTAGCAATGGCTGCACCAGAGTTTGCAAGTTTTCCTGTCCCTTCACAATTGTCTCCATCGTCTGCATGAACAACGCCATCTTCTCCCACATTTCCTGCATCTCACTCTGCATCTGATCCATAACTCTTTTGCAGTTGGTACGAGTAGAGTATCGGTGCGGGCGTTGACTTTCAATCCTGAAAAGACCTGATGAAATGTAGGAGATGAGATACAATTCAATAATTACCTGTAATGCAATATGAATGCGAATGCGATTATGTAAATATGCTACAGGTCATATTCCCCCGATTCTAGTTCCAGAGAGAAAGCCATTATGGCAATGGAATCCCTATTCAGCAAGCAATAAATCAGAAAATCCTCATATATAACAAATGCCAAGAGGCTGAGTACTGAATACAACCGAAGAGACCTCGGCCAACAAGTCTGGCGATGGCCCAAATATGAGTACAAATAACAAAGGTAAGGCAAAGATACGTCAGGCCAAGTGGCGTGCTCGGACGTCCTCCAATATCCTCATCGTCTCTGAGTGTCCTAGTCGGGAGATCAACTCCTGCATCAGTACAGCATGCCGCTCGGTAGTGGCTCTCGGCTTCGCGGCGTCGTCCCGAGGAGCTCCTTTGCTCGAACTCTCGTCAGATCTGTACCTCTTGGAACCGGCCTTCTCCTTGCAACCTCTCGACTTCTCGGCACCTTCGCTGACTCTGAGATTAGCAGTACTCCTCAGGGATGTTACTTCAACAATCCGTGCTTCCTGGGCTTTAACCTGTGCTTCCAACGTGGCAATCTGCATTTTCAGTTTGTCTTCACGCTCTTTCCGCTTGGTGAGTGTGGCCTCCCTTAAAGCCTCCCACTTTCTGATACGAGCATAAGCCTTGCTTAGAAGTTCCTTCTTGGATGTAAGTACCTTGCTAACCCCGTTCAAAGCTATCCCTACTTTTTCTCTCTTGTTGGTCGCTTCTGTCAGCTCTGATCCCAACCTGTTAATCAATTCGGTCTGTTCCTTCACCGTGAATGTGGCTTCCTTCTTCTCTCGTCGTAACTGGAAGATCTCCTTCTCTAACTCCTCGTTAGCTTTCTTCAATTCCTCATTTGCAGCCAACAACTTGTTATATTTCTCGCTCTCTTCTGCAGGAGGTACCTCAATCAATGGAAGATACAGTGGTTCCACAGCGGGATAAGGCATCAAAGACATACGAGCTCTCTCACAGACCCAGGCCACATAAGGATCATAAGCTCTGTTTTTGCTCTTACCGAGCAAAGCCTTCCCCCTCTTGTGGATGCTAGCCCACGCATGCCTCACCCTGATCAAAGTAGTCTCGTCTAAGGAGCCTGTGAGATACAGAGACTCCTGTATCTCAACCTCAATAGGAGCATCTCTCAAGGCATAACCAAACTGTCGTACCAATAGTGAAGGATTATAGTTGATGCAGCCTTTCCGTCCAATTAGGGGAACATTCGGAAAGCCACCGCAACTATATATAACGTCAGTACCAAGCATACCCCGATCAAACCAAATGATATTCTCAGCAGATAGCCCCATCAACCGGGACGGCCAATCCAAATTATCAACAGTATCAACAAACGGCCCAGTCTTCGGAAGGTGCCTCTGGAACCACCTGTACAGGAGAGGAAAACAGCAGGATACGTTCTTGCCATGATGTTTCTCATTCTTGTAGTGGATAGAATGATAAACATCGCCCAAGAGAGTAGGCACGGGATTCTTCGAGGCGAGAATCAGGAAGGCATCTGAATCAACAAAGTCTGGCACATTAGGAAACAAGACAATCCCGTAAATGCAGACAGCCAGAATAGCACTAAAGGCAATCCAACACCCATTCTTCGCGCACTGCGCGGCCTTCTCAACTAGGACAGATAAGTGAAAACCATAAGCGTCGTTCAACTTGACTAAGCCTCCTGGAAACTCATAAGCGTCCAGACTGACAATCTCGGTGAGTGTAGCTAATTCAGGCTCGGTATCACTGTGTACAAAGGGCATCTGGTCTAGCACGGGAATATCCAACATGACATGATACTCTTCCAAAGTGGGTGCAAGAATGTAGTCTGGAAACAAGAAACGTCTCAGCTGCGGCTCATAAAACTGCATCAAAGTATACACCCCAGTAATCTCGAAAGCCGAAGGTGTGTACAACAAGCTAAGCAGCCTCCCATAGGATACTCTGAACCCAGCCCTCACACTCTCATCTGCCAAAGCAACTAAACCCAGTAATGAACTGATGTCTGGTGACTGCAACCTGTAAGCAACCGTCTTCTTCAGGGACTCCATGCCTGGCTAGAAGATGTCCTAGAATCAGAGGGGAATAATCACCTGCAACATAAATACATGTTAATGAAATGCAAACATGAAAATGCACATGCATATGCAAACATGGGATCAAGTGCCATGCTGATAGACTGGGTTGCTCTGTACTGAAGCCTTGAGAACCAATCAATCTTTATTTCAACCCAAACCAACCACTCAAAAGAAACCTGTAACCACAGCTCACTGATAAAGGTAAACCAGGTATTCTGAGGTCAAAGGTTCCCTGCAAACAGACCCTTCTACCCCTCACAGGTGTGTACTTAACTCGCATACGAGGTACGACATCCTATGCGGTTCAACGTCACAGACTTTCAAGAGCGATGATACGATAACCAGAAGGTGTGGCATCAACATCCCTTGAAGCGACCTCACTTAGTTGAATCCCAATTGATAGGTTCCTGGAGTCGACAATCCTCGGGTCAGACAACTAGTCGAGCCCTAAGGGCCAGGCAAGAAGCATCAAAGAGAATCTCGTCTGAGTGAGATTTCGTAGCTAGCTGGTGCGAGCTAAGCAAGCAGGCTAACCACTACTCTTTCTCTAAGTCTATAGGTGTACTCAAGCCTGGGTTTGGCTTATCTCTCAACAGATTACCCCCTCATACCCACAGCAATAATCACAATAAAATAATGCTGAAAGTAAAATACAGAAACGTAAATCCATACAAAATCCTCGACGGGAAAACAAGCGCTAGGATTGACTCGCGTAGGGAACCGTTGGAGTCCCCAGCATAGTCGCCAGCTGGCGCTACTGCGAAAATCGGCGCCGGCTGAACAGAAGAGTCGCCACCGTGTGTTATTTATCCCAACAGAGGGAAAGGAAACGCTCGAAGTAAACCTACCGCAAAGACGGGAAAGGAATGGTCATCGCAACCAAATCCTGGATTCGGGAGTCGGTTACGCAAGGGGAAGGTATTAGCACCCCTCACGTCCATCGTACTCGACGGGATCCACGCTTGTTTTCTAGTACGGATTGTTATTCTATCTATTCTACAGGTCTGAGGGTTAAAAGAAAATAAAATGACTCGGCAAAGTATCGCACTTTATGCCTACGTATTCCCGTCTGGAACGAGAAATCAGAGTCAACGTAGTTCGCCTACCTACGGGAAAGGAGGGGAAGGTTTCTCGCTAGGATATCGCATCCTATGCCTACGTACTTTCACACAGCATGAAAGATCAGAGCAAACGTAGTTCGGGCTACGGAAGACACAGATTTTTTTGACTGTTTTTTATCCTTCTGAAAAAGGTTTTCTCCTGATTACGGGTCCAAGCGGACAAAAATGACTCTTTGATTGGTTTACAGTCTTTTACGCAAGAACTGTCTTTTATGACGTTTGCAATCTCTGACGCACTAGAGACTATGATTTGAGGGCGACTACGTCGTATGTCACCCTAAGGGTAACACACTAAGCAATTAGATTACTGAATAGTGACCCTCCAGCAACCTTTCTCAAATAGCTTAAGACTCGTAGCGTACGACATTGATTATCCTTATTACTGTGTTTTTGAAGTGTTTTGAGAGGGAAGAGAAAGACTCTAACCTAGGGTTAAAATGGAAATCAGAATCTACCCTAATGTTGGCATGCATGGGTGAAAGCCTAATGTCTGTCATATTTCTCTCTTGCACAGAGAGAAACAGAGATCCTAAGGGGATAAACGGAAAAGCAACATCATATATACAGTAAAGCAGTAAAATGCATAAATGCAGCAGTACAAGCAAGGCAAGGGAGTCCCACTCAACCTCGAACCTAGAAAACAACAGGCAAAAGTGAACAAAATTCACTTTAAACCTAACAGGGTAATTATCAAACAATACAGTCAGGAAAATCAAACAATACATCAACAGCTCTAAACAGCACCAACAACTCTAAGCAGCAAAATCTGATAGAAACAGCAACAAGTCACCAACACCTTCAAGCAAGGTCTTTATCCATCTACAAGCTCCCAATAAGCATCCAAGCTTCAAGATCAACAGCAAGCTACCACAAGCAGAAACTCTAAACAGTAGACAGCATCAAACAGCTAAGCAGCAGTAAATCCTACTTCAAACAGTTGCACAGCTCTGACAGCACCAGCTCCTCTCTCTAGCAGTCTTCAAGGTAATGAACTTCATCTTCAATCTTCAAGGGATTCTTCAAATCAAGCTCTCCAACAGAGAAATGGTTATCAGAAGAAATTGAATGTCAAACAATTCATTGACGACCAAAGGAAGTCTATGGATAGTTGACATTATAACAGAATGGTTCTCTCAAAGTTCTACCTCTAAGGTATGGCCACTGATCTCTCCTAAGGAGAGAGGTGAATACCATAAAGGGACTTTATGTCATAGAGAAGAATGGAAGCAAAGGAAGCTATCCATGTTTATGAAGGAATTTCTATTTTAAGGCTCTTCCTATACCCTATATCCTATGGTCTTCAAACAACTCCAAGCAAGCCAAGCAACCTTCATCAAGCCTTGACTTTGATCTTCAATCTTCATTTATTGATCCTTTCCAAACTCCACAAGCTCTAACCAAGCCCACACCCCAAGCAAAAGCCCAAAAAGCCCACACAACAAAATAAACCCCAAAATGGGCAAACCAAACAAGCACACAATTGCAAAATATACTAAAAATAGTAAAATAGTGTTTACAAGCCTAATATTAATTCTAAGGGAAATACTATGTCTACCCTATATACCCCATAGGTCCCATACTCTAATTCAATCTAAAAAACCCAAAAATAAAATGTTCAAGTGCACCTATGTTGTGTATAAACCCTAATCTAACCATCCTAATATCATCTAATCAAAACTAATCAAAACTCAATTATAAAATCATGGAATAAATCCAGGGGTAAGCTCAAGTTTATATCTACTTACTCTAAAAAGAATAGCACTAAAATGTAAAGGGAGCTAGCTAAACAAAAATCTACAAAATTACATACAAACTAAATTCAATAAAAAACAACTAAATGTAAAATATTCACAAAAAATAAATAAAATACCTAAACTAATATTTTTATTTATTCACAATTTTCTTGAAACCATTATTAAAGTGTTGCAAAAATTCCCATGTCAAAATATTTCTTTTTCAATTTTTTATGATTTTTCAAAGTTGTAAAGAAAAATGGATTAAATGAATTAAAAAAGGAAAACACTTTGGTGCAGATAGCAAGAAACTAAGACATGCGAATCAGCTGGGCCCAACTGGGGGGTGCGTGTATCAAAGCGCCTTGGGCCCAGATATATGTCAGAAAATAAAAAAGAAAATCAAAGAAAAAAAGAAAATAAAACGGTGTAAATAGCAGTCAAAACGCGTGCAATACTGGATGGGCCATGAAAGGGGGGTGTCAACAACACAAATCCACTCAAGCCCAATGCTTCACTTAAATGAAACGACTGTGTTTCGCGTTTCAGCAAAAACCCTCACAAACTGAGACTCCATCTCGTCCACACGATCCGTGCTTTGGTCAAAAGTCAGCGCACATCCAATGGCTGAGACATTATCTTCCTCATTTGAATCAAGTTGGAGCCAAAACTCCATTGATGGACCTCCAAGAACACTCAGAATGCAGCCAATCGAACCTCGTCAATTCTTGATCAAAAATCATAAAATAAAACCCTAACACGCTCTATTTTTCACCCTGATTCCATCTATGGTATCATCATCCATTTATATCATCTCTAACAGCAAACACGATTCCATCTCCAAAATTGATCAGAAATTCAATATTCACCATTCATCAAATTAAGTGTCCTAATTTCTTCATCACCTAACACTGATCATATAATGCTATAGAACTCACTCTAATCCTCAATATCCACTCAGTTCTTGATCCAAACATAAAGTGTGTTGCTATGTGAACCATCACCAATTCTTCTCAAACTCTCCAGAAAGTTTCACCTAGCCACATACTAACACTCTAACTTAACAAATCAACCTAATTATGCCTAAATCGAGCCATAATTCGAAACTTACTAACCTGATGAAATGAGGAAAATAGATGGTGAAAACCTCCAAATCAATGCTTGTCCTGCTCCAAATTCCTTCAGTATGATGCTTGCTTGCTTCTGTATGCACTAGATTCTCCTCTAACAGCTTGGATTCTTGAAACAGAATTTCACTTGCAGTTGGATATGTGAAAACTCAAGAACACGATTTGGCCAATGATCCACTCTGGTTTTGATCTCTACACACTCAGTGATGATTATTGAATTGAATTCAATCAAGAAATTGGATTGATTCTGAAGAAAATGAAGAACTCGATGATGAATTGCAATGGAGGGAATTGAAACTCAATATTGCTTCTCTGCACCAAATGACACCCAACCCTGATTTAGATCAACTCAAATGACTTTATAGGTGATGTAGGAAGGATCTAGAAGTTGCTGGAATGATCCTATGAGAAATTAGATATCTCATGTCATGGTAAATACTTTAATGAGTTTCAAAAAACCAGTTGGAGTTTGGCCTATTATAGCCCATGAACAAAGCTTGAATTTCTCTCCAAATGAGAATTAGAATGTGCTTGGATGGTTCCTTGCATTGTAATTCACTCCTAGCTTGGTTTGGCAAGTGTAGCTTCTTATATAAGTAACCAATGATAAGTCCAAGTTCTTGACCTCAAATTCAAAATCCAATGGTGTCAATGATCTCAAAACATGTTTTCCCTTCAATTTGGTATATCACATGATGTATTTTGGCTTTGGATCAAAAAATCCCAAATTTGGTCACTTGAAAATGGACTTTTACCTTCCACATTTGGTCAATTTTATCATTTTGAGTTCCATGCATTTCCAAACCATCATAACCTCTTTCCTAGACTCAAAACATCATTTTGAGCAAGTTTTATGTTGAACATTTTTCCATTTGAAGCTTGCAAGTAGGAGTTTTAGGCATATGCTTGAAATGACCTATAATCTTACTTTCCCAAAATACCCCTGGCTTGTCAAGATCATAAGTAGAGTTCCACAAATCAGAATGAGGCATACCATACCTTTCTAGAAATCTGAGATCATGAGGAACAACTTTCATGTTTACCAAAAATCCATTTGAAAACTCCTTGTGTGGAAAAAGTTGCTTGGAAATCAAGTAACTTTCACAGATAAATTCCAGTGTCCTCAGATGACCTGTAACTTGCAAGAACCATAACTTGAGTTCTATAAATCTCCTTGATGCCTTCCACCACTCAAATTAAAGGTATTGAGATGCTCTACAAGTTTCATGTTGGCCAAAGATCCATTTGAGACTTGCATTTTTAATTATTCTTCTTGGAAGTTTGACCTGAATCTTACACAGAAACCCTAATTTAGAAACTTCTTTTCTTCTTGATTTTTCTTGATTTCTCTTTGGTTCAACACCACATCCCTATCCACATATCAAATGATGAATCCCACATCCTTCAAATAGGCCTTGATGCCCTTCAATCAACCATTAGACCTAGGGTTGACCTAGGTGAAACCCTAGTTGACTGTCTTCAACTGTAGCTCTTGCAACCACACCAATAAATTGTCTTACTTTCAAAATGACCCTCTAGGTCTTCCATGATGTCTACACACATTCCATGCCTCAGTCCATAGCTCACAACCTCTATGATGATCTTCAAATACTCCCCAGATAGGCTATAAATCCACTGCTTGATCTATTAACTTCTCAAAGCTTCACCTTCTTTCTTGGTGACTTGAATAGGCTTGAATCTTGATAAAAACCTTTTGGATATACTCCTTGAGATGAGAATAGCACTTGATCCCTTGTTGGATGACTGATGGGCTAAAGACGTGTCTACTTATGCGTCTAGCGGTATCTTACTGCAAGTGCACAGCCTATCGAAGTAATATTTAAGATTATCGATCCACAGGGATTCTATTGTTACTTAGTGCTAGATGAACTTCTAGTTTAGCTAAGGCGAATGGTTGTCACGATTGTTGTTGGTTTTTAAGACTATTAAAGGCGGAATTAAATTTAAGTTTTTAATAAAATAATACTAAGGCGGTCGGTATGTAATTATACTAACTTAGGTGGGTCAATCTAACCTAGGCTTATAAAGATGTTCGCTTAATCTATTCGGTAGAGATTACTAGTTTAAATACCCTCAACTCACACTCTCGTGGTCTTGTATCAGATCTTATCCCTAAAGCCCTATGCCTGCTCTCGCTAGCCCATAAGTGTTTAGAGGTAATTTTTGGAGACTAAATAATTCTAACTTATCTTAAAGCGCTCTCGCTGTGTTTAATTTAAATGCCTAACTTTAGCTATCTGGTTAAATCTCACACTCTCGTGGTCTTGACCCAACCTAATACCCTTTTCTTACTCTCGTAACGAAAAGGTCTAATTCAATTAAAAAGTATCAGCCAGAATGTTAAGTGATTAATTATTTTAGCCTATGGTTATATTTTACCGGTTAAGTTGGTTATAACTACATACCGCCCTAAGGTATTTAGCTACTCATCGAGGTTGAATCAGACACAGAATTAAATAATAACTTACTCATGGCATAGAAATAAATAGACATTATAATTAAATTAAAGTGCAATAAATTGAAAAACCTGATTAACAAATATCTGAGTAGACTCCTTCTTCCACAGACCGGAAGGCTTGGAGTAGGCGGAAATAAAAATTAAAACGAATGCTGAAGGTTGGAAACAAATAAAAGTATAACAATTCCCTAATGTTGGAAATTGTTACACGGTTGGTTTGGATACAAATAAAACAAGACAGAAAGTAAAATAATGCTGGAATAAAAATTCTGGTTCGTAAGGTAATTCGGCATAGCTTCCGCAGGAAATTTGGATAATGAAGTCTGTCCCTCAGTTCACCTCAGCTGGTACTATTTATAGAGCCTTTGATGGGCTGGAGTCTTGGTCTTTTGTTTCTTGGGCCTTGCTGAAGTGGTTGAGGAAATGTTGGAATGTGGCAGCAAAAATGGGAGAAGTCGTCTTTACGTGCTGCCTTGAGGAGAATTACTAGGAGAAGTGGTCTTCAGTGGTGGCTTGAGCGTAGTCTGAGTCAAAACCAAGTTTTATCCTTGTCACGAGCGTGACAAGGGCTTCACGTTCGTTATTTGAGGATTTTAAGTGTCACGGTCGTGACTACTTCCTCACGGTCGTGATGGCCCAAATTTGGGTGTCACGGTCGTGACACCCTTGTAACGACCGTGGCTGTAACAAATTATGCAGACTTTTTGCAGGCTTCTGCCTTTCTTCATTTTCTTGTGGTTTCTTTCGTTCCTTTCTTCTTAATTTATGATTCGGCCTCACATAACGATGTACCTGCAAAATAGTAAGAAAAACTCGAGAAATCGAGCGTTAAAACGGTGAATGCGCGATAAAACGTCAATGAAATCTAGCGATATAATCGATGCGTTTTCTCGTCATCAAACTTCCCCAAACTTAAACCTTTGCTTGTCCTCAAGCAAATAGTCGGTTGAAAATCGGCGGACAAGATTTTATTCGTGCATACTCATAACAAACCGTACGGTGGGTCGTTTTGTCGGATAGTCCGGTACTTTGACAGAACACTACCGATACTCTAATGACACAAGCAACAAGCTATGTCGTCGACTTCCCGTCAAGCGAAACAATCGGCGATCACATTACGATTTCACCTAGAGTTTTTCGATCTTATTTCGCCCGGCTTCGTTCTAGCGCAGTCACATTAAGCCCTTTGCCTTAGCACGCACGTAGTGGAGTAGCCGGTTAGCGATTTTGATCCTTTTTTAGCACGGGGTCTGGTACACGAGTGTGGTAACCCTTCATGTTTTATCCGATTCGGAGGTTGTGGGGGATCGAGCCGTAGCACGCCCTACCGAGTTCAGAACCAGTACCTCTGAACCAACTCGAAACGGATTCCTTCTCATATTTCTCGTTTCTTATCTGCGACCGTGTACTTTGGTGCAATTTCTTTTCATTTTGCATTGAGATACGAAGGATCATTATTGATTAGGCATCAAACGCTTATATTCATCGGCTCCCCACGTGGTTTGTGTTCAGACGGTGCTGACTGCTAGTATAAACTACTGGGGGTTACTTTTGAACTGAAACTAAAGGTGCACTCGCAATGGTGATCGGGATGGAATTTCTTAAGCAGGGGGTCGAAGATGTCAAGATTGTATTGGTCTTGTTTAATCGTTCCCGGCTTCGTAGTTACGAACCATTCGGTGGTAAGTCGGGTAATGCGAGTAATTAGAGATTTTTCTGGTATGGCTTAATAATCGGGGAAAGCTCGAAATTTAAAGAAAATAGCGCACAGATTTGCTCATTTCATTGATTTGCTAAAAGGAATACAACGGAATTGAAAGTACACTGAAATGAAAAGTACCTCTCCCACACTATATCAGACATTGTCCTCAATGTTGTGATATAAATGCGGTACAAATACAGTACAAGGCTAAAATGAAAAACAGCATAAAAGTAAACTACTACTGCTGAGGACCGCGGGCTCGGCCTCTGGTACGAGAGCGGCGTCTGGAGGGAGTCGCGTCGGGATCAGAACCGGTGCCGGAGGTAGCAGTAATGCTGATGCGGAGCGCTTCGAGCTCGCCGAAAAGTTCTCCAAACCGCTCATTAGTGGCCTCCTGGTTGGCAGCAATAGTGCCGAGTAAAGCATCATACTGCGCCTTCTGCCGTCGCTCCAGTGCGGCGTTCATCAGGTTCTGCTGATGAATCGCAAGGAGGACCTCCTCAAGTGTAACTGCGGGGGCAGGGGGCTGCCGGGTGGATGTCTCTGGGATATCCTGGACAGGCTCAGCTGCATCCATAGCGTCCTGCATCTCGTCCTCTGGAGCGTCTGCCTGATCATCATGAACCGGGACGTGATCGGCAGCAGCTGGTAAAGCAAAGAGCCAGTTGGCTCGGTTGGATGGGTCGATGCGGGTGCGGGACGGCAGAGTGATGTGGTGGAAAATGGTGCCATTGACAACAGGGCTATACCTGCCATCCTCTCGCTGCGCGATCAGGTGGGCGGACCGGCAGTAGCTCATGGTCAGGAATTCGGCGGCGAGGTGAGGCTGATTAGCGAGCGCGTCACCAAGCCCCAACTGAATGGCGAGGGTGGTGACAATGCCGCCTATGAAGAACGGGGAGGAGCCTCGCTGTGCAATGGCCTGGATGTGATGAAGCATGAACGGGGCAGCGTTGATTGGCTCGTCATGAAGGGCACAGTATAAGAACAGAAGCTCCTTGGAGTTGAGCTTGTGGTTGCTTTCTCTAGCAAAGATTGTGTTGCAGATGACCCGGTGAAAGTAGCGGATAGCCGGGTTGTGGATGTGTGTGGCGTTGAGGCTCTGGAAGGTGGATGCACGGGTGTTGGTAAGGTCGTGCCATAGAGTGAATGCTTGTTCACTGAAATTGTCGGGCACGCGACGGTGGGCTTCGGTGCCGTGATCAAAACCTAACAGCTCGGCGATCCTGGTTTGCGGGAGGTTGAACTCCTGACCGTGCAGTCTGAATGTGGCGAAGCCAGTAAGCTGACTCTGAGAACCGGGAGGGGTGATGTAGCTGTAAGAGCTGAGGAACTCCAGCGTCAGAAGTTCGAAAGTAGGCTGAGGCTGACGACAGAGGTCCCACAGACCGACCTTTTGCAGTAGGCTTTGAACGCTGGACAACATTCCGAGTTCTCGCAGACAGTCAGTGGCAATGTACCGGGTAGGTTGCAGACCGCGGTTCTAGAAGCGGATGAAACGGTCTCTCTGGTTTACTCCAGCTTCGCCTTCTCTAAAGATGATGGAATCCATAACATGCAAGAGTGAAGAGTGAGGGTGGAAGGATTTTGTGAGGTTTTGAGAGAAAAATGGTAGAATGAGGGAGATAGAGGTTCGGGTTAAATACGTGAGAGTGTTAATGAAATGGTTGATGATAATGGAGGATTAATGGGGGTAGTGGAGAGGTTACGGCGGTTGTGGAATGAGTGGGTAGTGTTTTGGGTAGGTTATGAATGGAGAAGAAGAGGGGACACGATGAGAAACAGTTCTATTTCTCACGATCCCTGTAATAGAGGTCGTCACGGTCGTGACAGGGGCGTGACAGTCGTGATACGCTAAATGAGCACGTCACGATCGTAAGTGGGGTGTGACGACCGTGAGGGCATGTTGTGCTGAATGATTCCCACAAAAGAATATTTTCTCACGTTATTTATAAATTGATAATAATTTATTTTATTTAGTAACACTTATATTAAACACACACCATATTATATATCATTTGCAACACAGTAGTATACGAACCTAAGATTGTATACATAAAATAATGTAGTCATACAGTATATGGTCATACAGTATATAGAAAAAGTAGAAAAAGTATATAAGCTGCTAAAAATGAAGAGATAATTGAAATAAAAAGTGCATGGCATAAAGAAAAATTGAAATTACATAAACGGAAATTATGTTATGAAATCGTTGCGAAAGATAAATTTAACTGGAAATGAAAATAATGAGAAACAAATAATGAGAAAAAATAATAAACTAAATCACTGATAGCCGTTTCAAAGGCGTTTCTTCAGGTCTTCGATGGCGGAGTCCAAATGATAGAATTGTTCGCAGGCCATGTCAGTCAATCCTATGATGTCCAATCGCATACTCTTAATGTCTTCTTTGAATAGATTAATGTCAGTTTGGTAGGCATTGAGAGTGTGCATGATGTTTTGTAAGTTGTTAGCGTACTCTCCGTGATTCGCTCCAGGGGTTTCATGAACTTTGTCAGTTGGGTCAGTGTCATGGTATCCAGGAGGTGTCTCAGGGTCAGTTTCAACAGCGGTCATTATATCATCTGTTATCCTGTGAGACTGAGGTGTTTCAGGAGTGGCTGGATAATCAGGTGGGTCTAACTCATAAAGCCAGTTATCCTTATTATGAACACTTACTTTAGCATGATTAGGCAATGTGAACAGGGTGACTACTTCGTTCCGGATTAGGTATTCAAAAGGTGGGCGTCCTAAATTCCTTATGATATGTCTATTGAAGCAGAATTTAAGATTCATTAGGCGGATGGTTCCTAGACGGGTGCACCTGTCCAGTTGGTACCTAAGTCCTAAGGCGTCAGCAATCATGGTTACAAGACCTCCTACCACTATAGGTAATTCAGGTTCTTCTTGGATGCGGGTGAAGGTTTGCATCATGAAAGGTACACCATTAACAGACTGTCCAGTATTGAAACATGACATAATAAATAATTCATCCTTAGAGACTCCGGTAATGTTTTCTTCTTTTCCAAAGAAGGTATGGGCGAGGAATTTGTGGAAGTAACGGAGAGCAGGATTATGGATCTCATCATTGTTCATGTTATTTGGTTCAGGGTGGTAGTTTCCGGTCAGAGTTCCCCAAAAGAAATCTAGCTCCACATCCATCAATTCTACCTGTGTGGTAGTAAAAGCAAAAGGTCCACTAGGGAATCCTAACAGGTCAGCTAGTTCTTTATGGTTAAAGTCGTATTCTATTCCAAATAGGCGGAAACTAATGAATCCTTTCCTAGACCCAAAACCACGCTCAGGTAGGTAAAGTAGGGAACTAAGGAACTCAAGGGTGAGCTTGCGGTAAGTCGCAAACTTGTGTTGGATCATTGCATTCTCCCATCCGAGTCGGTTGAACAAGTACATGACACTATCATGTATACCTAAGGTTTCCATAGTCCTATCATTTGGGTACAGGGTCAAATCCATTTGCCTCTGTGATAACTCTTCGAACTTCATTCTTTGGTTCCTACCTCTAAATTTGGTTTCCATATAGTTAATTGGTTGGTTAGCCATGGTCAGTGAAAATACGGGGGAAACAAATCAGTGGAAAAGACTTTAGAAAATCTGTAAAAAGTGATTTAAGATAAAAATAAGAAAATGAAATGCTAAAATGTAATGGCGATAATAGTAATGTAAAATAAAACTGACAAAACAATTTAAACAAATAGTAAAAACGATAAATAACAATGTGCTAAAAGAATAGTTAAAATACGTAAATGGGTTGCCTCCCACTAAGCGCTGTTTTTATTGTCAAAAGCCTGACGTAATGCTTTGGTTTAGATTAATCAGGGGAATTGGTGGACAATTCTAAAAGCTTTAGATTATTTGCATAACCTCTATTTTCAACTTTATGATAGTGTTTTAGACGTTGTCTGTTTACTATGAATGGTTCACTATCCTTACCCTGAATTTCTATTGCTCCACTTGGGAATACTTTAGTTATATCAAAGGGTCCTGACCATCTAGACTTTAATTTTCCAGGAAAGAGCCTAAGTCTTGAATTAAAGAGGAGTACAACGTCTCCCACACTGAATTCTTTCCTGGATAGGCGTTTATCATGCCATCGCTTAGTTCTTTCTTTATATAGCTTAGCATTTTCATATGCATCCAACCTTAATTCTTCTAATTCGTTAATGTCTAGGATTCGCTTTTCTCCTGCAGCATTATAGTTCATATTGAGAGTTCTGATCGCCCAATAAGCTTTGTGTTCCAGTTCTACTGGGAGGTGACAAGATTTTCCATAAACTAGTTTGAAAGGTGTAGTACCTATGGGTGTCTTGTAAGCGGTCCTATAAGCCCATAGAGCTTCATTAAGTTTAGATGACCAATCTTTCCGAGATATGGCGACAGTCTTTTCTAAGATTTGTTTAATCTCTCTGTTTGAGACTTCGACCTGTCCACTTGTTTGTGGGTGATATGGTGTAGCCACACGGTGTCTCACTCCATACTTAGATAGTAATTTGTCGAAGATTTTTGAAATGAAGTGCGAGCCACCGTCACTTATGACGAGTCGAGGCACACCAAATCTGGGAAAGATTATATTTTTGAAAAGCTTTATTACTACTCGTGTATCGTTTGTAGGAGAAGCTATGGCTTCGATCCATTTCGAGACATAATCAACAGCTACGAGTATGTAATTATTACCGAAAGATGATGGGAATGGTCCCATGAAATCTATTCCCCAGACGTCGAAGATTTCTACTTCCAAAATTCCCTTTTGGGGCATTTCATCTCTTCTTGAAATATTGCCAGTGCGTTGACACCGATCGCAATTTATAACAGCGATGTGGACATCCTTCCATAGATTAGGCCAGTATAAGCCGGCTTGCAAGATTTTTGCACAGGTCTTGGAAGTGCTCGCATGTCCACCATAAGGAGATGAATGACATTGAGCAATGACATCTTCTATTTCTTCTTCGGGAATACATCGGCGAAAGATTCCATCTGGTCCTCTTTTGAACAGTAATGGTTCATCCCAATAGTACTGTTTCAGGTTATGAAAGAACTTCTTTTTCTGCTGATAGGTTAGATCGGGTGGAAGAGCTCCTGCGGCTAGGTAGTTGACAATGTCAGTGTACCATGGCAGTCCTACAGTTGTCTGTATTATTTCCACGGGTTCTGGTTCATTTATATCTAACTGCGCTAGGTCGCTTCCTATTTGTGCTATCAGCTGTTCATACGGAAAATCATCGTTAATCGGCACTTGTTCGGGTTTAATACCTTCTATTCTAGATAAATGGTCCGCTACGACGTTTTCAGTACCTTTTTTATCTTTTATTTCTAGATCAAACTCTTGTAAGAGTAAAATCCATCTTAAGAGTCTTGGCTTAGCATCTTTCTTAGTTAATAGATATCGGATAGCAGCATGGTCTGTGTAAATGATTATTTTCGCTCCAACTAGGTAAGAGCGGAATTTGTCAAGCGCAAAGACAACTGCTAGCAATTCTTTTTCTGTAGTAGCGTAGTTCATCTGGGCAGAATCCAAGGTTCTACTGGCATAGTAAATCGCATGGAGTTTCTTTTCCTTTCTCTGGCCCAGGACTGCGCCTACAGCATAGTCACTCGCATCGCACATGATTTCGAAAGGTAATTTCCAGTCAGGGGGTTGCATGATTGGTGCGGTGATGAGGGCTGTTTTTAGAGTTTCGAATGCTTTAAGACAATCTTCATTGAATATGAACTCAGCGTCTTTCATTAATAAACCAGTAAGAGGTTTAGTGATTTTCGAGAAATCTTTGATGAATCGTCGGTAAAAACCGGCGTGTCCTAAAAAGCTTCGTATTTCTCGAACGGTTTTAGGGGGTTGAAGATCCTTTATTACTTCAATCTTAGCTTTATCAACTTCAATTCCCTTGTCGGATATTACATGACCTAATACTATTCCTTCGTTGACCATAAAATGACATTTCTCCCAGTTAAGCACGAGATTCACTTTTACACATCTCTCTAACACCATTTCTAAGTTCGATAAGCATCCTTCAAAGCTTTGCCCGCATACAGAGAAGTCGTCCATGAACACTTCCATGATGTTGTCTATAAAATCTGCGAAGATTGACATCATACATCTTTGAAAGGTTGCAGGAGCGTTGCACAATCCAAAGGGCATTCGCCTATAAGCGAACGTTCCATAAGGACATGTGAATGTAGTCTTCTCTTGATCATCAGGATGGATAGGGATTTGGAAAAATCCTGAGTACCCGTCAAGATAACAGAAGTAAGAATGCTTGGCTAATCGTTCCAACATTTGATCTATGAAAGGTAATGGGAAATGATCTTTTCGAGTGGCTTTGTTTAGCTTACGATAATCTATGCACACTCTATATCCCGTCACTACTCTTTGCGATATCGATTCGCCTTGTGCGTTTTTCACCACAGTGATACCTCCTTTCTTTGGCACTACATGTATTGGACTAACCCATTCACTATCAGAGATTGGATATATTATCCCGGCATCTAATAATTTCTTGACTTCTTCTTTTACTACAGTGCTAAGGGTTGGGTTTATTCTTCTTTGAGATTCTCTGGAGGTTCTGCAATCTTCTTCTAGCAGAATGCGATGCATGCAAACTGAAGGACATATTCCTTTGAGATCAGATATGTTATATCCTAATGCAGTTGGATATTTCTTCAAGACATCTAAAAGTTTCTTTGTTTCTATAGTTCCTAAACTGGAATTTACTATAACTGGTCTTTTACATTCAACGTCTAAGAATTCGTACCTTAGGTTATTAGGTAAAGTTTTTAATCCTAATGTAGGTTTATCTTTACTTGGCATGGGATCCGGTGTAAGTGCTAAACTTTCGCTTAGACTATCATCCTGATACGGTTTTCGCCAATTATCATCTTCGAAAATTGGAGGGATTTGAATTTTCATTATTTCAGAATAAGTGGTCTCCTTCAGCTCCATTTCTCTTACACATTCGTCAATTACGTCCATGAGATAGCATGTATCCTCTATAGCTGGTGATTGTAAGAATTGTGTTAAAACAAATTCGACTTTCTCTTCACCTACTTCAAAGGTTAGCTTTCCTCTTTTTACGTCTATTATGGCTCCGGCGGTAGCTAGGAATGGTCTTCCTAGTATGATAGGTGTAGTGGAGTCTTCAGAGATGTCCATGATTATAAAATCAGTAGGAATGTAGAATTGTCCTATACGCACTGGGACGTTTTCTAGTATGCCTACAGGATATTTAACAGAGCGATCGGCTAGTTGAACAGACATTTTAGTTGGTCTTAGGTCTCCCATGTCTAGCCTTTTGCAAATCGTTAAGGGCATAACACTGATACTGGCTCCTAAATCGCATAGAGCTTTGTCAATGACGAATTTTCCTATTACACAGGGTATAGAGAAACTTCCTGGATCTTTTAGCTTAGGAGGCATGTTATTTTGAATTATGGCGCTACACTCGGCAGTAAGTGTAACTGTTCCATTATCCTCTATCTTTTTCTTATTGGATAAGATTTCTTTTAAAAACTTAGCATACGAGGGTATTTGAGTAATTGCTTTTGTAAACGGAATAGTAATATTCAACTGTTTCAGAAGTTCGACAAATTTCTTAAATTGACCCGTCGTCTTGGAACTTACTAATCTTTGAGGGTACGGAATTGGTGGTTTATAGGGTGGTGGAGGCACATAAGGTTGTTCTTTCTCCACTACCTCTCGACTTTCATCTTCTTTTTCTTCTGGATCATTCACCACTTCAGTCGGTTTATCCGGTTTTTGGTACATGGCTGGATTGTCAAGTCTTGGATCGGTAGGTCCGTCAAGTTCCTTGCCACTTCTTAATATTACAGCGTTAGCATGTCCTTTCGGATTAGGTTGAGGTTGTCCAGGGAATACTCCAGCTGGTGCAGCAGTAGGTGCTTGTTGTTGAGCTACTTGTGAAATCTGAGTTTCAAGCATTTTGTTATGTGTAGCTAATGCATCTACTTTGCTCACTAATTGTTTAATCTGCTCACTAGTGTGAATGTTTTGGTTTAAGAAGTCCTTGTTTGTCTGAGATTGGCTAGCTATAAAGCTCTCCATCATCAATTCAAGGTTCGATTTTCTAGGGATATTAGGAGCAGTCTTTTGATATCCTGGTGATGTAGCTGGTGCTTGACCTGGTGCGTAATAAGCATTGTTATTCTTATAGGAGAAGTTCGGATGATTCTTCCAACCTGGGTTGTATGTGTTTGAGTAAGGGTTTCCTTGAGCATAATTCACTTGATCAGTGGGAGTTCCTGTCAATAGTTGACAATCAGAAACTTCGTGTCCTGGGACTCCACATAACTCACAGTTAGGTGTTACTGCAGCCACGGTGGCTGCAGGTGTTATGGCCAAGTTATCGATCTTTTGGCTTAGTTGGTCAAACTTCGCATTGACTTGGTCCATACTACTTACTTCGTACATACCTCCCTTTGTTGGTTTCTCAGTTGCGACTCTCTCGCTTCCCCAAAGGTAATGATTCTGAGCCATACTTTCGATAAGTGCATAGGCATCTCTATATTCTTTGTCCATCAATGCACCACCCGCGGCAGCGTCGGTTGTCATTCTTGTGTTGTACAAGAGTCCATTATAGAAGGTATGGATGACCATCCAGTCTATTAATCCATGATGTGGACAAAGTCTAAGTAGATCCTTATAGCGTTCCCAAGCTTCGAATAATGATTCACTTTCTCTTTGCTTAAATCTGTTGATCTGAGCTCTCAGCATGGCTGTCTTGCTAGGTGGAAAATACCTATTTAAGAAAACTTTCTTAAGTTCTGCCCACGTAGTTACTGAGTTCGAAGGCAGAGATTGAAGCCAAGCTCTTGCTCTGTCTCGAAGCGAAAAAGGAAATAAACGTAGTCTAATAGCTTCTTGGGTAACTCCATTGGCTTTTACGGTATCTGCATATTGCACAAAGATCGAGAGATGAAGATTCGGATCCTCGGTAGGATTTCCGGCGAATTGATGTTGTTGCACGGCTGATATCAACGAAGGTTTTAGTTCGAAATCATTTCGGTTGATAGCCGGCGCTGCAATGCTTGAATGCGGTTCACCTTGCGAAGGATTAGCGTAATACTTGAGTGGATGAGTTTGTTCTTCAGCCATCCCTGCGTCTGGTTTTACGACTGGTTTAGGCGGATCTAATTGAAGATCTGGAATATTGGAATTATTTTCGAAATCGAATATACGTCTTCTTACGTGTAAGAAGCGTTCCGATTCAGGGATTAGAGGTTGCAAGTCTTCGCTTTTAGAGCGAGTACTTGGCATACACTCGGAGATTAGATTAAATTAAATAGTTGATACCTTAGTCTAGACAATGCTACCTAAGTGCACTAGTAACTAAATTAAGGGATCCCCGGCAACGACGCCAAAAACTTGATGGGCTAAAGACGTGTCTACTTATGCGTCTAGCGGTATCTTACTGCAAGTGCACAGCCTATCGAAGTAATATTTAAGATTATCGATCCACAGGGATTCTATTGTTACTTAGTGCTAGATGAACTTCTAGTTTAGCTAAGGCGAATGGTTGTCACGATTGTTGTTGGTTTTTAAGACTATTAAAGGCGGAATTAAATTTAAGTTTTTAATAAAATAATACTAAGGCGGTCGGTATGTAATTATACTAACTTAGGTGGGTCAATCTAACCTAGGCTTATAAAGATGTTCGCTTAATCTATTCGGTAGAGATTACTAGTTTAAATACCCTCAACTCACACTCTCGTGGTCTTGTATCAGATCTTATCCCTAAAGCCCTATGCCTGCTCTCGCTAGCCCATAAGTGTTTAGAGGTAATTTTTGGAGACTAAATAATTCTAACTTATCTTAAAGCGCTCTCGCTGTGTTTAATTTAAATGCCTAACTTTAGCTATCTGGTTAAATCTCACACTCTCGTGGTCTTGACCCAACCTAATACCCTTTTCTTACTCTCGTAACGAAAAGGTCTAATTCAATTAAAAAGTATCAGCCAGAATGTTAAGTGATTAATTATTTTAGCCTATGGTTATATTTTACCGGTTAAGTTGGTTATAACTACATACCGCCCTAAGGTATTTAGCTACTCATCGAGGTTGAATCAGACACAGAATTAAATAATAACTTACTCATGGCAGAGAAATAAATAGACATTATAATTAAATTAAAGTGCAATAAATTGAAAAACCTGATTAACAAATATCTGAGTAGACTCCTTCTTCCACAGACCGGAAGGCTTGGAGTAGGCGGAAATAAAAATTAAAACGAATGCTGAAGGTTGGAAACAAATAAAAGTATAACAATTCCCTAATGTTGGAAATTGTTACACGGTTGGTTTGGATACAAATAAAACAAGACAGAAAGTAAAATAATGCTGGAATAAAAATTCTGGTTCGTAAGGTAATTCGGCATAGCTTCCGCAGGAAATTTGGATAATGAAGTCTGTCCCTCAGTTCACCTCAGCTGGTACTATTTATAGAGCCTTTGATGGGCTGGAGTCTTGGTCTTTTGTTTCTTGGGCCTTGCTGAAGTGGTTGAGGAAATGTTGGAATGTGGCAGCAAAAATGGGAGAAGTCGTCTTTACGTGCTGCCTTGAGGAGAATTACTAGGAGAAGTGGTCTTCAGTGGTGGCTTGAGCGTAGTCTGAGTCAAAACCAAGTTTTATCCTTGTCACGAGCGTGACAAGGGCTTCACGTTCGTTATTTGAGGATTTTAAGTGTCACGGTCGTGACTACTTCCTCACGGTCGTGATGGCCCAAATTTGGGTGTCACGGTCGTGACACCCTTGTAACGACCGTGGCTGTAACAAATTATGCAGACTTTTTGCAGGCTTCTGCCTTTCTTCATTTTCTTGTGGTTTCTTTCGTTCCTTTCTTCTTAATTTATGATTCGGCCTCACATAACGATGTACCTGCAAAATAGTAAGAAAAACTCGAGAAATCGAGCGTTAAAACGGTGAATGCGCGATAAACGTCAATGAAATCTAGCGATATAATCGATGCGTTTTCTCGTCATCAATGACTTGCCCATGCTATGCTATGCAAATGAATGAACTATGTATATGATCTACTATGCAAATGATAAAGCTATGAAAACACAAATCAGGTAAAACGAGTTGGTCAAATTTTAGGGTGCAACACTTTCAAACTGATCAAGATCAAGATTTTTACACTATATACCCGTGGGGGTATATGTATTAAGAAGCTGCTTGCATTATATACCCGTGGGGGTATATACACTGAAGATAAAAACCAGAAGCATATCATCTATGGAATGTTGTCAAGCAAATCAAGCATCTTATGCAAATGATCATTCAACTTTCAAGATTTTGATTCAAGCTTCGGTATATCTTTTTTCACTCCTTTAATTGACATACAAGTGTTCAAATACTTATCATATCAACATTTTGCATATGCATGTTTTTTTTAAATCATTTGGATTGGTATAACACTTTTTAACTTAGTATTTTTCTGAGTTTTAACAGTGTTAACCGATTAACCATATGGGTTAATCGGTTAACGACCTTAATTTTTGAATTCTCTGGGCCAACGTTCAAGTGTTAACCGATTAACCTATATGGTTAACCGATTAACACTGAACGAATTTTGAAAAATTGTTTCTTTTTAAATTCAAATTTTGTTTGAATGTTATACCTTTTCCTTAATTGATTCATACTCAATTATACCTTATTGAAATGGTGTTTTGCTCACATAAATTCTGAAAATTTCAAATTGAAAAACACCTCCAATAATTTTCAAAATAATCATTGAATCAAATTCATTACTTTTCAAATATTTTCAAAAGTGTTCATATTGGTCATACAATTTCATATCCAGTTTTTTGAACACTTGTATTGATATAGAAAAGTGGATTTTGATCAAAAGGAGAAGATCAATCATTAGATTGATATTATCATTGTATCACTTTCAAATTACAATAATACAAAGTTATTTCTATTGTGACTTGTGATCCAGGATTGTTGGACACAAGGGTTAGTGCTTGCAAGAGGATTGTTCTTGCTCACTAAGTTGTTGAAATAGTTGTTAGATAGTAGGCCTCACCGGTTGATGGTGTGATAGGTTGTACATTCTAAAACTATAGTGAAAACTCTCTTTCATGTGGAAAGGGGAGTGGAGTACCTTCGGATTGTGAAGGGAACCACTATAAATCTCTGTGTCCATTTTTCATTCTGCCTTTACTGCTTTCATCACCAAGAACTTAAAGAAGAAAAATTCAAGAATATCGAAAAACCGGAAAAAGTTTCTAAAGCCTAATTCACCCCTCCCCCTCTTAGGCATACTCTGAACTTACAGTGTGATGTTAATATTGTGTATGCATCTTATTTCCGTTTACACCTAAATTGCTATTAAAACTGATTGTTGATCTAATCAAGCCATTTTAAACCCTGTAAGTCGATTACCTTTTGCATCACCATCGACCAAGTAAACTCTTGATCCAACATCAAGTGGTTTACTTCCTTAACTCTCATAAGTCGGTTATCTTTTGCAATCGCCATCACGCAATCAAAATCAAATTAAAATCGAGTATTTTTTCCTAAACCAAAAATTAATACACTTAATCAAATTCGAAACATTTTTTAATTAAAAATAAAGGAAGGGGTTTTAAATCATCGAAATTTCTCCTCAGTTGTATGGATACGAGATATCTTTCTCATGTTTAAACAATTGTTCCCTAAAAAAAACTTTCCATTCGATCAAATTCAAATTATTTTCATAATCAATTGAACGAAATAGAAGGAGAATGGAATCTTCCATTTTTCTTCTCAAATGCCTAGGATACGATGAATCTTCGTCGTTGTTCAATGCACTCGTTTTCCTTAAAACACCTAATCATACTCTAATGCTTATTATTAAATATGAAAGCAGTGGGGTGTGGAGTCTCCAATTTCTCTCTTTCAATCATTTGGGTACGAGATGTCTTTCTCGCGTTCGAGCAATTGACATCTATAACACACACCAACAAACCGTAGAGCCGAACTATAGTTACTATGAGTTTCCCATTGCACGAGGGAATACGTAGGCACAAGGGCTTAAATCCTTAGCGAGAATCTTAATAATAAAATCTATCATTTTCCTTTAAACCCTAATTAAAACCTTTAACAATATTTTATTATTCAAAGAAGAAAAATAAGCGTAGTTGACACCTAAAATCACTAATTAGACTAAGAGGTCCCTGTTGAATACAACAGACATGAGAGGGTGCTAATACCTTTCCCTCACGTAACCGACTCCTAAACTCAAATATGGTTGCAATGACCATTTTCCTCTTAAAAGGTTTTCTTGATAGTTTCCTTTTCCTTTATTGGAATAAATCAAAGTTCGGTGGCGACTCTGCTCGAACAGGTTTTTGCGCGTCCATCGTGAGGATCGTATTTTTCGAGGTACGACAGATGGAGACTCTGATGGGGACCGATAATTGCTCCATGCAAGAGAGAGTCGAGCCTAACTTAGGTTAATTTGTGAGGAGTGTTAACTTAGCTTAGTTGTCTTCTTTTTCATTTGTTTGTTTTCTTGTTGTTTATTTTACTATTTGCTTATATTATATTTCTATATTATTAGTATGATGTTGGGTTCTCTGATCATGGGCTTTGTGAGGTAGGCTCTATACCCGAGCCTGAGAAGAAATATAAGCTTAGGATGGTGGTTGTGTAGTAGAGACTCGCGAGGAGTCTTCCTCGTGGGGCCGATACAAAAACCCCGTTTAGAGTATATTCCCTTGGAGATGTTATTGTTTTAATGAACCTTCATCATGACGATAATGTTTTCAGGCCTGAAGCATTGACTCTAAGGATGTTTAACTCGTTCTATTCGTGGTGGTTGTGTAGTGTTAACCTACGAGACCTTTGGACTCGTTGGGTTAATACGAAAGCCCTAATCTTATGAGATCCCTTGAACGTATTACTAGTTGACAGTAATGGGTTCAACCTCTATCTATGACTCTGAGAACCTTGTTTTTGAAACCTTGTGTTGATGGTTGTGTAGTAAAAGCCAGCGAGGAATCTTTTTCGTTGGGTCGATACGAAGACCTCGCCTAAAATACATCGCCTCAAGGATATTATTGTCTAATGAACCTTCGTCTTGGCAATAATGTCTTTGATAGGGATCCATGACTCTAGGTACCTTACCTGTTTAGAGCCTACCCATGGGTTTCCTTTGATCGGTGATACCGGTCATTTACCCATTTCAGAGCCTATATAGGGGGTTCTTTTAATCAGAGATATCCATTATATACCCATTATTCTGAATGAACTAAGAACATGATGAACTAATGATCCTGAACTGCATTATTGCATTCATTAATATGCCATTGCACTTGCATCCATCGGCATGCATTGCATGTCATTTTCCAAAAACCAAAAGAACTTGTTCATGCTTTGTCCATAACTCATGCTGATTTCCCAACACTCGTATCAGATTTGAAGCAGCTCTTGAAGGACCATGAATCTGTTGGAGCAAAGCCATGATGTGTTAAGAGGATATGTTGACTTGATGAAGAACTAGTTGGACCAACTTGTGGAGGCCATGATAACTTTGGCACGAGGAGATGACAACATTCAACGAACTTCAGTTGCCGAGAATATCATTCTAGTTGAGAATCCTGCCGTTCAAAAATGTCACACTGTCCGAGATGGGTTTGGTCTTGATGAGCAACTATGAAGAAGGCTAGCCTAGTAGTGAATCGAGAAAGAAAAGCTAAAATTCCACACTGCTGGAAATCTTTAGCCCATATCATTACTTTACATTTGTAGTTTCTTTTCTTTTAAGTGCTACATGCTTTTAAACATTGTTGTTTTGAATGGTGGTATTAATGAAGTGATCATGCATTTTCTGAATCAATCATGTTGTATTCACTCATTTTTCTTCACTTATATCATAAAACAAAAAATATATACATCCATACTTCTCCACTTCACTTTCTTTATCAAACTGTTGTTTTAGAAAAGATTGAAGGGAGGATGATGAAAATGAAATATCTATAACTGTCGTGGTATACTTTTGGATAAGATCTTGTTGATGATGTACATACATTGTTTCAAATCCCCAGACACCGGAGAGATAAGAAGTTAGTCCCTAGTTAACCACTTCGAGCCTAGAAGTAGGAGTTCATTTCAGATCTATAAACCGTTACACTTAACCTGGGGCAGGGTAGTGTTTAGTTAATCTAACCGCACATTTGAATTACAAAATGACTACATCCCATCTAGGGATCAACCACCTGATATTTATTCTTGAATGACCAATGACTTGGCAGTCACAATCCTTCAGCAAAATAAAATTGAAAATCAAAAAAGTAAATCCCACTAAGTCAAACATCCAAAGAGGAGACTTAGGCAAAAATTAGGGTAATCTCGGTGGACTAAGCTTCAAGAGGCAGTCCAGGCAAAAGTTAAGGATCAAAATAAATATCAAAGAGGTCGTATAAATCCTCAACAAAAAAAATAGAATAAGATTCATTGACCACCATATCCAAAATTAAAATGGTTATTAAACATAAAAAAAAACAACAAAATAAGGTGACTGTCATTTCAAGAGAATCTTGAATCATCACTTTCACTCTTACACCGTCAAATCCCTTTTGAAAGACGAATATGTGTAGAATTAACTGAATGTAGGACTAGATATCATCACGAAGAAGGGGTGGGTACAAATCAAATTTTGAGCCTTATATCCTTTTTTCAAGAACCATGAACCAGACCACGTTACAACCCTCAAAAGACCTAATTGAGGCAAGATATATTCTGAAAGCATACTACAACAAGGTTGCATAAACTGACTCCTACATATTTGTTAATCCTCTCTTTGGTTGCCATATTCTTGTTGTATCTTTCATACACTAGCTTAATGAGCACTACATTTGGACTAATGGTCCATTCGGCTTACACTTCCACATCATTCCAATAGATGGGTCTTTTTCAAAACTTTCTTGAATTTTGCATTAAAATTACCATTCGTGAATGAACAATTTGAACTGTAAATTAGTACTTAACATCAAGGAGATTCCAACACGGGGAAATCAGAGAAAAACTTGAACTTTCGTTGGTGCTGGCACGAATCAAGACTACCTTAAAACCCTACGAATCGAGGGTAGATCATCTCAAAGGCTCAACCAGGGGAAGACTCATACCATATCCAGACACTGGGGTAAATTATGTCATGATAACTCTCAGAGTTCCCCAACAGAATTCTCTCAGGAACCCAACAGACTAGGGCAGAACAAGTTGCAAGGGGCAGATCCTCTCTATACTTTCAAGTTGAACAAGCAGACATTACTAGGCACTAGCAACCTTTAAGTTCAGAGAAGATGCATAATATTCAGGTGTTAATTACATCTCTAAGCTCATCTTTAAGCCATCCTGATCCTCATGCATAAGAGTTACGGTTCTCTCAGGAACGAACACAACTTGTCAACAAGTGATCAAACTTGGAAGGCCAGAACATCCGGCTCCATTCTCCGATCGTAGCATTGTCAGAGATCGAGTTTCGCGGAGTTAGCTCTAACCTATCCAATCACTTATTTGCATTCAAACATCATAAGCATCATTGCATACATGAGCCAAAATTTACATACATCCAGAACATTTGCATCCCTACATGCATCTCAGTGCATTAGCATTTACATTATATTTCCATCCAATGTGGAGTACCATTTATAAAATTAAACATGCATACATGCAAAAATCAAGATCCAGGATCAATCATGAGATTCCAGGCCGATCCTCAACTAAACCAATGGGCGTTCCCCATGGAGTTGTCTCTTCAGCCTTTTGTTGATGAAACTGTAATCTTCAGATCATTCATTGGTATTTCTCCAAGCAAAGTTCTTACCAAGAGTTGTTCAGCGGGCGTTCCTTGTTGAGTTGTTTCCTTCAACCTTTTGTTGATAAAATTATTATCATCAGACCGTTCATGTGGTGTATCTCTAATAATTCCTACCTTACTTATTGGGACTTCCCTAGTGAGTTGATTCCTTTCAACCTTTTGTTGATAAAGATGGTTTTCCTTGATGAATTCTTTTTCTTCAACCTTTTATTGATCTCCCCAAGCCAGTCTTACTACCATCCTTTTGGTGATAGTGAGATTTGTGATTTTAAATTACCTTCATCCTTTTGGTGATAGTGATCATTAAAGTGTATGTTTGTTATCATCCTTTTGGTGGTACCAAGTTTTGTTCGGCCTTACTTTTATCCTTTTGGTGAGGGCGGCCATGGAAATTATATGCTCACTATCATTGAAATTAGGAATTTACTATCATCCTTTTGGTGATAGAAAATGGTGTCTTACCTTCATCCTTTTGGTGTTGGGAATTTACTATCATCCTTTTGGTGATGGAAAATCGTGTCATTACCTTCATCCTTTTGATGTCGGTGATATTTAGAATTGGGGAGTTTTCTATCATCCTTTTGATGACAGCGAATTGCGTCTCACCTTCATCCTTTTGGTGTCAGTAATTTTTGAAGATGGGGAAATTACTATCATCCTTTTGGCGATAACCAGAGGCTTTGTTAGATGTCAATCTTGCCTTAATTTAATCATGTATATTGGGCATTTTTCAAACTCTTTTGTGTTGATTTGTTGATATTGATACTTGAAAGTTATCATTCTTCAATTACTTGAAAATATCTTTGGTACCTTTGATTTGTGTGCTATTGTGCAGATAATATGCATTAAGTCATGAAAGTTTGAGACACAAGGAAAGTGAAAAAAGTTGCCAAAGGAAAATAAGAAGATCATAAAGTTTGTTAGGCGAACTAGGTAGCAAACATTCGCTTTGTGAACAACTGGCGATGAACCAGCGAATGCTCCCAAATTTGAGGCAGTAGAAAAAGGCACCTAAGTTCGCAGTACGAACAAGCCAACAAAGGTTTGTTGTGGCAACACTTCAGCAAAGAGCCAACGAAGCATCCCAGACTTGAGGCAGTAGCTAAAGGAGTATAAGTTTGTTGTGCAAACTTGTAGGCAAAGTAGTTCACAATGCGAATAATCATTTGCACAACGAACTTCAGAGTCATCTCAAGGGCGGTTTAACTGTACAGAGGCACATCAGGTGCCTATTTTTATGTTCTCTAGGTGAATAATATGTTCGCAGTTCGAACATGGCAGATTCTGGTTGTGCTTTATAAGCACTTTTGACCATTTCTTGGGATCATAACTTCGTTTTACACATCAAAACCTATATTTCTGATTTTTCTTCACCAAAGAGTGATGTTTTTCACATAGAAACTGGATTCGCATCCAAGTTCGATTCTTCAACGTGGATGCTCATTCATCTCCTCCCGAAACTTGTGAAGCAAGCTACCATGAAAATGAGTAGCTAAATCACTTTTGTGTCAAGATTAGAGGTAGTTTTTCTTATTATTATGTATTTCTTTTGATCTCTTGTATGTGAACAAGGTTTATGATTAATAGATGATGCAAATATTTGCTTTTAATGATGTATTTATGGTTTGAATCACTCTAGACATAGATTTTCTAAGTCTTGACCTAATTTCTTCATCTATTAACCAACAAACTCTAGACATAGGTTTGAAAGTTATTATTCGCTTTGTATCGATCTTTATGTTTATTGTTGCAATTGTTATTTCGAGAAATCATCTAACAATTAAAACAATAATATTCACGGAGCCACTTAAGACATAAACGGATTCGCGAGGATACACGATTGTGTTAATCGAAACTAAGTTCACATACTTGATTAATCAGATACGTATGAATATGATTAACAAAGTCTTATCTTGACATGTTTTTTTCAAAACAAAATATCTTTGCTCTAATTTACTCTTTGGTACAAACTTATGTTATAAAACAAGAAATCATTTGAAAACTCTCTACTTAGAATGTTAAACTATTGAACGGCTAGCATCGAAGATATCACTCACAATACCTGGGGATACGAAAAAACACCCCTGATATACTTATCAACAAACTGGCGTCATTGTCGGGGATTGTTTTTGATATTGCAAGCATTGCAATAGTTTAGTGATTTGAAGATCTTTGTATTGTGAATCTCTTACCTGTATAATTATTTTATGCTTTTTAATTTGTTTGGCTAGTGTGCAGAATCCGTTTATGTGAGGGAGTGTACCTGCAGAAGAACTTCTTTTTGATCCTGAGATTGAAAGAACTGCTCGTAGACTCAATAGCAAAACAAGGCGGAGATGGAAGCTTGCCAGAGAAAGACAAGAGTAAGGAGAATCTTCTTCATCCACACCAATTGATACGCCAATCATGGCAGATCCACTACCACCACCACCACCCTCTACTTCAACACCATGTGTCAACAGTCTGAGGCACACTGCTTAATTTACGCGCAATGTCCAAAACGGTAGGCATCAGAGATGAAACCGATAATTCTTGCGCTTCTATACCAAAATCTTTTTACTGGTATGGATCACGAGGATTCGTTCACACATCTCACAAAATTCTATGAGATTGCGGGTGCAACGGGAGCGCCAGAAGCTGACAAAGAAACATTATTCAAGAGATTGTTTATGCATTCCTTAATCGGGAAGGCAAAGGAATGGTACCTTGATCAATTCACTTTGGTGATAACAGACTGGAATGTGTTAGAAGAAAAATTCCTTGAAAGATTTTTTCCACACAATCGATTCATGGAAGCAAAGACAACAATTATGGTATTCTCTCAAGGCGGAAATAAATCTCTCAATGAAGCTTGGGAGAGGTTCAAATCCATGTTACAAAAATGAAAGGGCCACGGTTTCGATGAATTAACAGAAGTGCACATCTTTAGGAATAGGCTCCAATTTGTTCACAAAACTTTGTTAGACGCCACCACGGGTGGATCGTTAATGGAAAAGAGTGTGGAAGATGCAATAGCCATTATTGATAAGATGACATTGAATGGTCACCAAGGAAATCACAACCATGGTACTCCTCAATGAAAACCGGGAATGATAGAATTGGGAACTAATGATGCGATCCTTGCACAAAACAAATTACTTTCGCAACAAGTGGAGTTGTTGACACAACAAATGTCAAAACTTCCACAACAACTTAAAGAAATACATGAGATTCCCAACAAGAAACAAGTGGTGATTTGTGAGCTTTGTAAGGGAGATCACCCTACCGGGTATTGTCCTCTAACTGTGGAAGAGGTGAATTATGTGGGAAATCAAAACCTATGGTATCAACCTCGACCACCTTACCAACAAGGCAACCAAGGTTACCAGTAAAGAGGTAATCAAGGTTAACAATAACAATGGAGGCCTCAAGATTCCGGAACTTCGAATCGTCATCAACAATATCAAAACTACACTCAACCTCCACAAGCTCAAAGTGGAAATTTAAAAATGGAAGGCACCCTCACTCAATTCGTGAAAATTTCAATGTCCAATCAAAATAACACTGATGCGGCTATAAAGAATATTGAAAATAAAGTTGGGCAACTTGCAAAGAAATTGACCGATCAACAATCGGGATCGTCCTTTTCCACTAACACTCAATCAAATCCTAAGGAGAATTGCAAGGCTATTCTTACAAGAAGTGGTAGAGAAATTGATATGGGCATAGGTGAGGAAGTAGTTGAAAAAGAAGAAGTTGAAAAGAAGGAGTAGCTGAAAAAGAAAAAGATATTGATGAGAAAGAAGTAGAAAAAAAATGTTGAGGGAGAATTAGTTGAAAAGAGAAAGAGAGAGGAAGAAGAAAAGAGAGTGAGAGAAGAAAAAATGAAAAAGACTAGGAAGGGGAAGGAACCAATGAACATTATTCTGATTCAAAATTTTTCATATCCTCATGCTCCGTCAAAGAAAGATAGTGCGAGGCATTATGCTCGGCTTATGAATATTTTTAAGCAATTGAAAATTAATATTCAATTTTCCGAAGCATTGGAGCAAATGCCAAAATACGCAAAAATCATGAAGGACATTCTCACAAAAAAGAAGAGGTATACGGATCAAGAAACTATCATGGTCGATGCTAGTTGTAGTGTTATCATTCAATGTACTCTTCCGCGAAAAGAAAGTGATCTGGGACAAGTCACTTTGTCGGTTACAATAGGAAATATTAATGTTAGCAATGGGTTGATCGATTTGGGCTCTAGTATAAATTTGATATCGTTGTCCATTGTGAAAAGGTTGGGACATATGGAATTGAGAGCTACTCAAATGACATTGCAACTTAGCGGAATATGTATTGGTTAAGGTAGATAAATTATTGTTTCTCATAGACTTTGTGGTGATTGATATGGAAGAAGATGAAGAAGCTCCATTGATTCTTGGGAGACCTTTTATGAAGACTGCTAGAATGGCCATTGATAAAGATGACAGTCTCATGAAAGTGAGAGTTCAAGATGAGGAGATTTGTTTTAATCTATTTAAATCCATGAAGCGTTCAAAGGACAAAAGAGATTGTTTTAGAATCGATGCAACGGAGAAGGTGATAAAAGAAGTAAAATGGCAATTACAAGTTCCCACCCCATTATGAAAAGTTCTTACAAATGCTCTTTAAAGTATCAATGAGAATGAAGAAAAAAAGATCGAAAAGTGTTTGCGAGAACTTGAAGAATTGGATGAAATTCCTCCCTTGAAAGAAAGGGTTGAAATTTTGAAAAAGGAAAATAATGAAAAAATCAAGCTTGAATTGAAGTTGTTACCCGCTCATCTTAAATATGTATTTCTTGATGATGAGAGGCATAAACCAGTGATCATAAGCAAGGAGCTAACCAAAAATGAGGAGGAAAACTTGATTGGTGTATTAAAAAAGAATCAAGATGCGATGGGGTGGACTCTTTCTGATTTAAAAGGAATAAGTCCTTCTTATTGTACGCACCAGATCTTCATAGAAGACGATTTCAAACCGTTTTCCCATCTTTTTTCTTATATCTTGGCTTATGTTTCATATCATTTTGCATTGGAATTAGTGCATATCATTGGTTCTAGATAGGGGATCAAGGTATTTAGTTCAACACTCAAAGAAAGAGCTTTATCTTCAAATCTCAATCAAGGGTTCATGCTCAAATTTGTGGCAATCTCAAGTCATAAGTTTCTCTCATCATCAAGAAAAGTCTCACAACCATTTGAGTCAAGAATTCAAGCATTATTTACCTCCTCCTATCTTGTGGACAATTGAACTAGGGTTTTGGTTCAAAAGGCAGCTATGGCTAGTTCCTTGGGCAAGACATGATTCTAAAGTTCAATGCACATCTTGAGGGTCCTCTACATGGATTTTTTTGTCATCACAAGCCATCACAAGAGCTCCAATCAGTGGAAATGATCTTAGGACTTCATCTGGTCAACAAAAAGTCAAATGTGGTTCAATGGGGTCAAAATCTTGGATCTCAAGGTCAACCAAGGGTATATCATGTGTTTTCAAGTGATTTCATGTGTTTGGAACAAGAAAAGTCAAGAGGAAACATAAAATTAGGAGATTGGTTGAATTAGGGTTTTAGTGAAATTTTTCTAAGTGTGGAAAACCCTAAATTCTAGCCATTTTGCAACTTCCATAACTTTTTCATCCTTGATCCAATGGAAGAAAACTTGTTATCAAATTAAATAGGACATTATGAAATACAAATTTGTGGAAGTAAGCAAGTGCAAAAGGTCCATATATTGAGAGATATGATGGGCTAAAGTTGAGAAAATGGAGATTTTGACATTCCAACACTTAGAATTTTTTCTAAGTATGGAAATTCAGCTTGAAGTACTTACTTTCAAGCCTATCTTACATGGTGATACAAGCTTCAAATGAATTTTCCTCCAACATGAAAGTTGTAGAGAATTATCCAAGATTTCTTTTGAATACTATAACTTCTACATTGGATGTGTAGAGCTCAAGTTATGATCTCTCCAAATTAGGGTTTCAAAGTTGTCAAGATTGGAAAAGTTCTAGGAAGATTTTCGGGGCAACTTTCCAAGGCATTTTTCACCAAGTTCTTGATCTCAAATCACTTTCCCTTGAACATGAAAGTTAAAAAACATTCTCCAAGATTTCTATCCATTACAAGAAATCTTTCATTGGATCAAAACTCTTCAAGTTATGTGCTTTCAAAGATAGGGTGTCAAAGTTGCCAAAAGTTCATAACTTAGAATTTTTTCTAAGTTACTTTAGGAAGATTTTTGTGATCAACTTCAATGCCAATTTTCATAACCTTCTAAGCCTCATCTCCATTTGCTTTCAACATTAGAAATGTTCATCATTCTTCCTACTTTCATTTGGTATGAAATTCTCATCAAATGGTCCAAAAGTCACCAAGTTATAATTAAGAAAAGTGAGCTATATGAATTGAAATGTTAATGCATATTTTGATGATATTTCTTGGCATGATCATGCAGCAACCTCTCCACTCTTTGTCATGCGTATAACTTGGCACAAAACCTCATAAAACATTGCCATAAGTAGCTAAACCAAGCCATGTACATGGTGTATCCATTTTGAAATCTTTTCCCAAGTGAAGCAAAATGACAAAATTGAAAAAAGCTTGCCTAGCAAGAATGTTCCTTTCTCCATTTTGATTCATTCTCATTCCACTCATCAAAAGGACAACAACAATAGAAATCTACAATGCTATGACAATTGCTTGCTCGTGCCACTCTCCACATTTTCAAATTTTAACAAAATCTTTACCAATCTCATTAACCACAGTAACTCTTCTTTCGCTCACTCAAACTTCATTATATAAGCTAAAAGATAAAAAAAAAACCTTAGGGGTGGCTGCTCATTGTGCTCAGAACCAAAACCCTAAAGCTCCCTTTCTCTCAAAAATTCTTCAACTTCGAATCTCTCCTTTCCTAAAGTTTCTGCCATTTCATTGATTCATTCATCATGCTTAGAGTTTATAGAAGAAAAAGAAGGGTTTGTTGAGGTGACTTAAACAAGAACAAAAGCTCTAAGTCTTCACTTTTTGGTAACATTGCCTCACCTTTTTTCTCACATGTCATACTTGTTTTGAATTCATTATTGACATATTTGAGGTCCTTTATCTTTGTATTTTATATATTGAAATTCTGGTATGCAGATTTTAGATGTCCTAAGAACATTGATCTCTGCTGAAACAAGGACGAGGACAGATCATGAACAATTTAAATTTCTTTAAATTGTGCCAATGTCATGACCAACGTCATGACCTCTATTGTGACATCAGCTGGCTGACAGAACTATTTATCTAAACATTTAAATTGTGCAGAATTGTAAATGCTGAAAGATAAATAACACAGTAATTGTTTACCCAGTTCAGTGTCAACAACACCTACATCTGGGGGCTACCAAGCCAGGGAGGAAATTCACTATTAGCATAATCAAATTCAAAGTCAAACAACCAGTTTGCACTTCTCACTTTATCTCTACCCAATGATACTTCAACCTAGAGACACTCTAGGCATGAGTATTCCCACTCACTCCCCCTCAATCACACCACAGTGATATACAATTCACAATTACAAAACAATATGAAGGAACACTTCATACACACCTTGATCTTGCTTCACAGCTTTGATCAAGATACACACACTCTTGCTTAAAAGCTTTGAGTGAGACACAGCTTAGAATCTACCTAACCAATGCAATCATTCAACATACAATTGCTTAGAGTACAAGTATTCCTAAGACATAATACACACGTGAAGAAAACACTTTCTTCACTCACAATTATGTCTACCACAATGTATCAAACGATACAAAGGGTGACTTACATACAAGGACTCTAAAACCCTAGACCTTTATTTTACACTCTGGTTTTTCTTGATGTGAGTGCTTGATTTCTTCTGCTTCTGCTCCTCCTTTTATAGCAATGCAGACTGGGCTTGGGCTGTGTCACACCCTAATTTTTGACCTTAAGATCCCACCTCTTTGTGCATTTTCTTGCATATCATCTAAGTCGATCGTTTACACATAACTAACTATTCTAATCGTTTTGTTTGTTTTATTTTGTGAGGCCAGGTCTGTGGCTTTAAGTCCAGGAAGTTATAAAGGCTTCGTGTGTATTCCTTATCTCCTATGAGTTGTGCTGAAGTACTATAGAATCACATACTCCCATCGTTATGATATCTTAATCAGTACGAAGCGAAGCTTTCTCAAGGTTTCTCAGAGGATTCGCACCTTTTTGGTTTCAGGGATGTTTATTCAAGACTTGGTTGGATTTTTGTGGTATATTGTTTTGCAAATGGCATCTTCGGCTTCAAAGGGTCCCAGGACATGAAATTCGTATTAAGTTCGTCTTCGGTCATGAATTTGAGCAAAGTTTCTCATTTATGTTTTTTGAACTTGAGGGATTGAAACCAGATTCTAATGTGGCCTCAAGGAATATAAGATAAGGTCAAGAGGTTTATTTTAAAAGTTTGGTTCAGGTTCCATACTCTTCAAGATTTTGGTTCATTATCTCTATAAAATTCTAGGTCAAAGCGTATTATTCGACTTCGAGATACGTGATTTTCACAAGTTGAAATATAAGATACAAGGTTATAGGTTCAGAATAATTTTTTTGATAATTATGTCCATGTGTTTAAGTGCTTCGAGTTCAAGTTGTCGGTTATACCAAGATTTGTCGCAAGTTTTAGACCGAAAATCATATTCATCACAAAAGACAAAGTGATTCATTTATTTTCATGAACTCTGAAGTCTAAAGTTCAAAGCTGCAAATACATTTCTGAAGACACAAACTTCTAAATTGTGCTACATGTTTGCTTTCCATGGAAAAAGGAAGTAGGTCTTATTCACATCACCAATCATTGGTTACACCAAAACCACCTGTCCTACAAGGTATTTTGAGACTTTAGTTGGACTCAAGCTACACACGGGGACTGCTAGCTCATTTTCTACACAAAACATACAGATACAAAACACTTTGTCTTTCAACTACAACAGGTTCTGACCAAGCATTCGGGTTCCTTTCGGCAGCTATAGTCGTCACCAGCAATCTTGCAGAAGACCAACGCTGACATACTCATGTTGCATTGCTGTTGTTCACCTTTCTGAACTGCAGAATAATGTTGAACATTAGAAGCAGAGAAGAATTAGACAACATCTCGTCCAAAACGCGTGGAGAACGAATCTGTTGTCCCTGACACGCTGGGAACTGATATTTTCTCCATACCAGGTCCAAATCTGCTGTAGATCCACTCTGAACTTGGCTACATCTGCAAAATACGTATTGGATTTAACTCATAGTAGTTATGATCAGGTCACACGGTAAAATAAGAGCCAGAAAGCTTAAAGACATCAGATAAGCATAATATGCATCCATTTTAGCAATTTAACAAAGAAACTTACCCAAATACAACATTTGCCTCAACAAGGTCATGATGACCAGCTTCTTGGGTTAAATCCAGAACGTCCTCCACTAATGTTCCAGACGTAGAGGTTTCTAGCATTCAGAGAATGGTGATAACACGCGTATGGCAGGACCAACAGTTCAGACCGTGCCGGCCTGAAACCGGCATTCTGAGGAGCATCGTCGAAACACCTGCATCTAACATAAACACGGTTAAGGCAAGAAACCAAGTAGAAGTCATAATTCTCAATTAATCCTTAAACATGCTAGGATGCCAAGACGAAAGAAGAACTCAAACTAAGGAAAGCGGTTGAGACTGATGATACAAACCTTCAAAGACGGCATCTACCACCAGAGGAGTTCAGCAGCAAATCAAAAAATACTAGTTCGGAATCTTCTTTTCACACCAGACTCATTCAAAGTAACAAAACACTCAAACGACAATCCAACTTGTTAACTGATATTCCCCGCAGGAATCAAACACCCTGCCGCCAATTTGCGCAACACTGCAAGAAAACCTGCCACAATTGCAATGTAATTAATTTGTCAAAGCAAACAGAACAGAAGATTAGAGCAGTCAACAGAGTTTCAAGAGAATCGTGGGTATCTACAAAGAGGAAGGTTTCCATACCTTGTCAGTCTCATTGCCGCCGTCACTACAATTTCTTCGCATCCTCACCAGTTAGCCACTTAACATGACTAAGAACAAGGCTCGCCTCTTTAACGTTTGATATGACAATGAAGAATGGATGTCACGACAGCTTCATATAATTCACAAGGCAACCACGTTGGACTGCACAAGCGGTATTGCCGACATTAGAATTTACCAGTACAAATTCACATCCTACTTTTTCAGCACAACAACGGTAAGTAGGGCATTGGAGACTTACGAGTTTCAGGAAAGGGTTGCTCGGCATTCAGAATCCCGCAGCCGGTTTTTGGGGTTCATAATAACCCGTTTGCTTCAAACAACATATAACGAGTCGTGCGAGTTCCTTTTTCCCCTTTCATCGCTGAGTAAGTTTCCCTAGAGAGTAAGCTCCTAAGTTTTGATTACCTGAAAGAAAGGAAAGAGTATGAGCAGTAGCCGGTAAACAAAAGGTTTAATTAATTTTCTTTCATCAAGAATTCCAAAAACACGATTACACAAGAAATTAAATGAGAAGAGTAGTCTTTATTCCTCTCCGAAACATTCACCAAACACAGTCAGATAGGAAAGGAAAGGGTTTCAATTTGTTGAGACGAAAACAGAAGGCGTCAGAGACAACGAATTAACTTCCTTTCCAAAACCGGAAAAACATGTTTCAACTACATCTGGAAAGTACTAAAATTCTTATTTAATGTGTTTTTGAAATCAGGCTATAAGAAGGATTCAGAAATTGAGAAAAAGGGGGGATACACAACAAGAACACACAGAAATCCACAGCAGTTCATAAATAAATCTCATAAAATATCAATCACAGAACTCAAAAACTCCACCGTCAGAACCCCTTTTCGCCACAAAACCCTTGCGCCGTCAGCGAATCGCTCACCTCCTTCAAAACCGCGAATCGCCCATCTCGGTTCTTCTTGGGCCTCCGTTCAAAAGCTGTGGAAAAGGCATCAAACCGTTGAGCTTTGTTTTTAATAATGTTAATCTATTAATTTGTTGTTGGTTTTATAGGAAATCGGAAGAAGGTTGGCAAATAAGGAAGGAGAAGAATCGAAGGAGAAGAATCGAAACAGAGGAGGATCGAAAGGGAAAAGATGAATGAGATACGAAGAAAGGAGAAGAAATGGCGGAAAGAAGGAGAAATCGCGGAGAGGAAGACGAAGAAGCGAGAGGAAGAAGAACGGAGGGAAATCGAGAGAGGGAGAAGCGGAAGAGGAAGATTGACGGAAGGGGGAGGGGATCGAATGGGGATTAGGGTTTTATCTTTGCTTGTAATTTTGTTTTATCTTGTAATCCAGTACACTTGCACACACCGTAACTACACTGCACCCTCACTCAACACCACACACCTCACCTACCACGCGATCTAACGATCCACACCGCAGCCTCACGGTAAAACCTCACAACCCGCGCCTCACTGGATCATACGTCCTCCTTAATTAACCCCTAATTAACCTGATATTTAATTAGTTTTTTTTATTTAAATTGAATTAACCTTTTTTATAATTAACTAAATCAACCTTAATCAACCTTTTTTATTTTAAGATGGTGACATTTTAATTTTAATCTCCTTATCTAATCTATTAACTAATTTAATATCAACTCTCTATTGATCTTTTAATATAATTGTCTTTTTAATTAATCTTTTTTTTTAATTAACCTATTTCACTTTTTATATACAACTTAATAACTTTTATAATAAACATATAACTTGTTTTAAAATAAATCTTTTTCATAATAACTTGTATCCGTTTAATAAAAACTATTTTATAATAAAGAAACTTATCTTGTAATAACCTTTAATACTTTAATGATAACATTTTTTTCTTATTAAAAGAAATTCCATTAATTTGTCCTTTTTATAATATAACCTTTATTTAACCTCCTTAATAATAAAATAATAAAACTTCTCTTTAAAAACTAATAATTAATCTATTTAATAAATAATTCATTTATTAGAAACTATGTTCTTTGTCCAGCTTAAGTAATCCAATGTAATTCAACATTTTAAAAACAATCTCACTAAAAATAATACAATATATTTTTCTTACAAATCAATTCAAATGAACTAATATAACTTCTTAAAATCAATTCCAACTTCCCCCTTAAAATCAACTCAACTAGAATAAAATCGAATCAACATCCAATCGAGCACGCCTACGTCTCCACTTCGATTCACAATTCACATCCACACACTTAGTGCTTTCATGCGTATGTGCGTTTTACTTTATCCACTTTTATTTTATTCATAACTCACACACTCACTTAGCGCTTTCATGCGTTCGTGTATGCCTTACTTTACCCGCAATTTATCTTCCGCAATTTAACATTACAGCAATTTACTTTATCACATTGCATTTCGTCCAAAGGAAGAACCTACACATGATTCAACACTTGTCTGTAGTGCACCTCACTTGCATCATTCCCCGCATGATCCTTGATCTCATTCAATTCGATCTTCTAAGTTAGATCCTACCCTATAGGAAGGACCTTTATCTTCTACAACATAGGAAAACAATCCATTCAACTCAATTCAAACTTATTCAAACATTAGAACAAGATGTTAATCATCTTAAGCGAGATAGAATCTCCACCCCACAACAATACAATCTCTTACACTTGTGGCGGTTAAATCTCTCTTAAAATGACAACCCATCTTTTCTCCTAAACTCAATCAATCAACTACCCTAAACCCGTAGGAACTTTGACCACAGTCAAAGAACTCCTCAAACCTTTTAGGGGAACTACAGATACTCTGATTCCACTCCCGTAAGGATATGTAGGCATAAGATGTGATATCTTATCGAGTATACTTAGAAATAAACCCCTAGGTCTTTCAACCATTAAGCAGATAAACCTTAGCAAGTAAACAAACATAAAACAAGAGGTTCCTGTAGAGTACTACAGAAACTTAGGATGCTAGCACCTTCCCTAAGTTTAACCAACCCCCGAACCTATAACTCTCTGGCTTGCATTTGCATTGCATTATGGGAATTTCGATCTTTATCCCTTCCTTTGGATAAATCAAAGTTCGATTGCAAAATGAATTAAAGATTCAAACTAATCAATAGTTTGGTATCCAAATTTCACCGCGACGGGCTGGTCACAAGTAACAAACATTAGGTTTAACAAAGTAAACCTAATTTCCACAATTCAAGGTACTGTCAAATTAGGTCACAGCTGCTTCATGTTATGTCCAGCCTTGACTAGAATCTCGCCTGAGATAACTAAGAAGGCATAACAGGTTTCCTGAAATTAGCCTGAGATATATCAGGTATCATAACAGAAAAACAAATCCTACACGCCTGATGTCATACGATCAATGTCATAACATTGGTCATGACATTCAGCTTCACTTAAACTCAGCTTCCCAACTTGCCCTGCTGAACACTTCTACAGAGTTTTCTTCATGACAGTAGAAACAAATGTTTTATAGTTCCCTAAAGAGTATCAAGATCCTTTTTATGAACACTAATTAAATCTGCACTTTGTTTCTAATAACTCTCTTTGGCCTGCATATACTGATGAGGAATATCCAACAGGACCAAAACACTTTTGTCAAGAGATATAACATAGCAGCCCCTGCTGTACCAGATATTGATGTCATGACACTCAGTATGACATCCATGACAACAGTTCTATCATCAGCTCCTGCTGCACCAGACAGCGATGTCATAACATTGGTAATGACATCCTGTTTAAAACACATGACATCAGTTATGTCATCGGCTCCTGCTAGCTCCTGCTGCACCACAACTCCTGTTGTTTATAACACATGACATCAGTTCTGTTACCACAGCTCCTGCTGTATCAGACAGCGATGTCATGACATTGGTAATGACATTGTGATTAAAAACACATGGCAACAGTTATGTCATGACAGCAGATGGATGTCACGATATTCAGCATGACATTCACATTAAAACACTCCACAGCAGTTCTGTCACCACAACAGATGGAGATGTTATAATATCCTGCTTAACATCAGTGCAGGATCATGTTTTACCAAAATTTAGCCAATCATAGAACCATGGAAAATTCTACATCATAGAACCATGGAACTAACATATATGTATACTTGTTGTATTGTTTTGAGAAACTTTCAGTTTGTGTGTCCAAAATTTGTGTTTGATTTTCAACGTGTTAAAGTGGTTTTTAATGGATTTCAAGGCCATACTTGTGTTCTACATAAAAAAATAAGTGGGTTGGTGTTGATTTTTGCAAGTTTTAGTGAGGTTTTTTGTTCTAGCTCCGGTGAGGCTGTCGGAGAAGACGATCGGAGCCCTAGCTCCGGCGTCTGTGGGTCAGCTGAGGTGTGCGTGTTGACTTCATCCCTTGCATATGTGGTGTTGAGTGGTTGCTGATGTGTTTAAATGCTTGCACACGTGGCTCTTTTTTGGTTTTTGTATTTTGGTTTGTTTTGTTGGGCTTTGCTTGGTTTGATATTCACACCACCCCATATTTAGGCCCAAGCATGCATCAACTCATTCCTAGTTCATCTGATTTTTCTACTACACCCTCTTTCCTTGTTCCTTTCATTTATTTTTATTTCTTTTGCTTTCTATTTCAAAAAAAATTTAATTATTTCTTCACATAGAAAATCCACAAAAATATTTTCTAAATACCTTATTGTCTTAAAAAATTTATTATATTTTTATTTTTATTTTTAATTTTATTTTTCATTCTTTGTGTAAGGTGTTTGCTAAATTACCCTTGGATTATAGTTTGCATTTTGATATTCTTGTAGAGACTTTCTTGAGCCATGTTTTTCACCAATTTTTGATACATGAATAAGCAATGTTCGGATGCTGGTTTGGTGCTTTGATGTGGAATTTTTGTTTAATTCCTAGTTGATTTTATTTGGTCCTCGATGCATGCTCGATCATTGTGATACCCTTGCCTTGTTGACTTGGTTTAATGATGCATTTGAACCAATCTTGTTGATATATTTTGCACACTTTGTCTTGATGGATATAACATGAGTTAAATCCTTTTGTTGTATTTTATTAGGTCATTTTTCTATTTTTTATTGATGCCTAATTGTGACTTGGTTTTGGATTGCATATGCATGAGGTTTGACCTAGTTTGAATCCATTTTGTTAACTTGTGTTGGAGTGAAGCTTGAGATGATTAGTTGATGTGATTACATGTTATTTTAACTTGATTGTGGCTTTGGATTAATTGGCATTTGTTTATTTTTTATTTTTTGTTGAATTCTTAAGTTTATGGTGTTTTGAGCTTGCTCCTTTGTTGTTCTTGACCTAATTCCTTGAGATGACTTATTGTGTGACCTAATGGATGTTTTTGAATACTTGTATGCTTTGAATGATGTTTGAGGTTTTTATTTGCATGATATGATGTTCATTGTATGATCATTTCTTATTTTTCTCTTCATATGATCACTTTGTTCTTGTTATGGATGATTTGAATGATATTTGCCTAACTTTTTGAGTATGATGATTGTTGAACTTGTATGATATCTTAAAAATGAATGTGATGTGGATCATTTGAGTATGCTTCTAACCTTGATGTATGGTGTGCCTTGCTTGATCATTTATGCTCTGTGCCTTGCTTGAACATTTCCTTTTCTTTAAGGATGATTTTGGTATATGCTTGATTAGTCTTGATGCATACTTTGAGTTTAATCTTTGATATTTCTTTTTGTGATTCATGTGTTGATGATGGATTAATGTACATGATTATGTCACTTCCCTCACTTGGTTTCATACTTTAATCTCACATGTTTGATCATTTGAAGTGTGTTTTGTATGAGCTAGTTATGGCTATTTGTTTGGATATTGATAGGATGTATGTTTGACACTCTTGTGCATATTTTCTAATTTTTGAATTGAGTTGAACATGATATGATGTTGCTACTGCCCTACCTTATTTCTCATCTCATTTGACTTCATTTCCCTTTGCTTGATGATTGATAATACTTCTTGTTGGACTTTAAGTCATTTGTGTGTGTTTTGGTACTTTGTCTTGCCAATTTATTTTGACTTCCAATATTTGAGTATGGTTTGGCATATATGCATTTTCTTGTTACTTTAACATGATGTTGATGTGTACCTTGTATGATTGAGATCAATGCTTGCTTGTGTGCTTGCTTTGCCTTTTGAGTTGAACTTCCATGAGTGTTTACTTGGTGTTGCTTCTTCTCCTTCATCTCTCATTCTTCTTTATTCTCTTTCTTTTATTGAGACTTGGTTAAGTCTTGATTTTGTTTTCATTTGTGATTGATTAGTATGATGTTTACTTGTGCTTGTTCACATGATCCCTTAGGATTCCTAGTCCCACTTAATTTTTGATTAAGGTGGGAGTAGAAGAGACATTAGGCTTTTAATCCATTGCATGATAACAATTAGGATAGTCCCTTCTTGACCTCAACTTTAGGTCCATCTTTTTTATGATAAAATTAGGTAGACTTCCTTTTCATCCTAACCTTAGGACTATTTTGTATGATAACATTAGGGTTTTCAGTTTCTCTTTAGTGTTTTCTTTGTGTCATCTCATCTCATCTCAAACAACTTTAAGACACTTAATAAAGAATGACGAACATTGAGCGCCATGAGCCTTAAGCATATGGAAAATGGTGAGTGAGGGGTTTCTCTTCACTTGTCTAGAGTGCTTAGTGTATGCCCTTTGAGCGATATGCGACACATTCACTCATATGTCATATTCTTTAGTGCAACGCGAACCTCAAAAAAATTCAATTCCTTCTCTAAAACTATAAAACCAAATTCAAACCTTTTTAACCTTCAGGATTTGTTTCAAAATAATTTTCAAAAAAGAGTACGTTATTTTTCTGTTCTACCGCAAAAAGGCATTGTCCCTAACTACTAAAATGGTAACTTAGCGTTACTCATAAAAACACTTAACCGACAAGTGGTTTAGTTACCCGAACTACGTTTGCTCTGATTTCTCATACCAGATGAGGATACGTAGGCACAATACGGTGATGTCTTGGCGAGAAACCTTTCCTACATCACCCGTAGTTTTTCAAACTACGTTGACTCTGACTTTCCCATTGCACGAGGGAATACGTAGGCATAGGGCGGCGATATCCTATCGAGTCTCCTTTTTATTTTCCCACCCCTGTTTAGAAGTAGCTTTTAGATAACACACCCTTTGATTAGACAACAAGCATGGATCCCGTTGATTACAACGGACGTGAGGGGGTGCTAATACCTTCCCCTTGCATAGCCGACTCTCGAACCGAAGATTTAGTTACGATGACCTTGTCTTCTCCTTTCTCTTAGGTTTTCTTCTATCGTTTCCTTTCCCTCCTTTGGGATAAATAACGTTCGATGGCGACTCTTCTGTTTGTTTTTGTCGGCCCTTTTTCACAATTGTGACATAGGTCTATCCTGATGTTGGATTGTAATTTGGGGTGCCTCGTTCCAGAAATTTACCCGGTACATGGATGACAGGGTGGCTAAAGCATCTGCCATTTGATTCTTCTCTCGAGGTATATGATGGAAATTGACTTTATCAAAGAAAGCAACAACTGCCTAGCATAATCTTTATATGGGGTCAAACCAAATGACGAGTTTTCCTGTTCACCTTTGATCTGATTGATAACTAAAGTTGAATCCCCAAAGACATCGAGGTTCTTGATTCTAAGATCAATGGCTTCTTCGAGGCCAAGGATAAACGCTTTATACTCTGCCATATTATTCATATAATTAAAACATATCCTTGCAGTACAAGGAATATGAGAACCTAGAGGAGTGATTATAATTGCTCCAACTCCATGACCATATGCATTAGAGGCTCCATAAAATACCAAACCCCATCGGGATCCAGGTCTAGTCCTTCTTCAGGACCTGGTTCATCATAATCTTTAGCTCCAATGGCCATATCATCCTTATCAGGAAAGTCAAACTAGATAGGCTGATAATCATCAATCATCTTATGAGGCAAATGATCTATCAATACATTTTCTTTAATAACTTTCTGAGTATGATATTCAATGTCATATTCTGATAGCAACATCTGCCAACGGGAAATTCTTCCTATCAGCGCAGGCTTCTCAAAAATATACTTGATAGGATCCATTTTGGATATCAACCAAGTAGTATGGTTCAACATATACAATCGAAGACGCCGGGAAGCCCATGCCAAAGCACAACAAGTTTTCTCAAGCAACGAATACCGAGACTCACAATCTATGAATTTCTTACTCAGTGAGGACACAACCAATCGATCCCTCCAAGACTGTTTAATACATAATCAGAGGTTTCCCTTCCATTGGCGGGATCAAAATAGGAGGCTCAACCAAGTAATCTTAAATACTACCAAAGACCTTCAGACAATCTTCATTCCATACAATACTTTGATCTTTACAAAGCAATTTGAAGAATGGCTCATAAGTGGCAGTCATGTGAGAGGTGAACCTATATATATAATTCACACGTCCAAGGAACCCTCTGACTTACTTTTCTGTTTTAGGTGCAGGCATATCTCGAATAGGCCTGAATTTGTATGGATCCACCTCTATACCTTTTTGGCTGACAATGAAACCCAAAATCTTCCCGGAACAAACACCAAAAATGCATTTGTTTGAATTCAAATGGAGTTTGTATTTTCTCAAACGCTAAAACAATTTCAACAAATATTCTACATGGTCCTCTTCAGTCTTACACTTAGAAATCATATCATCAACATATACCTTAATTTCCTTGTGCATCATATCATGGAATAAGGTAGTCATAGCCCTCTGGTACATAGCACCAGTGTTCTTCAAGCTGAAGGGCATCACTCTATAACATAATGTTCCTCAAGGGGAGATAAACGTTGTTTCTTCCAAGTCCTCGGGTGCCATCTTAATTTAATTATACCCAGGAAAGCCATCCATAAAGGAGAAGACATTAAATTTAGTTGTATTGTATACCAACATGCCAATATGCGACAGAGGAAAATCACCTTTTGAACTTGCTTTATTCAGATCTCATAATCTACACACATTTTGATTTCTCTGACTTTCTTCAGAACTGGGAGGATATTGGTCATCTTAATTTAATTATACCCAGGAAATCCATCCATAAAGGAGAAGACATTAAATTTAGTTGTATTGTATACCAACATGCCAATATGCGACAGAGGAAAATCATCTTTTGAACTTGCTTTATTCAGATCTCATAATCTACACACATTCTGATTTTTCTGACTTTCTTCAAAACTGGGAGGATATTGGCCACCCATTGAGGATAAATAGATGTGATAAGAAAATTGACATCAATTTGTTTATGCACTTCTTCTCTAATCTTACACTACAACAGAAATGACTTTTAGCAGCGCATTAAAAGACAGCGCTTTCTGAAAAAGCGCTGCTAAAAGAGTCTTAAAAAAAAGAAAAAAATTGCATACCTACGACAGCGCTTTCTAAAAAAGCGCTGTTAAAGGGAGGGGGTCAAAGACAGCGCTTTAAAAAAGCGCTGCTAAAGGGGGGGGCCTAAGACAGCGCTTTTAAAAAGCGCTGCTAAAAAAGGGCTCTAAGAAAGCGCTTTCAAGAAAAGCGCTGCTATAGGCTGGGTCTAAGAAAGCGCTTTTAAAAGCACTGTTAAAGGCCCTGTCTAAGGCAAACCTATAGCAGCGCTTTAGCAAAGCGTTGCTAAATGCCATGCAAAAGCGCTGATATAGGTTTAAGTAGAATAAATTTTAAAATTCTCAGTTAAAACGCAGAAACATAACAGTATTCGTCTTCTTCTTTCCCAGGCGCGAAAATGAACCATATTCACTCCGTCGACACTTTCCTTCCGTCCGTGCCTCATTCCGTCGTTGCCCTAACTCTCATTCGTCATCGCTGCATTTCCACCACCGTCCGTCCATTTTTTACGGTCGTCTCTGTCATCCGTCCGTCCATTTCCACCACCGGCGCATTTCCACCATTTTTGAGGTATTTGAAGTTTTTCATTTTTCATTTTTATTATTCTGATAGTTGAATGCATTATTGGAGTTTGATGATGTAGAATGTGATTCTTGCAAATGGAATGTGATTCTTTCTATTTCTTGCAAATGGAATGTGATTCTTTCTATTTCTTGCAAATGGAATGTGATTCTTATACCACTGTAGCTAACAAAACAAATCATGAAATGTGTTTTTTTTCCTTTTCATTATGAACTGTAGCACATAGGTTAGTTAGAAGAATTTGAAGTGTGAGTTAGAATGTTAGGTTAGTGAACGAAATGTTTGAGTTATTCTGCTTAAGCTCATCCATACAAGTCATAAACTCTTGCATGACGTTGGTACCAGTATTGATATTTTCATGTTGTTGTGAATCAACTCGAATGATTATACGCTGTTCTTCGAGATACTGATTTTCTGGTGAAACACTTAAGGAAGAGAAAGTAGAACGAAGAATAATAAGACAGTAGCTATAACATGCTCCAATAATAGCTAACGGCAATTTAATCTTCATGAGTTGTATAATTAAACATCCTAGATAAAAGTACATAAGATCCACTTCGAATCCGCATTGAATTTGTCTTGATAAACTAAGTGACATGAGAGCAAAGGCGGCATATGAAATCGAACTATATAGATCTGGTTTTCCAGTTATAACTTTATCAGAGAAAAAAGAATAGAAAGAGGTAATTACCAATACCAGAAACGTTGAATGAGCTTTGAACCGAAGACTTGTTATGTCTCGCCATGTTCTTGCAAACAAAATGATTAGACAAATGATGAAACTGAAAATTGTGTAAAGAAATATTTTCATGAAATTCCAATTTCCAAATAGATGGTTGAAGGAAGAACTTAGAGCATAACAAAGCAATCCAACAATAGCTGATGCAAAGCAAACAAATCTCCACACCTTTGTATCCGTCATCCACCTTTGAATTTGGATGAGCAACGGTGTCATGTTCTCTCTTTCTACCTATGCTATTATTGAAAATTACTTACACACACACATGAAACCAATTTCTACTTTGGATGAGAAGCTTTAGAGAAAACTTGAGTAAAAGTCTAGACAATAATTTAGAGTACCTAATTTGTGAAAATATTTATTTCAACATGAGTTTTTGACTTTTAAGAGCTACTGTGTTATCATGTTCACACTATATTATGACTTTGTCAACAACTTGTGGGTGAATTATGATCACAGATTATAATAGATTTTTTTGAAGTTACTTTCTACATCAAACTCTTGTCTGATTTTAGGAAAACATATCTAGTCATACGAATACCCAATAGGCTAGTAAAGAAAAAGCTAGGGAGAATATTAAGTTTTTTTGTCATGAATTGTTGGACTCATTTCTTATGAGTTCAGCTCTTCTTTCAATCATCTTTTGGAGTGGAACTTCATCAAAAAAATTTGTTTACACTTGTAAGTTTCATTATTGTTATTTTTGAAAAAATTGAAACTTTCAAGGAGATTCTTGTTGAAAGCTTATTTGGGGTTCTTGTTTTGTTGCTGACATCTTTGTACTCTTTTGCAGCCTTTGCTTTCATGTCTTTTTGCTTTTCAAGACATATTGATCTTGTTTTGAATCTGATCTCCTGAATTTCTCTCTTAGAATTTTTACTCTTGAATCGAATAAAAATCAAATTCATGCTATATATTGTTGCTGCAATCTTCAGTTATTCTCTTATGGCTCTTCATAATAATTCGGATTCTTGCCATGACATTTACATGTTATGTGTTTCTCTTATTTATATATTTCTTATGTATATATTTTTTATTTATATATTTGCATGTCATTCATTTGATACTTTGGTTTTTCTGAATTACAGGTATTATGGCCAACAATGAGGAAACATCACATGATGGAAACGAAACAACAAAAGACATTGAAGGCGATATCAAAAGAGGAATAACGATTATGAAAAAAATCATCCGTGCGAAAGATAAGGGTGTTAAGTATGATGTGCATTGGAATGAAAAAGATCAATTAGTTGAGCCTAACGGTGCGATGCTGACAAGTTACATTGGAGCACTTGTACGTTCACAAATTCCAATTACTTGCAATAATTGGAGAATTCAGTCGCTACAACCGGCTAAAGACAAAATTTAGAGCGAGATACAAGTATGATACTTGACGGTTACATCTTTAAATTAATTATACTAACATGTTATATGTATGTGTATTTGTTTGCAGAGATCTTTTAATATTGATGATTGCAGAAGAAAATATTGTCTTCAATTGGCCGGTAAACGACTGAAGGGATTCAGAGCATTTTTAATGAACAAGTTTCTCAAATATTTTGATGTAAACTTTGTTGACTCGGAGCGTCCAAAGAAGTACACTGATCTGATTTCGGAAGAAGAATGGGAGACATTTGTTGCAAAGCGAAGAACCAAAAATTTTTTAGTAAGTACAACTTATCATGAATAATGTATAGTATATATACTTCTTCCACAAGAGTTCTGATATGACTTAAACTTGTTTTTTCAAGTTGTGAGTGGCGTTAATCGGCAACGGGCATCAAAACCCGTGTATCCATACAAAAAAGGGTGTTTGGGATATGCACGCTTAGAACAAAAAATAGTAAGTATATATAAATGCTTTAATATGATATAGTTACAAAAATTAGTAAGTATATATAATAGGATATGAATGGTTTATTATCTGTCTTAATGCGTAGATAGAAGAGGAGAAAAGTGATGTGACATCTCTTCCGGACCATGTTGTGTGGAAGGCTTCCCATGTGGGAAGAGATGGAGTCGTTTAAAAAGTTAAACAAGTGTTTGAACGATGTGTAAGTACAACATTAGTTTTGTCAGTAACTGATCAAAAGTGTATAATATATTTATATATGCTTTTATCTATATTTTAGGATACTCTATCCCAGAGTATAACTCCAGCTGAGGACGATGATTATAGGAGCATACTGAGTTGGGTGTTAAATATCCCTGAGTATTCTGGGCGTGTGGGGGGTAAGGGATTTGGCGTCACTCCATCACAACTGTATAAGAAGCCAAAGAAAAAAAATCCTAGCAATAAATAAGTGATGGATACGTTGGAGGAATTGAAAGCACAGATTCGGGAATTACAGAAGGACAAAGAAAGATACATGTCGGAAAGGCGCGGTCCAGAGGGTAAAGATGATAGTGAAAAAGATAGTATCGGTTGTTCGCAGAAGCTTCTAGAGGTAATTGTATATATTACATTGAAATTAATTTATCACAATTTTCTTAATTGACACATTAATCAACATCATTATTTGTTTAGGGCATTTCACCTTGTCGGCTATATTTATCGTCACCGACTTATCACTTGGTTGGCAAGGGAAAGGTGCATAACAATGTGGGAGAATTACTTCACCATAAACCGCTCCCTCCTGGATTTTTAAAAGTATCGGTTGATATTGCGTTAGAGGGGGTGCGTTGTTTCCTATACCAGATGAAGTTTCAGACGCAACAGTGGTGGGAGACGCAATAGGAGCGTATGTTGCATGGCCGGTAAATCTCATTCACATAGATGATGAGGTATGTTGAACACCATTATGAACCTAGCTTGTAATATTCAAATGTGAAAACGACCCATAGATGAAAGTTATTCTTACATTTACATTTTCTTATTTACATGATGATCTTAGACTCCTACAAAATCCAAATCAAAAGATGATAGAATTATTGTGCGGGATACCGATTCAGCTGCATCAAAGAAACAGGTACTAATACAGTTACATGGTTATCTTGTTATACATTAATTACTGAACTTATATATGACTTTTAGGTTCATGATCAGCAGTTGCAATAAGTCAGCAAGGGTAAGATGCCTGAAACTTCCAAGGTGCCCAACAAAAAAAAGACCGAGTCAAAAAAAGCATTTGTTCCTCGATTTAGGATGTGCCTTGAAACATATTTAGGAAAAACAGATGTGACTGAGGGTGGCATCCGTCAAATACCTATGGAGGAAGGTATTTTCGGTTTTGAATATCCCAGAACACTTGCTAAGGAGGATTTTGACCAGGTTTTCCAACATTCTGAATTGGGCGTCGGTGTTATGCATTCCTACATCAGGTACTCCGATCCATTTTAATTAAATAATTGAACATTTTAAAATTTGCTCATTTAACTGAATATTCTAATGTTGATTATGCTTTTCTTTTAGACTCCTGTATGACAAGTTGTTGGTCCCACATGATTTGACTTCCATATTCACATTCTTATCTGCTAGTTGTATCAACGCACGGGTAATAGAGCACACACCAGATACAGTCAAAGATTACATGGTCCAAAGATTTATGGCGGCGACTACAGAGAAGTTGTTCTTGTTGCCATATAATACTGGCCATGGGTTAGATTTTATTCTAAATTTATTTATTATAATTATTCGATTTTTGCCATTAATCTATATAACATTTCCGTCTAAACTGTTGTCTTATTTTATAGTGGACACTGGTTGTTGGTCGCAATTAATCCGATCAAAGAAATAGTGTATTATATAGATTCATTGGATGGCGATACAACAAAATATCCTGATTTGAAGAACATGGTTGATACGTAAGTGATGAGATATATTGTTCTGAATAGTTATATATCTTTATTTATTATGTGACATTGTTCTAAATATTTGTTTATATTATGTTAGAGTTATACAAATATTCAGAGCACAAAGAGATGCAACAGGGCCAAAAAGCAAGGCTAACAACATCAGCTGAATCAGAGTGGAGGTATATTTTCCCATGTTTGACTGTTATAGTGGTTCTACTTGATAAAACTATTTAAACTATATATCCTAGTAAATGTTCGTTTGTTTTTTCCATTTACAGTGTCCTCGTCAGCGCAATGGAATTGACTGCGGATATTTTGTATTGCGCTTTATGAAGGAAATTATCCTTTCAGGTCAAATAGAGATTCCAATCATGGTATGGATCAATTCATAAGTTATATGATTCATTTTGATAATTAACCGATATTTCATCTGAGTAATTAGTTTTAAAATTAAATCGTGCATGTTCTGTTATATTATGTAGTACTTTGATGAATACAAGTGCGGTACTTACTCGAAAGCAAGATTAGAAGAAATTAAGGAGGACTGGTGTCAATTTATTCTTGAGTTGAGAATTGTATAACGTATCTATTTGTAAAGTTATCGAATTTGTAATTATATGTAAATTGAATGTATTTGTGATGTTGTAAATTGAATGTATTTGTGATGTTGTAATATATTTAAGCAGGTTTATGTGTATTAAAATGGTTATGGGCAAAGTGATGAATACACATAAATAAGGCCAAAGTAATTGTTATATATAAGGCCAAACTGTTGAATTAAAGGCTTGAATTATAAGCAGGGAATGTAATTGTTATAAGCAGGTTTATCGAAAAATATATAAAAAATGTGATTATTTATAAATAAAAAAATTAAATCGTGAAGAATAGACAGCACTTTTAAAAAAAAGCGCTGCTAAAGGGGGCAAAGAGAGGCCAAAAAAGCGCTGCTATAGGTTGGAAAAGGGGGGGGGTCTAAGAAAGCACTTTAAAAAAGCGCTGCTATAGGAGGGTTAAAGAAAGCGCTTTAGAAAGCACTGCTATAGGGTGAACAAAGTGCTGCTAAAAGCGTTGCTGAAGGGAGGAGAAGGGGGAATAGGCAGCGCTTTAGAAGCGCTGCTATAGGGTAACAAAAGCGCTGTTAAAAGCATTGCTGAAGGGAGCCTTTAGCAGCGCTTTTTCCATAAAAAAAGCGCTGCCTTTACCTTTAGCAGCGCCACTTTTAGCAGCGCTTTTAAGCGCTGCTAAAGGCCAAAAAAAGCGCTGCTAAAGGTCTTTTTTGGCATAGTGTTAGCAGCCATCTCAGGATGAGTTCTTTTTAACTTTTTCTTCACTGACGAACATTCTGGTTTAAGCGGCAGTCGGTGCTCTACAATATCAGTATCCAATTCATGCATATCTTGAAACAACCAAGCAAATACATCAACATACTCTTTCAACAGTCCATCAATCTCTTCTTGACATCTTCACTAAGAAGTGCCCCAATCTTGACTTCTCTCTTGTTCTCTAAAGAACCCAAGTTGATCAGTTCGATAGGCTCTTTATATGGCTGAATAGTTTTTTCCCCGTGCTCAAGCAGCCGAGTAATTTCTTTTGGAATATCATTGTTTTCCTCACTTTCTTTTTCCGCTTCAAATACAAGGAATTCAAAGTCTGGAGAGGGCACAAGGTCATTTTTTTCAATGGGTTTATTACTTATTAATCTGCACATGATTTATGCTTTATTTTAGAAACAGACAAATATGGAAGTGATATGCAATAAATGAAATTTTTTGAACAAATTTTTCAGTTACTATTTTCCAGAAAAATGCAAAAAGAAAAACACAATGGATAACAAAATGTCCTTTATTAATGGTCTTAAATTTTGAAACAAAGGTGCTCAAACAATGTCACTTTCACCTTGGACAGGGTGAAAGGAACTATTTGAAAAAACAAAAAAAATTACTTTGACAATTGAACAACACTAGGAACATCCACGACAATCCAATTTTGACTAGTCTCTTCATGCGTCACAAAGCAAGGCCGTTTTGAATTATCTTTACTTATGGAAGTAACAACTTGATTTCCAGGGTGAATAAAACCATCACTTTGGAACACCTCCTAGATAGGCCTGATAACAGCTTCATGCTTCAATGCTCTTCTAATTGCATAATGTGAGAACCATAAACCAAATATGTTCTTATTCTCGGGAAGATCAACAATCGGTCCCCCAACCTTCTGCTTAACCGTTCTTTACAACCTGTTGTGCATCTCTCAATGAAGCACTAGATGTCCCATTCTTTTGAACACCAATGGCTATATCAAGGGCTTGGAACTGAGTCCCAACAGCTTCCTCATCAGCGTTACACTTAGCACTGACTTGTAAAATATCCTGGTCCATCAAGCCCTAAATATCTTTCTTCACTAAAGCACACCCTTCAGGATCCTTCTCATACAACTGGAAATTTGTATGGTCACTTTCGAACTAACCAACCTTGCACAAATTTACATGCACCTTAACCAAAGGAGTTTTCACTAAGTTGACATCAAAAATCAAATACTCTCCCGGACAGGCTTCTACCATGCTCACAGAAGGTCCTCCATGTTCTGTTAGAGGATTAAATTGCACATTAGGTACGACCTCTCAGAATTTCAACAAACCATTATTGACAAGCTTGTGAACTTCTGCTTTCAACGAGAAACATGTTTCAAGATCATGCCCCGATGCTCCCTGATGAAAAGCACAATGGGCTTCAGGTTTATACCACCATCGAATTAGATTTGGAACGATTAACGAATCTATATTCTGAATCAATCCCTTATGCAACAAAGTGGGATATATTTTTGTGTAAGTCGTATGGATATGGTCAAATTTATCCTTCCTAGGACATGGGCTTGCTGATTCTAATTAAGTTATTGATTTTGTTGTTGATAAGTCTGAACAGCAGAAGTTGGACTAACCACCGGAGTAACTACAACAATATGAGGTTGTTGATGATACTGTTGTTGAGATTGGTTATGTTGACCATCTCTATTTTTGGGTCTTTGATGTCTTCTCCCTTGAGAAATAGCATTGGTATCCCCTTCTTTCTTCTTATAGAAACTATTGCCAGACTTCTTCGTTCCACTTGAAAAACTCACTTCTTTTGTCAAGCGACCTTCTATGACATCTTCTTCTAATCTGACTCCCATACCCACCATTTCAGTGAAATCATTTAGAGTGCTAGCAAAAATCCTCTCATAGTAGAAAGTACTCAAAGATTTGAGAAACATCTTCGTCATTTCCTTCTCCTCTACCGGAGGGTTAATCTGAGCAGCAACTTCACGTCATCTCTAAGCGTACTCTTTGAATGATTCCTTATCCTTCCGTGACATGGCACGAAGGTGGTCATGATCAGGAGCCATGTCCAAATTATACTTGTACTGACATACGAACGCCTCTGCAAGGTCATTGAAAGAACTGGTATGAGCACTGTCCAGCCCTATATACCACTTCAAAGCTGCACCAATCAAACTGTCTTGGAAATAATAGATCAATAACTTGTCATCATCAGTGTGAGTAGCCATCTTCCAACAATACATAATCAAGTGAATTTGAGGATAAGAGTTACCCTTGTACTTTTCAAAGTCAGGGACCTTGAATTTTACAGGGAACTTGACATTAGGTACCAAACGCAAATCATGAGCGTTCTTACCAAACAAATATTTCCCCTTCATAGCTTTCAACTCTTTCTGCAATTCCTGAAATTAATCTTATAATTCATCCATTATCTTATAAACATCCAGATTCTCACTAGGAGCAGTATGGAAAATAAGATCCTCTACTTGTGGCACAACATGCACAACTTGAGGAGCGGTGGCCATCACGGGTTGAACTGGAGGAACCCGACTCACCAAAGAAGCTTCAGTAATAGGGTTGAAATTTTCTAGCATAAAGTTGGGAGGAATACCCCAAGGATAACCAGCAGGCATCTAATTCTGACACAGAGGTCCAATAGGCATAATAGATATAACAAGAGTTGTTGTAATTTCATAGATAACAATTACTTGAGGCTAAGACAGAGGTGAAGGCTGATTTTGAGCTTCCACCAAGGATTCCAACAGAGTGGTTATTCAATGAATTCACTTCCTCACGAAAGTTCCCTTTGCTCTTTCTTAATTGTCTCCATCTTTCGTCTTGAATTTACCAGAGTATTGTACTAGTGTGTCAGCTTGTCTTCTACGAAGACGAAGGAAAACGAATGAGACTATGACAACTAGCAGAAAGTAAGATCAAATGATGCAAATGAGGCATGAAATGCATGTGCAAAAGATTATTAGGTTTTCAAGGAACTGAGGAATTATAAACATATTGCAAACATCATAAATAAAAATACATTAAAAGGGAAATTTGAATTTTCATTTCATTGAAAAGTTGGAAGGATTACAATTTCAAGACATGATTTCAAAGCAATAAAAGATAAATTAAGGCCTAGGATCTGAGGGAACCACAACTAAAGAAAATACATCTCCGTGCTGCAACTTCCTCTTGAGCTTCATAATATGAGCTTCAAAAGCAGTCTTCATGTCGGCCTTTTCTTTTAGGACCTTGTCAAAAACACCTTTCCAAGCTCCAAACATATCCTCTTGCTCTCTCTTCCTTTTCTTTCCATGTTGTTCAAGCAGATCATCTTTCTCCTTCAATTACCTTTGCAACTCTATCTTCTCGGTATTTGAAACATGAAACTTTCTCTCCCAAGCATCTCTTTCTTGCTTCATCTGAGCTAAAGCAACTTGGAGTCCTCCAATATCTTCAACTAGAACAAGAGTGGATCCTGTGACTTTAGGAAACATAGGTTTTTCATGTGAATAAGGCACCTTGATTTTAGCAGCTCTTGCTTACACCCACTGAGTGTAAGGCTCCAAGGAAACACAATCTTTTGTTCCTAATTCATCCATTCCTTTTCTATGAATCTTATACCAGACGTGGACTATCTTCTTTTTCAACCCCTTTGTCATACCCCAAATTTTACCCTTAGATGCTTTGGTATTTTGCATATCATTTTAGGTCAATCATCTGCATAACCGATCATGTCTTGCAATTTTCATAATACCCAATTTATCAGCTGGAATAAACTTGTCGGAATTACAGCCGAATCAGTCAAACTAAAAGTCAATTGTGCGTAAAATCAGTGGATGGAAAATTTTAAAATCGAGCCTCCAAACGTCAATGATATTAATCTATGTTTTGCGTAGTTTACCCTAACGTGCTCATTTAAATTTTTCGACCACTTTTCGGTCGCATTTTTGGACAGTTTAAGCCATTTTACCAGGTAAAATTTATTTTAAAATTTGACCAAACGCTGTATTTTTTTCCGAATCGTATATATTTTGCTGATCACTTTGGTATATTCATTTTATTTTTTTGAACACTTTGATACCAGCCCAATTATTCATTTTTTACCATTTTCTATTTTTTTTCAATTTATAATCTTCTTCCTTAAGTTATATTTTATATTTTGTTTAAATTTTATTTTATTTTAATTTTTAATTTTAATTTATTTTATTTATTTTATTTTATTTGTTATTTTAATACTTAGAATTTGTCTTTATTTATTTTAAGTAAAACTTGTAAATTAAGTTTAGAAGACTAGTTTGTTTTGTTATTTTCTTTTGTGAAACTATTTAGCCTGCATGCCTGCAAAAAGCCTCATGTCACATTTGACCTCCACTTTCTCATCCTTTTTTAAAATTCAAATAATATAGCATGAAAGAGGCTAAAGTTTGGGCTCCCTCACAGGTTTTCATACGGACCCACTTTGAGGAGGACTTGCTTTGCAAAGACATTTTGATACTCCCACAGCATAAATTCCACGGGGGGCCTTTTTCATTTTTTTTGGGAGCTATTTGTTTTGTTTGAGAAAGGGAATATAAAAACATGAAAGCTACCACATAATAGAGGGGACCCTCTCCACCATTGCCACTACGCACGAGCTTTCGGCATCCATAAACAACCTCTTCAAAGCGCAAACACTACCTCTGTGACAACTGTTACCACACTTCATCAACGAAACCTCAACCAATTTCTCCCTCCGTCCTCAACCCTTCAATCTACTGTTTACTATCCCTAAGCTTCATTAACATCTCCGTTCACCTCCGTTTTTCTCAACCAAACCGCATCAGTCGCGCCGAAGTTGTTCTTATTGCACACTCGCAGACTCTGATTTAGTTGTTCTTATTGACTTCGTGGTAACGCTTTGAAACTTTTACCTTCAATTATGATGTTATTCGTTCGGTTGTGATGTTGATCGTTTATGTTGCTATCCGTTTTTCAGTTATGATGATATTTGTTTGGTTTGTTGTATATGCTAAATAATATTTGGACAAGTTTGTTGCGCTGCGTATGTATGTTTACAAAGTGCGAGTTGTTATTGTCTTCAATATGTGTGTGTTGTTAGTATGTACTTAAATACAAATGTTGTGTTGATGTTGCATCACAGATCTTAATATTATGTCGGTTGTCTGTTCTTTTCCTCTCGTCTTGATTATGGCGTGACATGTGCTTGTGTTAGTTTGCTTTTGGGTGCTTGCATATAGTTACATAGAGTACAATTTGTTTGTGTAAGTGTGGTGGTGTTCAATTCTAAGTGTTGAGTGAATGTGATGTAAGAGTTTTTTTTATTCATGTTTTTAGATCGGAGTTTTTAGCTAGTAACATCTCCACATATTTCTTAATTATACTGTTGTTTTAAATAGTTTTAGATGTTGTTGATTACTTTTTTTTTAAAATGTGTTTTAATTGATTTTTTTTAATGTATATATAATATTTGGAATTACCAAAAAAAGAATATTTCATTGTTATCAATTTAACTCTCTTATTGTCACCCAACTCTATTTTCATTAACTTTTGATGTTCAAATTTGAATTTAATTTTTTGTTGCTTTTGGATGTCTTTTATTCCCGATCCTTGACGTCGTTTCCCTTTTGGCTTTTGAATTTATTTGATTGTTTATGCATTCCAAAGGAAATGATCATCCCTGTTGACAGTCATATTTAGCCTAACCGTAGGTCTTTACACTTTATCCTAGCCTTAGGAATATAGTCACCGTACTCTATGTGAGTGTCCCGCCGTGGACATTCCCTTCCTTGCTAACTTAACCTTAGTTTAGAGTCGTCGTACTCTATGTAGGTGTCTCGCTGGAGACATTTACTTTTTCCCTCTAGAATCTTGACCACAGTCAAGAGTTCCTCACCCCGCCAGGGGAACTACGGTTCCTCTTATTCCATTCCCGTAAGGATACGTAGGTATGAGATGTGATGTCTTGGCGAGCAAACTTTGTAAATACTTTGTATATACTTTAGATCTTTACCTTAGCACATTTTCTTTAGCAAGCAAACTTTAGAATAACACAAATACTAACAAGTGGTTCCTGTAGAGTACTACAGATACTTAGGATGCTAACACCTTCCCTAGGTATAACCAACCCCCGAACCTTAGATCTCTAGTTGTGTTGTTACATAGCGCACTTAGGGTTTTCTTCGATCTTTACCATTTCCTTTGGATAAATCAAAGCTCGGTGGTGAACTTCATGATTTGTGATTCAAGTTAACACAATAGCTTAATATCTGATTCTCACCGCAACAGAAATGGCGACTTCACTGGGGACCTCCCCTAAGAGGGCTAAGCCCACCTTGTTTATATTTGTATTTGTTATATGTTTGCTCGCTTATATACTTGTATATTTGTATATATTTGTACATATATTTGTTTGTGCCTGGGATTTTCTGTTTGCAAGGTTGTTACCTTGAGTAGTGAGGATAAGTCCTATACCCGGACTTGAGTGCACGTATGATAGGAAGGTGGTATATTCAAGAAGGCTTATAGGGAGTTGATTCCCGACCAAGCTGACTTGAGAAACCACCGCTCAATGGAGGCCCTCTTGGGAGTAGTTTTGTCGAACGAGTATTCGTGAAAACATTACTACTTTCAACCTAGAAGCCTGTGACACTAAGGACCTTTAGATTACATATTTACCCCCACTTGAACTTTTAGGACGTAGTGCGATGACTATGAGGGAGTAGTCCCGAAGTAGTTGATACGCGATACTACACTTAGACGAGACTCTCTTGATAATATTATTGATTTCTAAGTAGTTGGCGTGTCGATAATATCCGAAAGATGGGTTGATGACTTTGGGAACTTTGTTATAACCCGTTATGTAAGTGCTCTACCCCTAGTACACACCCTGTGGTTGGTTCTTTACCCAGACCTCATGATGTGATCTCGAACCTTTGATCATGTTATGTGTGTTTTGCATCCTGTCTTGCATCGCATTGCATTGCATTTACATCTTTGCATGGTTCATTGCATACCTCTGCTTGTCTAGTAACTCATGTCCAGTTATTTCTATCTTCCAGTGTATCTCTGAGTCGTCAAACTGATTCCTCGACACCGCTATCGGACTAGAGCTAACTATAGACGCAAGATGTCATACCAATAAGTATACAATGCGGAAATCCGAATGGAGATCGATGACTTAAAATCAGGCATGACCAAGCCCACTGAGATGCTTCAAGTACTGATTGCCAGAGGAGAGCCATCTCAGTGGACCGTCATTCAGGAAGTTTCAAGTGTTGATCCTCTTTTTGTTCAAATGCCACCATCTACTTGGCCAGAGTTTGGTTTACCTCCTAACTACTCTCCACCTCTTACATCTACTGCTATGATTGGTCAGATTGTCATACCAGTTTTTCAAGCTCCCGTCTTTGCTGAGCCTAGACCTGTGGTTCAAACTGTTACCCAGACTGTTTGTGCACCCTTTGAAAATCCTCTCTATGAGTACAATGCTACCAGTGCTCAAGGGGAAGACCGTGAAGATTTTATTGAGTCTGAGGATGTCCGTGAATGTCTTTAGATCATAGATAAAAGACTCAAAGCCGTTGAGGGTACTGACTTCTTCAACGTAGATGCAGACAATATGTTCCTAGTGTCTGGTCTTGTTATGCCTGCTAAATTCAAGACCCCGAGTTCGTGAAGTATAAAGGCCACTCATCTCTAAGAGCCCATCTGGTCATGTGCTTCTGAAGGATGGCAGCTTACACCAACAATCAGAAACTGCTCATCTACTGCTTTTAGGACAGTTTGAGTGGTGCCTCTCTCAAGTGGTATTTGAACTTAGAGAATAACAGTGTCCACTACTTCCAGGATCTCGCCAATGCTTTTATGAGGCAATAAAAATACAATCTGGACATGGCTCCTGATCACCATCAACTGAAAAATATGTCTCAGAATGAAAGAGAGTCGTTTAAGGAATATGCTCAATGTTGGAGAGAGTTAGCTTCCCAGGTTGAACCCCCTCTAGCAGAGAAGGAGCTAACTGGAATGTTCATGGATACTCTGTCCCTTTTCTATTGGGAAAAGATGATTGGGAGTGTCTCTTCAAGCTTTACAGGTCTGGTGACCATTGGCCAAAGGTTATAAGAAGGACTAAAAAATGGTAAAGTATCCAAAGCCGCTGAATCTTCCAATGGTGCAAAGAAATCCTTTAGGACCTTCTATAAGAAGAGAGAGGATCAGACCAATGCTGCCATGACTGAAGTGAGAAGGCCTCGTCCTATATCTCAGTATGTTGATCATCATGTTGTTGTTGTTGTTGTTACTCCACGACCATCTCAGATTCCTCAACATCCAACTGTTGGATAGAACCAGTATCATAATAGGAATCAATTTGATCCTATTCCCATAACATATACAGAACTTTATCCTAACTTGGTTCAATAAGGGCTCATCACTACGAGGACTTTGCAACCTCCTCCTAATCCTCGTCCAGCTGGATTTAGAGCTGATCTCCACTGTGCTTTTCATGAGGGCGCCCCAAGCCACGACTTGGAGCATTGTTATGCCCTGATAGCCAGAGTGCGTGAGTTGGTTAGAACTGGAATCCTTGATTTTAAGGATAGTCATCCGAATGTCCAGAACAATCCCTTGCCAGCACATCAAAAGTGAAGCTTCAGTCCGACTTTAGCAAACGCCAGTGTTTCAGACAAGACGGCTTATCTTTGTATTGATTTAGTCACTAGGCCTTTTATTTCTCGTTGTTTGTACTTTCCTCCATTTTGTTTAATATGTTTTCTTTTAATTAGTGTTTGTACTTTCATATTAATGAAATAAGCATTGCAACTTTTGATTTCAATTCATTTTGTCTATTATCTGCACTTTTATGCTTTATCTTTCAAATATTTACTCCTTGTCCAAATTTTTGATTATGCAAATATTTAAGGGAGGATTATGAAAACGTATTATCCATAACCGTTGTTGGTATGCTTTTAATCAAACTCTGCCAACGATGTAAGGTATTGTTTCCATTCCCCAAACACTGGAGAAATAAGAAAGTTATTCCCTTGTCAACCCCTTCGAGCCTAGAAGTAGGATTTTTTTTTCTTTATAAAAAACCGCAATCTTAACCTTGGGGTATGGTAGTTCTCAGTTAACTTGGTTGTTTGTTCCAGCAATGCACCTCTCATATAAAGGTTGTACCCATAATTTTCCTTCGCACACAGCAAGTAAGTATCGAAGATGTTTTCCAAGCCAAAAAGTCGTTGATGGTTCACCGTAATCATTAAGCCAAGTAGTCACTTTCTTTCAAAAAAAATCAAAAGAAAAAAAGTCTGCTAAGTTAAAACCTATGAAGGAGACTTAGGCAAAACTAGGGCATCCCGCTGACTGTAATCTTTGCAAGAAACAGTTCAGGCAAAAGTTAGGGATAATAAAAGAGGAGATCTTTAAACTCCTCACCATGAAAATCCTCAAATATCAAAATAACCAAATGTTATAAGGAATTAGTGACTTCCTTTTCATAGGTCCCTTTACTTCTGAACCATCACCATGGCTATCATCAGTGCAATTTCCAACTTATGGGAACCTGAGCGAATAATATGAGTTACCTGAACATAGGACTGGAGATCATCACGTAGATTCGATGGGCATAAATAAATTTTGAGCCTTTATCCTTTGTTTCTTAAACCGTGAACCAGGCCACGTTACAACCCTCAAAAGACCTAACTAAAGCAAGGTTATTTTGAAAGCATACTATAAAAGGTTGCGTAAACTGACTCCAAAATATCTTTGCAAATCAATTATTTTGGCATTACACCTTTGCTTTACACTTTGAGTATTTTGAACCGCCATGTTCTGATATGAAACTCTTATACTTTGCATATTTCAAAAGTCATTTCGATTTCAAAGGTTGCATAAACTTTGCATTACCATGCTGGTATGAACACTTTTGTTTACAAACTAGCTTTCCTCTCAAGGAATTTTCAAACATTGAGAAACTTGGTCAAGTGATCCTATCAGGGGCAAGTTCCTTCCAAATCCTGTTGAGAATCAGTTCATGGTTTGTTGCTTAATGCAGATCCTTCTCAGAATTGATTTACCTAGAAGATCTTTCAAGACTCAGACTGGGGCAAACCTTCCGAGGGCACAGTAAAGCACTCATTTTCAAGAATCATACAAGTTGAAGCAATTATCAGCTCATCTATAACAGACAGCTAATCTGGGGCAGTTTACTTGAAGAATCCCCAAGCAGCTCTCCATCTTTCCTACAAGGATCATCAACTTGATACAGTTTACCAGTCTGGCAGAGATGTGTTCAGTAGTGGCATCTTTAGTCCTTAAGCAGAATGATAGTGATCTCTGTGTTGAGGAATCTGTCTTCCAGTCTTGTCATCTCACTAAAAGAGTCGAGTTGAGTTGTCGACGTCTGCATTTGCATTTGATCATATACCATAGCATATTCATATACATATGCATAGCATGAGTGTTTTATCCTCATTTGCATTTCTCCCGAGGTCGTGTTGTTATCCACGTTTTACCTTGAGATCAAAGTCCAACTCACTTGGCACCTACCAAACAGTTTTTTGTCAGGTATATCTGATGTTCTTCCAGATATGGCATTTCTTATCCAAGGTTTTTCGGATATGTTTCTCTCTCTGATGTTTTTCCAGATTGAGTCTTTGTTCTGATGTTCTTCCAGAACTTATCAGACGTTTTTCCAGATATTTCTCTTTGATTATGATGTTTTTCCATAATCTATCTGATGTTTTTTTGGTTTTGTTTCTCTCTCTGATGTTTTTTCAGATTGAGTCTTTGTTCTGATGTTCTTCCAGAACGTGTCTGTTTTTTTCTAGAGTTCATATTGCTTTTCTGAATGTCTCTGATGTTTGTTTCAATCTCCCTAATATATTTCCCAGAATTCTCCTCACCTCATTCAATGATCTTCTGAATGTTGTGACTCTTTTTCATCCAATTTCGTTCATGGAGGATGACTGTTGCTTTCCTGGTGTTGCTGCCTCTCCTCAGTGAGTGGCTACTCATTATGTTGACTATGTCTCGTTTTGCTTTTGTGTCTGTTTGCATTTTATCATTTCATCATCCCATCATTTTCATCATATTAGAGTTCATTGCATGTCAGCAGCGTATAGTTCTCCTTTGTCCATAACATAGCATGTCATTACATCTAAGGGAAACATTTTCGATTATCTGTATTTAAATACCTTTCAACATGATTTCATGAGGATTGCCATCACTCATGTTATCCGGTAAAGATATTTAAATAGGGGCAATTGTCATACTCCAAATTTTATCCTTAGATACTTTGGTATTTTGCATATTATTTTAGGTCAATCATCCGCATAACCGATCATGTCTTTCATTTTTCATAATACCCAATTTATCAGTTGAAATAAACTTGTCGGAATTACAGCCGAATCGGTCAAACTAAAAGTCAATTGTGTGTAAAATTAGTGGACGGAAAATTTTAAAACCAAGCCTGCAAACGTCAGTGATATTAATCTACGTTTTGCGTAGTTTAACCTGACGTGCTCATTTAAATTTTTCGACCATTTTTCGGTCGCATTTTTGGATAGTTTAAGTCATTTTACCAGGTAAAATTTATTTTAAAATTTCACCAAACGCTGTATTTTTTTTCCGAATCATATATATTTTGTTGATCACTTTGGTATATTCATTTTATTTTTTTGAACACTTTGATACCGGCCCAATTATTCGTTTTTTACCGTTTTCTATTTATTTATTTTTCAATTTATAATCTTCTTACTTAAGTTATATTTTATATTTTATTTTATTTTACTTTTTAATTTTAATTTCTTTTATTTCTTCTATTTTATTTGTTACTTTAATACTTATAATTTGTCTTTATTTATTTTAAGTAAAACTTGTAAATTAAGTTTAGAAGACTAGTTTTTTTTGTTATTTTCTTTTGTGAAACTATTTAGCCTACATGCCTGCAAAAAGCCTCACGTCACATTTGACCTCCACTTTCTCATCCTTTTTTAAAATTCAAATAATATAGCATGAAAGAGGCTAAATTTTGGACTCCCTCATAGGTTTTCAAACGGACCCACTTTGAGGAGGACTTGTTTTGCAAAGACATTTTGATACTCCCATAGCATAGATCCCACGGGGGTCTTTTTCATTTTTTTGGTGGGGCTATTTATTTTGTTTGAGAAAGGGAATATAAAAACACGAAAGCTACCACATAACAGAGATGACCCTCTCCGTCATTGCCACTGCGCGCGAGCTTTAGGCATCCATAAACAACCTCTTCAAAGCGTAAACACTCCCTCTGTGACAACTGTTACCACACTTCATCAAAAAAAACCTCAACCAATTTCTCCCTCTGTCCTCAACCCTTCAGTCTACTGTTTACTACCTCTAAGCTTCATTAACATCTTCGTTCACCTCCGTTTTTCTCAACCAAACCGCATCAATCGCGTCAGAGTTGTTCTTATTGCACACTCGCAGACTCTGATTTAGTTTTAAAGATTTGACTTCGCGGTAACGCTTTGAAACTTTTTACTTCAGTTATGATGTTATCCGTTTGGTTGTGATGTTGATCGTTTATGTTGCTATCCATTTTTTAGTTATAATGATATTCGTCTGGTTTGTTGTATATGCTAAATAATATTTGAACAAGTTTGTTGCATTGTGTAACACCCATTTTAATTATTTAGTCGTTTTTGTGTTATTTTATTTCGGTGTGTCTTTAGATAGGAGTGTGTCTGAGTGCGCTGGTGAGTGCCCTTAATTATAGAGATTATTTAATAAACTATAGAGTTTAATATTAATATAATATAATTAATAATGATAATAATGAAATAATTAATAGTAATATTGTTATTCTATTGTTATTATTATTATTATTTGTATTATTATTATATTAAGTAAAGAAGATAAGGATTGAGAGATATAAGGAGGGTTTTGGGGTAAAAAGGAGAAGGGGCACGATAAACCAGTGGAGAGAAAGATTAAGGAGGAAGAGCAAGGAGGAAGAGAGCCAAGACTAGGGCTGCTAATTCTTTAGGATTTTTCGTCAATCTGATCAATTAATCGAGGTAAGGGTGTGAAATATGGTTATCCTATCCATGTATGTGATTATGTAGGGATTGTTTGGATTATTTGAGTGTTTTGTGTATTTTTCCATTCTAGGTCAGAAAATGGTTTAATCGATAAAAATCGATGTTTTAACAGTGAGAATCTGGAATAGATGGTGTAGTTTAGTCGAATAATGTTAGGCTAAGACTAAAAGCACTGGTTTGGTGAAAATTGGGTGATTTGTGAGCTTCTGATGATTTTTGGACAGTTGGGGTTTTGAAGTATCGCAGGCCTCGCTAGGCGAGCAGCTAGCGAGCAAGCTAGCGAGTGGTTCGCTAAGCGAGCTGCTAGCGAGCGAGTAGCGAATGGTCCCAGACTTGGACAGAACCAAAATGACCCTTGTTCGCTGGAGCGAGTGAGGTAGCGAGTGTTCGCTAAGCCTTAGCTAAGCGAATTTGGTAGCGAACACTTTCAGTAGCAAAAAGGCAGGCTTCGCTGGCACGTTCGCTAGGTGAGCCAGTAGTGAATGATCGCTATGCCTTCGCTAGGCGAGTGAGCCAGCGAGCATGACAGTATTGTTTTATTTTTTTTGTTTCCATCCAATGTTGCTACTTTGATTCTTCAACGCATAGTTTGTGTGTTGTATTATGATATGCTATAGGTAGTCGTATGGCGTGAATCCTAGATTGTGAAATATGGCCTTTGGTAAATATATGCATTGTTTAAATTGATTAAAGGTGTCTGATGATTATGATGGAGTTTGTTGCCATTTAGCGCGATGTTGTGAATGCATATTGATTATATGCGATTGTATGTGAAGCACCATGATGTGTATTCTTGTGCATTACTTGATAAATGTAATGATAATGTGTAAAAGTATGAATACTTTGGTGATTATGAAATGTGTTGTATGTGCAATCAGGTTATAATTCTTGTGTGAAGAATTATTTGAGAATGTATGGTGATGTGATCAGGAGGATCATGTGCACTTAGTGTGCTTGAGTTTATTTGTTGTACATTTGGTGTCGTGCATATTATGGTGTTTTGGTGGGATGAATCATTGCTTAGAAGGAGTGTATGTGATTCATCCGTACTCCCTTGTGGAGAAGGGTGGGGATAGATCATTGCCAAGGAGGGGTGTATGTGATCTATCTGGGGTTCGATTGAATGAACCAATGAGTCGGTACCGCATGCATGGTGTTGAGTTGCATATTTGCATTATTGCATGTTGTATTTGATGTTTGGACAGTAGGTCATGGTTGATGCATGTTGGGTGATATTTTATGTAATTACTACCTTTTGATCATGTATCTTATTACCGATAATTTTGATCACGTTATCTCACCCCTTTGTTGTTGTGGTGATCTGTGCTTCTTCGGAAGTACAGATAATCCAGGTACATAGCTAGCTTGGATAGTGGTGTGCAGGTCGAGTCTTAGGATGCTCTGATACGTAGCATGGGGCTTGGGTGTTTACTTTTATTATGCTGAATTTGTTTTATTCCTGTGACGTATCATACTTTGGTGAACCTTGTTAATGAATGATTTTATGTAATTTGGCGGATGGCCGAGAATGTTGAATTAATGATTACTTCTGCTGTTTTATTTTGAAAACCATCTAATGACGGGTTATGTTGAATTATTTGATGTGATATCCCGCTTTTGAGGAGAAACTCTGATGTTTACTTGAAATAATTGTATTTTATTTTAATTCTGGGAAGTGGGGTGTTACACGTTGTGTATGTATGTTTGCAAAGTGCGAGTTATTACTGTTTTCAATATGTGTATGTTATTAGTATGTACATAAATACAAATGTTGTGTTGATGTTACATCGCAGATCTTAATATTATGTAGGTTGTTTGTTCTTTTCCTCTCGTCTTGATTATGGCGTGACATGTTCTTGTGTTAGTTTGGTTTTGAGTACTTACATATAGTTACGTAGAGTACACTTTGTTTGTGTAAGTGTGGTGGTGTTCAATTCTAAGTGTTGAGTGAATGTGATGTAAGAGTTTTTTTTATTCATGTTTTTAGACCGGAGTTTTTAGCTAGTAACATCTGCACATATTTCTTAATTGTATTGTTTCTTAATTATATTGTTCTTTTAAATAGTTTTAGATATTGTTAATTACTTTTTTTAAAATTGTGTTTTAATTGATTTTTTTAATGTATATATAATATTGGAATTACCAAAAAAAAAAAAGAATATTTCATTGTTATCAATTTAACTCTCTTATTTTCTAGGTTTTTCTCTTAATTTAGGAATATATTTAAAAGTACAAAAAATGTTTAATGATTTTATTTTGTAATTTTGAAATTACCAAAATATTTTGACCTTTTATTTTAATAATTTCTCTTTCTAGTTTAATGTTTTGTTAAATTTTAAAATGTTTCATAATTTTGTGATTATTAACTAATTTAAATATTTTTATTTAATATTGGTTAATTAAATTATTAATTAATCTTATTAAATATTTATATTTAAATTAATTAATGATTCTTTGTCACCCGACTCTATTTTCATTAACTCTTTATGTTCAAATTTGAATTTAATTTCTTGTTGCTTTTGGTTGTGTTTAATTCTGATCCTTGACGTTGTTTCCCTTTTGACTTTTGAATTTATTTGATTGTTTATGCATTTCAAAGGAAATGATCATCCCTGTTGACTGTTATATTTAGCCTAACCGTAGGTCTTTACACTTTATCCTAGCCTTAGGAATATAGTCACCGTACTCTATGTGAGTGTCCCGCCGTGGACATTCCCTTCCTTGCTAACTTAACCTTAGTTTAGAGTCGTCGCACTCTATGTAGGTGTCTCGCTGCAGACATTTACTTTTTCCCTCTAGAACCTTGACCGCAGTCAAGAGTTCCTCACCTCGTCAGGGGAACTACGGTTCCTCTGATTCCATTCCCGTAAGGATACATAGGCACGAGATGCGATGTCTTGGCGAGCAAACTTTATAAATACTTTGTATATACTTTAGATCTTTACCTTAGCACATTTTCCTTAGCAAGCAAACTTTAGAATAACACAAATACTAACAAGAGGTTCCTGTAGAGTACTACAAATACTTAGGATGCTAACACGTTTCCTAGGTATAACCAACCCCCGAACCTTAGATCTCTAGATGTGTTGTTACATAGCGCACTTAGGATTTTGTTTGATCTTTACCCTTTCCTTTGGATAAATCAAAACTCGGTGGTGAACTTCATGATTTGTGATTCAAGTTAATACAATAGCTTGATATCCGATTCTTACCGCAACACCCTTGCTATTAACACCTTCTTGAATGAAGAAAGCTTCCAAAAGGATGCTACTTGGTCTATCCTTCATAGCATATCCAAGCTGACGTCGAGCCAAAATCGGATTGTTGTTGATGTCTCCTTTTGTACCAAGAAGAGGTACATTAGGGAATTCACCATAACTTTCAATAATCTTCACGTAATCATAGACTCTAGAATACCAAGTAAAATTTGTGTTGGTGAAAGGCATAATCCTATGAGACCACCTCAAAAAATTCTTGTTATCCTTGAATAAGTTGAACTACGGCAAGTGCAAAATAAACTACTTGTACAGTAAAGGTGCACAACACATAATAATCCTTCTGCTCCTCTCCGTCCTGTGATGGATAGAATAATAAGTATCTGTGAGCAAAGTAGGAAATGGATTCCGGATCAGAAAGATACGGATAGCATTGATATCCATAAAAAATTTAATATTAAGGAACAAAACAATACCATAGATAAGAAAAGTAAGGACAATTTCAAAAGCAACCATACTCCCCACACTAGCAAGAGTAGCAACCTTTTCCATCAAAAACTTAGTTGGTAGACCAAGAATGCCTCCTTTAGTCATAAGATTAGCATCAATCTCCCATTTCCTCAAGTGCACATCCCCTCCAATGACATGGGACTTAGGAATCTCCTATAAACCATTGAATGGTATCTGATACAAGCAATCCCATATGATAAAAATACTCCTCCAAAGTAGGTTATTTGAATTGCAGTAAAGCGGCAAGAAGCAAAATTTTAATTTTGGAAGGATTCCCTCAGGGATTTATATCGTCTCCGTAGGGATCGGTGCGAGAGAAAGAACGTCGTTCAACGGTCTCTACATTTCTAAGCTTGTGGTTACAAAATGGTTGAAAGATCAGCGATACAATAGATAAAGGCAGAAAATATAAAGACGGAAAAAATAAAGTAAAGACTGAAATATAAACGGAACCTTATTGGAATTGGATCTCATCAATTGATAACCCATGCATTCTTCTAACCAGTTAAACACAAATCAATCGTTCGTCTAGTATCCTTACGTATCACCCACAATAGAGGTTATGTCTGATGCAATATCGAGAGAACAACCGTATTTTCTCATTGGTGATGTCTCAAGCAACTCGACAACACAGAGCATTAAGAACTGATACTCAAGCAAATGTTAAGCCTAAATCTATGTCTAGAGTTTATAACCTAACAGATAATCATCCTAGATCCAGATCTGAAGAGTATATTTCTATAACGGTTCAAATCAAACGTAAATAGGTAAACAAAGTTGACATCCATATCAGCTTCATGATTGATTCATATAAAACACCATGATCAGAATATGTACATACGCTTAACCATTTTTACATGTATTCAACTTATTTGACAAATGTAAGTGAACATAGTTCTTCATCTCTATTATCACGCATCCTCGCAATATCACATTGATCATACTCTTGCTACTAATCAACATAATAAAATAGAGGATACAAATGAATATCAACTTACAAGACCATGTCAAAAAATTTCTCATTTTTAGATGAATATATTAGATCTAAGATTTGAAAAAGGTTTTGTCAAGACCCACAAATAAGGAATCAAAGACAACATTAATATTGAATCAAAACTAGTTCACAATACATATATTAGATGAAATAAATAAGGTATCAAAATATTACATCCAAACTCAACAAGAGATCGAATATCTTATCTTCTCCCCTTTAGGGTTTGTATCTCTCTCCCTAGAATACGCTTGGAATGAAGAGAGACAAAATTATGATCTCAAAAAGTACAAGTAACAAAAGTTCTAAAAAAGTTACATCTAAAAAAGTGAGAAAAAGTACATATATAGTAAACTAAAATTTGTCTTGTTCGCCTAGTGAACACCTTCTTCGCCCAGCGAAGACTTCTTTTGGGAAATTCAAGTGCCTCAGGAATAGTTAAACGTCCCTTGAAAAATAAATGAATTCGGTGTGCGAATAATTCTTCGCACAGTGAACCTCTTCGCTACAGATTCGCCTAGTGAACTTAGGGTCCTTTTCCTACTGCCTCTAATCTGGGATGGTTCGCTGGGGCTTCACCGGGACTTTGCACAACGAGCATTCGCTTTTAACTCACTGGTGTTCATACAACAAACATGTTGATTCTTCTTCATTTATTTGGATTCCTTGTCCAATCATTTGTGTCTTAATCATTGATGTTTTATGCCTATATTCTGCACAATATATGATCGGTATATGAACTGGTCAATCTAGTGTTTCACTTTTCTCGAGAATCTTTCATATGAAGTTGTTCTGGAAATGTTTATTCCCATATTCACTAAAGTTATGAATTTGATTCTGGAGATAAAAAGGTATGTTGATGAGTCCTTAGCTATGACTAAGTTTTTGGCACTTCCAGTACCTAAACAAGTTATACCTCGGATTGGAGCTGAAATTTTCTCTACTTAGCTCTTAGAAATTCAGTAAGATGTTGAAGCAACTTTTGGGATTCCCATTCCTGAATAGAACTTGTTTGTTCCTTCCATTACCATAACAACTTCTGGGATTACTCGGAACTTAGATTCTAAGCATGAAGTTGGATCAACTTATAGGATTGCATCTTCTGAACCTCTTGCTTCTGAGGCTGTTACATCTATGATTCTGAAGACTCGGGAAAAGCTGAAGAAAGAGAATGAAGTTATAAGGACCAGGATGGATTGCCAAGAAGAAACCAACAATCATATTCAAAACTTGTTGTCAACAATATTTTCTAGACATCCACCCCAACCATAAAATCTTATTTAAACTTTTTTTTACTTTGTCCTTTTGCTATCCTTTTATTCAAGTTTATAAAAAGTTTGGTTCTCGTTTATCATATTCTTTTTGACTGACGACAAAGGGGGGGGGGGGGGGGGACATATGATTTTGATTCATGTTTTCCCTTATCGTCTAGACTTATTGGTTAATCTATTATGAATAAAAAAAATTTAAGTCTTAATCTCAGGGGGGAACTTGCAAACCTCACTCTGTGAAATTAAGCTAAGAAAATCTTGATGTCTAAAATTCAGGGGGAGCTTACAAACCTAACTCTGATTTTTAGCTGATTAATTATATGTGTAAAAAGCTAAAAAAAATTCATCAAAATTATAATGCTTGTCATCATCTAAAAGGGAGAGATTGTTGGAACAAGTTTGGTTCTATAACTATCCCTGAGTTTTAATGATGACAAAGTATAAAAGAACAATATTTTTGTCTAACAATTTGTTAAGTGTGCATACCCTGAGCTTACTTAAAGTGAAGTAAAGTTAAATCTGATCCAGAAAGAAGCTAAATAAAGATAGATCCGAACAATCTAAGGTGATGAACAATGTTGATCAAATCAGACTCTGAATTTTGGTTATATTGAGACTCTGGGCTCTTATAAAAGAGGCTCTGAACTCTGAATTTCATCAGAATCTAAATCAGTGTTATCCTTGTAGAAGTTCTGAAGATTATGTCAACTCTGATTATCACCAGCAAACATTTCTGAAGAAGACACCTCTGATACACTCTGTGTCATCCTAACCTTATCTAGTCATTAATCTGTGATAGGTTCAGAACTCTGATCATATGATCTTTCACTCGTATGCAAAGACATTATTCTAGAGTATTTTAATGGATGAAGAGTTATTATGTATTGTGTTAACCAAACGTTAAATCAATAGTACTACTTCAAACGAATATAAAAATATTTTCTTCCTTCTACCCAAGATTTACTGTTGTACCTACCTACTCTACATAAAAAGTGTATCGCGAAGAAAGCTTCAATCTTATCCTCTAACATATCTAATTCTTCCTATATAAAAAGGTCAAAGGATGTATGTGGAAAAATGACGATGTTGGATGACCAATAAAGAAAAAGGCTTCCAAGTTGAAACTTCATAATGAAGAAGATCCATTAAAGAAAAACATCATCAAGAAAGAAAATATTGAAGAAACATTGAGTTTTATTTCAAATATTCTCAAGTATAAAAACTGAATTTCAGTGTGTGTAATCTACTTGTTAAGAAGCACTCTGGTAAACACAATCAAATTTATTAGCAGTTGTTAATATCCTTGAGAGGCCAAGTTTAGTTACATTTCTCAAAAAGTTATTGTCAGTTAGTCTTTTAGTTGTTTTTTTTTAGAGACTAGGGTATAGTCATAATTTTTCAAAAATTCTTAGACACTTAGTCTTTGAGTTGTATAATCAGTTTGATTATTGGATTAAGTCCTTATTAAGAAGGCAAAATCACTCAGGTGGGTAGATTGAAAGTAGTTTTATTAACAATGAACCAAAATAAAAAATACTTGTGTTAATATCTCTATCATTATCTTTGTTGTTTGATTTATTGAGCTGCAAAAGTTTTAAATCAAAAACCCAATTTAAACCCTAATTTTACTTGAAATACGTTGACCCTATTGTGAAACTTTGACATAAGCTCTATAATTGTTTTAACCCCATGAAATTTAATTTTTGCCAACATCACACATTTGCAAACATTAGATAGATGAGTTTATTAAATGAAATGTTGTCTAACATAGTTTCCCACTCGACTTAAACTCTTTGATATATCTCTTTGAATTCTTTTTAACCATGTGACACATGTTATTATTTTGTTACCATAACTCATATATTTATTTTGAATGAAATGTCAAAGTGCTTAATACTATGGTGGAATCAGGATTTTTTTTTCTTATAACTTACAACTATCTTATTTGTGTATATTTTTCGATGCATAAATAAGAAACACTTACACCCTTCAAAATTTATATACGCAACCAATTTCATCACTTTCTTCAATTTTTTTTTCTTCAAATTAGTGTAACATTCTCCTCCAATGCGAGATATACTTCCTCTGTCTCAAAATGATATCATTTTACTAAATAAATTTTTTTTTATAATAACTGTCATTTTTATTTTCTAATGTAGCAATGATTACAAATTTTCCAATTATATATTTTAATTATTACTCTTTATACTACTTTCAATATTTTAATAAGGTTAATTTAATAAAAGTGTTATGTTTTGTGACAATATTATTACATTCTTTAATCTATATGCAAAAATTTTAAACGTCGTTTTAAAACGGAGAGAGTAATCAAAAGTAATTTGACGCTAAATATTTAAAAGCACACAAAATCGTAACTTTTGTATAGTTTATATAGTTGTCAACCATAAATTCTAAATTAAAATATAAATATTTATTTAACCAACCATAAATTAAATAAAATTTACATAAAAATAAATGTAATTAATAAAAAAGATCTCAATAGGTCTCCTTGATGCTAAACAAGGATAACAAGCCAAAAAAAACTATGAATAGAATACTAGATTGATTGACTAAACATAAATAAAGAAATCAATAACTTCATTATGGCAAAGAAGGGAAAAGAACAATTTCTTGCTCACACCTTTTGCATAGAAAAATATGAGGAACTTGTTCATCATTTGGAATTCTAACACATCTAGTGTGTTGCAAAATTTCACAAATATCACAAGACACCATTCTTTCACCATCATCTTCTTTAGTTCCACAAGTGCAATCCACAATTCCCTTATTTGGATTCCTTTCACATATTTGCTCAACCATGTCACTACCATGCCAACTTTCAAGAACAAGTTTTCCACCAACTTCAATCATTCCAAAAACTATTTCATTCCCTTTTGCATTCATCAAAATCTCATTTGGTTCCACTACCAAACCCCTTAAACCCCAATAGATTTCCCTAAAATTCCTTTCAACTTCTAGCTTTAAGTCATTAATTGTAGCACAACTTTTCAATGTGATACATTCATAAGGTGGCATTGGCATTGATATTTCATTGTTCAAATAATACTCATGATCATGCCCTACACTGTTAACATTCCTCAACAAAATTGTACAATAGAGATTGAATTTTCCTTCTGATCCTAGTTCAACTTGCAAAGGTGCCTCTCCATAGTCTTTGATGAGATACTTTGTGTCAAGAATTATTCTTGCTGCCAATGGTATAGCTGAAAGAAATTCTGACCCTATGATTGGTTTTGTATCAATAAGTATGTACTTGTACAAACAAATCATGTCTTTCATGAGTTGACCTCTTGTGATCTTGTACTTGTCCTTAACTTTATTACTACTACTCATAACCAACCCTTCATGACAAGGGTAAGCATTAGAAATGTCTTCTAAACAATACTCCAAAACTTTGGTAACCGGATTCAAGCTCCGACGAACCAAATAGTTTCCAACAACATGGTTACCTAGCGACTTCAAAACAAAATCCAACAAACCAGTATCACCTATGTAAACGCGTGCTGCATCCCTAACTTCTTGTCTTGAAATCCATCTGAACTCCGTTCTTTTTAAGGCCTCAACGATAACCCTAGTTGCCATTTCAATCCTTTTAGGCGACCAGCGACAATTTGTTTCGACTAAGGCGTTTGTGTTGTAGGAACCAATGCATGTTTCGCGCGGAAGCCGTGACTTGAGCTCTAATATATAGTGAAACAAGTCACCAAGGGTTATAAGAGAGTGATCAGAAAGTGTTTGATACCTTGAGAAGATTAATGGGATTTCATGATTTGAATTTGCAATATGGTGTGTGAGTAAGTATAGTGGCATACTTCTTATTGCATCTATGGCTTTTTGGTACATTGATTGTGTTACCCCAAAACATCCTCTACCAAATTTGTATCCCCAACGACCAAACCATGGCTCACTATATGCTATTCCATTCACAAGTCTCAACTCCATGCCTCTCTTTTGTGATGTATCATTCAAACTCACTTTCCTATCATGTTTGGTACATATTAAGCAATTAGTCTTTGTTTAGTTTTTTGAAATAGTAATTAAAGGAGGTAGATCCCATGCAATCACTAATGCATGTATTTACACGTCGGTGCATCAATGACCGTTCGATCAATCCCAACCAACATCAGGTCTGGATCGAACGGTCACTAATACACCGAATGCATGCATCTGTGACTATGAATTTGTAATTAAAAGTGTGTGGAAATGGACTAACCTTGCTTGCAATCCATTGCACAAACGATTCCAAAACTCCATGATTTGGTTGCCACCCAAATTAGAACCCATTTCCAAGCCATTGACACATAGCAAATGTCCAAATCCATTAGAGTGAAACACACCATGCATCATATGCCCTTCTAATTCTATTAATTTTGACTTACCATTGTTCATTGTACCAACTGAATCACAACAATTTTCACAGCTTGTGCAGCTACTTAGTGCCTCCTTAGAAGGTAATAGAAAATGATACTTCTTATTGCAAATCAAATGGTTGCCCCAACCTAATTAAACCCCAATGAAATTTATGTAATTAAGATTATAATAGTATTCAGCCAAAATAATATGTATTAGATATAAGAATTTAATTTGTATATATTTTATACACTAAATCAGATTTTTGTCAAATGTTATTAAAGTTTGATTTTGTCATAATCATTTTTTAAATCACATGACTTACTAACTTTTTTTAAAAAATGGACCGACTTTTTGTAAGCTAATTACAATGCAAATGTAACAATATATACAGTGCAAAGCAAATATTAAATTAATAAACATTACCAACATATTGACAATGGTTGCAATGACGATTCATGGTTGCTTCTATTGATTCTTCGATCACAAACAACAAAACATGCAAAGGTGGATGATGATGCAACTCAAGTTGAAAAGACCACATAGGCATTCCCATATTTATATTACTCTCCAAACTCGCATATTCAAGTAAAGCGTTCACATTTTCGCGAAACGATGAACCATTAAACATTACAGGGTAACCTTGTTCCCCGAAATTCTTGAACCTAAAAACCCTCCCACATCTTTTCCTTCTCTTGTTCCCAACAACATCAACATTCAACATTGCACTGTGCTTTTTTTGAGGATGTTTCAAGAGTTTCTAACATGTTGGAACCAAAGAGAAGAGTTATATATAGATTTATGTTATGTTTTTATATAGTAACATGAACACTCACACACTTAGTGCCTTGAAATAAAATTGGACATGTTAAAAAAGAGTTGCAATTTCTATTTGCATGACTTGTTTCAAAATTGGATTTCCTTGAAAATTTATCGAGGTAACCTACGAAATGGTTGGTGTTTTGATTTAAATTATAGGTACCATGCAATAATAACCTCTTATGTTTGTCTACTAATTCTATGGTCAAATTTTTGAGTAGTTGATTCTTTTCTTGTGGGATTATAGGGAAATGCAACACTTCTTGTCTAACTACCGTTTTGGAACATCGTTTTGTTAATTAAGTTGAACTTGCATTGTGCAAAGAGATCTTAAAATTAATTAGTGTTAAATAAAAGTGATTGATTGTTATTATATGGCGTTTGTGCCAAGGGTGTTTTTCCTCTAGCATTTCTTGAGTCATGCTATTTCGTACGATTAGGCACCGTAACAAACAGCATTTTCCTTCATATAAAAGAGAGTAAAAAATACTAGCAACATACTCACTGCAACAATCTTACATGGTTGCTGAAACTATTTAAATTTTAACCATTGAGAATAAATGTGATGGAATGACTGTTTCTCTTTGCAATTAGAGATTGGCAAATATCAGTTGAGTCATTTTTTGGTACAAATTTGAGTACAATTACAAAAGATCAAATAACATGGTATTTTCTGTTGAAGGATGCAACATCCAATTCCCTAGGCTAACCTGTTCCACTTCTTGTCCTACTGTTCTTATCTGTAACCGGTATCGCGATTGGCGTAACACAAAATGAAACTTACTACTTTACACTAGTTCCACAATCTTCACATGCTGCATCCAAATCCAAATCCAATGTTGTACAATCTCAGCCCAACTAGCATGGCCTTGATGTTATGACGCAAGCGGCAATCAAGTGAGAAATGATAAATATTTTCGTCAAAATCACATGCAGCCATGTATGTATACCAAGAATCCAGATCTGATTTTACTATCAAGCATTACCTACCAACTCGTGTAGTTATATATCGTCCCTTTTCTAGGTCATAAATTGTCTTCAACTGAGGTTTCCGCCACCTAGATATAGACCATGCTATAAACAACAATATTATAAAAATTCCGACCAGTGTGAGGAGAGTAGGTGATTCATTGCTGAAAATGGCTGCAAACCAGTTATGGTTATGTGGATCTGAATCCGCTGTAGTTTGCAGAATAAAAGCTCCCAAAGCCCAGTCGAGCGGAATATTTCTCACCTGATTAGCAACTTTGATCCTGCCCAATAGTTAATTCTATTCAATTAAGATTCAACCAATAGGGACACAAATAAATCAACTTGAGAAAACCAAAAAACATATATGCAATCCCAGCCTTAGAAATGGACAAGTGAAAGTGCAGGCACACAAACATGAACCCTGAAAGATTGTTACCAAGTGATCCCGGGAAAGTATAGGCTTACAGGTCAAGTACAAAAAAAAAAGTCATCAAGGGACAAGCAGTAATTCCTCTCAATTAACATATTTTGGATCGATGTTGTGAAATTCAGAGTTTACATAAAGATTGGGAGGAGGTTGAAAATTTGTAACTTGATGATTGTAACACAAATTATAGATTCTAATTAATTGCAAAATTATGCCTGTATATTTGCATATGTATGAAAAGTCATATAGTTAAAAAAAAGAGTAGAATTTATTCGCAATAATAAACTTATCTTAAATTGAATAGGTTACAAGAGATATTCAACTATAATTTTGTATTTAAGTTGTTATCAATTAATTAAGATAGAAGTAAACAATACTAAAAGGGGAATACTCACAATCACAACACAGAAAGGGATGTTTGGATAGCAGGATTGTGCAATCCCACGAGGTATACTCACAATCTTACCGACATTGTTATGGTTGCATGATATTGCACTACAGAAAAACTAATGGTAACAAAGTCAAGTGATTATAAATGTAGCAACTGAATTGAGAATTCCCTATAAGCCATATGCAAGACTAGATCCATCTAGACATCACACAAAAGTTCAGGAGAATTATGCTTACTACCCAAGATTTGGGAAAACTACACATGATACCTACCTTGTTTGTATACCTACACCGACTTCCCTAAGGCTTTGTTTGGATATTTTAAAATGAACAGAACGGAGCGGAACAAAACACGTTATTCATTACATTGTTTGGGCACTTTACGATGGAGCAGAACATATTTCACATTCCATTGTTTGGAAAGTGGATGGAATGAAATGAGCTATAACTTTTTTATTTCACATTTACCCTTATTTAAAAAACTCTACTGCCATTGTCTTTAATTATAAACTCCATTTCTTATTCTCCTCCCTTTTTCTACCCCAAGCCTCGCCCACGAACTAACAGAACCGCTGGCCAATGTTGAAGCTTCCATCCATTTACCATATACCAACATAGCCATAAAATACTAACTGCTCCATTCAGGCACCAAAATCCAAAACAGCAACAAATTAAAACCTCTATTTAACCCATTGGAGCACCATCCTCTTTGATATCAAACAACAAAGTTTCAACACGAATCAACAATTTTGTCAACTCCCAAAAATACCCAAAATGATTGAATTTATGAGACTGTCACTATCAGAGATACCCACACTGTACCATGATTAACATGGACATGCCCCATAAACAATGACTTCCCATGTATCAAACTGTAACTAACTAGTGGTGTACCATGACTAGCCTGGATGTGCATTTAGAGAATGCATTTCTTGCAACTAACTAAGTTGACTCAGTTAGTTTAACTGGCAGAATCTGTGAGCCTGGCCTTCCTATATATGGACTAGCAACCCTCATTTGTAATCATTCAAGCAATCAATAGTGTTAGATTTGTGTGACACTAGTAGATTTAGTGCAGAGAATGAAGAGAATTCTTAAACTGAATTTCTCAGTTTTCTATATTATGAATCTGTGCAATTTCTCTGCGATTGATCTATTTATAGATCAGAGGATAGCTCAAGAATCTAACTAACTTCTCTTAGTAGTTTCGTGATTTTAAGGGATTAGTTTAGACATAAGAGGATACTGTACAGCAGGTGTATAGAAGTTACAATACAGCAAAGCGAGTCTAAGCCTATCTAGGATAGTTTTAACTAACCTATTGTTAATTGCACCTTTTCCTTTAATAAATAGAAATTCAGAAACTAAATATTCTCTGATAATCACCATCACTTATTCAGCCACAAAAATAACTTTGTTAAGCCAACAGCTATCAAGCAACAGGCTCTTCTTTTCAAGTTGTTCATTTAGGACAATGGAGGTATGGGGGCTCACAACTGAGGCTTGCAGAAGTAAGTTCCAACTACCAATACTGGCATTTGAGGCCAAAATGACACCAAGCTCCAACAAAGCATTTGAATAGCCTTACCCTTCCCAATAGAACTTCTGTTTAATGAACATCCCCTTCCACCGCCTGACCCAGTTGTAATTTATCAACAGAAACCGACAAATCTTTATCTACAGCGTCACAAGCAAGTTAGAAGCACATACTACTCTCCCCCAAGCCAGAGACTGCACAACAACCAATAATTACTCTACCCTTCAGACCAAAGCTAGCTGCACCAGCAACTTCCTTGAACCCTCATCTGTTCATCAACTTTCTATGGTTGGGTTTCATATGACTGGAGAGAATAGGTAGAGGGTTTCATCAGAGATTCAAAACGGAGGTACTAAATTTTTTTTGGCATTGAATAGGTGTTCAATGAGGGTAATTGGGAAATTTTGTATTTAATATATTTTACAAACAAATGAATCCGGTTCACATTATCAGTGCACTTGGTATCAGTGTGTTCAGTTTAGCAGAAATAGAGAAGAGAAAAATAGGTGAGACAGAGGGTATTCCCTGTTGTTTGGGATACAAAGAAATGGAAAATATAGAGATAAGACAGCAGGGCCTGCACCTATCTGTATTCTTTCTAATTCTGAGAAGCAATGCCACATAGATGGAGCCTCTGTTTTTTTGCTTTATCCATTTCTATCCCTGGTTTGCAAATCCCAGGACTTGCCTATTTCTCTCCCCCACTTTCTTCTCATGTCACAATCAAACATGCCCAAAGGGAAGCTAATGTATCACGCATGGGTACAAGCTATGTAGCACAGACACCTTTAAAAAGCAGTGTGTCCGTGTCCGTGTCAGGGTTGGACACCTGCACCGACACTTTTGATTACATTTAATCTATTCATTTTTTCAAATTATTATCAGAGTCACCGTGTCAGTGTCGGAGTCATATTTGGGGTGTCTATGCTTCATAGGGTACAAGCAAGTAGGGTATCATGTATCAGTATACCAAACTTTAGGAAGATATGGTACTTCGCCCTAAATTTGTTGTTTTTGTGTAGGAATGGGACTGAGTGTTCCATGCAAATAAGGCAATAGTATCTATTTCCACACTACGTATTCAAATATCTTAAAGAAAAGTATGCGGGAATACCTCTCATCATCCATACCAATCCCAAGACTGTCATGAAGAAGAGCAACAATGTAAGCAGAAGAGAAGCAATGTCGAAGTAAATCTTCCTCGTCGTGGGAGACATATTTTTTTTTAATCCTTAACCAATCCTCTCCACAGAATTTTTGCCCAGCATTCATCAACTTGGAGAGATAAGCATGTGGCCCCAATCCAAAAAACTAATACAGCACCGAAGGATTAAGAATCAGTGTAACTGATGTACACAATGAACTCAAATATAAGCAAAAATAAGTCAATACAAAGTCAGCCACCAAATATCTTTTCTGTTTATTTAATTTTCTACGAGAACTTGTGTCTATTGAAGAGTATTTTTAAAATGATAACATAATGTTAAATATGGTGAAATTAGTTTTTTTCCTAGTAACATGGTGATGTCAGTTGGAATTTGTTTATATAGTCTACCAAACACAAGTTCTTTTTTGGTTGTAATTGAGTCGAGAGGATGGACTAATTATAAAAATAGCAAATAGTAAAACTTATTGTGTTACATGCCAGTTGTTAACAAGGTTATTAAAATCTAGTTTTAATTCATAAAATAATTTCGAGTTACATCACTTGTAAAATTGAATTTGATTAAAACCGAAAATAACCCGATTTCAAATAAACCCTCTGAAATCGAACAAGATCTAACACGGTTTTACCCAATTTTACCTAATTTTGAAGAAACTGACTCTTGTTTTTTTTTTTTGATAGATTTAATTTTTAACTACTTCAGAAACTTTTGAAAATCTTGTTTCTTTGGGTATTTTTATGATTTGATGGGGGAATTTATGTAGTTTGAGACAATTTTATGAGCATAACACTTTCTTATGGTAATTTGATATATTTTTGTTTTATAATTAAGTTGAAATTTTGAATTATTGATGAGTTTCTAGTATTGTATAAGTATGTATGACAATAATTTTTATATAAGGTAAACTCGTATGAGTTTACGAGTGGATTCTACAAAGGCAAAACAAGTTGTCATAAAAAATCGAGCTTGACAACCTTGGTTGTTAAAGAAACGATAGAGTTGTGGATTATGATACTTTAATATCATCTCCAATGCATCTATTTTTAGGGTAACAAAGATGCACAATCATACTAGACAGTAGATAATAGACGAGAAAACAGCAAATGAAGCTTAAAATATTAACCCCCAATAACTATAAAGCATAAAAAGAACCTTTGATGTGTGAAAGAAATTTTCCGTAGCCAAAAATTTCCCCTGAAGCTTAGGTATAAATGTTGATCCTATGTCGCAATGCTGATAAGAACACAATTCTGCAAAATTAAAAATGAAATGACCAACTATTAAACAAAATCAACAATGAGGAAAATCTCAATAAAAAAGAATCTAACAATACAAAATTAGTAAAAGTGAATACAACCTTTCCCCTTTTGTAATAGGGTCAATGCTGCAGATCTGCACGCCGAAAAGTTTCCCCTTGTTTGAACAGTGGGCTGATATTGGCTTTCTTCACTATGTGAGCTAGGCGAGGACTTCCATGAATCCGCACTATAAGAGTACCCTGCCGGAGTACAAGGATCTATGTGCAACCCATCCTTAATATATTGAGAAGCTGCACTGAGGAGAATAAAGAATCAATACCAAATCATTTTAATATCTGAAGAGATCATGTGATTATGGTGCAAGCGTGCAATTAGTGGTTAAAAGAGAGACGGATGCCTCCTAGTGAAAAAATTGACATAAAAAAAAATAAGCGAGACATAGTAGAACTAAAGGCGCACATATAGTCATCAAATACATAAACAAATTTTTGCCAAATTTATGTAGATAAATTTAACATTCTGTAGAAAAGTTTTACTGTTCACAAATATAGACAAAGAAAGTACTTCACATAAAAGTATAAGAGCACGTCAAAATTGTTCACCCCTATAAACTTTGAAAAACTCACCACATCTGAATAAGAACCAGAATAACTTTAATTGTAAATAGAATATTGTTATTTAACTTTTTATATATTTCATGGTAAAAAATACTAATAATTCTTTTAAGAGTTATTTAATGGTTTGAAACTGCAAAATCAAGCATACATTATAAGAACAACACAGCATGGTAATTAAGTTCAAAGGGCTTTCAAATTCATCGAGTGTAATTACCCAGGTTCAAATCTCCTGATATAAGTGCTTCTCTCCATGAGTCATGAGCAACATTCTGCAAAACGAATAATAATCAGAAAGTATCAAATACTGTGGTGTCATTCCAAATCTAGAACGCATGATCAGCCATATGACTCGCAAATAGAATCACATTGAAATAAAAGAAACCAATAAGAACTAATGACTTTATGATATGGGTAGGATATTAAAGCAATAAAAGTGTGAACCATCCCCATTTATAAGTAACAACATCAAAACACATATTTCATAAGTTGTAATTCCTTTCCAGTGGAATGTCGTGGTAACTTGTGAGTAATAATTAGCCTTTAAGAACATACTCAACAGAGAAAAGAGATTGATAATCACCAGGCCAAAATGAAGCAAGCTGTGGCTGTAAAGGTTGTAAGTGATATTCCCAAATTTAACAGTGCGTGAGAACAAAGGCAGCATCGCTTCTCTTGATACAAAGGTTACCTAAAATAAGAGTAAGGTAGATATTCATTTGTCATGCTTCCAAATATGTAGATCTTTATCTAAAATATAGGCTTTAAAATTAGAACTCCTTAAGCAATTACACTCAAATTGTGAATAATTACGTATTGATATAACTTGGATATAACCAAAATGAAATTTTTTATCATAAGTAATCAGGAAAAAATGAAGTTTTACCTGAGCAGAAGCACCACCAAGTTCGATAATCCCAGTTGTCTCCAACGGATCACCTCCAAGAGTTCCCAGTGCATAATTAGCAACAACCCAAGCATACACTCCTTCATCAGAACCTGTAAAACCACAACAGAATAACAAGTTAAAACAAAGTTACATAAATCAGATCACCAATTAATATAGACACTCTGATGGAGCTTAAAACTACTAAAAAGATGAATGAAGAAGAAAACAAAAGAAGCATCACATTTACGTTATGATGCTGCTGACACCAAAAATATTAGCATGATAACAAGCCAAACTGTGATTGAAAAAAAAAACATGAAAGAGATGATAGACAACTAGGTTCACTACATTGTAAATCCTAGAGGTATGCACAAGCATTCTATTTCATTATTCAATCTTCCGCAAATATATTTTCTTCAATCACTTTGTCAAAAAAAACATTCCATTTGGCCATTCTACCTCTCTGCCTTTTACATTCTTCACTCTTAAAAATGAACAGCCAGGTTCTTCTTCAATCTTCAAACCCAACGCTAGCATATATCATACTACACACATTGTTGTAATATCAATTATCACCTCTCAGCATAAGAATCCTGCTTCTTGCCAAGTAAATTAACAAAGCCTCCTTTCATAAACACCGACCAGTGTTGTCGACGGCGGATGGCAGTCCATGGCGGAGAGTCAAAATCCCACCATACCGGTCGCTTAGCGGCGCCGTTATAGCGGAAAAACCTGCAATATCTGGCTAATATTTACCATTGCGGCGAGCCCAAAAAACGCCATAGTGGCCATGGCGCTGCAATTTGACAACACTGACACCAACAATACACTTAATCCCTCTAATCTCGAATATAAGCAAAAACATTCCTAGTAATCTCATATATAAACAAACTTAACTGCTTTCACTCTATTTAGTAATATCATCCTAACATACCTATCAATTAACCTGCCTTTAAGTTTTCAATGAATCTTTAATTCCTATAGAACAAATTCAAATGAAGGACACTATTCAAAATACACTAATTTTTATGAGATCACTAAACTAAAATTCTTAACAAGTGTAAAATTAGTGACTTTTGTTTATATTCAACATGGAAAAGAGTATTTCAAATGCACAAAAATCTCTCATTTTCAAAATTTCACAACCAATTCATTCACCTAAACAACTAAATAACATAAAGTAAGCAAATTCAACTTCACCATGATCGGTTTAGAACACAGAACCTGTTATAACAGAAGCCCAATCATCACTAAACTTGAATCCAGAAGAACGCAAAACACTCCTACAAGACTCTAGAATACTCTCCTGCACTTCAACATCCAGCATCCTCATCCCAGCCGTAGCCATAAGCCGAATCTCCGTCTCCATCCACCTCTCCTTGGGGATCCGATGTTTCGCAAACTCCACCAGCTCCGCCAGCGAACTCCCGGCTCCATCCGGATCCCCCGCGAACGCCGATAAACCTGGATTCACTCTCATCGAAACCACCCCCTTTTTCCCAAAATCCAACGCGTTTTTAACCCTATACTTAAACACATGAACCCTAGTTCCCGTGCTTCCGCCGTCGACGATTATACTGTACCGGAAACTGTTTCTGGCTCCCGATGGTGATGAGGAGAAGAAAGTGTAGTATGAAACGATGAGGAGGAACGAGAAGAAGAGAGGAACGATGAACGTGGTCTTGAAACAGAGACACTTTGAATTGTTGTTGCTATTGTTGTTGCGAGCGAAGAGATTCGTGGAGCGGATTTGGATCCGTTTCACGGTTGGATCCATTTGGTTTGGGTTTGAGCCGACGCGGTTGCGAGCATTCGATCGTCGCATCAAATGGAATTCGGAAGATGGAGGAGGAAGGGGGAATTGTTAATCATATCAAGGCGTGGAGATGTGCCGGAGATGATGGCGGCGGTGGTAGCTCTGACCTCTCTCCAGGTGCAGACGGAGAGAGAGAGAGGGAGAGAAATTTGCGGAGGGGAGAGACAGAATTAACGCGTGTTTGCCATTTTAAATTTAGGTAGTTAATTTGTTTTTTTGGTAGAAAATTGCAAGTAGCTGTAAAATATTATTACCCGAGTCATATATATTAGAAAGGAAATTTTTATTTTTCCAATTTCAAAATGTGGAGAAAATTATTCGTGTATTAAAAAGTTTTAAATTTTGAATTATTAAATATATAATTATGATAAAATTAAATGTTATTATCAAATTGATTGAAGGTATGGGTTTTCAAAATTTATCTATCCAAACTAAATATTTGGGCTCGAGTGGTAAGTAAGTTTGTGTTAAAGGAAATATCGAATTTGATTCTTTGTAGAAATAATATTTGGTCAGTGTCAATAAAAAACCGTAAATTAAATCGAACCAAATCAAAATCGTAGCAAACTGCATTATGTTATAACTCAAACTTCACTTAGTCAACATCCAACCCAAATATGTTACAACTCAAACTTCACTTAGTTAACATCCAACCCAAACTCAAACTGCAGTATGGTTTAGTCTTATGATTATGAATAATTTTCTCTTCCTCACACTTGGGGTTTCAATTTCAACATTCTCAAATTTTTCCTAAAAATATTGTGTCTTCTTCTCCAGGAACATCTCGCATCTTCTTCTCTAATCTCTACCCTTTTATATTCTTTATATTTCATATTTTCATTTTTATGTTATTGTTCTCTCTTTCAATTTTGTTTTTATCACACCTCTTCTCCTCTAATTTCTCATTTCTTCAGTTCTTTCTTTTTCATCTTTTCTAATCTCTCATGCCTTCTATTTTTTGTTTCATTATAATATTTTTGATATTGTTTTTATGTTTATTATTTCACTTTTCTCTAATCTGATTTTTATATATTAATGAAAAGTTATTGTCCAAATATGAATAGTTTTATTGTTATTTTGTAATGTATGAATGACTAAACACAAAGTTATTTTATCGTCTATATATGTATGTATGGCTCAATAAATTTTTTGTAAAAACCCGAACCAACCGAATCGAACCAAACCGTATTGTTTTGCTTTGATTTGGTTCGGTTTTATTTTTAAAAGTCAACCAAACCAAACTACACATTTGTTTTTCTTGCAATTCTGATTACGTTTAGCATCAAAATTGTAACACCCCCTTTTTATACCCTCAAATAAACAATTAAATCATTTAGGCACTTAATAAAAAATTTCATCAGACTGTAATTAACACATGGTAATATGGTATAAAAGAGGCACGTCACATTATCCAGGAAATTAAAAACACATACAATACCTGCTAATAAAGATATGCAACAGAGGGTAAATCACCACAGAGGAACTTAGTCCTTAAAACCCACACATCAATATTTAGAATAAAAGCTGAAACATCTAAACATTGAATCACTTCATTCATATAAACATTGTATACATAAATAGTTCAATTCAAGTCATAAGTCATGTTTACAAAATATTCTCAGCAGATACATCCACAGATGTATCACAAAAGAACCAAAAGAATTCCTAACTACCCGGTGCTACATATCAGAGCCAACCGACCAAAAAGAACGAAGCCACGCTTCGCAAAAGACCTCCAGCAAACCTACTCTGCAATGCCTCATAGAGCATCATAAAACAGTAGAAGTGTGAGAAACATTATCATAACAAACAATGCATATATATATATATATATATATATATATATATATATATATATATATATATATATATATATATATATATATATATATATATATATATACACACCAACGTAGAATACACGTAACACATTTCTCACCGCAATGCATCAAAATTCAATCATATATACATCGCAACACATATATAATTCACCTAGCATATCCACCATGCAAACATTCACCACTAAGCATATACAATTATGTTTAGTTCAACACTCCACATAAACATACACAATTATGTTCATTACACCAATATATCACATGAAGATAATAATGCACTCATAGAGACCGACTCACGACTCTATGCAGATGCAAATGCGGTACCGACTCATTCAGCAGGTTCAATTGAAGAACAAAATGGAACCATCGCTCGTTACCGAAGTAACTCCCCGTCGGGCCTACGATGTTCACCCATAGCTCACACCCCACATGGGCACACGATGTTTCAGGATTGCTCACACCCCACATGGGCACACAATCTGATTGCTCACACCCCACAAGGGTACACAATCGTTCTGCAGATTCTCCACGGAATCAACTATAAACTATCGCTCACACCCCACAAGGGAACACGATCGTTTCTGCAGATCCTCCTAAGGATCAAAGATAAACCGTCGCTCACGCCCCACAAGTGCACACGAGGTTTCTGCAGATCCTACGCGGGATCAGACACACAAGAACGCAATCATGATGCTTCACAAATAAAACGACTTCATACACTCTTGAAATGCATATATATTCACAAATATACTCATGCATTCTTCACATCATACAAATACATACAATTATGTACATTCACATCAATCTCATCATGCATTTTCACTCAATTCAAACAAATGCACACAATTGCCAACGACCATATTTCACACTTCACGATTCATAATCTAGGATTCACGCCATACGGCTACCCACAGCATTTCATATCACACACACAACTATGCATAATAAGAAAGGATTAATCATACTTGAATCGAAGAATCCACATGGAAGTGAAAACATAAGAAAATAACATCCTGCTATGTAACACCCCAATCTAACCCGACGGATAATTAAGGAAAACAGAATCAGAATGCAACAAATTTTGTAAACATGACGGTCGTAAGGGGCTGTCACGACCATGACGGTCATGACGATCGTAAGGAAGTTGTGACGACCGTCACATCAGCAAATTATAGGTGTTACAATTTCAACTCATAGAAACATATATTTCACAACTCAATTAGACACCACGCATTTAGTAATGATACATAGCACAGAAGCTTGGATGAACATACAACAATAACTTGATTAACATTTTGGTTACAAGGCATCTTATTAATTTGCAGCGGAATATAAAACATTTCCAACATTTAGCATGATTAAAGCAAGACCATGAAACTTGCAACAAAACTTCATTAAAATTCAGCAAGTAATTATCTTGCATCAATTCGACATAAACAACGAGTTTCAACCATAAAAATCAGCACTACTAATTCATCGGTATAGTGCATCCAACCAACATTTGGCACTTAACAACAACCATCAATTTAATGAAAAATACTTGATAAAATTCAGCAATAAGGAAATTAAATAAAAGCAATAACATCAATCGTTCATCCCCCCAAGAGTGCTACGTATCAGAGCGACCAACAACTTTAAACGGAAAGCTACACTTATTCCGGATTACCTGCAATTTACCACCAACGGAGGTAACATGCAACGTAAAGGGTGAGATATCAACAAAATAACATAAGGCATGATAAAAGTCATGTCAAAATATTACCACAACATTATAATTCCAGCAGTTCGCATAAATATTAGTAATAATAAACTACAACCACTCTTTATTCATAACCACGACAATTATCATCATATCTCAGCAACTCATCAAAACAACTCAACAACGCAACTCAACAATGTGACTCAACAATGCAACTCAATTGTGCATATGCATGTGGTACCATTTGGGAGACAACACTCCACAACCATTCGGGAGACAACACTCCATAATAATTCGGGAGACAACTCTCCACAATAATTCGGGAGACAACACTCCACAATAATTTTATTTTGTCATTAAAGACACAACCGTCGTCAATCAAGGCCAAATGATATGCTATGAGATGCAACTATTATGGACTATATCCCAACAACAACAATTGTGCAACAACCGTGCAACAAGGCATCAAGCCTACAACCAATTATCCATAACAGAATATCGCATTTCGCATATATTATGGACTCACCACTTCAACCTGTTCATGTCAGAGAACAAGTAACAATATCGTTTCTATGAATAAGAATCCAACACATTTTCGCAGAAAACAATTAAAAATAACCTCGTCTCTACAATTGAGAACTCAACAACATTTTCATGTCAGAGAACAACTGACAACATCATTACTACAAATAAGAACTCAACACATTTTCATATACCTTCATACGGGTAATATAACTACAACTTATCCACGTAATCCAAGGAGAATATTATAATAACATTTTCTCAACAGTGACATAACAACTTTATATGCATCAAGTATTCATCATTTCAATATGTTCATGTAGGGGAACAATAACAACATACTTTCGACAATTAAGAATTCAGCACATTATCGTAAGAACAACATTACAACTTTTACTCACTAAATTAATTATAGTTCCTGAAAAGGTTTGTTAACTACGGGGCAACTAATCTTGCCTCATTAAAGGCAACCATACAGCATCGTACAACACTGACGATATAACACATTCATTCTTACACAAAAAAACCTCGTCCCTAACATTTATCAAGTAACGGGAACTATATCTATGATTCGATTCCCTACCTGAAGTCGATCAAGTAAGAGCCTAATAACAACCTTTTCTCAACACAGAGGAAATTAGCGCGTGTCGGCGCCGATTTTCAACATTACTACATAAACTAAGGACATAAACACTGATGCAGGCTTAGACAAACATTAACCCTTAATATTTCTCAACCTACAGGAACATTTACCCTTAATATTCTCTTAATATTTCTCAACCTACGGGAACATTTACCCTTAATATTCCCTTAATATTTCTCAACCTACGGGAACATTACTACGGGAACATTACCACGGGAATATCACTACGGGGACATTACTACGGGAACTTTTCCACGGGAATATTACTACGGGAACATTACTACGGTAACGTTACTACGGGAATCTTACTACGGGAATGTTACTACGGGAACATTAACTCTATGATTCAATTCATGAAGTTCATCATACCCACAGTTATAGAATTGAACCCCACCCTTACCTTTGGATTGAGGACAACTCTAAACTTTCGGTTCCGGTTTGCTCTCCCGGTGACTCTTCTGCAACAACCTTCAATTCTCTCCGGCGGTTGATTCTTTTGTTCTTCCTTTCCCCACAGTCACGTCCTTTTTCCTCTTTTCTCAGCTTTTCTCTCCCAATTTGGTTTTCTGAGCAGTTTATCGTTCTTTTGCTCTTTCTCCCACAACTTCTCTAATAACTCCTTAATTCCCTTTATTTCATCCACTAATAATAATAATAATAATAATAATAATAATAATAATAATAATAATAATAATAATAATAATAATAATAATATACTATTACTACTAGTTATTAAATTATCATCATTATTAATTATATTATATTATTATCAAACTCAATGATTTAATAAATGGTTTCCTATACTTTAAGGACATCCACCCACGCTCTCAGCCACACTCCCACATAAAGGCGCACCAACAATTCATAAATAATTTAATTAAAATGAACGGGTGTTACATGCTACGCTCGCTACCCTGCTCGTCTAGCGAGCTCCTAGCGAGTGCTCGCTACCTGTTCGCCTAGCGAACAAGCTCGCGAAGGCAAACATAAGCCACTGACTTGATTCGTTACCTCACTCGCTCAACAAAGGCCTAAGAACGCTCGCCACCACCCCTTCGCTCTCAGCGAAGAACACCAAAACCATTATGTCCAAGTCTGGGACCGTTCGCTACTGGCTCGCCACAACGAATGCTCGCTACCTGCTCGCCTAGAAAACGTGCTAGCGAGGGTCTGCAAACTCAGAATTCCCTACTGTCCAAAACTCTGAAACTCATCGAAATCTACCTGATTCAATCTCAACTCGTCTCAGTAGCCTTAGCCCAACATTCCTCGACTAAACTTTACCACTTATTCTCATTTTTAACCGTTAAAACTCGGTTTCTATCGATTAAATCAAATTCAACCTAAAAACTCTTTATTCATAACCACGACAATTATCATCATATCTCAGCAACTCATCAAAACAACTCAACAACGCAACTCAACAATGTGACTCAACAATGCAACTCAATTGTGCATATGCATGTGGTACCATTTGGGAGACAACACTCCACAACCATTCGGGAGACAACACTCCATAATAATTCGGGAGACAACTCTCCACAATAATTCGGGAGACAACACTCCACAATAATTTTATTTTGTCATTAAAGACACAACCGTCGTCAATCAAGGCCAAATGATATGCTATGAGATGCAACTATTATGGACTATATCCCAACAACAACAATTGTGCAACAACCGTGCAACAAGGCATCAAGCCTACAACCAATTATCCATAACAGAATATCGCATTTCGCATATATTATGGACTCACCACTTCAACCTGTTCATGTCAGAGAACAAGTAACAATATCGTTTCTATGAATAAGAATCCAACACATTTTCGCAGAAAACAATTAAAAATAACCTCGTCTCTACAATTGAGAACTCAACAACATTTTCATGTCAGAGAACAACTGACAACATCATTACTACAAATAAGAACTCAACACATTTTCATATACCTTCATACGGGTAATATAACTACAACTTATCCACGTAATCCAAGGAGAATATTATAATAACATTTTCTCAACAGTGACATAACAACTTTATATGCATCAAGTATTCATCATTTCAATATGTTCATGTAGGGGAACAATAACAACATACTTTCGACAATTAAGAATTCAGCACATTATCGTAAGAACAACATTACAACTTTTACTCACTAAATTAATTATAGTTCCTGAAAAGGTTTGTTAACTACGGGGCAACTAATCTTGCCTCATTAAAGGCAACCATACAGCATCGTACAACACTGACGATATAACACATTCATTCTTACACAAAAAAACCTCGTCCCTAACATTTATCAAGTAACGGGAACTATATCTATGATTCGATTCCCTACCTGAAGTCGATCAAGTAAGAGCCTAATAACAACCTTTTCTCAACACAGAGGAAATTAGCGCGTGTCGGCGCCGATTTTCAACATTACTACATAAACTAAGGACATAAACACTGATGCAGGCTTAGACAAACATTAACCCTTAATATTTCTCAACCTACAGGAACATTTACCCTTAATATTCTCTTAATATTTCTCAACCTACGGGAACATTTACCCTTAATATTCCCTTAATATTTCTCAACCTACGGGAACATTACTACGGGAACATTACCACGGGAATATCACTACGGGGACATTACTACGGGAACTTTTCCACGGGAATATTACTACGGGAACATTACTACGGTAACGTTACTACGGGAATCTTACTACGGGAATGTTACTACGGGAACATTAACTCTATGATTCAATTCATGAAATTCATCATACCCACAGTTATAGAATTGAACCCCACCCTTACCTTTGGATTGAGGACAACTCTAAACTTTCGGTTCCGGTTTGCTCTCCCGGTGACTCTTCTGCAACAACCTTCAATTCTCTCCGGCGGTTGATTCTTTTGTTCTTCCTTTCCCCACAGTCACGTCCTTTTTCCTCTTTTCTCAGCTTTTCTCTCCCAATTTGGTTTTCTGAGCAGTTTATCGTTCTTTTGCTCTTTCTCCCACAACTTCTCTAATAACTCCTTAATTCCCTTTATTTCATCCACTAATAATAATAATAATAATAATAATAATAATAATAATAATAATAATAATAATAATAATAATAATAATAATATACTATTACTACTAGTTATTAAATTATCATCATTATTAATTATATTATATTATTATCAAACTCAATGATTTAATAAATGGTTTCCTATACTTTAAGGACATCCACCCACGCTCTCAGCCACACTCCCACATAAAGGCGCACCAACAATTCATAAATAATTTAATTAAAATGAACGGGTGTTACATGCTACGCTCGCTACCCTGCTCGTCTAGCGAGCTCCTAGCGAGTGCTCGCTACCTGTTCGCCTAGCGAACAAGCTCGCGAAGGCAAACATAAGCCACTGACTTGATTCGTTACCTCACTCGCTCAACAAAGGCCTAAGAACGCTCGCCACCACCCCTTCGCTACCAGCGAAGAACACCAAAACCATTATGTCCAAGTCTGGGACCGTTCGCTACTGGCTCGCCACAACGAATGCTCGCTACCTGCTCGCCTAGAAAACGTGCTAGCGAGGGTCTGCAAACTCAGAATTCCCTACTGTCCAAAACTCTGAAACTCATCGAAATCTACCTGATTCAATCTCAACTCGTCTCAGTAGCCTTAGCCCAACATTCCTCGACTAAACTTTACCACTTATTCTCATTTTTAACCGTTAAAACTCGGTTTCTATCGATTAAATCAAATTCAACCTAAAAATGGAAAATGAGCAAAACTCTCCCAAATCCAAAAGCAAACCAATAGAAACATACATAATTATACACATCGAAAGAATAATAAAGTTTCACACCCTTACCCGATTAATCGAAGCTTAGAAGTTTGATTCTTGATGATTCTAGGTTTTCTCCTCTTCCTCCTCTTTCTCTTCTTTCCTTTCTATTTCTTTCTATCTCTTTTCTTTTCTCTCTATTTCCACTTATACTCTTTCTATTCTATTTCTCTCAAATATCTACTAATTAAAGATTATCTAAAACAGCCTCTAATTAATTCCCAAAACTCTCCGAATAATAAAATAACATAACACGCACACATAACATATTAATATTCAAATTCCATAATTAAAAGAATAATCAATCAAAATAGATTAAAAGACTCAACAAAAATGGGAAATTCAGAATCAGGGCGTTACAACTCTCTCCCACTTCAGAAATTTCCGTCCTCGAAAATATTACCTGATCCAAACAATTCCGGATGCGACTTCCGCATCTTACTCTCCAATTCCCAAGTCATGTCGCCTTCCGCAGCACCTCCGCATGCTACTTTCACAAGTGCAATATCCTTGCCTCTTAGCTTCTTAATCTCACGATCCAAAATCCTAATCGGTATAACTTCAACCGTAAGATTATCTCTTACTTCAACCTCGTCCATAGGAATCATATGTGACGAATCCGGAACATATTTCCGAAGTTGCGAAACATGGGATACATCATGCAAATTCGAAAGATTCGGAGGCAACGCCACACGATACGCCACAGCACCCACTCGTGCAATAATTTGATACGGACCAATAAAACAAGAAGTCAACTTCTTCGACTTCAAAGCACGACCCACACCCGTAACCGGTGTAACTCTAAAAAACACATGGTCGCCCTCTTGAAACTCAAGATCTTTCCTTCTCTTGTCATGATAACTTTTCTGCCTACTCTGAGAAGCTTTCATCTTTTCCCGAATAAACTTCACCTTCTTCGTCGTTTGTTGTACCATCTTCGGTCCAACAACCGACTTCTCACCAGTTTCATGCCAACACAAAGGTGTTCGACACCTCTGACCATACAAAGCCTCCAATGGTGCCATACCAATACTTGAGTGAAAACTGTTATTGTAGGTGAACTCAATCAACGCTAAATAACTATCCCAAGCACCACCTTTCTCTAGTACACAAGCACGCAACGAATCTTCCAACGACTGAATCGTTCTCTTGGTTTGACCATCTGTTTGCGGATGGTAAGTCAAACTCAATCTCAGCTTAGAACTCAAAGCCTTTTGCAAACTCTCCCAAAACCTTGAAGTAAATCTAGGATCTTTGTCCGATACAATACTCTTAGGAACTCTATGCAACTTCACAATCACACGAACATAAATCTCGGCTAACTTCTCCAAAGGATAACTAATATCAATCAGAATGAAATGAGCAGATTTAGTAAGCGTATCAACAATCACCCAAATAGCATTATGACCTCTTTGCGTAATCGGCAACCCCGTAATAAAATCCATCGATATGATATCCCATTTCCATTCTGGAATATCCAATGGTTGCATCAATCCACTAGGCTTCTGACGTTCTACTTTAGACTTCTGACAAGTCAAACACGCATACACAAACTGAGCTACATCTCTCTTCAATCCGGACCACCAAAAGATTTTCTTCAAATCTTGATACATCTTATTCGCTCCCGGATGAATACTTAAGTTACTTCGGTGTCCTTCCTCCAATATCATCCTTTTCAACTCCGCATCATCGGGAATACAAATATAACCACGAAATCTTAAAACTCCAAAATCATCAACCTTGAAATCCTCATTCTCACTCGTCATCAAATCAACGAACTTCAAGTCCAACTTTTGCCTTTCACATACGGTAGCAAGAAAATCATTCGTAATACGGAGCATACCAAGTCTCACACTTCTCGGTGTCATTTCACAAACCAAACTCAAATCTCTAAAGTTCTCCAAAAGTTCCCATTCTTTCATCATCAATGTAGACATGTGCAACGACTTCCGACTTAAGGCATCGGCCACCACATTTGCCTTACCCGAATGGTAATTCAAACTAAAATCATAGTCTTTCAAAAGTTCTAACCATCTCCTTTGCCTCATATTCAATTCCTTTTGGTCAAATAAATACTTCAAACTCTTGTGATCACTAAAAACTTCAAATCTTTCACCATAAAGATAATGCCTCCAAATTTTCAAAACAAACACCATGACCGCTAATTTCAAATCATGCGTAGGGTAATTCTTCTCATGCACTCTCAACTGTCTCGAAGCATAAGCCACAACATTTCCCTCTTGCATTAACACACCGCCCAAACCTGACAAGGAAGCATCACAATAAGCCACAAAAGGTTCCGTGGGATTCAGAAAAATCAAGATTGACGTTGTTGTCTATCTTCTCTTCAACTCAATGAAACTCTCCTCACAACCAGCATCCCAAATGAAATCATTTCCCTTACAAGTCAACTGCGTTAACGGAAGTGCCAACTTCGAAAATCCTTCAATAAACCTCCGATAATAGCCTGCCAAACCCAAAAAGCTTCAAATCTCCGTAACCAATTTAGGAGTCTCCCATTGCATTACCGCATCAATCTTGGATAGATTCACACTAATACCACTACCAGAAATAATATGTCCGAGAAAACTCACTTCCGACAATCAAAGTTCACACTTTGACAACTTAGCACATAATTTCTTCTCTTTCAGAATCTGTAACACAACCCTCAAATGCTCTTCATGCTCCTCTTGAGACTTAGAGTAAATCAAAATGTCATCAATGAACACAACCACAACACAATCCAACTGCTCATGAAAAATACGATTCAGGTATTCCATAAACACACCCGGCGCATTAGAAACTCCGAATGGCATCACAGAATATTCGTAATGACCATACCGTGTCCTAAAAGCCGTCTTTGGAATATCCTCCTCCTTAACTCGAATCTGGTGATAACCCGATCTCAAATCAATCTTTCTAAAAACACGTGCTTCAACTAATTGGTCCATCAAATCATCGATTCTTGGAAGCGGATACTTATTCTTAATTGTTACCTTATTCAACTGTCGATAATCAATGCATAACCGCATACTCCTATCCTTCTTCTTTACCAACAATACCGGCGCACCCTAAGGAGAAACACTTGGTCTTGCAAATCTCTTATACAACAAATCATTCAACTGCTCCTTCAGTTCTACCAACTCTGATGCTGACATACGATACGGTGCCATCGAAATCGGTCTAGTACCGGGAACTAGATCAATAGAAAACTCAACTTCTCTTTCCGGCGGTACATCCGTAATCTCCTCCGAAAATACTTCTGGAAAATCACACACCACTAGAAACACATCAAGCTCAACTTTGCTCTCCACAGACAACGATGCAAACAAGCCGAACAACTGAGCTTCGTCCGCTAAAAGCTTATTCAACTCTTTAGTGGATAGAAAACTCTCACCTTCATCATCTTCCAAAGAAGGAAACCTTACTAACTTGTGATATCAATCTAAATGAACTCTATTAAATTGCAATCAGTTCATACCCAAGATCACGTCCAAACCTTCCAACGATAAACGCACCAAATCCATAATGAAGTCTTTACCATACATGGTCAAAGAACAACTTACACACACCAAATAAGTAGTTACCGACCCCGAAGCGGGAGTCTCAATAACCATGTCTCCACTCAAAGATACCATACACACACCCAAACGCTTAGCACACTCAAGAGAAATGAACGAATGAGTCGCTCCAGTATCAATAATAGCAGCTAAAGGCATATTATTAATAAAGCATGTACCTTTAATCAAATGATCTGTATTAGTAGTGTCTAAACCTGCTAATGCAAATACTTTTCCATCCGACTGAGCTTGCTTTGATTTGGTACACTTGGTGCTAATATGACCAACTTCCCCATAATTAAAACATTTTACCACATTCCTTCTACAACCAGAAGTGGCATGTCCAAGACTTCCACAATTAGCACACTTCTCCTCAGACTTCCCACATTCAAAAGATTTGTGACCCATCACGCCACACTTGTAACATTTGACCGCACCAGAACTTCCTCCTCCAAGTCTCCTGTCAAAGTTTCCTTTATACTTGCCCTTATCAACAGGCGTCACATAAGGTCCACTCCTTACTTGTTGCTTGCCTTTCTTCTTACTTAAACTCTTATAATGAGTAGATCGAGCCCTACTGTCCTCTTCAAAAATCCTACAACATTCGGTCAAGTCTGAAAATCTTCGTATTCTTTGGTATCCCACCGCTTACTTTATCTCAGGACGCAAGTCATTCTCATACTTAATGCACTTAGAGAACTCCGCCTTAACCGCCGCATAATATGGATGAAACTGAACTAATTCTACAAACTTAGCCATGTAGTCCACCACGGACATATTGCCTTGCTTCAGCTCAAGAAATTCCATTTCCTTTTTCCCCTTTACACTCTCAGGATAATACTTTCTCAAGAATTCGGTGCGAAATAAATCCCAAGTTATTTCCTTGTCATCTACCTCAAGAACTTGTCTCATACCGACCCACCAGTCATCGGCCTCTTCCCTCAACATGTGAGTTTCAAGTCTCACCTTATTTCCTTCAGCACACCCCATAACTCTAAAGATTCTCTCAACATTCTTCAACCAGATCTGAGCACCATCCGGATCAAACTTCCCCTTGAATACCGGCGGCTGATTCTTTCTAAACTCATCATTAGAGTTCGTATTCGGTGCACCTTGCACCGCCCTAGCCATAGCCTCCAACGCTGCAGCCATAGCATTGTCATTACGACCAACCATATTCTGATTATTCCCAAAAATAACAACAAGGTTAAACAACCGTTCAACCAACACAACAACAAGACAGACACAATTGACTCAACACTGGTTCTGATACCACTTAATGTAACACCCCCTTTCTATACCCCCAAATAAACAATTAAATCATTTAGGCACTTAATAAAAAATTTCATCAGAGTATAATTAACACATGGTATAAAAGAGGCACGTCACATTATCTAGGAAATTAAAAACACATACAACACCTGCTCATAAAGATATGCAACAAAGGGTAAATCACCACAAAGGAACTTAGTCCTTAAAACCCACACATCAATATTTAGAATAAAAGCTGAAACATCTAAACATTGAATCACTTCATTCATATAAACATTGTATACATAAACAGTTCAAGTCAAGTCATAAGTCATGTTTACAAAACATTCCCAGCAGATACATCCACAGATGTATCACAAAAGAACCAAAAGAATCCTTAACTACTCGGTGCTACATATCAGAGTCAACCGACCAAAAAGAACGAAGCTACGCTTCGTAAAAGACCTCCAGCAAACCTACTCTGCAATGCCTCATAGAGCATCATAAAACAGCAGAAGGGTGAGAAACATTATCATAACAAACAATGCATATAATATATATATATATATATATATATATATATATATATATATATATATATATATATATATACACCAATATAGAATACACGTAACACATTTCTCACCGCAATGCATCAAAATTCAATCATATATACATCGCAACACATATATAATTCACCTAGCATATCCACCATGCAAACATTCACCATTAAGCATATACAATTATGTTTAGTTCAACACTCCACATAAACATACACAATTATGTTCATTACACCAGTATATCATATGGAGATAATAATGCACTCATAGAGACCAACTCACGACTCTATGCAGATGCAAATGTGGTACCGACTCATTCAGCAGGTTCAATCGAAGAACCAAATGGAACCATCGCTCGTTACTGAAGTAACTCCCCGTCGGGCCTATGATGTTCACCCATCGCTCACACCCCACATGGGCACACGATATTTCAGGATTGCTCACACCCCACACGGGCACACAATCCGATTGCTCACACCCCACAAGGGTACACAATCGTTCTGCAGATTCTCCACGGAATCAAATATAAACTATCACTCACACCCCACAAGGGAACACGATCGTTTCTGTAGATCCTCCTAGGGATCAAAGATAAACCTTCGCTCACACCCCACAAGGGCACACGAGGTTTCTGCAGATCCTACGCGGGATCAGACACACAAGAATGCAATCATGATACTTCACAAACAAATAGATAAGTTCATAACACACTTAAATTAAGATATGTTAATAATAAATCACTAGACTAGAGCAACGCAATTTTTCTTTTGAATGAGTACATTAAATTAGATAATCATTGTATTTGTCAAAAAGTATAATAGATGTTGAAGAGAGTCAGCTTGCATTCAGATAATAAGAGTTTATGTGAATGTATACTAGAGTTTTGTTGAACTAGTGAATTCCATGTCCTAATTTGAGGGTATCTTATTATTTAAACGCAAATTGACTCTCTTCAACCTCTATTGTACTTTTTGGCAAGTACAATCATGTTATTAAATTTAATAAAAAAAATTGCTTAGAAAACAATTATAATTATATTGATCTATTAGATGGAACTATCCAACAACTTATAACTCATGCAAATAATGAATATTTTACTAAAATTTCTCAGTCTAGGGAAATTAAAAATGCAATAAATAATATGGATGGTAATTCAGCTCCAATACCAGATGACTTTAGAAGATGTTTTTTCCAAGCCTATTGGGATATAGTAGGGACTTATTTGATTAAATTAGTGAATCAATTATTTGAACAAGGTTGGATCATTCTTAATATCAATTTAGTTAATGTGAATTTGATACCTAAACAACATGGAATGAATTTTATTCAGCGGTATAGACCTCTGCACTTGTGAATTTTCAATTTAAAATCATCACTAAGATCATTGTAGTTAGGTTGGTCATCTTTACTCATAAAATTGTTTCAGAACACCAAAGAAACTTCATTTTAGGAAGACATATTAATGAGTGTGTTGGAATTACTTCAAAAGTCATTAATATGTTGGGCAAGAAATCCTTTAGTGGTAGCATGTATTTAAAGTTATTGTTCAATTTGGCTTTGATAAAAAAAATTGTGATTGAATTCTTACCATTCTTCACTCAGACAAACTACCAATCATGATAAATGGTAAAGTTGTAGGATTTTTTTTCTTGATCTGAGTAAGAGAGATAGAGGATCTCCTTGCCTCACTCCTATAGAGCAAGAAAAAAAATCTTACAACTTTACCATTTACCATGATAGACACTTAATAGGAAGTTTATCTACGTTGGTGGATCCGGGTAAGTTTATATGCATGTCAATAGGTAAGATAACCACTAATAGCCGGACTTTTTTTAAGATAACATTGTATTCTCCAAAGCTACCAAGAAAAATGCTCAAGTGATTAACCATCTCCTTCAAGAATATGGTCAGAACTCTGGTTGACGTGTAAGTCTACCTAAGTTTATGTCTTATGATGGAGGTAATTCTGGATCTAGGTTAGAGACAATGCATATATGCTTAGATTCACTATAGGAAATACACCATTTAACTATCTTAGAGTTCCTATATTCAAATGCAAGCCTATAACTCATCATTTTCATAACAAATAAAGTATTGGTCAAACCAATTGAAAACCCAAGGTGAGTGATTATGGATTGTTGTCATAAATGTTCTAAGCGTATAACCAAAGCAATCAACCTCATAGCGCAAGCACAAGAATAAAGAAAGACACCCCATATAAGGGTGAATAAAAGGTTTATCCCTTTAATGGTAGCTAGTCACTCCAAAATAGGGATGGACTCTCGTTACGTCAGCATATAACGAGTCTTAACTTGGGAACCAAATCTAAACCTAGAACCATGTCTTAACCCGAGGTCATGGAAAGGGTATTGACCCTTGGCTAGGCATGATCCCCAATGACGTCTAGTAAAAGTTTGATCACAACCTCGAGAAATAAGCATCCCCATCCCCAGAGCAAGGAACTCGGGATCTAGTGTAAACACCATAACATGTAAAAATCACAGTGAGTCAAAATATGTGTAGTGTGATTTTCGTGAACCACCATTGTTGCCACATGTGAACTTTTATATTTGTCCTATGAAGCTTAAAAGGAAAGGGAAAAAATCTAAATAAACCCTGTAAGAATGCAAATGTTAAAAAAAAACAAAATGCAAATAAAAAGAACTGGAACCGGGGGTTGATTATACTAGGGGAAACTATTAACACCCTAAGCATCCATAGTACTCTACGAGAACCTCTTTTATATATCTGTGCTTATTAGTTGAATTATTTGTTATTATTTGGTGAAGTTTATTGCTTTTGAGAGATGAAGAGAGTGAGAAATGTTTTTGTTCTTTTTGTAAAATATATGAAAAAAGGAAATTTGTAAAAAAATGGAAAAGAGGATGAAAAAGAAAAAAGAGTACTCGCCAAGGGTTTTGTCGCGGTGAAAATCGGATACCAAACTATTGACTAGTTTGAATCTTTAATTCATTTTGCAACCGAACTTTGATTTTGTCCAAAGGAAGGGATAAAGATCGAAATTCCCATAATGCAATGCAAATGCAAGGTTTAGGGAGTTTTAGGTTCGATGGTTGGTTAAACTTAGGGAAGGTACTAGCATCCTAAGTTTCTGTAGTACTCTACAGGAACCTCTTGTTTTATGTTTGTTTATTGCTAAGTGTTTATCTGCTTAAAGGTTGAAGGACCTAGGGGTTTATATCTAAGTATACTCGATAAGATGTCGCATCTTATGCCTACATATCCTTACGGGAGTGGAATCCGAGTATTTGTAGTTCCCCTAAAGGGTTAGAGGAGTTCTTTGACTGTGGTCAAAGTTCCTACGGGTTTAGAGTAGTTGATTGATTGATTTTAGGAGAAGAGATGTGTTATCATTTTAAGGGAGATTTAACCGCCACAAGTTGTAGGAAAATAGTCTTTGCATCGTCTTAAGAGAAGGGCTCAAGTACTCGGATTGTTTGACGAGTACGCCTTTATCTCTCTTAAGGCAAAGTTCCTACGGTATTGACTGTATTGATGTGGGGTGGAGATTCTATCTCGCTTAAGATGATTAACATCTTTCTCTATTGTGTTCGAATATTGTTTGAATTGTTTTGTCTGTTTTTGTGTTTATTTCTATGTTGTAGAAAAAAAGGTCCTTCCTATGGGTAGGATCTGTCTTAAAGATCAACTTGAACGGGATCAAGGATCATGGGGAATATGATGCAAATGATGTGCACTACACACGATTGTTGAATCATGTGTAGGGCTTTCCTTTGGACGGAATGCAATACGATAAGGTAAATGCAATAATATTAAATTACAGAAGATAAATTGCGGAAGATAAAACATACACACGCATGAAAGCGCTAAGGTGTAGGTGCAAGTGTCGTGAATGTGAGCGTGCACGATTAGGTTATATTTTACGTTGTTGATTGATTTTAATCGGGGTTGATTGTGGGAGAAGAAATTGTATTTGATTTTAAGCGAAATTGTTTTATTTTGATGAGGTTGATTTTCTATAAAAAAAATCGGTATTAATTATATTAGCTATGTGTTCTAGTAAAAATTAGACGGTTAATTACATTTTAAGGAGTGGTTTTAAAAAGGTCTAAATATCTAAGAGGTTTTATTTTTAATATAAAATTAATTTAAATGTGAAAAGGTTTATTCTTAAATAAAAATTGTTATTATAAAAGGTTAAATTAAATTAAAAGTTTTTTCATAAAAGAGTTTTTTTTAGTTATTATTATTAAATAGATTTTAAATAAATAAAAGTTAAATTAGATGAAGTAGAGATTTTTTTTTTATTAAGAAAATGAGTAGATATTATAAAAGGGTTATTAAGATTGATGACTAATTTAAATAGAAAGTGAATAATAAAATTATTAGATAAATTAAGTTAAAGAGTTAAAGAAAAACAGATTAATTAAAATGGTTAATTTAAAAAAGATTTTTTTAATAATAAAAAAAAAGTTGATTAAAGATTGATTATTGGTTAATTAATTAAATTAAATATTAATGGTATAAATTGAATGATTATTATATTAATTAAAATTGATTGGAAATTAAAATGATTATTAGATTGGTTAAGTGAGATTAACTAGGGTTAATCAACAGTTAGTGGGCTAATTAATGGTTTAAGAAGGTTAAGAGGGGTTTAGATAGTGGGGCGCAGGTGATTGGGTGTAGTAGGCTTACGAGAGTGTATGGTGAGGTGCGATTTGAGACGTATGATTGTGATCTGATAATGATCGTGTGGGTGCAAAGTGAGGGTGTACCGTGTGTCTGTGGGTGTGCGTACATCTGATTGTGTTACATTAAGATACAACAAAACAAGCAAAAACAGTAAACCCTAATTTCCTAAATTGGCCCCCCAATTCCCTCGATCGCCTCTCAGCGTCGTTCAACACCCTTCCACCTCCGTCGCGTTCTCCCTTGTCGTGACTATCTTCTCTCTCGATCTCACTCTCTTTGTCTTCTCCATTTGTCTCTCTCCATTTCTTTCCTCTTCTCGTCGTCCTCCCTTCTTTTTGTGATTCCTGTTCAAACCCTGGGAACATACAAAACTCAACGTAAAGCTAAAACAAAATCAAACAGAAAGTTTACCGAAAAAGGGAAACCAGTGGTGGCTCGAAGGGCCTTTTTTAGATCAATGGCCGCTTGGGGGTGGTGGCGATGGCGGCAACAGAAATGAAGGGTTTGGATGGAGAATCGGTGGTGGATGGTTTCGCCGGTGATGGTGAAATGATTTCACGGTGAGCGGCTTACGAAAGAGGATCCCGACGATGGTGAGAGCGATCTTGCGTTGGGGGGAAAAGATAAGTTCTCACTCTTCTGATTTTCGATTCTAGTAGTTTAGGGTTTTATCTAGGATTTTTGATTGTTGGGATTCGATGTTTCTGTTTTGCAATTTTTCTGGTTTATGTGTGAACTGTTATCAGTTCTTCTCCCCATTCTTCTTCTAATTTGAAGCTCCATTATATATGGCTTGCAAGAACGATGCGAATTGAAGAGTAATGATGGGATTCCCAAATCGGGCGGATCATGTTCGGGTTGTTTTGGAAGGTAATTTAACACCTGTCCCATGTTCCAGGAAATTTTCGTTTTGGCTTGATTGATATTGATTTTCAATTCTTTCCCCAGCTGTGATACCGGTGTAATTATTATTCAAGGTTCTTTCCTTTTCGAACGGGACACGCTGAGGTTGTTTTCAGAAAGAATACGGTAGTTGCCTTTCTAATTCCACTTCAATGTATCCATATTTGACTTTGTTATGGTGAGAAACTAATCACTCTTTGAATACAGTGGTGTATATCAAGTTTTAAATCAGAAGGGTGAAGGGGATCGAGGTAGAAAGAGCTTCTACTTGGTCAAACCAGAGTCTTGTATATGGCTGACGCACTTCCTAACTTGCCGTTCAAATAATTTGCTAATTCCTTGCCTGAAAAGACAGTGAGATGAAAAGGATACCCAAGGAGTTGAGTTCGGATGCTGTCCTCCAAAGAGATTGGTCCTATTCGCAATCTCTTATTCCGATGTGTCCTGGTACGTTTTGGATTGGTTTAAAACGTTGATGATTTTAAGCTTTGCTCAGTTATGGTAGAATCTTTAATATTTCACAGTAATGCAGGATCTTTTCTCTGTCTTGCCATTGACCTCTCAAGATATACCGGTTAAGCTTTGGTGGCCTCGCTCATCAATAAATAAGTCATCGAGCTTCTGCAGAAGTCAACCTGAATGGTCCCTTATTTGAGGCTGATTTGGACTGTTGGTAATGGTATCATCCTATGTGAGAGGCTTACATTCACTTATGTTGTCATACCACTTTATTTTGATCAAACAATTGTCCTTGAAACAAAAATCCTCATGAACTTAACATCTTCAATTGTTTTTCAGCAACCAAACTTAGATGGCTAGGTGCTGCCATTTGTGGGTTGCTGTCTAATTTATGGAGATGCAATTAGTGAATTCGAATTTTGAAAGCAGCTTGCTGTTTTAGAAGAGCAGGAGGTATCCAAGTTTACTATCAAATATCCTGACTTTTTGGTCATGATTCAGTTCCTCCGCTTTGAGAACTAAACTTCATTTCGACTGCAAGTTGGGGACTCGAAGCGTTATTGTTGATATGTCACAGAAATGGCTTCTTCCAATATTCACGATCTTTCACAGCCAATTGAAGGTGTGTGGAAGTAGCGTCAACGACATAATAAAGTAGATGGAGAAGATGCTAGAGGTAGTACCGATTCTAGTCTTCCATACATCAGAAAGAGTGTGGTACAAGTATATGTGGATGGTACAAGTATATTGTTGTTGTCAATTTTATTCTCCTGACATTGCATTTGTGCTTTTATTTCATGTCGTAGGCAATATGTCATTGCGAGGACCAGTTCTGGATGACGACAACGGTCGCTGTACACCCATTTCTTCATTAGTTTGGTGGTGCTCATATCTTGGTGACACAAATCTTTCCACACCATCTTCTCTGTAGTGACACTGGCCGCCTATCCCTTCGAAGATAAATGTAGTCGAGGACACCGTCAAGTTCAATGTCTTGTTAGTGAGGCATAAAGACTAAATCAGATCCCTTTGTATCTTGAACTTATTTTTCTAATGCCAGCCCTTTATGAGACTCCATAATCTGTATATTTATTTTCTTTGGTTGTTTTGTATCATGAATTTTGGGGCAAAAGTAGGTGATATAGCCGGTGCATCACGACATTTTGCTGAGCTGATATGGAAACAAAGTCTCTTGGAGGTGTTATCAATTTTGGGCCAAAGTATGCACGTCAACAGCCCACGGTCGTCACAGCTTGTATATCTCCATCTTCATTGTTTTGTTCGAAATGGTCGAAACCAATGCCACCTATCAGTTTGACGGCAACTCATGAGCAACTTTAACTTCAAGTAAGCTCTCCCTCTTATATATCACCTTCATGCGTTGTTGATGCTTTAATCAACTCTTGTTTTTCATGACAGGAACCTTTCCTGATGCTTTACCGCTGATTTCGTTTGGAGTTATTACTCTTGACTCCTTCCATGCTTGTGATGAAAATTATGTTCTTGCTTAAAGTAGGTTACAATTCATCAGTCCATCCTTTTGACATACTCTGTATTCTCTTTTGCATCAGGTTTGGAAGCTCTGAGGTTCCTAGAACTTCCAGTAATATTGTTTTTGCAGATAAATGCAAAAGGGTTCAAGGCGTTGGGAAAAGTGAGTCTGAGTCCTACAGGAGGAAGCTCTTTGGAAGCAGTGAGCTCGAGTAGTTCCAGATTCTGAGGCAGTCCCTTGTGAATTCTCCAAATTAGATGGTTCTCATAATATTAATGTGAAGAAATGATTAGGCTTTACTTTGTCAAAGATACTTTCGTCTTTTATGAATTCAAAGATTTAAGGGAAGCCATATGTAATTTGTATCAATAGTAATGCTTAGTTTCTTTAGGAATTCTTCAATAGAATTCTTACCAACTGATATCTATTAACTTCTTTTCCGTATATGCCTTCTCCTGAACACTTTGAGAAAATGATACATAATGAGTGGATAGAACATTATCAGATTATAGTTAGAACACCGCACTATATGTGTAAAGCATGGACAAACACTACATCTGGGGGAACAACTTATGTATTACTGTAGGCAGTTTCCAATGCCACACCCTTTTAATCATGTGATTTCTAGGATTCGAACAACAACAATTAGACCACATGAATTTGGTGGGCTTTTTGACATAGAGTTAATCCGAATTATATCCAACTTCATCACTATCAATCACGTACTTATATCCAACTTCATCACTATCAATCACGTACTTATATCCAACTTCATCACTATCAATCACGTAATGATTCAACTCCAAAAATTATAGTAAGGTCTTTATTGCTTGCAAAACCAAAGATTTGAATGATGGTGAGACTTGAACTTTAAATCATGAAATTCAAATCTTGCAAAGCCTTTCAGAAAGATTTGAACTATCTTGAACCGTGAAGTAATGGTTTGATTTTGAATTTGCGTTTTGAATTATCACTTGTATCGTTCATGAATTTCCATCCTAAACTCCTTACTAAAGCTTGATTCAAAAGGGTTATCCAAACCTCTCTACTTTGAAGCCCGTTGAATTTCAACAAAATAACCAATTTCTTAATAGAAATTAACTTGGTGAATACGGACAAAGTCCTGCTTAATAAGTCCTTCGATCATGAGGATATCATTTAATACCATCCCCCACACGTTTTTTTTAATTCTTCCAACGACCATCCACAGGGATTCAAACACAACTTTGCAGGATATGAGCCAGATGAGCATATATACACAGCCTTTACGATCTACGCCTTCTGCAGTGAACCTGTCTTCACAAATAGAACTGGTTAGAATGGTCAGATATGCATGATGATTGACTTAGATGATACGCGAGAGAATGTACAAGGAGGTGGGATCTTAAGGTCAAAAATTAGGGTGCAACAGGATTGAGACCTTATGCCTACGTATTCTTAAAAGAGAAATCAGAGTGTTCGTAGTTCATAAATACGAAAAAAGTTTGAAGGAAATTTATAGCTCGGGGACTACGAGTTGTTAGATTTTTTAAGAACTAAGACAATGAAAGGGAAAAGCTTAAAAGCAAAACTTGTGAGGATTGATTGAAAAAGTGAAGAGATTAAAGGTTGTAAAAGGAGGATCTTATTATTTGTGATGCTTTTAAAAAGCCTGGGGGTCCTTGTATGAAGCCCAAGAGGAGGCTATGAATATGATGCATGTATGAAGCCCAAGAGGAGGCTGAAGATATGAATATCCGGGAAAATGTCGGATGGGAAGAGAAGGTGAAGAGATGAATATCTGAGAAAACATCAGATGTAAGGAGAGATGAAAAAAAAGAAAAGGTTGCTCGCTAAGATTTTACAATCTTATGCCTACGTATTCTCAACGGGATCTTAAGAAATCAGAGCAGCCGTAGTTCACCCCTAAGGGGCGCGAACTACAGTAAGGAAAGTTTTAATCACACAGTGGCGAGAGAAAAGATTTGATAAGAGGGGAAATCTAACCTAATGTTGTCAAGTAAAGATGAACCTAAGGTTGAGTTTTGAAGGGAATTTCTACCCTAATTCTATCATGCTTGGGTGAACATCCTAATGTCTACCTTACTTCAAACTTAATCAAAAATTAAGTTGAACTAAGAGATCCTGAGGGAACATGCATATGTGGCAAAGCATCACGAAATAAATAAAATATACACGACAAAGCATCGTGAAATCAGAGGTATACATACATGGAAAACCATCATGTAAGTGAAAATATACACGAAAGAACATCGTGTCATAAATAAACATCAACTGAAAAACGTCGTGGTAATTGAAAGCATACACGAAAAAACATCGTGAAATCAGAGAATCATACATGAAAAAAACATCATGGCAATTGAAAGTATACTGAAAGAACATCGTGTGACCAAAGAATCATACATGGAAAAAATATCACATAATTAAAACATACACGAAACAACATCGTGTTAAAAGCATTTAATCGAGGAAAAACATTAAGATTAATCAATAAGCATGACATCACAAAAATTAAAATTCAACAAAATAACAAGTTGAAATTAAAGAAATAAAAATGTTTAAGATAAATTCAATAAAGAAATTAACATGTTTATGAAGTTAATCAATTATGAAATTAATAATCAACAAACTTATTTTTTTAAAAATTAACATCTTAAACATAATTAGAATATTTTAGTCATTTTAGTAATTAAACAAATTTAACTAAATTAAATGAAACAAATCATAAGAAATTAAAATTAAAATAAAAAACATAAATTAAATTGGACATGCTAGTATTGTGAAAATAAAGAGTGAGATTATTAAAGATATATGGACATACTAAACTAAGCCCACCAAACAAAATATAATTTCTCATAATAACAATAATAATATATATAAAAATATAAAATTAAATAAAAGGTAAATTAAAAAGAGAGAGAACCTGAGTATTTCTCAATTCTCACACTCGTGTTTTACAAACTCCCTCCCTTTCGTGAATGTGTAGTATGTTTGTGAGTTTGTGGTATCAAGTATGCTATATGTGTTGTAGTGAAAAAGAATATGAACATGAATTTTGTAAAAGAAAAATTAAGAGTTACGAGGGAGAGAGATATGTGAAGAAAATAACTTAAGAGTATTATTTTTGGTGTCCCTAATGAAGTGAAATATGTATCCTATTTATAGAAAAAGTATAACTTAGACATGAAGATAGAATAATGTAAGCTTATGATGTAAGTTAGAAAAATTGTCCAAGAAGTTTGAATGAAGAAATTTGTGGTAATGTAATGATGAAGTTTGAAATTGTTGCACAATTCTATAAAAAAAAAACAATGATGAAGTTAGAAAAATTGGTTAGAAATGATCATATTTGAAAATTAATTAAAAAGTTTGAAGCAAGTTTGGATATTGAAATTTTTTCTTGACCAAATCATGGAATTATTTGAAGATGAATTAAAAAGTTTGAAAAGCAGGTTTAATTTTTATTTTATTATTTATTAATTTGTTGTATTCATTAATATATATTTTTTATTATTAATTAAACAGTGAAGTGAAAATAAAGTCACTAAATTTAAAACAGATTTTTGTTTGTGGCATGGAAATCATGTCACTAATCAGTGACATGGAAATCACGTGGGAAAACTTTGGAAAAAGTGATTTCCCACGTGAAATTCACGTCACTAATTAGTGACTTAGTGACGTGATTTTCACGTGAGAACTTTTTCAATTAATTTGTCGGTTTGTGGCGCGAATTCCATGTCACAGATTAGTGACGTGAATTTCACAGGAAAATATTCTCACCATTGCGTTTCCGACGTGCTTTACCACGTCGCAAATTTTGTTTAGTGATATGGTTTCTAGCTTAGTGACGTGAATGCCATGTGGGAAATTGCAATATTTCTTGTAGTGAATAATATATTGTGTTTGAATGTTTGAAATAAAGAGAAATAGAATATTGAAGGTGATGATGATTAAAGAAAATTGTGTGGAGTTAATGATGAAATTGGATAGAATTTTGAGAGAAAATTCAAAAAATGAGATAAGATGATAATATGAGATAAGATGAAAATGGACTAGTTGTGAACAAGTGGATTGAGAGAAAGAATAATGCAGGAAAATAAAAGTGTGGGGCGTGAGTTTTGTGTGTGAGTAAAGAAAAACTACTGTGTGAAAGAGAGACTAGTAGTGTAAAACAATAAACAAGTTTATATTATATACATTAAATAATGCTTAAATAATACAATAAATAAATCTATAACAATATATAAAGGCAATAGTTAGTTTTGGTGTAGCTTTTTATTTTCCAATTTTGTCCAATAATTTACACTATTATTCCATTAACACCCTTTACAAAAATCAACTACATCGACGGTTAAAAAACTTCTACCACCTCACATTTTAATTTTTTTATATTAAAATTACTTTAAAAACTATTTTATGGTTATATCCTCATCTTTAGTAACAAATAATTTATTAATTAAATAAGAAATAATAATAAAAAGTAATAACTTTTAAAAATAATTAACTGCTTTATAACCCACTAATCCCAAGAATCATGTAACAACTTTCGTACTTAATTAAATTAATTAAATAAGAAATAATAATAAAAAAGTAATAACTTTTAAAAATAATTAACTGCTTTATAACCCACTAATCCCAAGAATCATGTAACAACTTCCGTACTTAATTAAATTAATTAAATAAGAAATAATAAATAAAAAAAATAATAGTAACTTCTAAAAATGATTAACTGCTTTATAGCCCATTAATCCTATTATTGAATGAAATAGAAGCATGTAACAACTTTCGTACTCAACTAATATTACTATATTTAATTATATATTTAATTGTTTTAATTTTGAAGATTTATAATGTATTTTATTTATGACTAAATTTATCCAAAGCTTTTTCTTAATAAAACTGAATGATAATGATTATAAAGTCCGCATACTCTAAGTTTTGATAAATTACATACTTAAAATAATCACAATTACATATTATCTTTTAAAAAGTTAAATAATTATTGATCATTATCATCAATAATTTTTATCATACAATTTAATGAATTGTACGGATAAGTGAATTATAATTGCCTAAAAAAATTAGTTGTAGTTCTTAAAATACAGTTTTTGAAAATATGATTAACCAATATTTTATTTTATTTTAAAAACAATTTCTAAAAATTTTGAAAAATCTCAGTCAAATGTAAACCGTCTATTACTTTAAATCCAACGATAGAGGATAAGCAATTTCTTCATTTCCCGCTTAGAATGATATATAAATACCCCTTTCATCTTCTACTTTTTCACATTCAAAATTCAAAAGAATAAACAGTTTCTCAAAATTTCTTACAAAAATGACAAGTCGTGAAAGGGTATTAAGGGGCCCGGAAAGGGAGGAGCAAAGAGGCACATGAGGATTCTGCGCGGCAACATTTGGGGAATTACAAAGCCAATGATTCGTAGATTGTGAGGAGAGGAGGTGTCAAGAGGATAAGTGGCTTGATCTATGAAAAAACTAGGTTATTTCTCAAGGTTTTCTTGACAAAAATCATTCATGATGTTGCTTCATATATTGACCATGCAAGAAGGAAGGTTGTGACTGCCATGGATGTTGTGTATACTCTTAAAAGACTAGGAAAAACTTTATACGGTTTCGGAGGTTGAAGAAGATACTCTCTTTTATTTATTATTATGTTATCTTTTTATCGTCTAAGTTGTGTAATTTGTATTCTAAGTAATAGTCGGTGATTATACAATGATCACCATCTAAGTTATCTAATTTGTATTTGTATTTTCAAAAATGTTTATTTTCAAGTATTAGTTGGTGATTATGCAATGATAATCTATAATCTATAATCTATAACAATATATAAAGACAATAGATTGTTTTGGTGTAGCTTTTTTTTCTTCCAAATTTGCCCTTTTCAATTTTTTTTAAATTTTTATTTTTTTTCTCACAACGGCGGTTACACAAAAGTTTATTAACCGCGAACAGTTTATTATTTTTCATATCATTATCTTTAATTATTTTATAAATAGTTTATAATTAAATTAAAATTAAATAATTTATCTAGGGAACATGGAATTTTAGACTGACCTTTTTTTATTTCTATTTTATCCTTTAAAATTTAATTTTAGTTAATTTTAAAAACAAAAATACAAATAAAAAAATGAAGTTTTTATTAAATGATAGTAGTTATTTTGAATCTATAACAATATATAAAGACAAAACATCTTTTTGGTGTAGCCTATTTTCTTTCCTCTTTTACCCTTTAAAACTACTTAGAAGTTACACAAATAAAAGTTAACTACTCCCTCCATTTTATATTTGAATATTGTACAAAGTAATTAGTTATTTGAAAAGAAAACTCACTTTAACTTCTAATTAAAAATTATATTTAAATAACTTCTTCTTATAATTTATGTCTTTCATTTCTAACTCATTAGGTCCATAGAAATAAAAAATAGAGTAGACGGAAGATTGCATGAGGAAAATTGGAGTCCAAATAATGTTCATGATGATGGTAGAAAAGAGAAATCTACAAGTTGCAAATGACATAATATGAATTGCGAATCAGACAATGATTTTTGTTACAGTTGATTATTAGGGTATTTAGATTCTTCAATCTAATTTTTTGATTTGATTATTTATTTATTTTTATTTATTGTTCTGTTCTTTTTACAGAAACAAATCCATATGTGAAATTGGGGTTTGAAAGTTGAGATTATTGGATTTTTTAAATGTCTAATACTTTAACTTTTCTCTCCATTGTAGAAGAAAACTGAATCATTATCTCTTAGGAAAGAAACAAAAGGCGCGTCTTAATTTTTATGATTAAATAAGAATGACTATTTTTATTAATTTTTTAAAATTTGGTTTCCTCTCTTGAATCTTTATCTATTATTATTCCAATTTTACCTGTGTAATTTGCAAAAATTTTAAAATATAAACAATATCTTAATTTTTAAATTGTATAATTTCTACAATGTGATGTAAACATTAATTTATATCTATCTCGATAGACATTCATGATGGCATTAACTTCCTGTCCCACGCATCATTCTCATCCGTCAAGTCACTTACTATAACACCGTTCAACTCTTCAGGAATACAAACTTGAATTATATATTTTTAATTTTTTTCCTTTTTAATCAATGCATCAGAAAATAATTAATCATTTTAAAAATATCCATATATATATATATATATATATATATATATATATATATATATATATATATATATATATATATATATATATATATATATATATATATATATATATATATATATATATATATATATATATATATATATATATATATATATATATATATATATATATATATATATATATATATATATATATATATATATATATATATATATATATATATATATATATATATATATATATATATATATATATATATATATATATATATATATATATATATATATATATATATATATATATATATATATATATATATATATATATATGATACTTAATTATATTATGTAGGTTGTTATTGAGAATAATCTCTAATTTTGTCATCTACAAGACTCACATTCACAAACAAAATTACAGTTTGTATCAGATAATGTTAAATACAGGCTTTAGAGTTTTTTTTGTATAATGTCATTGATACAAAACTGCAGTTTGTATAACATAATGTTAATGATATTAAGGGTTGAATATTGTTTAAAGATTGAAGGTATTTGTGTTTATATTTTCATCATGATTTTTCGATGAAGGATAACCGGTCATTAACTTCTTAACAAAATAAAGAAATAGGAACAAATGAATGTCATGTGCAAAGGAGATTGGGATATATAGAAAGGTAGAGAGACTGATAAGTGATATATAAAAAAAGAGTTAGAGAGAGACGAAGAGAAAGTGCCAACATTCATAAATAAGTTATAAGAAACGGGTAAGTTACAAAAACAAATAACAACTACCACATTATTTTATTTTCTATATATGTCTTTTTTCATTGAACACAAACATCGAGTATAAAAAGTAATAGTAACATTATTAATGACTTTTATGGTAAAATATGTGAATATTAATTTTTTGTTATTTTATATCCATTTATAATTTGTATGATTTCTACATTGTGATATTATTAAAAATTTAAGACATTAAACAACATACATGGGTTGATTTCTTACTTTTATTTTTTTAAATTGTGTAAATAATATTATTTTATATAACATTTAATGTATTGATAAGTTTTAATTTTCACATTCTACTCTTTAGATTATTAAATTAATTTTAAGTTTACATTTTCATTGTTAAATTGGTTTGAAGATATTTTTTTTATTGCTAAATTGGTCTAAAGACATTACTAAAACATATTGAAAGTTAATATGTATCTTTATATTTTGATCCGAAGACATTACTAAAACATATTGAAAGTTAATATGTATCTTTATATTTTTATTTTTATAATTGTTCCTAAAAAATATTATTTTTAATGGAATATATGTCAAAAACACTGTAAAAAATTGCACGCGTTAGCGCAATAAAAAAAGCGGACAAACGGGCACGGAGTGCCCGTTTGGACGCTAGTCAATAATAAAAAAAACTAATAAAAATTAAGTTTATTATAATCTTAATTAATACAAAATTAAATTAATTAAATTGGAACCGAAATCGGTAAAAAAAAAACAATAAAAATTGTCCATATCGAGGTGTCCGGAAAAATAAAATGAATACACCAAAACGATCAGCAAAAAATATACGTATTGAAAAAATACAGCGTTTTGTCAAACTTTAAAATTGATTTTACCCGTTAAAAAGGCTCAGACGGGTCAGAAAAGCGATCGAAAAATAGCTGAAAAATAAAATAAGCACCAAGTTAAAGTACACAAAAAATAGATTAAGAATTGACATCTGCAAATTCGATTTGAAAAACTGTCCGTACACCAGATTTTTGCACAATTGACTTTTAATTTGACCAAAACGCCTGAATATTTAACACATTCATTCTGACTGATAATTCAAACAATATTCATGATAAAATTTATGATATGAAATGCAGATGATGCAAAGTGAAAATGCAGTCAAATGACCGAAAATAATTAAAATGAGGTGGTGAAAATTTAGGGTATGACAATATGCTATCAAAATATGTATCATAAAGTATATAAAGACATCAAAGGCACGTCGAACACGATCTACCCATGTGAAAAGAGTACACAAGGACTACCCATTCAACAAATCCCGAAGGGAGACCAGTTTCCCATCATCCATTATATGATTGATAAGGGCTTGCTCTCGCGAGATATGTATTGTGGGATAAAAATGTTCCATTTCCACAAGCATTTTCAATAGAATCCTATGCAATATATAAATTTTCTTATATCAACTTTGCATACTCTTACTTAGGGAAAGATTCTCAAGGTGCATATTTCGATGTATGTCCTGAGCCTCCTTCAAAGATATCTCATGTTCTTCTACCCTTTTAAAGGAAAGGCCCAATTCTCGGTATTCTTCAGCAAGAGAAACATCTTCCTCATCACTTCTTCCACAAGTGACTTCACTTTGTCAAAAAAATTGTTGGGATAACCAAAAGCATCATCGACAACTTCCATCTCTGAAAATGAGAAAGATACCCGTTGAAGCTTCTCTAGATATCAGTCACGTTCGATGGTGAGAGCTATGACACATCCTTGAAGCACCTCTTTTTACTTTCAAAGACGATATGGCATAAAAACTTTTTGTCGCCCGACAACACTAAAGGCCAAAACAACTAAGGCCCAACGAGTATAACATGTCGGGTCCAAGAACTTTTCTTCACAAACGACCTCAATCTTGTTTGCAAGGTAAGAATAATATACTTTCAGAAATAAAGGCTTGAATCTCCCTAGCCGTACGGGGGACAGGGCATGCTAGAAGTGAGTCATGCAACCAAAATCAGTGTAAAATGCCTCGTGGAGACAGATCTTTGTAGGTTTTGACCAAGTACCTATGAATGCCTAGTGAATGACCATTCTTCTTAGGGTACTTTGAGCTTAAAGTTAAGAGTTTAACCTTCGTTGTCTCTGGGCTGTGATGGGCATAGGTCGTCCTCTGCCATAAATCGACCAAAGGAGCTTTGAATTTCTACTTGTATTGATGTGAGAGTAACTGGCCTGGCAGATACCCTTGATGATGAAGCTCCCCCAATGGCGGGAGTATTTGGAATATTCGCCAGAAAAGAGATAGCCCGAGAATTTTCCTTCATATGGATAATTGTTTTCTCATATTTCATCTTATTTTTATGATCAAAGCCAACGATATCAGATAAGAATTTAGTCAAGGAATCATTCATAAGGAGCAAGGCACCCATGTTACTCACCCAAGACGATCTTTCTAGATTCCTTTGTGTTAGTATCCACCAATAAGTCAGTCACAATAAATCACTTCAATCGTTTCTTCGACGCCACATTAGGAGGGGTAACACCACCAGCATAACCAATCTCTTTGATGAAAGAAACCAATTGCCTATTTAGATACATCTCTTTATTAGCAAGTCGTCTTCCTTATAAATGTAAGATTCGGACTTCGTCAGGAAATGACTTTATTTTTCATATATTCTTGTGAGCTTTTTACTTAATGGGAGTAACTTGAAAATTTAAGTACTTAAAATGCCTCACTCTATCTAAGTAGGCCTTGAAAAATCTAGTACCCTGCCTTAGAGAAATCAAGTTCTGACTCCGTGCATGATGAACTGATATGCATTGGGCCTTGAAAAAATGAAAGAAGAACCCTAAGATCGACATACTTTTCTTATTCTCATACTAATTTTAGAAGACCTTAGTGTATACCCAACTCAGTGGTGTAATTGCAAGGGAGCGATTACCAAGTGGTTCAGGACACCTACTTCAAAGTCGTTGAAAGGAAGGTAGAAGCCCATTAAAGAGAATAATCATTCATGAAATATAATGAAACATATGCCATATTTATTGCATATCCTCTTATATTCATCTATAGAAAATACACCCCAATTTGATGAATACCCCGCTTCAATAAAAACATGGTTCATACCATCCTTGCTAGCAAAGACAAAAGCAGTATCCAAAGTCTCTTAATCTACCCAATCTTCTGAATTATCTCATTTTGTTTTCTGAATTATGGTCCGGGCTACCTACATAGCGATGAAATCTATCAGGAGGAAGAACAATGTCAAATAAGGAACTTAAAGCGAGCTCAAACTTAAATCCAACACTTCCCGTCAAAGTACGCTCATGGAGAGGAAATTAATTGAGGACAAACAAGAATGTTTGAAACCATAGCAAAGTGAAGTGACAATGGAGAAGAGGGAACTTTGAGTTTTATCTTGGAAAAAAACGAAGGTAGAGGTTTGGGTGCTAAAGAGGTTATGCAAAGAGACCTGAAACGAAATCTTGCCTAGAAAATTTGACAACAAGGAAGAAAGCTACATGCGAAGAAGAAGAAGAAGAAGAATTTCTTGAATACCACGAGTTGCGAAAGAAGGAAAATGGAAAGTTGGAAGGTCCTTATGTGTATCCGCACCATGGCGAGCCGCACAATATCCTATATTGGAAAGCGAGAAATACACCACCAACAATCCAGATTCTCTAAAAAATTGGTCAAAACACTCGAGTGTCCTAGGAAAAAAGGGAAATCATTCTGACAAGTTAGACACATGTGTCGAAACCTTCTTGAAAAACGTCGTCTATTGTAAGAAAAACATTTAATACTTCTGTTCCGAACGCCATCAGTGATATCTCATTAGGACTCTTCACTTACCTCAACCGACATCTAATATAGGAGTGTACATGGCAAAACCCTTATCACACAAAGCTCATACAGGGGCTAGGGGCAACTCTTATGGGCCATTTGCATCATTAATCATCCAAATTAATTAGATGATTGTCTCTATAGCATGTCGCGTCTCTCGCGGTCAGTTTAACACTCCTAATATATAAAGAGAAAAATATGTCATTCTCATGTACTCAAATCAATTCTTTTCTCTCATAAGTTTAATTCTTTCACTAACTTTAATGTTAAAGTATTAATCTTACAGGTCCACCACTGCATCGTTGTATCAAAAATTCAATGCATCTTTTCACCATCTCACCATTTCAACAACAACTTTGGTTATAGATTAGAACAAAAACATTACGTTTGATATTACATTCATAATGCAAAACATGAACTCTTTATTTAATACATTTGATTAGATCAACTAACAAAAAAATAACAAGAAAAAAATCCAAGAAAAAATAAAAACAAGGATGAGTGAGTTCATCTTCGTGTCACTCTCAACATTATTCTTCAACTTCTCAATCTCCTTTGAATGATTTCTTTCTTACATTTTTTTTCCAAATTCTTTGCGAAAGTAATGATGCTAAATTGCTTCAACTAATCTTTCATTAACTCACAACCATGACACCCAACATCAACTTTGGATACAATTGTTTTTTATTTTCTTTTTCACCAAACAATTAATCAATCTAATGAAACAATTCCCAACTTTTTCCTTCTACAAAAAATAAAATCTTGATTGAATATCAGTAGAAAATCAAAGAGAAAAAGAAGTGACAGTAAACTCTTCTCTTGTTACTGATTATGTTTTATCATTGTCTAATATAATCAAACCAAGATGATTATGAACCAAACAAGTAGACCAATGTTAAGCTCCATGTTCAGCTCATTTGATCATTTATGTTCATGGACCTGATTAAAAAATCGAAACGAACTACTCAAACTGTTTTGGTTCATTGTTACCATTTGGATCATCAAAACCTCAAACTGAGTAACAAAAGATACATTTTGAGAATCAAACTGTGACTAACAAAACACACATTCAGGAACGATTTTGTAATTTCGATACATTGTAGTGATGCCGCCGACATATTCAGAGACTCAAATAACTGTTAAGTCATTTTGTATTTATATATCAAAAGGTAAACAATTACCAAATAAAACTTATCAGAGTTTTTTCTTGAGGAGTATATACAAAACATTATCTTAAAAATGCATGGTAGCACAAATGTCCGCAGCAGCTTCGCAGGACTTGTTCTAGTAATGCATTCTAGCCTTCTAAAATGCTTGCTTCAACCAAATCACTTCTGCACAAGAAACACAAGTTTGATCTTTCATTAATCATTGCATATAGTTTTATTTCGTAGAAAGAAAAATAGTCGTGTAATGATGTGAACGTATAGTAAAGTAACGTTGCGTGAATGTGAGATTGAAGTAGCGTCTTACCTCTAATTTTCACCAGGTCTTTGCATGACAGAACATTGATTCCCTATACGAACTTCGCGTCTCAGTTGAGTTAAGCGTAGTCTTTTTACAGGTAGATTTTCTTTTTGAGCCTTCGAATTTGCTTCTGATATACATTAAGTTGTAAGATGGAGATGTATTTGATACTGATAAATGAATGAATAATTTGTATATATAGATTTATTTTACCTAGTACATGATTCTTCGATTTTTGTTGCTTATACTTCAACGCCCTTTGCTCTTTGATACGCTCTGCTCTATGCTGGCGCGAAATAACACGGTGATATTCCTTGAGCTGCTCATGACTCATGTACAATATCCGCCCTAAATTTGGATCATATAGCTGAAATGTGTAACTTGGTAATCCGGTGAAAAAAAGTACATTGTTTTGCACCGGAAGTCCGTTTGGAATATGTTGAAGAGATTTGTATCTGAGCCCTGACGATTCATTGGATATGAAACCATGATGTCCTTGAAGTTTATTTACGCGAAAATTTGCTTCTAAATTTTCAGTACCTCCAGATGTATGAGGAAGCTCTTGTTGACATGTAATTAGATCATTATGTTTTGGCGAAATTGCATCGTCTTGCAATCTTGTACCGGCAGAATTTTTTACGCGCTCCGTCCTTAACTGTTGCCTGGGTTTTTTAGTCTTGAATGACCTTAATCGCTTTGCATCATGTTGATATTCCTTGTGACTTTCACTATCCTGCATCACTGCATTGTTTTTGGAACGAGCTTGGTGTTTCATCTGACTTAGTCGCAGTATCTTTCCTTGTCGTTGCTCGCTTCTCAGTCCAGTGATCATTTGTGATGATGACAAATCATTCTTGCTTTTACATCTAGCTTGATGCTTTACTTCGCTCAGGCGGATTGTTTTTCGTTGTAAATGTTTAGTTTGGTTATCCTCATCCGTATCTTGACCCGATAAAAGATATTTACATCTAGCTTGCTTCCGTATTTGAGTTAATCGGGTTCCTGATGACAATCTATCAAGTTGTTCTTGAGAGCTCGCCTGATCTATAAACAAAAGAATAGCAGTTATAGTAATCAAATTCTTCTCACATTGAGATTCTGAAGTGCATAGAATGCATGTGCTAACTAAATAAAGATAGTATCATCGATCGGTGTCATTCTCAGATCGCAGAAAATAGCGGTTTGTTCAAATTTTGCTGCGCTACATAGCTATAGAGTCACTATAGCCTATAGCTGCTATTTGACAAGACTTTATTCCGAATAGTGTATTGCAGAACAACAACTATTTGTTCAAATTCCGTAATACTATAGCTGCTATTCGACAACACAGCTTACACATCGCTGGCATATTCTCAAGATGTATGATCAACGAGTTTGCTAGATAAGCCTTAATTGAGAAAAAGGACATATGAAGTCGATCACAAACCTTGATTTTGGTTTTTTGCAGTATGCGTGCTAGGCACACTATCCTCAGATTGTGCTGCTAATGCCTCAGCAGATTGTGCTAGAATCAACAAGTGACCAACGGATCCTTCGAAAGTCTTTGCCTGAGGTACCAGTTCTTTATGTTTATCAGTTTCCATACTACGGTTATCTACATGCTTTTCACGGTATCCGCTGTAGTGATTTTCTAGTAACTCGCACTGCAAATCGGGCTCTTCCTCCAGCTCTTGAGCAGTTACATTTAGATCAAAGTTCTTATGAAAATCCTTACACCTCTTTTCTTGTTGACATAGCTTAGGCTGCTCACTTTTTGTAATTGTCATCTTCCAACAATTTGAATGATAACGAGACTCAAAGAAACGAGCATTGTACTTGTTACAGCATCGAGTGACTGTGTTTCTACCTCAAACAGAAATGCTAGTTAAATACAATACAAATACGTACGCAAATACAAGGAATGTCAGCAAACGACAATAACAAAATTCAAATATGCCATTAGCAGCCAATTAATTAAACCAAGATAGTCTTATAGCACAATCACAGAACATCACGATTCAAAATCAACAAATGTGATAGCTCGAGTTTTCCAGAAACGACTAATTCACACTGAATGACTGCAAGGTTGAACATGCATGGAGAAAATTAACCTTCATGTTCTAGACTCCCTCAAAAATCCTCAAATTCAAGATTCCATAGGGGTTTATCCAAGTTTACACAAACGAGTTTGTGATCAAGCTAATTTGAATCTGATAACTAAAACCATAAACACATACGATTCTACGACTTCACTCTAGCTATTTATTCTCCATGCATGTTCAACATTGCAGTCATTCCGTATCTCTACCCTACTCTCAATCCAAGCGTGTGTGTGTGCGCGCGCATGCTATGTAGCACTGACATTTCAGATTAAAGGCGTGTCCAGACTGACTTCGGTGTCTGACATGTGTTGGTATCCGACACCAATACGACAATGCCGTGTGTGATTCCTACATTGGATTCAGGCAAAAGAAAATGAAGTGCATGTATTCAGAAAAGAAAAATTCATACATAGCATTGTTTGTTACATAACCAACCACAGTCACATGGTCACAGGTAAAAGGATAAGGCTGAACTGAATCCAAAGAGAACAAAAAAAAAAAGTTCAAAGGTACCATAAAAATGGGTTTCAAACATTATAAAGCTCCATAAAGCACATTAATAAAGGATAATAGTAATAAAAAAGATTAAAATCATGAAAATCAGAAATGAGATTCAAAGCAAGCAAGAAGCACCATATGAAGCATTTGAATAACTACCTCAGAAGGTTTCAACATCATTCAGGTATGAATAAAAATGGCACAGTTTCTGCAAAACAGTGAAAAGATTCGTGTGGGGACCAAAAAAAATTCAAGAATAAAAAAGAAAACTTTTTTTTGATAGAAATGAAAGCATGGTTAATTACTCAAAAATAATCTAGAGGATATTGTTGAGTAATAGAAAAACACTTACAATGAGTTGAAAATGCTGTGTTGTTGAGGTAGAAAAATGGAGTGGAGTGAAGAAATGAGAGAGAGAGAAGAGAAAGAAACTTATTGAAGAATAATATAAATAAAATAAAAAATATATTTAATTTAAAAATAATTAAAAAAAAGAATATAATAACCCTAAACGGAGACTCCGAGGAATCAAAAAGGGAAGTGGGACATGGTTTAAGGAATGTCTTCTCTTTATACAGTAAAATACTGTTCATTTTAAAAGAGATAGTTTATTTTAAATTGTATGTTATTTTAAAATTATATTCTCTATCTAACTTATGGGGGTATTAATCTAAATACATTTATACTATTTCTTTTATCACATTTCTTTAAAAAATCTTGTTTTTTTATATGTTTTTAACAAAGACATCAATTTTTGATGATGACAATTAATGATATGTCAAATATGAACAATTAAACATATAAAGATGCAAACTTATCTTTAGAGTATGATAAACTTGACTATCCGATGATGGTAAACAAAGAATACAACTAAAGCCTCACATCCTCATCTCTAGCCACTTAAGCATATGTTAACATAAAGAATAATGTTTGACAAAGTCTTGAAGCAATATGGTGATATCTTATTTTAATAATGAGTGAACGATTGTAAGGCAAAATGACTTTATCGTAAAAGCACGTGTCTAAAAGCGCGCACATGCACACACAAAATTATTTTTAAAATATATTACTAAAAGAAAATATTTTGAAAAACATCTTGAAGTTTTGTCAAATGAACTAGGAGCAGTCAAAATAATTATAGACATGTTTTTTTACTTTTCTAATTGATTAGAATATTTGTCTAGTCGATTAGAAATGTGAAAACCTAAGACCCAATCTATTTTTAAGGTGCTTTGATTCTGTGAAACGACTAGAAATCTTAAGCTTCCATTTTTAGAACTTAATAATGATTATTTACATTTTCTAGTCGATTAGACATAGGTGTTAATCGATTAGATTGTTACAAAACACATTTAATGAAATTTCCTTGAGTCAACTTCGAGCCTATAAATAGAGGTTCCTTTATTCGTTTCAAACCATTTAGAATCGTGTTTTGACACTTTCATCTCTCACACACTCTTTCTCTCTAAACATTTATTTAATTTTCTCTAACTATGTTTTTAGCCTTAGTGCTTTTGTGAGTGAGATCACTTTCGTAATTCTAGAATGGGTAGAATTGTAAAATTCACCCAGGGAACCTTTTGTGTATACTTTGGTTGAATATTGTTCAATTAGGGATTTGTTTGGGTTAAAGCTAAACTCGTAAAAAGTTTTTGTTTGGGATTGAGTATTTCAGTCCTAGTTTAGGTTGGAGCCTGTGATAAAATCTCATAGGTTCTTGGTCAACGCGGTATTAAAACCAAGATAAGTGAAGCTCAGCCTAGTACTTAAAAGCTTTACAGGTTTGAGATCAGCCTGATGTTAAAATCTCACAGGTTTGAGATCAGCCTGATGTTAAAATCTCACAGGTTTTTGGTTAGACAAGTTAAAACCAAGGTATTAAGCTCAAGGGTTATGGAACTTAAAGACTAATCACTCCAAAGTCCGTGTCTGTGGAGAGAAAACTAACAGATTCAATCCATTGTTTGGGAAGGAAGATTGACTCATTCACTCTTAAACTTATTATGAAGAAAATATGCAACACCCACATCCATTATCTTGTATATTGTGATTGAAGATTAATCATTATTTCCTTGTATAAGGGGGTTCATGAGTCTTTCCTACTAAAAACTCTCAAAGTATTATTTGAAACTCTCAAGATCAATTCTTGGGGAGAGGAGTACGTCCTTTTATTTTTTAATGAACCTCTATAATTTTTGGTGTTTCTCTTTTCCTTTAACTCCTTTTATTTCCGCAATTTATTTTCTGCTGCTTAGTTTTTAAAATGGTATTAAACTCTGATATCATTTCCCAATTTTTTTTCAAAACCACGTTTTTATAAACCACACAATTCACCCCTTATTATGTGTAAAGTCTCAAGTCCAACAAGGATTAGATGTAGTTTCACAAACACTATTGTATTCATCTTGATTATGATGCTATATGTGTTCTAGTTATTCATTAATATTGATGACTATCTTCATTCTTAATGTTTTTTTATGAATTAACTACTTATAACTTGTTATAATTGTTTTGAATTGATATTGAGAAATAACCTTCTTAGTTAGATCAAAGTTTTCATATGTTAGATGCTAAACTTTGGACACGGGTTTAGGTTTAACATTCACGTATAGTGTTGAAATTTAATGTTATTGTATTAGTTAACCGACTAAGAAATTGATAGTTAAGCAATATGATTGATTTCATGTCGTTGTTTAACCATAAACAACATACACATAGTGATAAGTGATAATATTAACTGAAAACTAAGAACATATTAACTGATCACAAGGATACACAAAGATAGGATAATGAAATCTAACCCCAACAATCTCATTTCATTTGTTACACCCTATTTCTATTTACTATTATTTTTATTTTAGTTATCAAACAAACAACTTTTCCAAATACTTCACTTAAAGGCATAAGAATTATTGAACGACTTTTAAATATTGTAACAGTCATTGTGGAGATGATAATATATATACTTACATACTGTTTTATTGCAGCTCAATAAAGACCAATAAAGCCAAAGTCAAATTCTTTTATGAATTGTGTATATCTTTTCTCATTGTGATATTCCCTTTATATAGTCGCTCTGATCTATCTTTTACAGAAGTTAATCAAAGATAATTTAAGGTGATTGCCCCTGATTCATGTGGCCTCTTAATGGCGATTGAGAATCAAGTTAGATTGTCCGAATCTTGGACTATGATATCCTCAACCAATCATAAATGCCTTCTCCATCATATCTCAATTATATATCACCCTGTTCTAAACTTGGGTCGACATAACCTACTTAACTCATAAACTATTTCAACCCGACCTTATTCTTTTAGATAGATAATTAACTAGGGCGAACTCTATAAGTCTGGACTAAATCCAATTCATTAAAGAATCTAAGGCTGTGTAGAGCCCAACCAAACCCGAAGACTCGTCCCAACCCAAAAGTTTCGGGTTAGTCTTTTCCCCGTCTCATGCAAAAAATGTAAATAAAAAAAGACTGTCGAAAAATAAACTCAGTATCGGGTTGACCATCGGGTTACCCAACCCGTCATAATACTATGAATGCACATGTGGTACTATTTATTTATTTAATTTATTAACATATTTAAATTATTCCAAATTTTCAATATACTTTTCCACTTTCCACGTCATAATTTAATATATGCACTCAGTAAGTACTAAGTACATATCTTCCCACTTCCTAACTTTCACACTTCTCTAGTTTTCTTACACACTTTCCACTTCCAGCTTTTACTCTTCTCTTTTCACGTCATACTATTCCTACTTTTTTTTTAACAAACTATTCCTACTATTTATTTCCACCGACATTTCATCTTTCTCCATCTTTCTATCCTTCTCTAATCTCTACAACTCTAATATTTCTTTTATTTTCTATTGACTCCATCATCATCTTTTGGCATCATGTAAGTGTATCTTTCTTTCTTTATATTTATTTTATAACAATTTTTAAATTATATGGATGTTATAATCCTTGTATTATTCTATGATTAATGTCAGTACGCTATAATTCTTCAACTTTATTTTTTTTAAAAAAATCAAATTGAAAAATCTCTTTTGTGTATGCAAACTTAATTTATTTTTTCATTTGAATGTATAAGTCTGAATACTTTAGACCATTTTTCATGATTATTATTTAGGTATTGTGTTAAATAAATGTCAGACATATATGAAAGCAAATATTATGATAGATTCATATATTCAAATAAATAAAGTGTTTATGTTTTAGTGAAAATAAAAAGGTGATAGATTCATATATTCAAATAAATAAAGTGTTTATGTTTTAGTCTGAATACTTTAGACCATTTTTCATGATTATTATTTAGGTATTGTGTTAAATAAATGTCAGACATATATGAAAGCAAATATTATGATAGATTCATATATTCAAATAAATAAAGTGTTTATTGTTGGAAATTCACCTCACACCCTATGAAGAATTCCCTTCAATCTTGATCTCAAGATTGATGAACAAACCCACAATATGATAGTAATGGTAATAACAAGTAATTATCAAGAACAACAAAAGAAAAGAAGAACAAACAAGAAAGAGAAGAATGAGAGAAGAAATGTTTGGGGATAATGTGTTACCCACAACTGTGGGATTTCTTGTTGCTTATAGAATTTTCACTTGCTAAACACTGCAACTGTGAAACATGTTCTATGTTATGTTTGACTACAAAGCAAGACACCCTATTTATAGTTTTAGGTTTACAAAAGCCCAAAATATTCAAATCAAATCTGTTTACATTATGAATTATATTTAACACACCACCTAATTCATTGTGTCTAAACTCTACATTCATCATGGCTCTTAGTCTTCTGAAGGCTTCGACTTGCACTCCCTTCATCATGATATCTGCAATCTGATTCTCAGTTCTGCAGTGTTTCAACTTCATCTTCCCTTCTGCTACCTGCTGTCGAAGATAATGGAACCTCATTTCGATATGCTTGTTTAAGTCCATACAGGGCTTTATGAAGCCTGTACAGCTTTCTTTCTTCGCCTTGTTTCACAAACCCAGCTGGTTGTGCAACATAAACTTCTTCGTCTAAGGGGCCATTAAGGAATGCACACTTCACGTCCATCTGACATGTGTGCCAGTTGTTCATATTTTCTAGACCAACAACCAACCTGATTGTTTCGATTCTAGCAACAGGTGCGAATACTTCATCGAAGTCGATTCCTTCCTTCTGAAGAAATCCTTTCGCCACAAGTCTCGCCTTGTGTTGAGTTACTTCTCCTTTAGGATTTACCTTTACCTTGTAAACCTGTAGCGGTAAAAATCGTGAGCGTAAGCTATTGATTAGCTTAACTAAAAAAAACAAGAGTCGCCACCGCATTTTTATTTTATCCAAATAAAGGAAAGGAAAAAGAGCGAACAAAACCAAAGAGTTCTAAAATAAGAACACGAGACAGAGATCGGGGTAAGGGGGTTGGTTACGCAATGGGAAGGTGTTAGCACCCAAAACGTCTATAGTACTCTATAGGATCCCTTTGAAATATTTATGTTTTTTGGTTTGAAAATGGTTTGTTTGAAAAGAGATTGGAGAGATGAGAAGAGAATTATTTTTTTAGATTTTTGTGTTTGGAGAGACTTATCGCCTCATGCCTACGTACCCACAAAGTGCAATATGGGATCAAAACCCTGTAGTTCGTGGTACAAATGACAAAAATTTGTTGGTTTTGATTGATTTTAGATGTAAAGACAAGTCGTCATTTTAAGGAGAAAATTGCGACTATTCACCCACGAGTATTAAGACAACATCTGCGTCACATAAAGGTGGAGGATTTGCTTGGATTATCAACAAGACTATCACTCAACATCAACGTGGAAAATGTCAAAGTCTTAATAATATGGGGAATAGGAGAATTACATCTCAACTATAGAAATGAATCATGTCTAAACTTTTATGAAAAGTTTTAAAGTGAAAAAGTGCATAAAGGCACAAAAAGAGTTGATGAGTTTTTGTATTTTTTATGTCTTTTGAAATTGGTCAAAGCATGATTAACATTGATTGACTTTTATTAAGAAGAACAAAGTTTGAAAATCACTTGATGAAAGTCAAGGTTTTATTGCGAAAGCGGTTTTGAAATTTGAAACCAAGAAGGTTTTGAAAGAGGGAGAAAGTTTTGAAAATTTAAGAAGGGGAGGAGATGAAGTGACTATCCTAGAAACCAAAATAAAAGCTAGAGGTAAGAAAGATCTAACCAACTTGTAGCACACTCCATAGCAAGCAAAAAGAATTCCATCTGATTTAAAGCATAAGCTAATGAGCGAGCCAAATAAAGGCTAATATCCACAATACTCCAAGCATAGGAATGAGAGTCCTAATTCTAAGTCCGAAGGTCCATGAAGTCCAAGGTCTAAGAATAGTTCAAGAGCATAACCGCAAAGTTAATAGCACCAAGTTTTTTAGAGATTTTTTATCCTTTATTAGTGTTTTGAACAAGGTATGGTCCAAGTGGACGAAATAAAAATGACATAAACATAAACAAAGATATGATATGAAATGATAAAATGGAAACATAAAAGTAAGAAATAAGGAGTAAGAAGAGAATATAAACAAAATTAAATAAGGATATTGTTAGTGAATTAGTAATTAGTGGTTAGAACATATGATCAATGATGATTAATTCTTGCACTTAGACCAAGGTTAATGAAAACTCATTAGAGGATTGATAGAATCAAAGCCTCCTAACAATGATTTTCATAGGTATTGGACTTAAGACAAGCAACTAATCATACTTGGACTTTTAAACGTAAGTTTGAGCCACGAATGATCATTTTCCGATTAAGGGACACTTTAGCGCTATGTTAAGCAATCGTAATCGGGTTTATGTAGAAACCACGACTATCTGAGTTCGGTCAATAATAATGTTAGTGTTAACACATGTTAGAGAAGTGATATGTAAATCACTCTCCTAAAACATGCCACACAAAAAGAAAAGAGGTAGTGATCTCATCATAATCAAGATTTTTAATCAATTAATCAAAGGTAATCTATCACTATTCCAAAGTACGGAGAATTATCTCAATGATTATTCATCCATAGATTTGAAATAATGAAGATTAAACAACCTTGATAATCAACAATCTATGATCCATAAATTTCATCGATCAAAAATAAAAAGAAGAAGAAAGAAAATTAAAATGAAGAGAAAACCACAATTTGAATCTTAAATTGATTAAATCATCATCAATATCAATCACTTCTCTTGGTGGATAAAATCGACACCCAAAGTCCATTGATATTGATGAGATCTTATCAAAATTCAAGATCCAAAACAAAATCTATTTTAAAAAATTATTTCAAAAGAAAAACAAATGTTAGAAAATTATTAAAAGGAAATTGAATAATAAAAAAAAATAAAAAAAAAAGGTTTAAAGTAAATAAAAAATGGTGATGATAGTAAAAAAGGCCTCACGGCCCAAGATATGTTTAAACAAAAAAAATAATAAAACTAAAATCAAAAGAAAAGAAATAAGAATCAGAATAGCTTCATCATCTTCTTCTAGCTCTTACGTGGCACTGCTCACGGCCATGGGAGCTTCAACGCTTACTCAAATCAAAGCGGCGGGATGCGAAACCAGCACGGTTGTGATCGGAATCAAGAGCTCTTCACAATAGTACCAACAATTCAAAGAAACACAACAAAAAGTAACGGATTGGAAATGACGGTGAAGCTCAAACTACCTTCAAACTCAGGAGCAACAATCAATCCAAACTTCTTCTTGCTTCTCTTCTTCTTCTGAATGAATTGTAGTTCGAAATTGGTCTCTGTTTGAGGTTAATTTGGAAGAAAAAAGTAGAAGAGTGAATATAGTATGAAATGGTTTTGATGAACGAAGAAAGTATGAGAGGTGAAGAGGATTGAAGCTTGAAGAAAATTAGAGGTTGGGGTGATATTTCTGCAGAAGTTTTCTGGCTTTTCAAGTTTGAAGAAATGAATGAGGTATGTGTTGTATTTATATATTGAAAGTGAGGGAGAGTGATTTGCCGTTTTGAAATTTTCACTGCGTTTTGGTTGTTGCAAGTTGTGCGTGACTTGTGGAGAAACTTTTTCATGTAGTTTTTGCAATTTTCCTTCAGCTTCTGTATGACGTGTTACTTTTTCTTTTTGACTTCAACTTATCACGTGACGTGGATTATTTTTTAGCTGGCTCATATGCTACTCATTTTTGCTGCAGCTTGTGAATATGGCTTGGTTGATGTCTTGGATACGTGAAAATAGTCTGAATAAAAACAAAGCTTCTGCTACCACAGAATTCTATTTCCCGCCGCTTCTTGATACCGCTTGTTTGATACGATCTGCTCCTCGAGAATGACTTTTTGAATTATGAGAATGGCTTTTTGAATTCTCCTTATTCATAGTAATCTGTGAAATAGAGCTGTCATTTGCCACTCCATCATGCTTCCAGCTGGGTAACTTTGAACAGGCATTTGAATCCTCTTCGTGTTTCAAATGTATAAGCTTTGGTGTATAAACTGCTGTCCACATCAACACTTTCTCCCGAGTGTTCTCTGAAATTCAAATGGCTTGCAATCTCATTTGAATGACTCTGTTGTGACAGGTTATCAGCTGACATTCTGGAATTATCAAGGTTAACACAAGCAGCAGAGAAATCAACAGACCAGCCCCTAACTCTGCAATTTCTAGAATCAATCTTGGAAATACAATCTTGCTTTCCCGACAAGATACCACCAGACCGTTTTTTCCTAATATCACTCTCACCATTTTGTGAATATTGCTCCCGACTCTTAAATTTCTGGGATGAGGGTAACTTCGGAAGCTGGAGTTGCGTATTGCTCATAACTGCTTCTTTTGTCCAAGAGTCATCACCATCAACTCTAGACTGTTTTGGTAATGATAGAAAAGGTGGCACTGAAGGAGCATGCTGAAATGAAGCCAGTCGAACCACCTGCAGCATTGGTGGCCTCAATGGTATTCTTTCTTCTGTAGAAGATTGAGGACCTTCAACTGTAATTAGTGCTAACTCTCCATGCTCTGATATTGCTCTTGTCTGTGCATCTCTCATTTTCTGCTCATCTTTCATCTTCTTAGTTTCAATGTCGACTTGTGTAACCCCAGCGTCCACAAAAACAACTTCTATAGCTGTTGGAGTCGCTACAAACAGTTGCCTCCAATGCCAAACAGCACTAGTAGCATATGGAATTGAAACATCTCCCAGGTATCTATATTGTGGGCGCAAAGAAGATATGACTATGTATTGTTGGTATGCAAATGCACAATACTCGACAGTTTGGTCCCAAGCAGTCCATTCTGGCTGAGGAAGTAGACCCCCCACAGGCTGAAATGTCTCCCAACTGTATAACTGAAAGTTTTGAGGTGTCGCCTCAGCTGGAGATCTATGTGAAGAAGATCCATCATCATAAGTGGAAAATGAAGAAAGACCACTGCTTCCATAACCCGATAACGGCATAGACTGGATTGTCGAAATAGCAGTAGCAGCAATAGGACTGATTCTTCTAGACGTCCGATAGGCAACACCAAGCAGTGCCCCTCCATGCAAACCAATGACTGGTTCACTGCGTGCACCAACAGACCTCATTAGTATATTTGATGTTCCATCATCCAACACGATTCGCACTTGAACAAAAGCTGAAGAACCACCAGCAGCTGCAGCAGCTTCTTTTGTTCTTTTTGATGAACTACCCTTGGGAATTATAGGAATTCGGGTAGGTAATGATGATTCCAATATAGCAAATCTGTCACGACAAGTATCCCAAGCAAGAATTCTTGCACTGCCAGAGTCAACAATTGACCAATCACTGACCTTGTAGACAGAGAAATAAGGAATATTTGGCCATACGATTGCTAAATACTTTCCTGAACTGCTTACAGAAAGAACTGAATATGAATCATGAGGAACGGGTGTACTAATGTGCTTCTTCCCCTGCTTGACAGACAATGGTTCAAAAGAATCTCCCTGAGGTCTTCCTGTTTCCGACAAGAAGCTGTTATTTCCAAGAGATGGATTTACAGAGTTGTTCAGTTGAAAACTTAATAGCTTTAACTCCCTTTCAATTACAAATACAGCCGAATGCTCTCTACTGTCTGGTGGGGTAGGTAGGGGAGCAACAGGTGGAAGAGATCTAGCATCAAACTCGCAGATAACAACACCAATATTGGTTCCAATAGCAACAAGATGTGGCTGCAGAGTATGTGCAACCATACAATACACCCTCAGTTTCTTATTAGGAGCAAGAACATGTGGAGGAATAACTGTTGTCAATTCGCACAATGGCCTAGTGAGAGCATAATATGTGGGATGTTCAATTGCCCATATGTGAGAATCTTTGACACAGGTTAGAATATCAAGGTTTGGAGCTCGAGGGTGACACCAAGAAGCCACGTTGTGGCAAGCCAATTTTGGAACTGGCTTTATACGCCGCAGCTCCTTAAAGGAGATTGTGTCCCATATAGCTAATGTCTTATCTGCACCAATTGTAATTAGCTGAGGAGCACCTCCCATCACTCTGGATAGCTCAACTCCCACAACCCCGCCATCATGTGCTTTTAAACTCAGCTTGGGTACAAGTTCACGTGAATCTTGTCCATGATCAGCACTCCAAATTATGAGCAATCCATCACTAGCACCCGAAACCAGGAGAGCCTCGCCTGAAGCAGCCATGAAGGACTTCAAGCAAGAGATTGTTCCTTTATGACCTCTAGTGTATCTTCTTGCAAGCTTCCATGTAATCATTGAGAGAACTCTAATGACACCATCAGATGCACCAAAAGCCACAAGAGGACCATCACCAACGCCAGATCTGTAAAGGAACTCCATGCAGACCCATACAGCTTGCCTTCGCCATGGGTTAGTCGGAAGAAAATCGCAGCCTTAACACCACCTGTATTACTAACAGATAGCAACTCAAACCTTTGAACCTTCAGTTTGAATTGATGCCATTGTCCAGGAAGCTCACTCTTGATTGAGCTTTGGATACTCTCAGATGTATCCCTACTAATAAGAATTTCTACAGAATCACATTCTAAAAATACCGATGATTGTGAGACTAGAGAATTTATCCACATTGGCTTCTCAGAGAATCATTCACCTTAATAACAACTTGAGATAGATGGACATGCATGAGAATTAACGAGCTTAGAATCATCTCTTGTTGAGTTTGATACTTCCAATCTTCCAAATCTTTCACCGTTGAAGCAGACGCATATTCATACCCTCTTCCGGCAATATCATCTTTGGCAGCAGCTGCTAAGTGTTTCAAATGCATGGATGTACTTTCTGCATCAGCAACAGGCTTTTGTTGACCATATTGCAAATAAACTCTCCCACGGGGAGGATCAATACGGTGACCAGGCATTGTTAGTCTTGGCAAGACAGGTATGGCACATTGACCTTCAGTTTGCAATGCATCACGAATTGCTGCAAGTAAACTATCACGAGATGTGCTTGCGTAAACATGGATGGGGCATCCATCACTGAATTCAATTGCAAACATCTGGGGTTCTTCAGCAAACCGAACAAGAGCACACACCGAAGATAAAGGACGAACACTAACAGCTTCATAGTTCTCAGGACGCCTTTCCACAAGTGAAACCTTTGTAAGTATGAGCTGACGAGATACTGCATCACCGTGATCACCTAGTCCACCTTTTGGGCTAACTCCTAATCTCAACCCCGGAACATTTAGAGTTCCATGGGCAGCAGAACGTAACCGTGTTACAGACCAACCACCCAACGGGGTATCTTCTGCTCCAACTGCTTCTTTTGCCCTTTGTTTTATATACTCAGAAACGGAAAGAGTTTGCGATGTTTGCACAGACAAGGACAGCCCCACAGTGGATTTTGCAGTTTTTGTCAAATTTGAGATAATAGTTGATGTTGTGCACCCAGAAGTAGATTGGAAAGCTTTTGACTTCCTATCCAAATCCAAAAGGAAATTTTCCACAAGTTCGATATTAACGCCTTTGGAATGTATCTCGACGAGAGACTTTTGGTAAGAATCAAATGACTGTAAAGCTTTTTGGCCTCTTTCAGTTGAAAGAATTACACGGAGAGTTTGTGATGCCATATCAACAATTTTCACTGAGTTATCCATCAGATACTTCATTAGTAATTTCATAAGGACAACTAGAAGTTCTTCAGATATGCACACATCTATGATAAAATGAATACAACTACTTTTGGACCAATGAATTACTTGCACCTGAAGCAACAATCATCTAAACCAAATTTTGATTTTACCCTGATAGATTCAAAGACGAACCACTGAATAATTTGCAACTGAATCATCGGCCATCAATTTTGATTTTTGACATAATTCTCTGAATATCTGGACCAAACTTCTCATAGAACACTGCTTGATAAATCAATGAATTTCAACACAAGACAATTTGATCTTGAAAAATCACATTTCCTGAGAAAATAGCCCACCACCACGGGTAACTTATAGTTGAAGCAAACTCTTGATAGTTTGACCAAGATGAGGTCAAACGTCCATCTGATTTAAACTTGAATGAATGTCTTTGCCATTAATCTCCTTGCAAAACCCTAAACACACAGAGAAGAAGAAGAAACAAACAAATTGAAAAATATTTTTGGTATTTTGGTTAGAGGTTAGTAAACAGAAATAAACATAAAGCAAGTAGAAAACACAAGTGCGCTGAGAGAACCAAAAAGTATGGTCTTGTTTGTGTATGCAAATGATGCAAATGAAATGTGGGATCTTAGGGGTAAAAATTAGGGTATTACAGCTGCCCCTATTTAAGATTCTTCTATCCGGAGATATGAAGATAGACATCTTTGTCTCGACCAGATAGAAGAGACTTAAATATAATAATAAACCCAATTTTTGGCCCTAAGAGACCACAAAATGATATGGTTATGCTAATGGTATGCAAACACGGGACCTCTGTGGGGAGAAAATGCCACAGGAGACAAACAAAAAAACTCGGAAAAAAGAAGAAAAGAGACTCCATAGGGGACAACAAAAGAGAAAGATCTTATTCCGATAAAGGAAAGGAAATGACTCAACGGGGAAAGAGACACCAACTGCCAGTTACTGGGTGAATATAGTCGATCCAAAGAGAACAGGTAAAATGCTTCTACTGGTTACTGAGTAGAAAATAAGCGTAATAAACCAAAGGAGGTGAGAATATTACCGACTACCAATCAAAAGATAGCACAATAAAGGCAATATACTCAAAAGGTGAAGAAACATTACCGGATACCCAGTACTAGGTAGAAAATTTTGGGTAATGAACTCACAAGGAAAGATTACCGACTACCGATTACTGGGTAGAAAAATATGTCGATAACTGACCAAAAAGGATGAGCAAAATACTCAAAAGGGTGAAGAAACATTACCAGATACCCATTACTAGGTAGAAAAATTTGGGTAATGAACTCACAAGGAAAGATTACCGACTACCGATTACTGGGTAGAAAGATAGGACGGTCGCTGACCAAAGGGAGGAGACAAATGCTACCTACTACCTATCACTAGGCAGAAAATAAAGGCAACAAGCTCGGGAGGAAGGATTACTTTTTACCGGTCAAATGGGTAAAGCATAACCAACTAAAAGGGGTGAGAAATATTACTATTCAATAGAGGTAACATACTCGAAAGGTGAAGAAACATTACCGGATACCCAGTACTAGGTAGAAAAATTTAGGTAATGAACTCACAAGAAATACCTGCTACCAGTCAATGGGCAGCTCAAATCACACAACAAACTTCTCAAATAAAGAGACAACCATTTGTTGGGGTGAGGTTTATCTTGTTGGAGACATACAAGTTGCTCAAATAAAGAGACTGTCACATGAAGTCGCACAAGCAATCACCAAGAGAGTGTTATCAAAACACCGTTGGGGAAAATCAAATCTTCATCTTCTGATGGGAATCAATAACAGATTCCTTCCGAGGAAAGTAAATCCTCAAAAATACCTTCTCATCATCCAGGTTTCACAGCCCAGGGAAATCCAAAATAACCGCTGCAAGAGACCAAAGTTCAATCCAGGAACAAACTGGAGAGAAACGGTCAAACAAGACTCGACCCAATGAGGAAATAACTCAACTGGGGAACAATTCCATCCAGATAAAAGTTGGGGCGGAAAGCTAAACAAACATCTTCCACGAGGCATAAACTCAGTGGGGAATTAGAAAGGATAGGTATTTTCTGCTTAAGGGTCGACACTCTAGTGGAGAGAGGACACACGCACTCCGCAGGGATAACAACACCGGGAAAAGGGAAATACCAACAAAAAATGCAGGATGCATAATGCAACAAAAACATGTTATGCTCAACCAAAATGAATGTGCATGCAATGCATATGAGTATGAATATGCTGACAAAACAGACAAAAAGGGCAAACAGAGAGTGAACAAAACGTCACAACACCACTGAAATACTCGGCTAATCTTCGCAAGTTAAAGATATCATTGGAGATCATGCTGGGGATCAGCAACAGAAACCCTGCAAGAGATACACAAGAGCCATCAAAGGAAAATAAATCCTACTACAAGGCTCAAACCTCGCTGAGGAAATGGAGATACCGCTTGGGGAGGAGACCCCAAAGACCAATCTTCAACCATCAATAATTCAACAATATGAACTCCGCTTCGAGAAAAAAAACTGTTGGAGAAAACAAAGCAACACAAATTTTCCAACTCTGCCTGGGGAATAAGAAGTTAACATCATAGCAAAAAGTCAAACTGTGGGGGATTTTAAATCAACACCCAATCACAAGGTGAGAGAAAACCCGACAGGTGACTGCTATGTCAACACTTCTTAGAAGTAAGCAACATTGTTCTCTACTTGTGGAATAATCCAAAGTAAATATGCATAACCTCTGCTAGGAATCATTAAAGACAAGTCTCCGCATGGGCAATAACATCAAGGAGAGGTGGTCCTCAAACTACTCAACTGTCTGATCATAACCTGGCTGGATGAAGGAAACATACTCATCTGGAGAAGATTTTGAATCAAGATTTAGCTGGGAAAACCGAATAATATCCATCTGGTTATCCATAGGAACAAAAACTCTGCTAAGGGAATATCAGCAAACCCTACTAGAGAAACCTTAACACAACTCTACTGGGGAACTGCCAATAAATTCTACCAGAGGAGCAAGAACTAACTCTGTTGAGGAAAATAAGAACCTGATGAGGGTCATATCCTATCTTTCACAACCATTTGTAATAAATGCACATCCTCTGCACGGGATCAACAAGGATAACTCTCTGGGTACTAATAACCTCGAGAGAAATAACTTGGAATTGCGGGGATAATTAAGAAGTTAACATCATAGCAAAAAGTCAACCTGCAGGGGATTTTAAAGCTCAACACAGGGTGAGAGAAAACCCAACAGTTAACTGCTATATCAATACTTCTTAGAAAGGAAATATGGTTCAAATTGGCCATAAGAGCAAAGAATCATAACGGAGGAGGTAGAAACCTGCCAGAGATTCCTCATCAAATTTTACCATAGAACATGATGGGATCCAACAATCACATTCACACTTAAATATGCTTGATCATAAACAGGTTAGGGAAGGAGAACCATGCTCAAATTTAAGGAATCTGAATCAAGACTTTGCAGGGGGAATCCAAGTTAAAAATGCTTGAATTAGTGCCCAACTGAGAAATGCATCAATAAGACCAAACTTTGCTTGAGAGATTGTCAACAGACTGTATCGAGGAGAAAATCAACAAGGACAAACTCTAATTGGGAGAATATCGAGTTCATAATATCTTGAAATAATTTGCCCCAATATCTTCAAACTCTGAGAGATTCGTCGAATCTCGACGTAACTGCCCCAGATTAACTGTAATCGGCATATTCTTTTACTAATGAAGTATTCAAGCTTTGCCCCTGCGAAAGCATCAACTGGGAAAACAAACTTGCTCAAGCTCAACGAAGTCTTTTAGAAACATGCCCCTGGATATGATCATTCCTTGAAACGATTTGCCAATTACTCATCAGATTTTCAGGCTTCAAAAAATTATGTTCATCACTGATACGCATATGTAAGCTTCCATGATGTCAAATAATGTATGTAAGCAGAAAAATGCTTAATTCTGAGAATGATAATTCTAATGCAATTACATATGTTTATCTTGAAGTTTTTTTTTACTGAAAACATGTCGCAAAAAACTTGTGAACGAATCACTAGTTAAGATGTGACATTGATTTTTGAATGCACATGCAATACCAACAAAGGTCTTTTAGCACCACTCATGGGAGTCAGGAACGCTATCTCGTTAAAGTATGCTTTCAAAATAAACCCTGCTTCAATTAGGTCTTTCGAGGGTTATAATGTGGTCTGGTTCACGGTTTTCAGAAAAAAAAAAAGATATTTAGGCTCAAAGTTTATTTGTACCCACCCATTCTCCGTGAGGTTCTTCAATCCTATATTCAGCTAATTTGACACAACTGTTCATCCCTCAAAGGATTTTGTGATGGTTAAGGAACTGATGAAAAATGATGGTTTAAGAGCCAATAAGGCTTTTCAGGGAATAACAGTCACCCCCCCTTTTTTTTCTTTTGTAGCCACATAGATTTGTTCAGGATTTTTCATTGTAATCCTTTCTTTTCGCTTTTCGCGTTTTTTCTCTAATTTTTGCCTGGACCAATTCTTTTGAATTTTTGATGTCCAGCGGGATGCCCTAACTTTTGCCTAAGTCACTTGTTGACTTAGCGGGCTTTTTATTTTTCTTTTGAACAAATCACGTGACATTGACTTATCTGACTTGTTAAAAAGGTTGTGATTGTCTCTTTCTTTTGGATAACCATCATGGTTGGTCCTTAAATACACACTCCTTTTGGAAATTTGAACACTTGGTCAATTTAACTGAAGACTACCCTGCCCCAGGTTAAAATGTGAGGTTTTTTCCATTTAGAAAGGAAACTCCTACTTCGAGGCTCAAAAGGGTTAACAAGGGATTATCTTCCTTATATCTCCGGTGTTTGGGAATTTGAAACAATGCCTTACATCATCAGCAGGGTCTTATTCAAAAGCATATAACCAGAAATTTTGCGTTTTCACCTCATCATCCTCCCTCCAAGAGTTCAAACAAGACGTTGGTATTGCAAATGCAGGAAAACAATTTATGAGTGAATGCGAATGGATTTCTTCAAGACAAACATACTCATTGTATTATGATTAATATTCAAAATCAAACAAGTTTCTACAAGCAACAAAGTATTAACAAACATGAGAGATTACAAATAAAATTGCAGTAAATGAACTAATGATCTGAGGAGACTATCTCAATCCGAGCTTGAAAGAATATCCTCAACTTTCTTTGAAGAAATAGAAGCAAATGCACGACTGCTACAGGTCACTCTACTAACACCAACAATATGAATTTCCTTGAATTTTATATTTTATCAACATAAAGGCGTTCCATTCAAAAATGGGCTTCCTCCTTCGAAAGTCAACACCCCGTCGTCAATCATCTCTTGAACCATTTCTTGGAAAACCTTGCACTCCTCACTTGGATGCCACATTATCCCATCATGAAACTCAAAACTGATATTTGGATTGTACCAATGAGGATGAGACTTCATGACTCTGGTTTTTCTGGGTGTCACTACCGAGTTTCGGAAAATATAAGACCATAATTGACTGTAAGTCATTGGGATTGGATCAAACAGGTGAGTTTCTCCTTTTGGCTTATTCAGGACTGGATTTTGCAGAATCTGAGGAGAACTCTGAATTGCATCAACCTCAACATTTTCTCCTACTTGGGAATCACTAACAAAATTTTCTCCACTAGTTTGGCCATTCGAACCATTTTGGATTTTGAAAAATTCTTTCTCAAAAAGTGGCGGACGAACTTGAGTTTCTTTGAAATGATTCGGAATTGCGGCATGCGTCTCAACTACAATGGCGTTACCATGTTTAGGCAGCATATTGACTTGGACGTTTGTGCCTTTGAGAAACAAAATTCCTTTTCGCACTAGTCTTTGCACTTCATGTTTCAAAGGAAAACAATCTTCAAGACAATGCCCTGGTGCACCTTGATGGAAAGCACAACGAGTCTCTGGTTTATACCACCATGGAATATCTTTTGGAACAGCAGGAGGAGACCTGGTCTTCACAAGATTCTTCTGTATTAAGACAGGAAATAATTCTGCATACGACATCAGAATCGGATCAAACTGCATTTGCTTTTGAACACAACTTTGCTGATCAATCTTTTGTTGTGTATCTTGTTGCTTACTTTTGTTATGAGATCTTCTACGCTTTCCTTGCAAAATAGCATTAGCAACATATTCTTTCTCTTTGGAAAAACCATTTCCATACTTCTTAGAATTTCTAGAAGAACCATTTCCTTTGGTCAACCATCCTTTCTGGACACCTTCTTCGAGACACATCTCGGTAACATGACTGGAAGTGCTAATGGGAGCCACAGAAATGAGTGTTGAAATGATTTCAGAAATCACAGTCTTTTGTAGTGGAGTCTGAGAAACATGAGGAGAAAGTTGATTCTGAGCAACAACCAGAGTTTCAACCAAAGTATAGATCCTTTCCATACCATCCCTCAAAGTAGCCAATTCCTCGCGAAGCTCGCGATTCTCTTGTTGCAACTGATCCATCTTTAGCTCGAGTATTGTAGTGATGCGACAACTTGTCTGAACAAAGACCAAGAACAGGAAGTAAATAAGACACCCGGGAAAGGCAAGATACAATGCAGAATGATGCTTGATGCAAATGTAAATGCAAGTTTTCAAGGAACTATAAAGCAGTTTGCAAACATTACATTAGGATAACACACTGGATATACCAAAAATCTCATTTCATTAATATTGAAAGAATTACAGCTTTGAAGTACAGTTTCATCAATCTTACAACACAAGAGAGAAAGAAATCTAGTTCTAATGAATTTTGTCTGAAAACGACCCAACTCTGAGCTGATACTTCTTGTGAAGCCTCTTGATTTATCTTACATAGTTGATCTTCATGGTGTCTTTCTCTTTCATGAGTTGATCCACAATACCCTTCCAAGAACCGGAGGTAGGAAGATGAGTAAATGATGATATGCTAGAGGAAAATAAATCCTCTGGATCCTTGATCTCTTCATGACACGTCGCTCAAGAAACTCAATGAAGACTTGTACACTCATAAGATAGGCATACTCCTCTAAGGTTGGAAATAGATGATAATATGGGAAAGTAAATCAACGATGCAACAGATCATAGAACTGGACCAAGGTATTAAGAATCCCTTTTTCAACATCAGTCCTCAGAATAATCAACAGTTTCCTAAACAACATTTGAAATCTACAGGACTAGATACCAAAGATTCAAGCTTTCTCAACTCTTGTAAGTCAAAACTCGTGAAAATGTACTTCTTAGTGTTACTTCTTTCAATATCCATGATTCTAAAAAAAAAAATTGTGATATTTGCAAAAAAGAAATCTTTGAGTTCCTTGAAAACTGAGAAAAAAATGCTCATGAATGAATAGATGCAAGATGCAACACCCACAAACAAGACATACAAAGCATGCAGGTTCAAAGGTTCGGCACGAGCATGGAGCCAAAGGTAAGAACCAACCAACCCACAATGGTATGTACTATGGTTATATCATCACCTGTAGAACAAGGTTCTAAAAAGTTCCCAGAGTCATAATTCCATCTTTTGGATATTATCGGCTTAAACGACTACTCGTCGGCCAACAATATTCTCAAGAGAAACTCATCTGAGTGTGGTATCGCATAACGACTAATTCAAGTCTACACCTGAACAGCCACCGCACCACGTCCTAATAAGGCCAAGATGGGTTAAAGGGTTCTAAGGTCCTCAGCTTCTCAGGCTCCCAGTCGGAAAAAGTAATATCAATTACGACTACTCGTAAGACATCAGTAATTCCAAAGGGGCCTCCACCGAGCGGGGGATCTCAAGTCAGCTTAGTAAGGACTACTCCACGTAAGCCAACAAGACTATACCACCCTCCTATCATAAGTGCACTCAAGTCCGGGTATAGGACTTATCTCACCACACAGATTACCAGGCACCAAAACAGAACAATCAATAACAAACAAGTCAAACAAAAAACAATAAATAAATCAAAGTAGGCGAAACCCACTAGGAACCTAAATGTCCCCAGCAGAGTCGCCACTTTTCTGTAGCGGTAAAAATCGTGAGCGTAAGCTATTGATTAGCTTAACTCAAAAAAAACAAGAGTCGCCACCGCACTTTTATTTTATCCAAATAAAGGAAAGGAAAAAGAGCGAACAAAACCAAAGAGTTCTAAAATAAGAACACGAGACAGAGATCGGGGTAAGGGGGTTGGTTACGCAATGGAAAGGTGTTAGCACCCAAAATGTCTATAGTACTCTATAGGAGCCCTTTGAAATATTTATGTTTTTTGGTTTGAAAATGGTTTGTTTGAAAAGAGATTGGAGAGATGAGAAGAGAATTATTTTTTTAGATTTTTGTGTTTGGAGAGACTTATCGCCTCATGCCTACGTACCCACAAAGTGCAATATGGGATCAAAACCCCGTAGTTCGTGGTACAAATGACAAAAATTTGTTGGTTTTGATTGATTTTAGATGTAAAGACAAGTCGTCATTTTAAGGAGAAAACTGCGACTATTCACCCACGAGTATTAAGACAACATCTGCGTCACATAAAGATGGAGGATTTGCTTGGATTATCAACAAGACTATCACTCAACATCAACGTGGAAAATGTCAAAGTCTTAATAATATGGGGAATAGGAGAATTACATCTCAACTATAGAAATGAATCATGTCTAAACTTTTATGAAAAGTTTTAAAGTGAAAAAGTGCATAAAGGCACAAAAAGAGTTGATGAGTTTTTGTATTTTTTATGTCTTTTGAAATTGGTCAAAGCATGATTAACATTGATTGACTTTTATTAAGAAGAACAAAGTTTGAAAATTACTTGACGAAAGTCAAGGTTTTATTGCGAAAGCGGTTTTGAAATTTGAAACCAAGAAGGTTTTGAAAGAGGGAGAAAGTTTTGAAAATTTAAGAAGGGGAGGAGATGAAGTGACTATCCTAGAAACCAAAATAAAAGCTAGAGGTAAGAAAGATCTAACCAACTTGTAGCACACTCCATAGCAAGCAAAAATAATTCCATTCGATTTAAAGCATAAGCTAATGAGCGAGCCAAATAAAGGCTAATATCCACAATACTCCAAGCATAGGAATGAGAGTCCTAATTCTAAGTCCGAAGGTCCATGAAGTCCAAGGTCTAAGAATAGTTCAAGAGCATAACCACAAAGTTAATAGCACCAAGTTTTTTAGAGATTTTTTATCCTTTATTAGTGTTTTGAACAAGGTATGGTCCAAGTGGACGAAATAAAAATGACATAAACATAAACAAAGATATGATATGAAATGATAAAATGGAAACATAAAAGTAAGAAATAAGGGTAAGAAGAGAATATAAACAAAATTAAACAAGGATATTGTTAGTGAATTAGTAATTAGTGGTTAGAACATATGATCAATGATGATTAATTCTTGCACTTAGACCAAGGTTAATGAAAACTCATTAGAGGATTGATAGAATCAAAGTCTCCTAACAATAATTTTCATAGGTATTGGACTTAAGACAAGCAACTAATCATACTTGGACTTTTAAACGTAAGTTTGAGCCACGAATGATCATTTTCCGATTAAGGGACACTTTAGCGCTGTGTTAAGCAATCATAATCGGGTTTATGTAGAAACCACGACTATCTGAGGCCGGTCAATAATAATGTTAGTGTTAACACATGTTAGAGAAGTGATATGTAAATCACTCTCCTAAAACATGCCACACAAAAAGAAAAGAGGTAGTAATCTCATCATAATCAAGATTTTTAATCAATTAATCAAAGGTAATCTATCACTATTCCAAAGTACGGAGAATTATCTCAATGATTATTCATCCATAGATTTGAAATAATGAAGATTAAATAACCTTGATAATCAACAATCTATGATCCATAAATTTCATCGATCAAAAATAAAAAGAAGAAGAAAGAAAATTAAAATGAAGAGAAAACCACAATTTGAATCTTAAATTGATTAAATCATCATCAATATCAATCACTTCTCTTGGTGGATAAAATCGACACCCAAAGTCCATTGATATTGATGAGATCTTATCAAAATTCAAGATCCAAAATAAAATCTATTTTAAAAAATTATTTCAAAAGAAAAACAAATGTTAGAAAATTATTAAAAGGAAATTGAATAATAAAAAAAATAAAAAAAAAGGTTTAAAGTAAATAAAAAATGGTGATGATAGTAAAAAAGGCCTCACGGCCCAAGATATGTTTAAACAAAAAAAAACAATAAAACTAAAATCAAAAGAAAAGAAATAAGAATCAGAATAGCTTCATCATCTTCTTCTAGCTCTTACGCGGCACTGCTCACGGCCATGGGAGCTTCAACGCTTACTCAAATCAAAGCGGCAGGATGCGAAACCAGCACGGTTGTGATCGGAATCAAGAGCTCTTCACAATAGTACCAACAATTCAAAGAAACACAACAAAAAGTAACGGATTGGAAATGACGGTGAAGCTCAAACTACCTTCAAACTCAGGAGCAACAATCAATCCAAACTTCTTCTTGCTTCTCTTCTTCTTCTGAATGAATTGTAGTTCGAAATTGGTCTCTGTTTGAGGTTAATTTGGAAGAAAAAAGTAGAAGAGTGAATATAGTATGAAATGGTTTTGATGAACGAAGAAAGTATGAGAGGTGAAGAGGATTGAAGCTTGAAGAAAATTAGAGGTTGGGGTGATATTTCTGCAGAAGTTTTCTGGCTTTTCAAGCTTGAAGAAATGAATGAGGTATGTGTTGTATTTATATATTGAAAGTGAGGGAGAGTGATTTGCCGTTTTGAAATTTTCACTGCGTTTTGGTTGTTGCAAGTTGTGCGTGACTTGTGGAGAAACTTTTTCATGTAGTTTTTGCAATTTTCCTTCAGCTTCTGTATGATGTGTTACTTTTTCTTTTTGACTTCAACTTATTACGTGACGTGGATTATTTTTTAGCTGGCTCATATGCTACTCATTTTTGCTGCAGCTTGTGAATATGGCTTGGTTGATGTCTTGGATACGTGAAAATAGTCTGAATAAAAACAAAGCTTCTGCTACCACAGAATTCTATTTCCCGCCGCTTCTTGATACCGCTTGTTTGATACGATCTGCTCCTCGAGAATGACTTTTTGAATTATGAGAATGGCTTTTTGAATTCTCCTTATTCATAGTAATCTGTGAAATAGAGCTGTCATTTGCCACTCCATCATGCTTCCAGCTGGGTAACTTTGAACAGGCATTTGAATCCTCTTCGTGTTTCAAATGTATAAGCTTTGGTGTATAAACTGCTGTCCACATCAACACTTTCTCCCGAGTGTTCTCTGAAATTCAAATGGCTTGCAATCTCATTTGAATGACTCTGTTGTGACAGGTTATCAACTGACATTCTGGAATTATCAAGGTTAACACAAGCAGCAGAGAAATCAACAGACCAGCCCCTAACTCTGCAATTTCTAGAATCAATCTTGGAAATACAATCTTGCTTTCCCGACAAGATACCACCAGACCGTTTTTTCCTAATATCACTCTCACCATTTTGTGAATATTGCTCCCGACTCTTAAATTTCTGGGATGAGGGTAACTTCGGAAGCTGGAGTTGCGTATTGCTCCTAACTGCTTCTTTTGTCCAAGAGTCATCACCATAAACTCTAGACTGTTTTGGTAATGATAGAAAAGGTGGCACTGAAGGAGCATGCTGAAATGAAGCCAGTCGAACCACCTGCAGCATTGGTGGCCTCAATGGTATTCTTTCTTCTGTAGAAGATTGAGGACCTTCAACTGTAATTAGTGCTAACTCTCCATGCTCTGATATTGCTCTTGTCTGTGCATCTCTCATTTTCTGCTCATCTTTCATCTTCTTAGTTTCAATGTCGACTTGTGTAACCCCAGCGTCCACAAAAACAACTTCTATAGTTGTTGGTGTCGCCACAAACAGTTGCCTCCGATGCCAAACAGCACTAGTAGCATATGGAATTGAAACATCTCCCAGGTATCTATATCGTGGGCGCAAAGAAGATATGACTATGTATTGTTGGTATGCAAATGCACAATACTCGACAGTTTGGTCCCAAGCAGTCCATTCTGGCTGAGGAAGTAGACCCCCCACAGGCTGAAATGTATCCCAACTGTATAACTGAAAGTTTTGAGGTGCCGCCTCAGCTGGAGATCTATGTGAAGAAGATCCATCATCATAAGTGGAAAATGAAGAAAGACCACTGCTTCCATAACCCGATAACGGCATAGACTGGATTGTTGAAATAGCAGTAGAAGCAATAGGACTGATTCTTCTAGACGTCCGATAGACAACACCAAGCAGTGCCCCTCCATGCAAACCAATGACTGGTTCACTGCGTGCACCAACAGACCTCATTAGTATATTTGATGTTCCATCATCCAACACGATTTGCACTTGAACAGAAGCTGAAGAACCACCAGCAGCTGCAGCAGCTTCTTTTGTTCTTTTTGATGAACTACCCTTGGGAATTATAGGAATTCGGGTAGGTAATGATGATTCCAATATAGCAAATCTGTCACGACAAGTATCCCAAGCAAGAAGCCTTGCACTGCCAGAGTCAACAATTGACCAATCACTGACCTTGTAGACAGAGAAATAAGGAATATCTGGCCATACGATTGCTAAATACTTTCCTGAACTGCTTACAGAAAGAACTGAATATGAATCATGAGGAACGGGTGTACTAATGTGCTTCTTCCCCTGCTTGAAAGACAATGGTTCAAAAGAATCTCCCTGAGGTCTTCCTGTTTCCGACAAGAAGCTGTTATTTCCAAGAGATGGATTTACAGAGTTGTTCAGTTGAAAACTTAATAGCTTTAACTCCCTTTCAATTACAAATACAGCCGAATGCTCTCTACTGTCTGGTGGGGTAGGTAGGGGAGCAACAGGTGGAAGAGATCTAGCATCAAACTCGCAGATAACAACACCAATATTGGTTCCAATAGCAACAAGATGTGGCTGCAGAGTATGTGCAACCATACAATACACCCTCAGTTTCTTATTAGGAGCAAGAACATGTGGAGGAATAACTGTTGTCAATTCGCACAATGGCCTAGTGAGAGCATAATATGTGGGATGTTCAATTGCCCATATGTGAGAATCTTTGACACTGGTTAGAATATCAAGGTTTGGAGCTCGAGGGTGACACCAAGAAGCCACGCTGTGGCAAGCCAATTTTGGAACTGGCTTTATACGCCGCAGCTCCTTAAAGGAGATCGTGTCCCATATAGCTAATGTCTTATCTGCACCAATTGTAATTAGCTGAGGAGCACCTCCCATCACTCTGGATAGCTCAACTGCCACAACCCCGCCATCATGTGCTTTTAAACTCAGCTTGGGTACAAGTTCATGTGAATCTTGTCCATGATCAGCACTCCAAATTATGAGCAATCCATCACTAGCATCCGAAACCAGGAGAGCCTCGCCTGAAGCTGCCATGAAGGACTTCAAGCAAGAGATTGTTCCTTTATGACCTCCAGTGTATCTTCTTGCAAGCTTCCATGTAATCATTGAGAGAACTCTAATGACACCATCAGATGCACCAAAAGCCACAAGAGGACCATCACCAACGCCAGATCTATAAAGGAACTCCATGCAGACCCATACAACTTGCCTTCCCCATGGGTTAGTCGGAAGAAAATCGCAGCCTTAACACCACTTGTATTACTAACAGATAGCAACTCAAACCTTTGAACCTTCAGTTTGAATTGATGCCATTGTCCAGGAAGCTCACTCTTGATTGAGCTTTCGATACTCTCAGATGTATCCCTACTAATAAGAATTTCTACAAAATCACATTCTAAAAATACCGATGATTGTGAGACTGGAGAATTTATCCACATTGGCTTCTCAGAGAATCATTCACCTTAATAACAACTTGAGATAGATGGACATGCATGAGAATTAACAAGCTTAGAATCATCTCTTGTTGAGTTTGATACTTCCAATCTTCCAAATCTTTCACCGTTGAAGCAGACGCGCAGGGTTGTCAAACTCGCGGGTAGACTCGTAAACTCGTACGAGTTTACGAGTCTAGGAAGCGAAAACGAGTAGACTCACGCATAGAATCATTTTTTGATAGACTCGAGTAGACTCAGGTAGACTCGCATAAACTCGTATAGAATCGTGAGTCTATGATGAGCTTACGAGTTTATAATTTTTCTTTGTATTTTGTTTTTTTTAAACCCAAAAAAGGCGTAAATTCTCCAAAAGATTTTATTTTATTTTTAAAAATCCCTTATTTTTTTGTTTGTACGAGAATTATAAATTCTTTCTCCTAGTCTCATGTTTCGACAAGGTTTCTTCCTCTCTTCATCCTTTCATAGACGTGTGTGTTTATTAGGTCTCTTGCTTTATTCACGTTTGTTTTTGTGAGTTAATCATTTGTTGTGTAATTATTTTATAATATGCATCACTTGAATGTTTCTCTTGTATATTCTCTTGTGTAAAGATGATGAATGGATAATTGAAGATCCTAATGAGGAAAATATGCAAGCTGAAGTTAATGTTGAGTAACATGATGTTATAATTAACAATGTTGTGGAAGTTGTTGTTTTTGTTAATAATGTTGTGCGAAGTGGTGGTGGTGGTGGAAATATTGAATTAGGTGGAAGTGGAACTTCAAGAAATCCAATTTTGGTTAATGATAAAGAAAGTGTTTCATCCGAGGTAGAATTTGTTGATGATACTCAAGATACCGATGAAGATGATGGTGATGATTTCACTGGAGTTTTGGATGTTTAAAGCCATTATCATATATATTTTATGACTTTATTTTTCCTTTATATAGTAGTCAATTGAGAAGAAATTAGTACTTTAAGTTTTTAAATACATACTTTTCTATTTTGTTTGTTTTATTATTGATTTTTTTTAAAGAAATTTGGAGTATGAAATTTAAATTTTGATGTTAATTGGTATTCTATTATATATAAGTGTAAAGATGACGCATTTATAAGTTTAAAAATACATATGTGTGTCATGTATGTGTCACATATAGGTTTTTGAAAGTTAGTTTTAACTTTCCATAGACTCGTACGAGTTTGCGAGTCGAGTCTATGAGTCGAGTCTGCAGACCCTTTACGAGTCTGAGTAGACTCGCGAGTTTGACAACCTTGTTCATACCCTCTTCCGGCAATATCATCTTTGGCAGTAGCTGCTAAGTGTTTCAAATGCATGGATGCACTTTCTGCATCAACAACAGGCTTTTGTTGACCATATTGCAAATAAACTCTCCCACAGGGAGGATCAATACGGTGACCAGGCATTGTTAGTCTTGGCAAGACAGGTATGGCACATTGACCTTCAGTTTGCAACACATCACGAACTGCTGCAAGTAAACTATCACGAGATGTGCTTGCGTAAACATGGATGGGGCATCCATCACTGAATTCAATTGCAAACATCTGGGGTTCTTCAGCAAACCGAACAAGAGCACACACCAAAGATAAAGGACGAACACTAACAACTTCATAGTTCTCAGGACGCCTTTCCACAAGTGAAACCTTTGTAAGTATGAGCTGACGAGATACCGCATCACCGTGATCACCTAGTCCACCTTTTGGGCCAACTCCTAATCTCAACCTCGGAACATTTAGAGTTCCATGGGCAGCAGAATGTAACCGTGTTACAGACCAACCATCCAATGGGGTATCTTCTGCTCCAAATGCTTCTTTTGCCCTTTGTTTTATATACTCAGAAACGGAAAGAGTTTGCGATGTTTCCACAGACAAGGACAGCCCCACAGTGGATTTTGCAGTTTTTGTCAAATTTGAGATAATAGCTGATGTTGTGCACCCAGAAGTAGCTTGGAAAGCTTTTGACTTCCTATCCAAATCCAAAAGGAAATTTTCCACAAGTTCGATATTAACGCCTTTGGAATGTATCTCGACGAGAGACTTTTGGTAAGAATCAAATGACTGTAAAGCTTTTTGGCCTCTTTCAGTTGAAAGAATTACACGGAGAGTTTGTGATGCCATATCAACAATTTTCACTGAGTCATCCATCAGATACTTCATTAGTAATTTCATAAGGACAACTAGAAGTTCTTCAGATATGCACACATCTATGATAAAATGAATACAACTACTTTTGGACCAATGAATTACTTGCACCTGAAGCAACAATCATCTAAACCAAATTCTGATTTTACCCTGATAGATTCAAAGACGAACCACTGAATAATTTGCAACTGAATCATCGGCCATCAATTTTGATTTTTGACATAATTCTCTGAATATCTGGACCAAACTTCTCATAGAACACTGCTTGATAAATCAATGAATTTCAACACAAGACAATTTGATCTTGAAAAATCACATTTCCTGAGAAAATAGCCCACCACCACGGGTAACTTATAGTTGAAGCAAACTCTTGATAGTTTGACCAAGATGAGGTCAAACGTCCATCTGATTTAAACTTGAATGAATGTCTTTGCCATTAATCTCCTTGCAAAACCCTAAACACACAGAGAAGAAGAAGAAACAAACAAATTGAAAAATATTTTTGGTATTTTGGTTAGAGGTTAGTAAACAGAAATAAACATAAAGCAAGTAGAAAACACAAGTGCGCTGAGAGAACCAAAAAGTATGGTCTTGTTTGTGTATGCAAATGATGCAAATGAAATGTGGGATCTTAGGGGTAAAAATTAGGGTATTACAAAACCCACTTCACATCAATTGTCTTCTTGCCTTGCGGCAATTCAACAAGTGACCAGGTATCATTGACTTCGATGGACTCCAACTCTTCAATCATTGCTTTCATCCACTTCGAATCTTTCAATGCCTCAGCTGCATTGACTGGTTCGACATCTGCGTAGAAAGCATAATGTACCAGCTCACCTTCCTCATCGACTACATCATCTGATGTAATTACACATTCTTGCAACCTTGCAGGCATGTGTCTTATTCGTCGAGGTCTGCTTGAACCTGCTTCATCTGCAACCGGTTCCTGTCGAACTTCTGTTACGACTTCAGTGGCTGGTTCTTCACAAGAGATTCTAACTGAATCCTTCTTGGCATTCTCAGTCCAGTCCCATTCTTTAAGCTCATCTATGATCACATCCCTGCTGATCACTACCTGCTTATTCAATGGGTCGGACAACTTATAACCTCCTGTTAAATGATATCCTATCAAGATCATCTGATTCGACTTATCATCAAGCTTCCTTCTCAACTGATCTGGCACATGTCTATGTGCTATAGATCCAAATACCTTCAAGTGACTGAGACTAGGCTTGACACCAGACCAACGTTCTTCTGGTGTGATTCCTTCAAGCTTCTTCGTCAGACATCTGTTTAATATATATGTTGCTGTCGAAACTGCTTCTCCCCATAATTCTTTAGGTAGATGCTTTCCGTTCAACATACTTCTCACCATATTCATGATGGTTCTGTTCTTGCGTTCTGCAATCCCATTTTGTTGTGGAGTGTAAGGTGGCACCACCTCATGCATAATCCCTTCTTTTACACATAGTGTATCGAACTCTTTCGACACATACTCTCCACCACCATCAGTCCTCAGAATTTTCAGCTTTCGGCCACTCTATCTTTCGACCATGGACTTGAATTTGGAAAATACCTCAATCACATCACTTTTCTTCTTGATGAGGTAAGTCCACAGCTTTCGGCTGTAATCATCTATAAACGTGACAAAGTATCTATTGCCACCAATCAAATCCACCTGGATTGGACCACATACATCAGAGTATATGACTTCAAGTATTGCCTTCGACTTCCTTCCTGCATCCTTGCTGAAGCTATTCTTGTGTTGTTTCAACTGAACACACTCCTCACATACTTCACTTGGAATGTCGATTTCTGGTAATCCTAAAACCATATTTCTTCTCTTCAGTTCTCTGATGTCATTAAAGTTGGGATGACCTAGTCGAAAATGCCATAACCACTCATCTCTGCTGGCTGCAGTTGCTAGACATCTGTGCTCCATCACATTGAGTCCAATCTTGAAGGTCCCATTCTGAGACATTGGAGCCTTCAAGATTAATCTACCACCTGCGTCGAGAACTCTCATCATCTTGTCTTCGACAACTACCTTGTAGTTCTTTTCGACAAGCTTCCCTATACTGAGCAAATTACTCTTCATGCCTGGTATGTACAACACATTGGAAATTGTTGACCTTTTGCCATCTTTCCTCATAATCAGAACATCACTAACACCTTCGGCTGCTAGAGTGTTGTCATTTGCAAACTTCACTGTGTTCTTCGACGAGGGCTTCATGTTGACAAACCAATATTTCCTTCCAATCATGTGTGATGAGCATCCTGAGTCCAAGTACCACTGATCTTGGAATCTTTCTTCATCTTTTGTTGTGAACATTAGCAACATTTCTTCTTCTTCATGTTTCGCCAGCTTTGCATCAGTCTCTTGATTTCTCTTTTCTTCTGGACAATCACTAACATAATGACCATACTTCTGGCAATTGAAACATTGAATGTGGCTTTTGTCTGTCTTTCGACCACCACCTCTTCCTTTACCTGCAACACCACCTCTTTGGTTACCTTGGTTCTAAGGTTTCTTCTGATTCGATTGGTTTCCTCCTTTGTTGCCATTCCAGCTACCTTTGCCTTTTATTTCCTTTTCTGTCTGCGCCTGCAAAGCCGTATCTTTTGACTTTCCTCCAGCTCTCTCAGTCATCCTCTGTTCATGAGACTCAAGAGTCCCTTGAAGCTCTTCCTTCGTCAACACTGACAGATCTTTCGACTCTTCTATGACAACTACCACGTGGTCGAATTTTGGAGCCAACGATCTCAAAATCTTTGAGACAACTGCTTTCGTTGTCAGCGCTTCTCCACATACTTTGATTTGATTCACCAACTTTGTAACTCCGGTGAAGAAATCTGTAATACTTTCGTTATCTTCCATCTGAAGTAACTCATAGGTTCTCTTGTGAGTTTGTAACCTCACCTCTTTCACCTTCTCTGCGCCTCTAAACGACTTTTCAAGAATCTCCCATGCTTCTTTTGCTGAATCAACATCACTAACCTTTTCAAAGTTATCAGGATCAACACACTAATGAATTATAAAGAGTGCTTTATAATCCTTCTTCTTCAGTTCTTTGTGCGCAGCCTTTTCCGCCTCCGTTGCATTCTCCCCAAGCGATGTTACTCCGTCCTTCAGAAGATCCCAAAGATCTTGATAACAAAAGATCACCTTAATCTGCTTGCACCAATTCTCATAATTGTCTTTCTTGAGAATTGGCAGGGTTGCCGGAAAGTTGTCGTTCGAATAGTTCATCGCCATCACTATCTTCCTTCCTTGAATCTCTCAACCGGAGCTCTAGATACCAGATGTTGGAAATTCACCTCACACCCTATGAAGAATTCCCTTCAATCTTGATCTCAAGATTGATGAACAAATCCACAATATGATAGTAATGGTAATAACAAGTAATTATCAAGAACAACAAAAGAAAAGAAGAACAAATAAGAAAGAGAAGAATGAGAGAAGAAATGTTTGGGGAGAATGTGTTACCCACAACTGTGATATTTCTTATTGCTTATAGAACTTTCACTTGCTAAACACTGCAACTGTGAAATCTGTTCTATGTTATGTTTGAATACAAAGCAAGGCACCCTATTTATAGTTTTAGGTTTACAAAAGCGCAAAACATAAAAGGTCCAAAATATTCAAATCAAATCTGTTTACTATGAATTATATTTAACATTTATGTTTTAGTGAAAATAAAAAGGTGATAGATTCATATATTCAAATAAATAAAGTGTTTATGTTTTAGTGAAAATAAAAGGGTGATGACATATATAAAATTACATCATATTTTTTATTTTAAAAAATTGACTTTAGATGTCTTCATTATTTTTCATTCATGCTAATAATTTTATTCGTATTTTTTATTTAAATGAATTTTTTAAAAATACTATAATAAATTTCTTAAGTCATTAATTTTTTTCCTATATATTTCGAATCAATCTGATATCGTCTTACATTAATCCGGTCTAAACTAACATATATATTATTGAATTTTTTTAATAAATTTAAATACGAGTTAGAGTCATTAAAATAACCCAATCAAAATTTAAGACAGAATATAACCCTTTCCGACCCGTCCCTTGCTCAACCCTAAAAGAATCTCACCTAAGAAATTAAACATGTCCAGTTTGACTTTGAGTTATTTAAAGTTAATTTGTGGTTAAATCTTTTAAATCTTTATATCTCTTTTGATTTGAATTTGAAAGAATTGAGATTGACAAATAATTTAGAGAAGTGAATAGATTCTGGATTTGATTTTGGGAAGACATATAAATTTTATGAGTGATTTTTTTTACTTTTCATAATTTGTTTTTTTTAATTAATAACCATTTTTTTTAAAATTTTAAATTTTGATTTAATATTAAATATTTTTTATTATTATTTTAGTTTAAATCAATAATTATAAGAAATAGAAAATGACACCGGCACTTACTTTTCTTTAAAATAAAAAATAAGAAAAAAATAAAATAAAAAACTAATTTCGCGATTGAATTATAATATGGTCAAATTATAATTCAACACATTTTTACTTAAATATTAAAGTAACCCAATCCAAAAATAGTGTGGACAAGACTTTCCGTATTCATGCAACTAAAAAAAAACAAAAAAAAAAACTTTAACCATAATTTGTTTTCTTATGTTTCCATGTGCTTTCTTGCTGAAACTTTATCCATTTGTTTCACTTCATTCATCTCTTGTGTCAACTCTAAATTTTCCGATACAATTTACGCAATGAACGAGGAATTCGCATGACACAAAAATGGCAGCACCCATTCTCCCATTAACCACATTTTCTCTCACAAAACCCAACACAGAAACAACACCAAAACACCAAACTGCTATCTTTCATATCCTTTCTCTCATACCCAAATGCACCAATCTCACAGACCTCAAACAAGTTCAAGCTTACTCCATTAAGACCCATCTTCAAAACAACACCAATGTCGTCACAAAGTTCATAAATTTCTGCACTTCTAACCCCACAGAAGCTTCCATGGACCATGCATACCACCTGTTCGACCAAATTACTCTACCAAAAATTGTTCTTTTCAACACCATGGCACGTGGGTATGCTCGCGTTAATGACCCTCTTAGAGCAATGATTCTCTTTTCTCGCGTTCTCTTCTCCGGCCTTGTTCCCGATGACTACACATTTTCTTCACTTCTCAAGGCTTGTTCAAAGGTTAAGGCTTTGGAAGAAGGGAAACAACTGCATTGTTTTGCTTTGAAACTTGGGGTTAGTGATAATGTATATGTTGTTCCAACACTTATTAATATGTATACTGCTTGCGGTGACATTGATGCTTCTAGAAGGGTTTTTGATAAGATTGAAGAGCCTTGTGTTGTTGCGTACAATGCAATCATTACTAGTTTAGCTAGGAATAGTCAACCTAATGAGGCATTGGCTTTGTTTAGAGAATTGCAGGAGAGAGGTCTTGAGGCGAGTGATGTTACCATGCTTGTTGTTCTTTCGTCCTGTGCTTTGCTTGGATCATTGGATTTGGGGAGGTGGGTGCATGAGTATGTTAAGAAGTATGGGTTTGATCGATATGTGAAGGTAAATACAACTCTTATAGATATGTATGCTAAATGTGGGAGCTTGGAGGATGCTGTTAATGTGTTTAGAGACATGCCTAAGAGAGACACGCAGGCTTGGTCGGCGATGATCATGGCTTATGCAACACACGGGGATGGTTTCCAAGCAATATCGATGTTGAAAGAAATGAAGAAAGAAAAAGTGCAGCCTGATGAGATAACTTTTTTAGGTGTATTGTATGCATGTAACCATAACGGATTGGTAGAAGAAGGTTTTGAATACTTTTGTAGTATGACTGATGAGTATGGGATTGTTCCTAGTATAAAACATTATGGGTGTATGGTGGATTTGCTTGGTAGAGCCGGAAGATTGGACGAAGCCTATAAATTCTTAGATGAATTACCCATTAAGCAAACACCGATTCTGTGGCGAACATTGCTATCTGCTTGTAGTAATCACGGCAATGTTGAAATGGGAAAACAAGTAATTGAGAGAATATTTGAATTGGATGATTCACATGGTGGAGATTATGTTATTTTATCGAACTTGTGTGCAAGATATGGAAAATGGGATGATGTGAATCACTTGAGGAAAATGATGTTAAACAAAGGAGCCGTGAAAATTCCTGGTTGTAGCTCTATAGAGGTCAACAACATTGTGCATGAATTCTTTGCCGGGGATGGAGTTCATTCCATTTCTCCAACGTTGCACCGTGCACTTGATGAGTTGATGAAGGAATTGAAGTTGGCTGGGTATGTACCTGACACATCACTCGTCTTTCACGCAGACATGGAAGATGAGGAGAAGGAAATTATTCTTCGATATCACAGTGAGAAATTGGCCATTACTTTTGGACTTGCGAATACGCCGCCTGGAACAACAATCCGTGTTGTCAAGAACCTTAGAGTTTGTGGAGATTGCCATAACGCTGGTAAATTTATATCATTGATATTTGGCAGGCAAATTATTCTCAGAGATGTTCAAAGATTTCACCATTTCAAAGATGGGAAATGCTCTTGTGGTGATTACTGGTAGTAGAGTTTCTTGAGTCAAGATTCAATCTTACAACAATATCTGATAAATTGGTCAGTTTATTGCCAAAAAATCAAATACTATTAGTTGTGTTTGGAAGGAAGCGCCAGTCAGTCAGCCACTGTATACAGGCCAGAAGAAAGGTTTATTTCCTGCAAAAGGATCATGATTTACATACATATCTGGATAATTATTAAACATATTTACATAATACATCTTGCTGTAGATTGTGAGCTTGGAAGATTTAGTGTCACTCTCATGTAATATAACTTATTTTGTGGTATTTTTTTAAACATTGAAGTGTATCTATGTAAATACACCTTGTATTTTTTTAAGTGTGATAGTATATATATGCTGATGACCATGAAATTTAAGCAGTAGTGAGTGTAATGTCTTCTATTTTGGCCTTAATCCTCTTGTTTTCTGGGGAAGTGTGCTATAATCCACTGTTCAGTTGTAAGATGTAACTAGTGTCACCAATAATGATTTCAAGTAATGATTAGGTTATTTAGTTAACCGCCTGAGCCAATCAATTAGTTCGTAATGCCTTATGCATCAAAGGCTTGTTCAATTTACTTTTAGAAGATACTTTATCCATTATTTATTAAATCTCGTTTAGGAAAAAAATATTGTAATTGTTTTGTTAGTGAACCAAAATTGATTGGTGAATGGTGGTTGCAATGAATAATGGTGGTGTATTGGAGCATTCGGTGCGGTGGAGATGGGATTGAGAAGGGATTGATCTTAAATGTTAGCACTCAAATAGTCAAATAAGTATGTGAAGGAGAATAATGAATGAAAATTGAATTTGAAATTGCGTATCTGAATTCTCCGCACCTATTCTTTATATAGTGAGACAGTTGTAACAATATTCTCCCATAGGATAGCTCTTACGCGCTTAGAAGGTTCTAAACAATTTGCAACGGGAATTTCGTGAATTGTCATATTTAATTTCGTGATTAATTTTTGTTGAATATTAGCACAAAATCAAAACAGATTCTGTCATACAGCTCATTATGGCTGGATTCAAATTGTGATTAAATAGAAATTAATTGTATTATTATATTCTTACCTTATTTAGGATTAGCATTTATAGGGAGAATAATTACCCCTATTTCTTAGTGTAATTTATATTCTATAAATACTCATGTACTATGTTACAGAAAAATAATAATAGAAAAAACATATTTCTATATGGTATCAGTAGCGACAAGAATCCTTTAGGGTTTTTTTTTTTTTGCTTCCGCTCTGTTTATCTTTTTTACATCCCACAATGTCTGATACCGAGTCCTCACTTTCACCCAAACATTCCTCACCCGAACCTAAATTAGTCCGAACGTACCATGAAAACCACCCTGTTCAGATCACAACAATTCGGCTGAACGGTGCTAATTATCTTCGATGGTCGCAATCCGTTCGTATGTATCTCAGGGGGAGAGGAAAGATTGGCTACATTACTGGCGACAAAAAACAACCAGACAAGGCAGGTGCAGATTATGATACATGGGATGCTGAAAACTCCATGGTCATGACATGGTTAGTCAACTCCATGGATGAAGAGATAGGTGCAAATTATCTCTGTTATGATACTGCAAAAGAACTTTGGGAAGGTGTCTCCCAAATGTACTCTGATTTGGAAAATCAATCCCAAATCTACGAATTAACTCTCAAATTGGGAGAAATTCGGCAAGGTGAAGATTCAGTCACCAAATACTTCAATTGTCTCAAACGTATTTGGCAAGATTTGGACCTTTTCAATGAGTATGAGTGGAAATCACCTGCCGATAGCAAACATTACAAGAAGATGGTGGATGTTAGTCGTGTTTTCAAGTTCCTTGCGGGTCTAAATGTTGATTTTGATGAGGTTCGTGGCCGAATTCTAGGCAGAAATCCTATCCCTCCAATTGGTGAAGTTTTTTCAGAAGTACGTCGCGAAGAGAGTCGTCGGCAAGTGATGCTTGGCAAAAATACAGCAGCTGTCCCTCCACCAGTTGAAGGATCTGCCTTGGCAATTCCCCATGTCAATCGTAAACCACTTCATAATCAACGAGGTGGAGACAAGACTCATTTATTTTGCGATTACTGTGGGCGCAATCGCCACACTCGGGAAACTTGCTACAAACTACATGGGCGACCAAATCATGGCAAGGCTGGTAAGTTTGGTGATCGTCCTATGCCTATGGCCAATGAGGCTGATTCGTCTCCATGTACGAAGGAGCAAATGGATAACCTTCTTAAGTTTCTAAAGTCCAATTCATCTCTTAATATCCCTACTGGAACTGTGGCACAAACAGGTAAGGATTCTTGGGCACTATCTGCTCACAACCACTCTAACCCTTGGATAATAGATTCAGGGGCATCTGAACACATGACTAATTGCTCTCATCTATTCAGTACCTATTTTCCTAGTTCAGGTTTTGAAAAAGTTAGGATAGCTGATGGTAGTTATTCAAGTATTGCAGGCAAAGGCAGCATAAAAATTTCAGAGCAAATCACTTTGCAATCTGTTTTACATGTTCCTAAATTCGCTTGTAATCTTCTATCTGTTCATAAATTGTCTAAGGACACTAATTGTTCTGTTCTTTTTCGTCCCTCTACTTGTGTTTTTTAGGACCAGAACTCGGGGAAGACGATTGGAACTGCTAGAGAGATGAATGGATTGTACTACCTTGATGGAATTCAGTTTGGCAATAAAGCGTTTTTCGGTTCAAACAGTACAAACGCATCTCCTGTTTCAGATCAAATTATGTTATGGCATAAAAGATTAGGTCACCCTAGTTTTTCATATCTTAAGCATTTGTTTCCTATTTTTTCCAAAGAAATAAATTCCTCACAATTTCATTGTGAAGCTTGTCACTTAGCTAAAGATCATCGTGTGTCTTTTAAATCAAAAGCCTATTCTGCTTCTAAACCTTTTTATTTAATTCACAGTGATGTTTGGGGTCCTTCAAAAATTAAAACTATGTCTGGAAAAAAATGGTTTGTAACATTTATTGATGATCATACACGGCTGTGTTGGGTTTATCTCATGGAGAAAAAATCAGAAGTTGAACAAAGATTTCAAGATTTTTTTAACATGATTAACAATCAATTTCAAACTAAGATTGGCATTCTAAGGTCTGATAATGGCACTGAATATTTCAACAAATATTTAAGTACATTCCTTGTAACTAAGGGGATAATTCATCAATCCACTTGTCGCGATACTCCGCAGCAAAATGGTATTGCTGAAAGAAAAAATAGACATCTCCTCGAAGTCACTAGAGCTATTATGTTTTCTATGAATGTACCTAAGTATCTTTGGGGAAATGCTTTATTAACTGCTTGTCACCTCATCAATCGAATGCCATCTCGGGTGTTACAATATGAAAGTCCTGTACAAGTGTTACAAAACAATTTTCCTACATCTCGTATTATTACGGATCTTCCCCTTAAAATTTTTGGTTGTCTTTGTTATGTTTACATCCCCAATGTTTTTCGTTATAAGTTGGATCCTAAAGCCGAAAAATGTGTTTTTCTTGGCTATGCTTCCAATAAAAAGGGATACAAATGTTTTAACCCAGTTACAAAGAAATTTTTTGAAAGCATGGATGTTCACTTTGTTGAAAATCAACCTTTTTTTAAAAATTCTCTTCAGGGGGAGAGTCAATGTAATAATAAAGAAGATAATTTTTGGGAAACTTTGCCTGCTCTAGATGATATTGTGACTACAAATCACCCAAATGCTAAGATAATAGAATCTGAAACAGGGGGAGAAACACTGATTAAGGATGATAATCCTGAACTTAAAGTGTATGTTCGAAAAAAATTCCACAAAGGTGGTGCAAACCCTATTGTCTCTCCAGTAGAAATCCAATCTGATTTACCAAGTGAAGGTCCTACAGATAATCTGTCTTCTAGTTCTTCATCTGGTAATCCTTCTTACTCATCCAATGATTTATCTGATTTGTCTTTTCCTGATATTAATCTTCCAATTTCTGTGAGAAAAAATATTCCTGACCTCGATGTCCCAATTGCTGAGAGGAAAGGTTCTCGTATGTGCACTAAACATCCTATGTCTAATTACTTGTCATATGACAAACTATCACACACCCATAAGGCATATGTGTCTAGGATTTCTAATTTGTTTGTGCCCAGAACTATTCAGGAAGCATTAAGTGATCCGAATTGGAAATTAGCAGTGAAAGAAGAGATGGATGCTCTAAACAAAAATAACACTTGGAGTATCACTGATCTACCACAAGATAAAAAGGCAGTAGGGTGTAAGTGGGTCTTTACAGTGAAATGCAAGGCTGATGGAAGTGTGGAAAGATACAAAGCGAGATTAGTAGCAAAAGGATTTACTCAAACTCATGGTATTGATTACCAAGAGACTTTTGCCCCAGTTGCTAAGATCAATTCTATCAGAATTCTTCTTTCTCTTGCAGTAAATTTCAACTGGACACTATATCAATATGATGTTAAAAATGCCTTCTTGAATGGTGAATTACATGAAGAAGTATATATGAGTTTACCTCCTGGATTTGAAAAAATCTTGGAAGAAACAAAGTATGCAGATTGAGAAAATCCCTATATGGATTGAAACAATCGCCAAGGGCCTGGTTTGAGAGATTTGGAAGTGTTGTTAAGAGACACGGTTTCACCCAAAGTCAAGCAGATCACACTATGTTCTTTAAACACTCATCTGAAGGTAAGATTGCTATCTTAATAGTGTATGTTGATGACATTATTATTACAGGAGATGACGTCAAAGCAATTAGTGATCTGAAGAGAAGACTTGAGGCTGAGTTCGATATCAAGGATCTTGGAAAGTTAAAATACTTTCTTGGGATGGAGTTCGCAAGATCTAAAGAAGGTATTTTTCTCAACCAGCGCAAGTACATACTCGATTTACTTGCAGAAACAGGGATGACAGGGTCTAAAGCAGTAGAAACACCAATGGATCCCAATGTGAAACTAAAGTCAGTTGCTGAAGATGAAATAGTAGATAAAGAACGTTATCAACGATTGGCTGGAAGACTAATTTATTTGTCACATACAAGGCCAGATATAGCCTTTGCAGTGAGTGTAATAAGCCAATTTATGCATGCACCAGGTGCAGCCCACTTTGAAGCTATTTTCAGAATATTAAGATATTTGAAAGGTACTCCGGGAAAGGGGCTGATATTCAGAAATAGAGGACATATACAGGTTGAAGCCTATACAGATGCTGATTGGGCAGGTAATATAAATGATAGAAGGTCTACCTCAGGATATTGTACTTTTGTAGGTGGAAATCTAGTTACATGGAGGAGCAAAAAACAAAATGTTGTAGCCAGGAGCAGTGCAGAAGCTGAATTCCGATCTGTGGCCCATGGTTTTTGTGAAGTATTATGGATCAAAAAGTTCATGGAAGAATTGAAGTTCTTTGGCCCAACTCCAATTAAAGTTTACTGCGATAATAAGGCTGCTATTTCTATTGCCCATAATCCTGTCCTACATGACAGGACGAAGCATGTTGAAGTGGACAAGCATTTCATCAAAGAAAAAATTGACAGCGGTGAGATTTGTATGTCCTACATACCTACCAAAAGTCAAGTAGCAGATGTTCTCACAAAGAGTCTTCCAAAGAGACTGTTTGATAACATGGTGTGCAAGCTTGCTATGAACGATATATTCATGCCAGCTTGAGGGGGAGTGTTGAATATTAGCACAAAATCAAAACAGATTCTGTCATACAGCTCATTATGGCTGGATTCAAATTGTGATTAAATAGAAATTAATTGTATTATTATATTCTTACCTTATTTAGGATTAGCATTTATAGGGAGAATAATTACCCCTATTTCTTAGTGTAATTTATATTCTATAAATACTCATGTACTATGTTACAGAAAAATAATAATAGAAAAAACATATTTCTATAATTTTATACTTTTCTTGAATAGGATTGTGTTAGTAATCTCGTTTGAATGAATTACAGTGGAAATAAATAATGAAAGTAAATGGAAGAAATTAAAAGGATATGATTAGAGAGATTGTTTGAATGAATTACAGTGGAAATAAATAATGAAAGTAAATGGAAGAAATTAAAAAGATATGATTAGAGAGATTGTACTAGAGATTTATACAGGTTTGGCTGAAGATGGTTTAGTCCTTTTTTCAAGAGGTCTTCTTGAGAGTTTGACTATAAACTTTGAGCTTTCGAAGTTTATGTCCACGAACATTCATACAAGTTGATATTGATAATTTTACAGGCTTATCTCCAACCATAAATACTTTTTACCAAGGCTAAGCTAGAACTTTCTCTGAGATTTTTAGGCTGATCTCAATAACCAAAGGCAAATTTTTTTTCCCGATAAAGCTCAATAAATCAAAACAAAGATTTTAAGATTGATTTATCTCAAGAACCAAATTCAATCTTCTCAAGAGTATCACACTCTCAAGAATTAAACAAACAACATGACCACTTAGAAAAATTCTTTCTCACAAGCAAAGATTCACTTATAAGCATGAAAACAATTTTAAGTGAAAGAAATATTTTCTAGAGAAAGTGAGAAAGAAGTTTAGAGAGATAAATTTCAAGAAAATGTAAATTGTTGAAAAATGGAGTGACATGAAGAGGAGGCGAGTCTCCTTTATATAGGAGTTGGAAAAACTAAAAAAAGGAAATGATCCATAGGAGAAATTGATGAATCAATCGATTGGCATAAAGCTCTAGTCGATTGGTCAACTCATTTTTAATCAAGGGTTAATACACCTTTTGCCCCTTGTCATTTGGGGCGAATTCGGAAAAGGACCCCTTAAAAAACACAGATTCCGTCCTTACCATTTGAAGATTCTTCACTTTTAGACCTTAAGTGGATCTGGTCAACTAAGATGCTGATGTGGTATTGACAACGTGACATTTTTTACACTATTCACTTAAGTAACAGCCTATGTGTAATTTAATATGTTAATAATAATGTTAATTCGTTTGTTCTAATTAATAAAACAAACAAATTTGTAACAAAGTGCCATATAAAATTTCGTTTACCCCCTTGAAACCTATAATAGAAAAGACATATCCTTATCGTCTTCTCCAAGATATTCTTCACTCATTGTTAGGTTTATAAGGTACGTTTCCCTTTTGTAATCAGTTAATCGTAGTTAATTGTCACCCATGGTTGATTTTTGAATGTCCATTTTAGGTATGATACTGTTCAACTTAATTCTTCACCACAACAGAGAGTTTGTTCGTGAAAGCTTTGTTTTCTATAGAGGAGGAGTTGAAACTATCGTTAGTGGCCAGTATGTAGACACATGGTCGTATTTTGAAGCCTCGAGCTTAGTAAAGGAGTGTGACGTTGACGAGAGTGGTATCCGAATACGGAGAAAGATTGAACGGATTGATGAAAGTTTCTTCCATCTGACTAATGATTCACATGTTACAAAAATTTCCAAGCATTCTATTTCTCCCAATATTGATGGACATATATGGGTGGATCACAATGTTGCAGATAATTCAAAGAGGGTGCTCACTCCAAATTATGTAGATGTTGGCGAAGATAGTGAGCATAGCAGTGATGATGATTCTTTAGGGATCATATTTGAAGATAGTGAGGAAGAAATAGTTAATGAGAAAAACAAAGGCTTTGTGGTTGTGGAGGTTGATAAACCAGAAGAAGGTAATAGGGTTGAAATTAGTGGTAGGAAATATAGATACAAGTTAAAAGCTAACAAGGATTCATCAGTTGTAAGGTCCCCCAAAAAAATCAGGTTGGTAGTTCCATCAATGGTCATGCGTGGGAATCCAAGTTCATCAAAGTGTGTAGAACAAGATGGTGATTATGAAAGTGAAGAGTTGGGCAGCTCAAACCCAGATGATAGTGATATTGAAAGGATGCCCAAATATGAGAAGTTTAGAGGGGATTTGCTCAACAAAGACTTTGAGTTCAAACTAGGTATGGAGTTTAACTCTTGAATTTAAGGATGCCATAAGAGAATGGTTTGTTTTAAATGGTAGAGAGATTAGATTTTTAAAAAATGAAAGTTGTAGGGTAAGGGTGGAGTACAGGGGTAAATGTGGTTTTTTAGCACTTTGTAGTAAAGTGGATGACAAACACACTTTTCAAATAAAGACTTGGGTGGGGTCTTATACATGTGCTAGAGTTTTGGATAACAAGTCAGCCAACTGAAAGTGGGTGTCCAAGATTGCAGTTGAAAAGAGGCAGTCAAGTGACAAGGTTAAAGTCTCAGATCTAATGGCTGAACTTAGGACTAAATATTTAGTTGGGATTATCAAAGGAAGAGTATGGAGGGCCAAACACATAACTGAGGAAATTATTGAAGGTAACTTAACTAAGAAATATTCTTTATTATGGAGTTATGCTGCAGAACTTAGGAAGCAAAATATTGAGAATACAATGAAAATTAATGTTGAGAGACCAATTCCAACAATACCACCAAGGTTTGGTAGATTTTACTTTTGTTTTGATGGGGGCAAGAAAGAGTTTCTTAATGGTTGCAAACCATTTATTAGTGTGGATGAGTGTCACTTGAAGACAAAGCATGATGGCCAATTACTTATTGTTGTGGCTAGGGATCCTAATGACCAGTACTTTCCTTTATCCTTTGGTGTTGTGGAAATCGAGACAAAGGAAAGTTGGAAGTGTTCTTACAACTTCTTATGGAAGATATTGGGCAACACAGAAGATATGTATTCATATCAAACCAACAAAAGGTACGAATAAAGTTTAGTAGTTCCATATTTAGATTGTTTGAATTAATTGTCTGCTCACAATTTGTATTTCGATTTACAAGGTCTTGTGGCTGTGTTTGAAGAGGTGTTTGAGTTCATTGATCATAGAATATGTTTAAGACACTTGTACGCCAATTTTTTTAGAAAAATTGGTGGAGGCAGTGCAATTATGGATCTTATGATGGGAGCTGCAAAAGCAACCTACTATCAAGCTTGGGACAAGAAGATGTCTGAGTTAAGACAGTTGGATAAGAAGGCCTGGGAATGGTTAATGGGTGTTTCAACAAAATTATGGTGTAAGCATGCTTTTAAATTCCATCCAAAGTGTGATGTTCTGATGAATAACATTAGTGAGTCTTTCAACAATACTATATTGCAGGCTAGAGATAAACCAATTATCACTATGTGTGAATGGATTAGAAATTATCTTATGAATACGTTAGCTGTAAACTTAACCAAATTAGACAAGTGGACACATAAGATAATTCATATGCCTAGGAAAAGGTTAGACAAAGAGGTGATGATGAGTGGTCAGTGGGTTTCTACACGGAGCATTGGCATGATATGACAGGTAAACCATACATTTGATGGTCATCAATTCATTGTTGATCTTAGTAAAAAACATGTACATGCTGTTTTTGGGAACTTGTGAGCATTCCATATAGACATGCCATAACTGCTATGAGTTATCAGAAGTTGGATCCAGAATATTTTGTAGATGACTGCTATAGTATGGAAACATATAATAAGTGTTACTCATAAAATGTGAGTCCTACTAATGGCATGGATATATGGCCCACGGTTGATGTTGAGGATATGCTTCCACTATCATTTAAGAAAGGTCCAGGTAGACCTAGGAGACTTAGGTTTAGGGAACTTTATGAAAATGGTTCTAGAACGAGAAGGCCTGGTGTCAGTTACAGGCGCACTAAGTGTAACAAGATTGGTCATAACTCAAGAAAATGTCAGAGTAAAGAAGAAAACCCTGCTGCATTAAAGAGAAAGGTTTGTCTATTTTTTGCTCATGTCTTTTGTTACATGTTTGTTAAGTACTACATCATGTATTATGGTGCATAACTTATGATGTTTGTGTTTTGGTGTCTTAGAGAAAAACACCTAGGGTTAAACCTGCTAATACAAATGGAAAAGTGGATGAGCTTGCAGTTGAGTCTGCAGTGGATGAGAATGCAATTGATGAGCCTGCAGTGGACTACTTCCATGGTGAAATTGATGCATCAATTGAAGCAATGGTGGCCTCAATTGAAGCTAAATACCAAGAAAATCAATCCTCTCAGATTGTGAATCTAACCCCTAACACTACTGAAGTTGTTGCTGATACCATGTCTCCAAAAAAGAAACAAAGGATGGCCTCCAAGAAGAAATCTGTGTCTACTAAAAAGAAAAAAAATATGTTGTATAATATGCTTAGGTTGAAGCTTAGTATGATGTTTGTAATGCACATAATGTGTTTAGTTTGAATTTTATTATTCTGTTTATAATGCACATAATGTGCTTAGGTTGAACCTTAATTTGATGTTTGTAATGCACATAATGTGCTTAGTTTGTACCTTAGTATGACGTTGAAGCATTAATGCAGATTGGTATTTTGGAATCTTTTGTACCTTAGTATGATGTTAATTCAGACTAGTATTAGCAACATTTAATTGTTTCTATCTAATATTGTAAGTCAATTTTGAAGCATTACTTTTGTTTTTGTCTGATATTTGTTTCTATCTTATAAGTCCATTTTGACATTTACCAAACCAAACATGTAGGCTGGTATTGAACCAAATAGATATTACATACATCTATATTGCAAATTGGTATTGAACCAAACAGATATTTTTCATTTCATTCAAGATTTAGAAATTACAAGGGATTTCATTAATCTCATTACGTGGGATTACATACATCTATTGAAAACTAGTTACACTTGCATTCTACCTATTACAAAATATTATAGCAAAAACTATCCAAGATGCAACAAGAATGTAAGTGAGTGTCTGGATGATCTTGTGATCTTTTGCAGCCTTCGACTTTAGTTTCTCGATCTTCTTGTTCTTAAATGCCTTCCAAACTCATGACCAAACTCTTTCCCAAACTCAACTCCATATCTCCTCATTTCCACTTTCATGTTTTCACATTCAGAGCAACCTCCATCGTATCTTGGTTCAACTTGTTTTCCTTGGAACAGTTCATCATCCCAATGAAATCAATGACAATCATCATCATTTTGGAAAAACAAGAAAAGATATGTAACTCAGCAAACAAATGAACAAGAAAATACATATGAACGGAGGATATGAAGAAAATTTAACAAATCCCCAAAAATTTGCACTTCCAATATCTTCGTCCTGGGTTTGAACATGGATTCTCATTGGAAGCTCGTGCCCACAAACTAGAGCTTTTCTCCCATTGGACATGTAACCTGAACTCACGCTTCCAATCATTATATATTCAATGGAGGTACGAACTGAAGTTCATGAAAGAGGAAATGAAAAATTTGAACCCTAGCTGCAAACAAGAAAGAGGAAATGAAGAAGATGATTTATCCAATTTCACTTTACATTGTTTGTTTTATTAATTGGTAAAATGGAATTAATCAATTAAAAAATGCCACATTGTCTATTATAAATATTATTATTAACATATTAAATTACACATAGGTTGTTACTTAAGTGAATAATGTAAAAAATGTCACGCTGCCAATACAACATCAACATCTTAGTTGACGATATCCACTTAAGGTCTAAAAGTGGAGACTCTTTAAATGGCAAGGACATAATTAATGTTTTTTTACATGGTACTTTTTTGAATTCGCCCCAAATGGCAGGGGGCAAAAGGTGTATTAACCCTTGATCAAAAATGAGTTGACCAATCGACTAGAGCTTTATGCCAATCGATTGATTCGTCAATTTCTCCTATGGATCATTTCCTTTTTTTTATAGTTTTTCTAACTCTTATATAAAGGAGACCCGCCTCCTCTTTATTCCACTCCATTTTTCAACAATTCACACTTTATTTGAAATTTATCTCTCTAAAATTCTTTGTCACTCTCTCTAGAAAATATTTCTTTCACTTAAAATTGCTTTGGTGCTTATAAGTGAATCTTTGCTTGTGAGAAATTATTTTTCTAAGTGGTCATGTTGTTTGTTAAATTCTTGAAAGTGTGATACTCTTAAGAAGATTGAGTTTGGTTCTTGAGACAAATCAATCTTAAAATCTTTGTTTTGATTTATTGAGCCTTATCGGGAAAAATTTTGCCTTTGGTTATTGAGATCAACCTAAAAATCTCTAAGAAGGTTCTAGCTTAGCCTGTGGTAAAAGGTATTTATGGTTGGAGATAAGCCTGTAAAATTATAAAGGTCAACTTGTATGAAGGTTTGTGGACTGATTGGGAAAATAGCAAGTATAATATTTTTACCAATTGTAGTAATAAGGGAAAAGTCCCAAGTATCGATCTCGAGGACTGCGTAGTAATTAACGAAATTTTTAGGATTCAAATGAACAAAAGATCTAGTGGTTTGTTTGGTAGCAGAGTAATATAACAAGTAAATAAAGACTTATAAATCAATCTAAGAACAGTGTTAGGGGAGTGGATACGATGCGAGTAAAGACCATATATGATTATCCTGCTATAATAGTTATTAACCTTAATTCATCAGTTGGCCAATTTAGTTTTCTTAATTCCTTAATGAAAACCCTTTGATGAGTTTCATGTAAACTAATTCCTCAGTGTCATGAAAAGCATCAAGCAATAGTTCAGACCATAAAATACGTGATACGAGATATCCTCATTCCTAAGCAGTATCGACCGTGAGCCTATTTTGCAAAAGTGTAAGGTTACCTTTCCAGACTAAAACCTAAGCATAATTCGAATTCTACTTTCCAATATGAATACGCATTAAGATTGATGCAAAATAAAAGATATAAGGTGAATAACATAGTTCTAATAAAATAATCAAATAAAAGTCATTACATCGCAACTTAGGACCACCCCCTAACAACTTGGGGTTTAGCTGCTCATGTTCTTTGTAAATATAAAAGCAATTAGAAATGAAAAGGAGAAGATCATTACAATGCGAGTTGAAATCCTTGGATCATCAATTGCTTCCACTTTTGATCGATCCTTTGTTTTCCAGCCGAACTCTCCTTTCAGTTGTCAATCCTAATATCAGTTCAAAAGTGTCCCCTACTTTCTAAAAAGTGACTCTTATATCTAAATTCAAGTTACATCGCGAAATGTCTCAAATGCCCTTCGAAATAGGTCTGACAGCAAAAAATCAGAAAATATAACAATTTCACTCTCAGTGGCCCTGACACGGGCCGTGTTGTGCAACACGGGTGGCCGTGTCAGGCTGCTGACTCCTTCAGGGTGCGTTTCCATCTCCAAGGGCTGCAACACGGGCCGTATTGCATGACACGGGTACCCGTGTTGTACGTCTGATTCCCCTTTTCTTCTGCTTTGGTCTACCCGTGTCTGCCAACCGTGTCCTCCATGACACGGGACGTGTTGTGCAACACGGGTACCCGTGTTGTAGCTCTGGCTTCCCTTTTCCGACTTTTCTTTTCCTCCGAAAGCGGTGCGACTGTCATGCTATCCATTCCTGCCAAAAACACACTAAAAGAAACAGAATCAAACGCACCAGCGACAAAAGTAATACAAACTTAAAAATAAGACTTGAAGACAAACAACTATGAGTAATTCAGATAATAACAACTAAAGCTTCGAAAACAGATAAAAACGTTGCGAAATTAACAACAAACAGCGTTTGAAAACACAAGTGAAATCCACCGATCAAACTCCCCCGAACTTGAACTTTTGCTTGTCCTCAAGCAAAAAGCTCGCCAAACCGAACTTAATATCTTTTTCATAATGGAACGTCCATATAATTGTGAGTTACGGTGATGATACTCATACTTGAACTTCTCATTCCAAGTCCCCTAGGATTAATCTCGGCTTTTCCCTCAAAACAGGTAACATGCAAACACTAGACTGCGGTAAACCACAGACCTCAGTCTCCCTATGGGTAACCTCTCCGACTATGCTTTGTACTTAAGTCTTCTTTTTCGATTTTCCTCCCTTTCATTCGGACAATCACTATACGGCTTTTATGATTTTCCTCGTGTGCACAAGATTCATCAATGACATTTTCTTTTTCTGGCACTGTTATTCTTTTTGAATGGCTTTCAGGTTCGACCGCCGTTGGGCTGAATAACCGGGTGAGGGTTACCCAACTTAGAAGGATTAGTCGCCTAATTGCCCCTTTTTGTTTGTTTGTTTTTTTTCTTTTTCTATGCCTTAGCTCAATATTTTTCATTAACCTTGCACACACGATTCTTATTGATGAAACCTGATTGTCAAAATAAACTACTCATGGGTACTTCTCAGATCAAAGCACTATGGTACAAATCTACACGTCGAACTCGTTCCTATTCGGGAAACCCAGGGTGTTTGCCTTTTACCTATCTCTCAAGATTGTTCCGATTTCATCCTCACAGTTCTTTTCTGAGTATTCTATATACTTTCTCATCACCTCACTCAACATCTTCACTAAAAAGTTCCCCAACCAACAATGTTATTAATTTCATTAGCTCAATGTCAGGGGGTTTTCCTGTGGACTTGCTATCATGTTCTCAAACTAACACTGAAAATTAAATAACCAAATAACTAAAACAGAATTGAAAACACACAAATAACATAAACAAATAACATAAAAACACAAATAAAATACCCCTACACTAGGATTCAACAGTGTCCTCACTGTTGGAACACTAGTAGCAGAGGAATCACAGAGTTCATGGTTGCGGAGGTTGGTCGTGCAGCATCATCTGCCGCATCCATTCGTGCATCTCACCGATCAACCTGCCTTGTCGGATTTGTTCGTTCCCTTGTCTTGTCTGCTCCTCGCCTCGCCTTGTCTGCTCACTTCGGAGATGACACATCTCATTCTCCATCCAATCCCATTCTTTTTTAGATAAGCTCCAAGAGCCTGAGCTGGATTCCTGATGGGGTGAGACTCGAGTAGGCGGTATAGGCGCTTCTTCTACTTGATCTCCTTCATCCTCAAAGAATTGTGTACCTGTACCATCATAAAATTGGTCTTCTTCATCCTGCATTGTGCTCTCATATAGCCAGTTATTCACATTTTAAATACTAATAAAGTCAGGGGCAGGTAAAGCGAGGAGATGACTGTTTCGGCTTACCAAGGAGTAGTAATTATCAAAGACTCGAATCATACCTTGGGCAGTCAGCCTGGCAAGATCTATTTTTGTCTTACCTGCAACAGTGGGTTCCTCTCTCAAGAGAGCACCGTGGCCAAAGTGATTTGCAATTTGAGTAATCATACCGCCTACACTGATTTCGCCGGAAGGTACATTCGCAACCCTCTTCAGGTGGTCAGCAGCAAAGGCAGCTACATTAATAAGTTCTTGATTTGCCATGCCATACATGAAGTACAACTCCCTCTGAGTCGCCACTCCTGTGCTGTCACCCCTGTCGAACAGTGTATATGCCAATCCCTTTTTAGCGTACCTGAAACATGGGTTATGGATACACGAGGCTTTTGCCGCCTTCGCGACATAATCAGTTCTGCCTGTAATAGCCTTCCAGAAGTCCCCTGCACTAAAATTTCCCGGAGGGGCTCCGGGTCCAAAATTGGGGAGCTTCAGAATATCTCCCAATTCGGCTATGGTCAGGCTATGGTCAGTATCAAATAACCGAAACCTCAGTGTACCATAATATTCCTCCTCCACACCTGTCCACCTGTGCTTCAACTGAAATTCTAAAGTGCTCAAGAATTCAACAGTTATGCGCTCATAAGTCGGCGCTTCCAATTGCATAAATTCTAGCATACCCAGAGTGTGAAACATCCTATGGACTTCTACTCTCAGCCCTAGATTATCAAGCATAGTGTTACAGATATACCTTGTGGGAGCGAGCTTACGCTTGATGATGTTGGAGTACTTCTTCTGATTATTCGGGTCTTCAAAGAGTATGCCGTGAGGATTCGCCATACGGTGTGCTCTCTTTCTGGGGCGTGAAGTTTCCGCCACTGCTTTTCCTGTGTCTCTACGAGGAGGCATTATTAATCCTGCAAAACACAAACAATACAGATAGTTCGAAAAATTTCGAAATCACTGTTAGTGAAAAACGCGACCGTAGAAATAAGCACAATGATGAGTGGAACGTTTTTTGTGAAAGGCGGAAGTGTTTCCGATGAGTGGTTGTGGTGGATAATGAAGCTTTTGTGGAGAGAAGGTTATGGAGGTTAAGGGTTTTGTGAGGGAGAAGAAGGAGGAAGATGAAAAAATGATATGAAATGTGTGGTTGCTAATGATAAGTGGGGAGTAAAGTGGTGGGCCCCACGGGGTAAAATTTTAAAAATCAAAGCGCGCCTTGCAACACGGGCCGTGTTGCACAACACGGGCACCCATGTTGCACCTCCTGTAGTATATATTTTTTTCAAAACCACGCACCTGCAACACGGGCACCCGTGTTGCACCACTGACTCCACCTTTTTTCCAATTTTTTCAGCCCTGATATGCTAGGCCTGACACGGCCCGTGTTGTGTAACACGGCCACCCGTGTCAGGGTGCTGTTTTTCAACTTTTTCCTCTCCTCTGGTCTCCGACAATCTTCTTTCACCGATGAACCGCGAGTTAATCAAAACCTGTTAAAACAGAAAACAAAATGAAAGCATGAGTGTAAAATACGTGGGTTGCCTCCCACGAAGTGCTTCGTTTTACGTCACCTGGCTCGACGGTCCTTCATCGTATCATGTGAGATGAACGACATCGTTTCGATCTTTCTACTGTCCCTCGTAGTAAGGTTTCAGACGCTGACCATTTACTTTTAAAATGTCTCCATTTGCTGGATTTTTTAGCTCGACTGCTCCGTGCTGAAACGCCTTATGTACTACAAATGGTCCTGACCATTTTGATTTAAGCTTTCCCGGAAAGAGTTTCAGCCGGGAGTTGTACAATAGTACTAATTGTCCTTCCCGAAATTCTTTCTTCTGAATATGTCGATCATGCCATTTCTTTGCTTGATCTTTGTAAATTTTTGCATTCTCATATGCCCGGTTCCTGAATTCCTCTAGCTCATGGAGTTGGAGAGTTCTCGACTCTCCTGCTTTGGTGAGGTCTAGGTTAAGGACTTTTGATGCCCATAATGCCTTGTGTAACACCCCACTTCCCAAATTAAATAAAATATAAACATTATAAATAAACATCAGAGTTTTCACCAAAATAGTGGGATATCACATCACCAAATTTTTATAAAAATACTTTATTAATTATTCTCAAAAATAATACAGCGGAAAACATTATTCCAACATTCTCGGCCATCCGCCAAATTTCATAAAATCTTTATTATTATAATTCACAAAAAAAGTGATACGTCACAGGATTACAACAAGTTTGACATAAAACAATTAAAACACCCATATCCCGTGTTACGTATTAGAGCATCCTAGACTCGACTGGCACACCACCACCCAAGCTATCTAAGTACCTGGATTATCTGTACTTCCGGAGAAGCACAGACACAACAACAACCAAGGGGTGAGAAAACATGATAAAAAATATATTGGTAATGTAATACATGTAAACAAGGTAGTAAAACACACCAACACACCAATATTCACCCCAACAACTCCATATAACGAACCTACTGTTCAAATTACAATATAACATATTATAATGCAAATATGCAACTCAACACCATGCATGCGGTACCGACTCATTGGTTCATTCAATCGAACCTGGATAGATCACTTACGCTCCTCCTGAGACATGATCTATCCCCCACCATTCTCCACAAAGGAGTACGGATGAATCACTTACGCTCCTCCTGAGACATGATTCATCCCACCAAAACACCATGATATGCACACACCAATGCATAACTATCATATTTAGGCACACTAAGTGCACACGATCCTCCTGATCATATCATCATACATCAATGCATATATGTGTAGATATATTACACCAACACCATATAAATCAATCAGATAGTAAACAAATTCTTACTATAACACCATATATAACCACATCCCAACACCCGGGAACACACGATCCTACTGATCACTACATACATATACGTTAACTAATTGTCCACCAACAATATTAAGGGAAATGAGTACTATCACCCAGTACACAGGTTAGATCCCATACTCATCATCCTTACAATGCATCAAGGCCAGAAAGATCACCCCAGACCAATGCTCAAGGCCAAACATCACCAAAGTCACATTCTGGTTCTGCTACGCTCGCTGGCATTCGCTAGGCGAAGCTTCGCCAACACTCGCCAGGCGAAGCCCAACGAATGCTGCGATTCACCAACTTCCCCACAGTTCTGCAGTACTATTCTAGGCCAAATCAAACTTATCATCTCAACTCAAATTCTCAGCCTACTCTAGTACCAACCTTGTACATTACCGTAACTAAATCGGTTCCTAAATCTTATTCCCAAAGTCATCGCTTAAACATTCTACCGATGCCTTAAAAGGTCACACAGAATCTCCCTAAAAACCTTAAACCAGCCTATACGCCAAATTAACCAAAAACAACAATTCATCAACATTGACCTATACTCCATCGCTATCAATTACTAGTTATCATCAAACACAAACACACCATTATACTTACCAATTATCATATACTTCCTACTCTAGAACCAACATTACGGTACATTACCTACACTTCAGAGTTACTCTGAATCTCACCAAGGTCCTAACCAGAGTCACTAACAACATCACAGGGAACAACACATAATTTTCCCAAATTTATAATCATGGTCATTACCAACGCTACAATAACAACACAAAATCTCACAAAAACTCTATTCATAGTTACTATCAACACTGCAGTAACAACATATAATCTCACTAATATCACCATAATATATATATACCAAATTCACCAATAACAATCAACAATTCATCAATATCAAGCATCAATTTATCATTAGCAACAACAATAACAAGCATGCCAATATAAAACTTCATAGATCGACATTTTCCTACGGGGTTAAGGAATCCCTCTACCCTATACATGTATATATACCATCCCAATCAAGTTTCTCCCCCCTTACCTGGATAATTATTCTGATCGGTGATAAATTCCTCCAAGATTCTTCATCCCTAGCCTTTTCCCTTTCTCTTTGTTCTTCGCTCTTCTCTATTCTCCCAATTTCCCTTCTCACGGTTTCTATCGTGCCTTTTCATATTTCCATTCTAACTTCCCCATAACCCTTCCACTTCTTATTTTACTTATTCCAACCACTAATATTCCCAATAATAATTCTAATAATAATTATAATAATAATAATAATAATAATAATAATAATAATAATAATAATAATAATATAATACTATTGTAATATTATAGTAATATTCAACATAATAATAATAATAGTAATACACCCAACAATAATTATAATTATAATAATAATAATACTAATGATAATAATAACAATTATATTAATACTAATAATAAAATAATATTAATAATAATAATCTTAATATTAATAATACTAATATAATATTACTAATATTAATAATACTAATCATAATAATACTAATAATAATAATAATAATAATATTATTATTATTATTATTATCTCACCAAAATAATAATAATAATAATAATAATAATAATAATAATATTATTATTATCTCACCAAAATAATAATAATAATAATAATAATAATAATAGTAATAATATTATTATCTCACCAAAATGATAATAATATTAATAATACTAATAAATATAATAATATATAATAATAATAATACCCCCACCAATATTACTATTATTCATTATATTATCATATTCACACCAAAAATCATAATAATATAATAACTATATTAATAATAATATTATATTCTCCATATTAATAATATTACTACAAATATTAATAATAATCATAAATATAATAATAATAATAATAATAATAATAATAATAATAATAATAATAATAATAATAATAATAATACCACCACCAATATTACTATTATTTCTTATATTATTATAAACTCACTAAATTACCACCAATGATCCTCCCATCTCAGGGACACCCACCAAACATCATCAAATACGCCCTACCAAAGGGCACATCAACATATAATATTTAAAATAACAATAAAATGACTAAATAATTAAAATGGGTGTTACAACTCTCCCCCACTTTAATTATTTTCGTCCTCGAAAATTACCTGATGGAAATAATTCCGGATACGCTCCCCGCATCCTTTATTCCAATTCTCAGGTCACACTGCCTTCTGCAGCACCTCCCCATACTACTTTCACCAAAGATATCTCCTCCCTTCGGAGTTGTTCCTCGCTCGCCAAAATGAACTAGCAATGCCTCAACAATCGGAATATTTTTCACTTGTACATCATCCACCTGGTTCAATGTACTTTCTCGACTAAGACACATGAAACATATCATGCCAATTCACAGCGACAACGGAAAAACAGTCTAACATGTTACTCCTCCCATGCCTCCGCTGCGCCACTCTGATACAACTACAGAACACGGTGCGAACTTCTGAGATTTCGAAGCTCGACCAACACCAGTCACCGGCGTGACTCTCAAAACACATATTGCCTCGGATCCTCTCGATCTTTTCAGCCATCTCAAGCATAATTTTCAAGTCTGAGTATAACACTCTCACTCGATTTATTTCAACACAGGAGAGTCCTACACTCCCTATCTCACCAAGCCACATATAGTGCCATTCCGACACTAGGATGGTAACCGTTATTATAGGTAACTCAATCAACGATAATTAATCATCCCACGCTCCACCTTGATCCGACACCCAAACTCTCACCAATTCTCTACAGACTCAATAGTCCTCTCTGACTGACCATCAGTTTGCGGATGGTAGGTCGAACTCAGCTTCAACTTAGTACCTGAAGCTTCCTGTAAGCCCCTCCAAAATCTCAATATAAACCTCAAATTTCAATCTGACACAATATTCGTCAGTATCTCATCCAACTTCACCACTTTCTCAATATGCATCTCGTATATCCTCAACACGGAATAGTTAATCCACTCCTAACAATTAAAATTAAAATTATGTCTTTACAAATTCTTTGGAAATCTCAACACCAATTTCGTGAAAATACTACCTGATTTCCACTCTGGAATATTTAACGACTGCCTTAGACTCAACAGTCTCTGATGTTCACTCTTCGAATTCCTACAATTCTAACCAGCATATTCCACCTCGACTACTCCTCCCCTTATCCATGGTCTCCAAAACAATCTACTCAAATTCGGTTACTTCTTCATAGCACCGGGATGGATACTCCATCTACCTCAATGTATTTCTTCACGAGTACTCCTACTCCCCTCAACAACATCTGGTACACATACCCTATCATAACACATCATGGTACTATTTCCACAAACCCGACAATCCACTCTTCAACTCTAATTTATCAATTTCAACTAATTCACTACTCAACCCAGGTTTCTGACTTTCTCGATTCCGCTCAAGGATATCACTAGTCAGATCTTAATAATAAAAGCTTAACTCCATAAGAAGTCTCCTTACTCACAAAACTCATATTATGAAATTGCTCAATTAGTTCTAACTCTTTTCACCATCATCTTCGGTATATGCAAATATTTCTAACTCACTGCATCATCTACCATGTCCGCTTTACCCGAATGGTAATTCAACTCGAAGTCGTACTCTTTTCGAAGTCCCAATTATTTCCTATGCCTCATATTCGTCTTATTCAAATTAAACAAACACCTTAAACTCTTAAGATCACCAAACATCTCCGATCTCAGTCTGAACTTTTGAAGACTCCGACTCCGGTACAATCACAATAGTAACCAACTCTAAATCACTGGTCGGATGATTTCTCTTATACACTTCAAGTTGCCTTTTGCATAATTGAAACTCGTTGAAGTTGTCTTTAGCACATCCCCTAATTATATCAACAAGCATCACCAACACCACAATTAGTTCTATCGGATTCGGCAGAACTTTCCTTACGGAAGTATATCACCGCTCTTTTTCCAACACTGATAACTCCAGTTCCTTATGCTCAACATAATCCTCTATACTCTTCGAATACCTTAAAATATCATTTATTAACACAACCATTGCCTTATATAAATAATTAAAGAAGATCCCATGCCAAGTGGACAAACAAGTTATGAGTTATAGCGGGAACACATACCATACCGTCCGTCCTTACCACAACATTCAAACACACTTCATCAATAAATAGCTTAAATCTATGTCAATACTTCACCATCTCATAGATAATTTGAATAGCTTTCCAACGCTTTGAACCGCGCGTCATTCCGAGTTACGGTTCTCCCGTTACGGAAAAACACCAGAATAACATTTTCTGCCCAGGACCCCTTCGCCAGGCGAACACCGCAGCGAATATGGACGTTCCCCAGTATGCTCGCCAGGCGAACATGACAGTCCCAAAATCCTCTTTTCGACCGTTACCCGACTTCCGAGTGTCCGATTTCGATTCCGTAAAAAGCTGCGATCTCGGAATTTAACGTACAACAACAATTTTATACTTAGGAAGCCATCCAACACATTTTAAATCTATGGATAATTTAAAACTCAATTACTTCCAATCTCAACAGCAGATCTTTGAGCCTCCTAATACGATAGAATTTTTGACCTTCGTCCCATCCACCACAAGAACTCTACTCGAGATCACATGACCAAGGGACTCACATCCCTCGATCAATTGTTCCATCAAATCATTAACTCTTGGAAGCGAACACCTATCCTTGATAGTCACCCTGTTCACTTATCTATAGTTCACCCAAAGCTTCACAAAACCTTCTATCTGTCTAACCAACAAAATTGGTGCACATTACGGTAGCACACTCAAACAAAAGAACCTCTCTCCTAGAAGGTCTTCAATTTGACTCTTCAACTTCTCCAATCCCAACGAAAACACACCATATGGAGTCACTAATATCGGACTCGTTCCAACAACAAAGTCAACGTGTGAGCTTTACTTCACACTCCGATAGTAAATCACCTACCTCATCCGGAAACCTCCGGCAATCGCAAATAATTGACAAATCCCAAATTTTCTCACTTTCCTTCTCATTCCAAGTTTCAGTCAAAATAGACACTTCAACACCGTCTTACGCCAAATTCCTCAAAATAATCCCTTAAGCACTTAGCTTAACTCAAGACTATTCACTGCTCACGCCACCCAAGCTTGCAAGACGCGTCTATCCCATCCAACACAATCTCGTCCAGTATTAACAAGAGATTAAGGGTGATCAGTTCCTCAATTTGTTAATAGACCACCGAAATCATGATGGGGTACAAACCATCTTTACCAACTATTATATCATTCCTCAACACCAAAAGCCACCAAATTGTAGCTTTCCGGAGAAATACAACTTCTCCCCCACTGGAATCATTCCACTTCTACCGACAAACTTAACCAACAACATGTATCGACAGTGTTTTTACGCACATGTCGCATACCAGGGAACAACAATACTAGACAACATTGGCCGGACGGACCGACCTGCTCTGATACCAATTGTAACACCCCACTTCCCAAATTAAATAAAATATAAACATTATAAATAAACATCAGAGTTTTCACCAAAATAGTGGGATATCACATCACCAAATTTTTATAAAAATACTTTATTAATTATTCTCAAAAATAATACAGCGGAAAACATTATTCCAACATTCTCGGCCATCCGCCAAATTTCATAAAATCTTTATTATTATAATTCACAAAAAAAGTGATACGTCACAGGATTACAACAAGTTTGACATAAAACAATTAAAACACCCATATCCCGTGTTACGTATTAGAGCATCCTAGACTCGACTGGCACACCACCACCCAAGCTATCTAAGTACCTGGATTATCTGTACTTCCGGAGAAGCACAGACACAACAACAACCAAGGGGTGAGAAAACATGATAAAAAATATATTGGTAATGTAATACATGTAAACAAGGTAGTAAAACACACCAACACACCAATATTCACCCCAACAACTCCATATAACGAACCTACTGTTCAAATTACAATATAACATATTATAATGCAAATATGCAACTCAACACCATGCATGCGGTACCGACTCATTGGTTCATTCAATCGAACCTGGATAGATCACTTACGCTCCTCCTGAGACATGATCTATCCCCCACCATTCTCCACAAAGGAGTACGGATGAATCACTTACGCTCCTCCTGAGACATGATTCATCCCACCAAAACACCATGATATGCACACACCAATGCATAACTATCATATTTAGGCACACTAAGTGCACACGATCCTCCTGATCATATCATCATACATCAATGCATATATGTGTAGATATATTACACCAACACCATATAAATCAATCAGATAGTAAACAAATTCTTACTATAACACCATATATAACCACATCCCAACACCCGGGAACACACGATCCTACTGATCACTACATACATATACGTTAACTAATTGTCCACCAACAATATTAAGGGAAATGAGTACTATCACCCAGTACACAGGTTAGATCCCATACTCATCATCCTTACAATGCATCAAGGCCAGAAAGATCACCCCAGACCAATGCTCAAGGCCAAACATCACCAAAGTCACATTCTGGTTCTGCTACGCTCGCTGGCATTCGCTAGGCGAAGCTTCGCCAACACTCGCCAGGCGAAGCCCAACGAATGCTGCGATTCACCAACTTCCCCACAGTTCTGCAGTACTATTCTAGGCCAAATCAAACTTATCATCTCAACTCAAATTCTCAGCCTACTCTAGTACCAACCTTGTACATTACCGTAACTAAATCGGTTCCTAAATCTTATTCCCAAAGTCATCGCTTAAACATTCTACCGATGCCTTAAAAGGTCACACAGAATCTCCCTAAAAACCTTAAACCAGCCTATACGCCAAATTAACCAAAAACAACAATTCATCAACATTGACCTATACTCCATCGCTATCAATTACTAGTTATCATCAAACACAAACACACCATTATACTTACCAATTATCATATACTTCCTACTCTAGAACCAACATTACGGTACATTACCTACACTTCAGAGTTACTCTGAATCTCACCAAGGTCCTAACCAGAGTCACTAACAACATCACAGGGAACAACACATAATTTTCCCAAATTTATAATCATGGTCATTACCAACGCTACAATAACAACACAAAATCTCACAAAAACTCTATTCATAGTTACTATCAACACTGCAGTAACAACATATAATCTCACTAATATCACCATAATATATATATACCAAATTCACCAATAACAATCAACAATTCATCAATATCAAGCATCAATTTATCATTAGCAACAACAATAACAAGCATGCCAATATAAAACTTCATAGATCGACATTTTCCTACGGGGTTAAGGAATCCCTCTACCCTATACATGTATATATACCATCCCAATCAAGTTTCTCCCCCCTTACCTGGATAATTATTCTGATCGGTGATAAATTCCTCCAAGATTCTTCATCCCTAGCCTTTTCCCTTTCTCTTTGTTCTTCGCTCTTCTCTATTCTCCCAATTTCCCTTCTCACGGTTTCTATCGTGCCTTTTCATATTTCCATTCTAACTTCCCCATAACCCTTCCACTTCTTATTTTACTTATTCCAACCACTAATATTCCCAATAATAATTCTAATAATAATAATAATAATAATAATAATAATAATAATAATAATAATAATAATAATAATATAATACTATTGTAATATTATAGTAATATTCAACATAATAATAATAATAGTAATACACCCAACAATAATTATAATTATAATAATAATAATACTAATGATAATAATAACAATTATATTAATACTAATAATAAAATAATATTAATAATAATAATCTTAATATTAATAATACTAATATAATATTACTAATATTAATAATACTAATCATAATAATACTAATAATAATAATAATAATAATAATAATAATATTATTATTATCTCACCAAAATAATAATAATAATAATAATAATAATAATATTATTATTATCTCACCAAAATAATAATAATAATAATAATAATAATAATAATAGTAATAATATTATTATCTCACCAAAATGATAATAATATTAATAATACTAATAAATATAATAATATATAATAATAATAATACCCCCACCAATATTACTATTATTCATTATATTATCATATTCACACCAAAAATCATAATAATATAATAACTATATTAATAATAATATTATATTCTCCATATTAATAATATTACTACAAATATTAATAATAATCATAAATATAATAATAATAATAATAATAATAATAATAATAATAATAATAATAATAATAATAATAATAATAATAATAATAATAATAATAATAATAATACCACCACCAATATTACTATTATTTCTTATATTATTATAAACTCACTAAATTACCACCAATGATCCTCCCATCTCAGGGACACCCACCAAACATCATCAAATACGCCCTACCAAAGGGCACATCAACATATAATATTTAAAATAACAATAAAATGACTAAATAATTAAAATGGGTGTTACACCTTGTGTTCTAACTCTAGAGGCAGATGGCAAGCTTTACTATAGACCAGTTGGTAAGGGGACATACCAATGGGTGTTTTGTATGCAGTGCGATACGTCCAGAGAGCGTCGTCCAGCTTTACTGCCCAGTCCTTACGGGATGCATGCACTGTTTTCTCTAGTATCTGTTTGAGTTGTCGATTTGACACCTCGGCTTGCCCGTTGGTTTGAGGATGGTACGGAGTAGATATTTTGTGCTTCACATTATACTTAAGGAGTAACTTTTCCATGAGATGATTTAGGAAGTGAGTTCCTTCATCACTTATAAGGGCCCTTGGTACTCCAAACCGCGAAAATATGTTCTCCTTCAGAAACCTGACCACTACTTTAGCATCATTTGTTGGTAGTGCCACTGCTTCTACCCACTTCGAAACATAGTCAACTGCCACCAGTATATAGTGTTTTCCAAATGATGGTGGGAATTGTCCCATAAAGTCAATCCCCCAAACATCAAACAACTCTACTTCTAACATGGAATTTTGCGGCATCTGGTTTCTTTTCGAGATATTTCCAGTCCGTTGACATCTGTCGCATTCCTTAACTACGTTCTGGGCATCCTTGAACAAAGACGGCCAATACAACCCCGATTGGAGGACTTTGGCTGCGGTGAGGTCGCCACTGAAATGCCCTCCATAATCTGAATTATGACATGCTTCGAGCACCTTCCTTTGCTCGTTTTCCGGAACACATCGTCTGATCAGTCCATCCACCCTTTTCTTGTAAAGAAACGGGTCATCCCATAAGTAAAACCTGCAATCATGAACAAACTTTTTCCGTTTTTTAGAATCAAAATCGTCGGGTATGAGACCCCCGACTAAATAGTTGGCGTAATCCCCAAACCAAGGAACACCATGAATAACTAGGATGTGTTCATCAGCAAACTCATCCTTTATCGGATGCTTTTCCTTGTTTTCTTTAATCGGTGACATTCGCGAGAGGTGATCAGCTACAGTATTTTCACATCCTCTCTTATCCCGAATCTCCACATCGAATTCTTGGAGAAGAAGGATCCATCTCAGCAGCCTGGGCTTCGACTCCTGTTTATCAAAAAGATATTTTAACGCAGCATGGTCAGTATAAACAATCACTTTAGAACCCAACAGATATTGCCTAAATTTGTCAAAGGCATACACCACCGCTAGCAACTCCTTCTCGGTAGTTGCATAATTCATCTGTGCCGGGTTCAAAACGTGACTCGCATAGTAAATAACATGCAAAAGCTTCTCTTTCCGCTGCCCCAATACAGCCCCTACTGCGATGTCACTGGCGTCACACATGATCTCAAACGGCAGCGACCAATCTGGGGCTATCACAATTGGTGCTGACACTAACTTATTCTTCAGGTTTTCGAATGCGTCAGCACATTCCTTATTGAACACAAACGCCGTGTCCTTGACTAACAAGGACGTCAACGGTTTAGCTATCTTGGAGAAGTCTCTTATGAACCTGCGGTAGAACCCTGCGTGACCCAAGAAGCTTCGGATACCTTTCTCGTTCACGGGTGGTGGTAACTTGGATATTACTTCCACTTTTGCTTGATCGACTTCGATCCCTTTGTGTGAGATTTTGTGACCAAGGACAATGCCCCCTCTTACCATGAAATGACATTTTTCCCAATTTAGGACCAAGTTACTTTCCTGACATCTCTGCAAAACAAGTGACAGGTTAGTTAAACAATTATCAAATGATGACCCAAAAATCGAAAAATCATCCATGAAGACTTCCATATGTTTCTCAAGCATATCCGCAAAAATAGAAGTCATGCATCTTTGAAATGTGGCTGGGGCATTACATAACCCGAATGGCATCCTCCTATAAGCAAAAACTCCGTACGGGCATGTGAAAGCTGTCTTCTCTTGATCCTCAGGCGCAACCGCGATTTGGTTGTATCCGGAGTATCCATCTAGAAAGCAATAGTAATCATGACCAGCCAATCTTTCTAGCATCTGATCAATAAAGGGCAACGAAAAGTGATCTTTTCTGGTGGCTAAATTAAGTCTCCTATAATCAATGCATACCCTCCAACCAGTGACTGTACGCGTAGGAATCAACTCATTCTTGTCATTAGTCACCACAGTTGTACCTCCTTTCTTGGGCACCACGTGAACAAGGCTCACCCATGAACTGTCCGATATAGGATAGATAAGTCCAGCATCCAATAATTTCACCACTTCCTTTCTTACGACTTCCTTCATAACGGGGTTCAGTCTTCTCTGGGGCTGCACAACCGGTTTTTGGTCCTTCTCCATAAGGATTTTGTGCATGCAAACTGTAGGACTTATGCCCTTTAGGTCTTCGATTTTCCAACCAATAGCACTCTTAAATTTTTTAAGAACCCCAATCAGTGGTTTCTCTTGGACACTTTTCAAACTAGAGCTGATAATGGCGGGACACTTTTCCTCGGTGTCTAGAAAAACATATTTGAGATTTTCCGGCAGTTGTTTCAATTCCGAACCTTTAGGCTTTTCGTCATTACCTTCCAGCGCTATAGGTTACCGTAAGTCCTTCCATCGGTGTGGTCGGGATCCCCTTTGGAATGGTCGAGTTTCCAACATTTCAACTACCTCCCTGTCATTCTCATCCACTTCTTTATCTTCCTTAAATATTGACATGCTTAACACTCTCTCCAGGGGCAGTTGGGTCACACTCTCCAAATGTTCGCTCTCTACGACTTGTTCTAGCACTTGTATGTTGCTACTGGTGCCACGATCCTGTTTATGCTTTATGGTGTTACTAACATCAATTTTTAACTCCTCGTCATATACCTTCAAGGTCAGGGTGCCGCCTTCCATATCTATCATGACTCTCCCGGTTTCCAAGAATGGTCGGCCCAAAATTAACGGCATTTCTTCATCTTCCGGCATCTCTAGGATCACAAAATCCACCGGAAACACAAATTTATCTACCTTAACTAGAACATCTTGAACCACTCCATACGGCCGCTTAACTGAATGATCAGCAAACTGGAGAGTCATCTGAGTGTCTTGAACCGCACCGATATCCAACTTTTTGTAGATGGACAATGGCATGAGGCTAATACTTGCTCCCAAATCAATTAAAGCTCTGTTGAATGACCTATCGCCAATAGTGCATGGGATAGTTACAGCTCCACTGTCTTTCTTCTTGACCGGAATCTTCAGACCCTGCAAAATAGCACTACAAGTTTCTGTTAGAATAACAGGTTCGGACTCACTAGTCCGCTTCTTGGCAATGATGTCCTTCATGAATTTTGCATAGGTGGGCATTTGTTCTAGTGCCTCCAACAACGAAATGTTCAGCTCCAACTTTTTAAACAGCTCAAGGAACTTCTCAAAATTCTTCTCTTGCTGTCCTTTCTTTTTATTTCTTGAGGGGTATGGAAGCTTGATCACCGGTTTCGGTTCTACCACTTTTTCTTTAGTTACCGGTACCGGTGTCACCACTTCTTCCTCAACTATTTCATTTTCTTTAATTTCCAGGTCAACTTCAATCATCTGATCATTTAGTTCCGTTTCCTCTTCTTCTACTTCCTTGGATTTTCCACTTCTTGTTACTACCGCCTTAACTTGGTGGTGATCCTTCGGATTTGATACTGTGGCACTTGGAAGTGTACCCGGCGCTTGCAAACTCGCTAGCTGTTGAGCAATTTGACTCATTTGTACTTCAAGATTTTTTATGGATGCTCCAGCATTCCTGAAGTTACTCCTTGTCTCTTCTTGAAATTGAGAACTTTGGGCGGCCATTTTCTCAATGGCTACTTCCCAATCAGCTTTTCGAGGCGCTTGTTGTTGATATTGAGGTTGGTACGATGTCTGCTGGTACTGTTGTTGCTGAGGTTGATACGGTTGTTGGCCTTGAACAGGTTTTTGTACATTTCCTTGTTGATCTTTCCATGAAAAATTTGGGTGATTTTTCCAACCAGGATTATATGTGTTGGCGTAGGGATTGTTCTGCCTCAACATATTAATCTGTTCCACTTGCTCTTGAGTTGCTACACAATGCACTGTAAAGTGTGGTCCACCGCATATTTCACAAGGTGCTGCTTGAACTGGTTCAACCTGTGCCACTGTCTGAGTTTCAACATTCATTTTCTTTAACCTTCTCTCTACCTCAGCGGTGATCTGATCCTCCATTTTAACAACCTGGTCTGCCAGCTTCAGATCAATCTTACCTTCCGGTTGGTTTACCGTGCGATCATACAACTCAAGGTGCTCGTTAGCGGCAATTGCTTCTATGATCCTTTTGATACCTGTGGCCGTTGAGAAGTTGGTTGAGCCACCGACAGCAGTGTCTATGAGCTATTTCATTTTGAGTCGTAATCCATTCACAAAGTTTTGCATCTGCTCAGTGGCATCCATGTTATGAGTAGGACATGTTGTAAGACACCTCTTAAACCGCTTATATGCATCCCCTAAAGATTCTCCTTCTTTTTGCTTGAAGTTGACAATGTCATATCTTTTTCGGATGAACACTGAGGCAGGGAAATACTTATTCAGGAACGCAGTTTCCATCTCTTGCCATGTTGTGATACTCCCAGCGGGAAGCGAGTAAAACCATTCTTCCGCATCATCAGTGAGTGTGAACGGGAACATAACCAATCTCTTGGCCTCTTCGGAATGTCCTTCTATCTTCAGCGAGGTGGTGGTCGTAAGGAATCTCTGAAGATGTTTATTTGCATCTTCGTTGATTCTTCCGACGAACGGCTTGCTCTCCAACTGATGGATGGTGGAAGGGTGTAGCTGAAAATGCGCAACATTCACCGGTTGATTCACAATGGTCATCCGGTTTGGTTGAGCATTGGCCCCTCCATAGTCTCCTAGCAGTCTTTCAGGATGAGGTGGATTTCCAGCCATTTGAACAGTTTCAGGTGTTGTCTCTCTCTTCGGAGTCGCTCTGCACAGATATAATTTCCTCTATTTCTTCCAGTCTTTTAACTTTAGCTATTCTCTATCTTTCGTGTAACGCTCGTTCTGGTTCTGTATCAAAAGAATATTTAGCTGAGGCCTGACCTCGCATACACAATTAGACAAGCGTTAGATAATACAAGCGGAGAAATATTATGCAGTAAATAATAAAATTTTAGTCGCAGAGGAACAAAATTTCTTTTGAATTCTAAAAACAATGTTAATTTGGCAGTCCCCGACAACGGCTCCAAAAACTTGATCGGGAAAATAGCAAGTGTACTATTTTTACCAATTGTAGTAATAAGGGAAAAGTCCCAAGTATCGATCTCGAGGACTGCGTAGTAATTAACAGAATTTTTAGAATTCAAATGAACAAAAGATCTAGTGGTTTGTTTGGTAGCAGAGTAATATAACACGTAAATAAAGACTTATAAATCAATCTAAGAACAGTGTTAGGGGAGTGGATACGATGCGAGTAAAGACCATATATGATTATCCTGCTATAATAGTTATTAACCTTAATTCATCAGTTGGCCAATTTAGTTTTCTTAATTCCTTAATGAAAACCCTTTGATGAGTTTCATGTACACTAATTCCTCAGTGTCATGAAAAGCATCAAGTAATAGTTCAGACCATAAAATACGTGATACGGGATATCCTCATTCCTAAGCAATATCGACCGTGAGCCTATTTTGCAAAAGTGTAAGGTTACCTTTTCAGACTAAAACCTAAGCATAATTCTAATTCTACTTTCCAATATGAATACGCATTAAGATTGATGCAAAATAAAAGATATAAGGTGAATAACATAGTTCTAATAGAATAATCAAATAAAAGTCATTACATTGCAACTTAGGACCATCCCCTAACAACTTGGGGTTTAGCTGCTCATGTTCTTTGTAAACATAAAAGCAATTAGAAATGAAAAGGAGAAGATCATTACAATGCGAGTTGAAATCCTTGGATCATCAATTGCTTCCGCTTTTGATCGGTCCTTTGTTTTCCAGCCGAACTCTCCTTTCAATTATCAATCCTAATATCAGTTCAAAAGTGTCCCCTACTTTCTAAAAAGTGACTCTTATATCTAAATTCAAATTACATCGCGAAATGTCTCAAATGCCCTTCGAAATAGGTCTGACAGCAAAAAATCAGAAAATATAACAATTTCACTCTCAGTGGCCCTGACACGGGTCGTGTTGTGCAACACGGGTGGCCGTGTCAGGCTGCTGACTCCTTCAGGGCGCGTTTCCATCTCCAAGGGCTGCAACACGGGCCGTGTTGCATGACACGGGCACCCGTGTTGTACGTCTGATTCCCCTTTTCTTCTACTTTGGTCTACCCGTGTCTGCCAACCGTGTCCTCCATGACACGGGCCGTGTTGTGCAACACAGGTACCCGTGTTGTAGCTCTGGCTTCCCTTTTTCGACTTTTCTTTTCCTCCGAAAGCGGTGCGACTGTCATGCTATCCATTCCTGCCAAAAACACACTAAAAGAAACCGAATCAAACACACCAGCGGCAAAAGTAATACAAACTTAAAAATAAGACTTGAAGACAAACAACTACGAGTAATTCAGATAATAACAACTAAAGCTTCGAAAACAGATAAAAACGTTGCGAAATTAACAACAAACAACATTTGAAAACACAAGTGAAATCCACCGATCATGGACATAACCTTTGAAAGCTCAAAGTTTATAGTCAAACTCTCAAGAAGACTTCCTGGAAAAAGGACTAAGCCATCTTCGGCCAAACCTGTATAAATCTCTGATGCAATCTCTCTAACCATATCCTTTTAATTTCTTCCATTTACTTTCATTATTTATTTCCGCTGCAATTCAATCAAATGAGATTACTAACATGATCTTATTCAAGAAAGGTATAAAATTAATCACGAAATTAATGCCCAATAGAAAATATTTGATATAGAGTTGTTGTAAGTCATTAATGTGCTTTCCTAACTCCTTGGTTAATAGATTAACCATTCTCCAACCGATTGGATTAATGTTCAATTCAGTTGGTTGACTTTGAAAAGTTTTGCCAACCGATTAACACAAGTTACCGATCGATTGATTTGTTCAGAAAATTGCTTGGACACTTTTTTAATAACCTGGCTTGGCTTAGAAAATAATATTTAAGATAAACATATTTGAAAAAGATATTTTAGTGTGTATGTATGTGTGTGTGAGAGAGAGAGTTGTATTAGTACTTCAAAGTTACTTTCTTACTGTTACAACATTTGGGTCACTCAGATAAACAAATAGACATGACCTGGTGATCTTTTAAACTTTATCTTAGGCATCAAGATCCTTTGCTAGATTGCTTCTGATCATATAAGAACTTTAATCTCGAGTCTTCTTTTGTTGATAAGGCATGTGATATTTCTATCGTTATATTACCATCATCAAGGTTGAAAGTTATTTCCACTAACTTTAGTCATCATCGTCGTCATCAAAACTTCAGATAGATCTTCTGTGGGATTTTTAGCTATATACTTGTAAGCACATAGATCCATATTGTCCCCTTTTTTATGATGACAATGCATCTCCCAGGGAGGTGGAAAGAGAGATAACAACTATATGTTTAGAGTGATTAAACTCCCCCTCAATTAAGTAGAGAGTATACACTACTCCCCCCTGAGAGTATACTTCTCCCCTTTGTCAAAATACAAAAGATAGATAAATTTGTGCAATGCTATAAGTAGAGTATGCAAACATAATCACATAGATCAACATAGGCACATATATAACATGCATGTATGAGTCTCGAATAATTTGTTGAAGTTTCTGACTGTAATAATTAAGTTGTTTCAGGTTATCCCTATTGGGCCTGATTTATGTTTCCGACCCAGTTGAGTGTGTAATGTAAACCTTATTTTGTTTATAAGGTTTGCAGCTGTACTACTGTCACTTAACTTTCTTTTTACAAATTTCATTGTGTTTTGTACGATTTTCATGGAAAACTATTCCCAAGGCAAATCCTGCTGCTTATGGGTTCCATCACTTTGAGGTTATTATAATATCAATTTAGTTCAATTTTTGTTCAATTCTTTTCTATGAAATCATTTGCTTAATTTGATTGCAATCGTTTGCTTAATTGAATTGTGTTCATAGGATAGAATTGATTAAATTTGATTGTATGCACGTTCTTAAATTTAATTGCGTGTTATCGTTTGCTTTATTCATTAACTCGTTTGCATAATTTGTATGACTTTGATAAGCGCTTGTCTGATTAATATCATAATCAAATAAGATTGAAGCCGGTTAGAGATTGGTGTTATAATAGATGATGATAAGTCGAAATTCGAATCAGTAGGATTAGCCGTTTTAGCTTAATTGATAATCACTTTTTTTAATCACTTTTTTTCTCTTATTTTATAAATCAAAACTTAAAACCCCCATAACCTTTTCTTTAGTTGGTTGAAATAATACAAGAATCTTTGTGAGAACAATACTCGAGTTGTCATTACCGCTAACAATTTTTTTTAAAAATTACTCGTTTTTGATCCGTGTGCGACATCAGATCAATTTCCTTTTGTTTTTTTTGCCTTGGAATGCACTTTTAAATGTGCTTTTCCTGTTTAAATTCATTGGACTTAGGGTGTAGATGAAGTTGGATAAACATTCACTAATTCAAATCTATCTTTAAAGTGAATTATTCAATTCATTTTAGGTGCTTTGAGTTAATGATATGTTAAGTGCTTTAATCCATCAAGATGAATGGATGAACTTAAATTAATCAATTTCTTACACTCACAAGTTTCCCCGCAACAGATTGATGTTGTTTACTATTAATTGATGTAATTTTCGTGTACAATTGCATGTCGTTACATGTTGCATTTTATCAAGTGATGCTGGAAAAGTGCTTTTCAAAACTGATTTTCTGCTTTTTTTGCAGGTGTAATCGGTTACCACCTATGGAGTAACGAGTTACACCCTCTACTGCACACCCATAACTGCTTTTGTTCATGGTGTAACCGGTTACACCTGCATGATTTGTGTTTTTGGCTTATTTCTAGGGTTGTTTTGGTTCATCTTCTTTTCCTTTCTTCATTAATTGATATGGTGATTATTTGTGGATGTTTCTTGAGCTTCTTACCTCCATGTACCATGTTTAGATGTATTCATGATCCATTTTCTTGGTTAAACTTGTAATTATTCAATTACATGCTTGGGTTAAACTTTATCAATTGCATGTTAATGTTTGTCTAAGTGTTGATCCATGTTGATGCATGATTATGATGATATTTGCTTAATCTTGTGGATGCATGTTCATATGGCTTTGATTTTGTGGATGCATGCTTACTTGTTCAACGTTGTTGATAATGATTGTGATGCATGTTCGTACTTGCGTGCTTGATCTTGTTAATTGCATGTTCATATCATTTATCCTCAATAATTGATGTTTTTAGATTCTTATTGTGCATGAGTTGATTGAATGTATGATATTCAGATGTTGGTTTTCACTGATGTGAATATGTGCTGTTAAATGCTTTTCTGTTGCATGAGTATAATGTTGTCTTAAATCTGATGCGCTGTTAACTGCCGTTGTTGCTTGTGCTGAATATACCGATGTGTTTGCTGAAATACGCTGTCGTATGCTACTATTTTTGCTTATTTGATTGTTCTTGCTTGTTTGCTTGCATGTTCCCTTAGGGCTTCTTAGTCCAACTTAATTTTTGATTAAGATTGGAGTAGGATAGACATTAGGGTGGTAATCAAAGCATGACAACACTAGGATATATTTTCCCTTTATCTTCGACCATAGGTCCATCTTTCATGATCACATTAGAATATAAATTCCCTTTCATCTCAACTTTAGGACCACTTTGCATGACAACATTTAGGATAAAGTTTTCCCCTATATTTTTCTTTTCTTTTTGCATCTCTTAAAACAAAAAACTCTTTTCTTGCATCAACATCAAAATACTTAATAAATACGATGCGTATGGCACGTTATGAGTCTTAAGTACATGGGAAAAGATGAGCGAGAGTCTTTTCTTACCTCATCTTAGAGTATTTTTACACGATACGTTTGGATCGTTTGTACAAAGTGCTTGCTCCTATTGTCATAGACTTTAGTATAATACGCGTCTCAAATTCTTTACAAAATTAACAAAAACCCTCAACAAATCCAAATCATTTTCCTTCGGGGTTTTCTTTAAAACTTTTCAGAAAGGGCATGTTACGTTCATTCCACGACAAACAGGCTAAAGCGTAAGTCTCCTCACATGCGCGCAGCGAAACCTAGTGGTTAGAATGTGAACGCTAACATCGTCCATAAAAAACACTAAACAGAGCAAACTTTTTCAACAAGAACTACAAAGTTTTGATTCCCTTTGGGATACGTAGGCGCTGAATTGTAAAGTTCGGACGAACTCAATAATAAAAAGCTTTTCTTTTCCCCCAATATTTCATTCATGCATTCCCATTAGTAAGTAGGTCTTTAGATTAACACATCCTTTGATTAGAACAACAAGAGTGAATCTCGGTTAGTACAATGGACGCGAGGGGTGCTAATACCTTTCTCTTGCGTAATCGGCTTCTGAGTCCTGAATTTGGTTGTGAGAACACGTTCTTTCCCTTCTAAGATCTTCTCGATGTTTTCCTTTCCCTATTGGAATAAATAAAGTTCAATGGCGACTCCGTGTATTCGCCGGGTGTTTTTCGTGGTAGCGTGAGAGAATGTTTTAAGAGTTCCACATTCGGGTCACCCACCATTTAATTCTACTATCTATATGTCTAATCTTGAGCGTGAGAGAATGTTTTAAGAGTTCCACATTGGATAATATATGGCATAAACATGTCCTTATACGTGGGGGAAATCTTCACCATATAAGCCAATTTCGTAGGGTTAAGTTAAACCCAACCACATTTCTTAATATGGTATTAGAGCCTATTGATCGAACCATGGACCACCCACCCTTTATATCTGCGTACCAAGAACAAAGGAATGTTGGGCATGAAGGGTGTATTGGAAAAATCCCGAAGTCTCAAATTTGTTAGAGATAAAGCCTTGAAAGAGTTTATATAGAGTGACACTTTTCACCATACAAGATAGTTTTGTAAGGGTGAGTTATGTCAAACTCTAATACATCCGCATATGTTCTCTCTAAAAAAATATATCCAAAATTTAGTCATGTAATATGCAAAAATTTACGAGTCATTGAAGCTTTAATGTTTACCCATATTTAATAGCACCATTCGTTATCTCGTCCTCTCAACCAAGGTAAAAGCTACTTTTTGTTATAGTGTTTATTGTCATTATTAATGGCCTTGACATATGACTAATATATTATTTAATGTGTATTATAAATGGTAAAATCACTAGATATTTAAAGTGATTTGTAATATGGCATTGACCTTGTAATAAATGATGAAATCACTCTATATTCAAGGGTTTATAATCTATTATGAGCTTATGATGAATTCACAGCTTGCCTAATCTTACTGTGGTAGAAAGTGTGGCTTTGGAAGAACCCTTCACTTTGGAGGAAATTCATGAAACTATTTTCGAAAGTGACTGGGATAAAAGTCCCGGACCGGATAGATTCAATATGAACTTTCTTAAACATTGTTGGGATGTTGTTGGAGAAGATGTTTATAACTGTGTTGCTGAATTTCATTATACTGCCGTGTTGCCTAAAGCAATGTCTTCGTCGTTTACCGCATTAATACCAAAGGTGGAAAATCCTCAAGGTCTGGATGACTTCCATCCTATCTGCCTTATAGGATGTGTATACAAATTAATTATGGCGGCTCACTTAAAGAAGGTGATTGGGAGACTTATATCACCGTCATAAACTGTGTTCATTCCCGGGAGACAACTATTAAATGGGGTTTTGTTGGCAAATGAATTGGATGACTTTGCTAAAAGAAGGAACATAAGTTGTCTTATGCTCAAAGCGAACTTTATGAAAGCATATGGTTGTATAAACTGGTGCTTCCTTGAGAAGATTTTGGTGTCCACGGGCTTTAGACAAAAATGGTTGCAATAGATTAAGGGTGGTGTGTTTACTAGTTTTATGTCTGTGCTTGTGAATGGTAGTTCGATGCGGGATTTTCCACTTTCAAGGGGCTCAGACAGGGCAATTCTCTGTCCTTTTTTTGTTGCTTTAGTGGCTGAAGTGCTAGCATAAATCATAAATAATGTGGCTATGTTGGAGATTCTTCTGGATTTGGAGTTAAGAATGATGTGTCACACAACTTGTTACAATTTGCAGATGATACATTTCTTGTGTGTGATGCCACCTGGCCAAATATTTGGGAGTTGAAAGCTATTCTCCATGCATTCTGTAATACCCCACTTCCCAAAACAATTAAAATAATAAACATTATAAATATACATCAGAGTATTTCTTCCCAAGTGGGATATCACATAGCAAAACCAACATTTCCTTATAAAAAGGTTTTCTCCAAAATACAGCGGAAAATAGCAAAATAGTAAAATCCAACAAAGTTTTTGATACGTTCACAGGAAATAAAATACAAGTTCAACAGAAGGCAACTAAAAACACCCAAGTCCCGTGCTACGTATCAGAGCATCCTAGACTCGACTGGCACACCATAATCCAAGTTAGCTAAGTACCTGGATTATCTGTACTTCCGGAGAAGCACAGACCACAACAACAACAAAGGGGTGATAAAACATGATTAAAGTATATTGGTAATTTAATACATGCAAATAAGGTAATAAAACACACCAATATTCACCCCACAACACCAATCATCGAACCTACTGTTCAAATTACAATATAACATATTATAATGCAAATATGCAACTCAACACCAAGTATGCAGTACCGACTCATTGGTTCATTCAATCGAACCCTGGACAGATCACTTACGCTCCTACTGAGATATGATCTATCCTCGACAGATCACTTACGCTCCTACTGAGATATGATCTATCCCCGACAGATCACTTACGCTCCTACTGAGATATGATCAATCCCCGACAGATCACTTACGCTCCTACTGAGATATGATCTATCCCCACCATTCTCCACAAAGGAGTATGGATGAATCACATACACTCCTCCTGAGCAATGATTCATCCCATCAAACACCATGATATGTACGACACCAATACACGACAACAATGCACGACAAATAAACTCAAGCACACTAAGTGCACACGATCCTCCTGATCACATCACCACACATTATATATATTACACCACCAATAAACACAAGCACACTAAGTGCACAACAATTAAACTCAAGTAAATAATCAATAAATCATTTCAATCGATCCATGATTTAGTTACTATTTAATTAAACAATGACTCCCCAAAAATATTGGATATAAAAATATTTGGCAAATAACTATATTATTTATACCATGTTATAGATCTATTCAAGAGCTTTCCAACGCTTCGAACGGGGACTAAATCCAACTTACGGATCAAAAGTTATGGCCAAAATCGTCAAAACAGAAAATTCACCAATATACAGCTTTGAGTCGACGCAAACAGAGCAGAATGCAGAAAATTCTGTCTTTTCCACCGTTGGAGGCCTTCCAGACCTCCAATTTCAATTCCGTAAAAAGCCCCGGTTTCAGAATTCGAAATCCTACCATAATATGACAATTATAACAACCAACAACATATTTTTAAAAATCATATCATCATATATCATATAACCATACTTTTCAACACCATGGAATTTAGGGGTTTCCATCCTAAATGTGATCCTATCCATCATACACTATCACACAATCCCCATGATCATACGAAAACCCACCCTTACTGCCCAGAACTATTATCTTACTCAAATTCAAGCCTATTTCTCCACTTCTATCTCTTGTCCTCTCGGAACCTATTTCATACTCATCAATATTACTACGGAAATTATACCGGATTTCACCAATCTCATAACAGCAAATACACCACTCTATCAGTACCAGCAACAATCATCACACTCTACTCTAATCAATTGTTCCTTAAACTATATCTCAGAACCTATATCATAGTCATTACCCAAGTCACAGAGGTTACACAAAATCTCACCAATACTCATGGTCATTATCCAAACCACAGAGGTTATACAGGAACTCACCAACATCGTAATAATGTACGAATTTCATCACCATCAACAACAACAGCAACAGGCATAATGTCATAAATTCGTGTTCATCACTAATATTACAGGAATTACACAGAATCCCACAATCATCATAAAATGTATGCACAAAACTCTTCAATCACAACAACATTCATAAACACAGACATAATATCATATATCAATCATAATCATCAAATTCCTACGGGGTTAAGGAATCCCCTCTACCCAATTTCATGCATTATACCAATCCCAATCAGTTTCTCCCCCCTTACCTGGATAGTTGTTCTGATCGGTGAAGAGTTCTCCCAAGATTGGATAGCCTTGACCTTCTCTCTTCTCCTCCGTTCTTCGCTCTTCTCCCAATTCCCTCTTCTCCCGTTCTATCGTGTTTTCTCACTTCCCTCTTTCTAACTCCCTAATAACCTCTCACCTCCTATTTCCTTTTTAATTTCTAATCCCAGATAATAATAAAAAAATAATATCACTAATAATACTAATAAAATAAATAGTATTATAATATACATAATATTATTAATAATAATATTAGTTCACCAAAATCATAACGTTAATAATATTAGTAATAATATTCCACCAATAATATTAATACTAATAATAATAATAATAATAATAATAATAATAATAATAATAATAATAATAATAATAATACCACCAATATTATTATTATCTATTATATTATTATATCCACACCAATTCACCACCAAGAATCCTCCCATATTAAGGACACTCACCAAACATCATCCAACACATCCCTACAAAAAGGGCACACCAACATATAATAATTAAAATAATAATAAAATGACTAAATAATTAAAATGGGTGTTACAAGTCTCCCTCACTTTAATTATTTTCGTCCTAAAAAATTACCTGATGGAAATAGTTCCAGATACGCTTCTCGCATCCTACTTTCCAACTCCCAGGTCACACTGCTTCCTGCAGCACCTCCCCAAGCTACCTTCACCAAAGGTATCTCCTTCCCTCGGAGCTGTTTCATCTTACGATCCTCGATCCTCAACGGCATCGTCTCAATAGTAAGATTCTCCCGAACCTGAACATCATCTCTCTGAATCACATGAGATGGATTAGAAACATACTTTCGCAATTGCGACACATGAAACACATCATGTAAGTTCGACAATTCAGGCGGCAATGCCACCCTATAAGCCACATCACCAATTCTCTGCAAAATCTCATAAGGTCCAATAAATTTAGAATCCAGCTTCTTGGACTTCAATTCACAACCCACACCAGTCATCGGGTTAACTCTTAGGAATACGTGATCACCTACACTGAATTCCAACTCTTTCCTCCGGTTATCATGATAACTTTTCTGTCTACTCTGAGACACTTTCATTTTCTCACGAATCATCTGAATTGTCTCAGTAGTATGCTGTACAATTTCTGGTCCAAGCACCACATTCTCACCAATCTCATACCAACACAGAGGAGTCCTACACCTCCTCCCATACAAAGCTTCAAACGGTGCCATTCTGATACTCGAATGGTAACTGTTATTGTACGTGAACTCAATCAATGGTAAATGAGTATCCCACACACCACCCTTTTCCAACACACAAGCTCTCAGCAAATCCTCAAGCGACTGAATAGTCCTCTCTGACTGACCATCAGTTTGCGGATGATAAGTTGAACTCAACTTCAACTTAGTTCCCAACGCTTCCTGTAAGCTCTTCCAAAATTCCGAAGTAAACCTCAGGTTTCTATCCGACACAATACTGGACGGAACACCATGTAACTTTACAATTACTCGAATATAAATCTCCGCCAGCTTCGTCAACGGGAAACTAATATTGATCGACATAAAGTGTGCAAACTTCGTCAATCGATCCACAATCACCCATATAGCATCAAAACCTCTCGCCGTATTCGGCAAACCTGTAACAAAATCCATAGTAATGCAATCCCATTTCCAAACCGGAATCTCTAATGGTTGCATAAATCTAGACGGTCTCTGGTGTTCTACTTTCGACTTCTGACACGTCAAACAGGCATACACAAATTGAGCAATGTCTCTTTTCATACCAGACCACCAAAATAATTTCTTCAAATCATGATACATCTTCGTAGCTCCCGGATGGATACTCAAACTACTACGATGTCCTTTACTTAAAATTGACTTTTTCAATTCTTCATCATCTGGTACACAAATCCTGCCTCTAAATCTCAACACACCTGTACTATCCAATTTAAAGTCACTATCAGAGTTACTCTCTACTCCAGGTATCAAATCCACTAATTTCACATCCAACTTCTGATTCTCTCTAATCGTATCCAAGAAGTCATTATTCACCTGCAACATACCCAACATTACACTATCTGCAGCAGTCTCACAAACCATACTCAAATCTCTGAACTATTCAATTAACTCAATTTCTTTCACCATCATAGCCGACATATGAATTGCTTTCCTACTCAAAGCATCTGCCACTACATTGGCCTTTCCTGGATGATAACTTAAACTGAAGTCATAATCCTTCAAAAATTCCAACCATCTCCTCTGCCTCATATTTAACTCTTTCTGATCAAAAAAATATCTCAGACTCTTGTGATCACTGAACACTTCAAATCTCGAACTATATAAATAATGCCTCCAAATTTTCAACACAAAAACAACCGCAGCCAATTCGAGATCATGAGTAGGATAATTTTGCTCATGCACTCTCAGTTGTCGCGAAGCATATGCTACTACCATACCATTCTGCATAAGAACTCCACCTAATCCCATCTTAGACGCATCACAGTACACCACAAATGGTTCACTCGGAGTCGACAACACTAACACCGATGTCGTAGTCAATTTCTTTTTCAACTCTTCAAAGCTTTCTTCACAAGCAGCATCCCATACAAACACTTGGTTCTTTCTCGTCAACTGAGTCAATGGCAACTCCAAATTAGAGAACCCTTCAATAAACCTGCGGTAATAACCAGCCAAACCCAAAAAGCTTCTAATCTCCGTCGCTGTCTTCGGCGGTTCCCACTGCAATACTGCACTCACTTTTGACGGGTCCACCGCTATACCATTACCAGATATTACATGCCCCAAGAAACTCACCGTCTTCATCTAGAAGTCACACTTCGACAGTTTAGCAAACAACTTATTTTCCTTTAACACCTGCAAGACAATTCTCAGGTGTCCTACATGTTCTTCATCGGATTTAGAATAAATTAGTATATCGCCAATAAATACCACAATGAATTGATCCAAGTAAGAATGGAAAATTCTGTTCATATACTCCATAAATACTCCCTGCGCATTAGTCACTCCAAAAAACATTACAACATATTCGTAATGTCCATATCGAGTCCTAAAAGCTGTCTTCTGAATATCACCTTCTTTTACTCTGATCTGATGATAACCCGACCTCAAGTCGATCTTACTGAACACTCGAGCTCCCACCAGCTGATCCATCAAATCATCAATCCTAGGTAGAGGATACTTATTCTTAATAGTAACTTTATTCAACTGACGGTAATCGATGCACAGACGCATACTACCATCCTTCTTCTTCACCAATAACACTGGAGCTCCCCACGGCGACACACTTGGTCTAATAAACTTTCTATCCAACAGTTCTCCAATCCGAGACTTCAACTCGGATAACTCTACTGCAGACATCCTATACGACGCCATAGAAATAGGTCTCGTACCAGGAACAAGATCAATACTAAATTCAACTTCTCTCGTCGGAGGCAATTCCGTAATGTCATCAGGAAACACTTCCGAAAATTCATTCACCACTACCAATTCCTCCATCGACGCTTTGCTATCAACCGATAATGATGCAAATAAAGCAAACACTTTGGCTTCGTCTTCCAACAAGATCCTCAATTCTTTATTAGATAAAGAACTCGCCACCGCTTCCTCTTCAGGAGTAAGGAACAACAACTCCTTTCGAAAACAGTCAATGTAGACTCGGTTGAACTCCAACCAATTCATACCCAGAATAACCTCCAAATTACCAAGTGGTAGACAAATCAGATCCACTCCAAAGTCTCTACCGAAAATAGTTAGCGGACACTTCAAACATACTAAAGAAGTAGTCACTGAACCAATAGAGGGTGTCTCAATAGTCATTCGTCTCTCAAGAGTAGACGACACCAATCCTATCCTCTTCACACATTCAACAGAAATAAACGAGTGGGTTGCACCCGTATCAATAATAGTAGTCAAAGGAATATTATTGATAATACAAGTACCTTTGATAACTCGCTCATCACTGACAGCTTGAGTTCCTGCCAAAGCAAACACTTTCCCACCAGCCGGAGATGTCTGAGGCTTCTTCGGCTTCTCACAATGGGTACTGATGTGACCCTTCTCACCACAGTTATAACAGGTCGGCATAGTAGCTCTGCAATCAGCTATTACATGACCTGGCTTCCCACACTTAAAACACTTCTTTACTTCATTAGGACAATCATTAGCACGGTGTCCCATGCCACCGCATCGGAAACATTTCCCATCAGCAGATGTTTTTCCCTCTCTGGGCTTCTTATCAATAACAGCTTTACGCTTTCCCTTATCAGCAACAACACTATAAGGAGTACCACTGAACCTCTGCTTACCCTTACGGTCATTAACAACTTTGTAGTGTGCAATCCTTGCCCGGTTGTCATTATCATAAATTTTGCTCCTGCTTACCAGCTCGGGATAACTCCTGATCTTCTGACAAGCAATCCCTAACTTAATCTCTGGACGCAGTCCATTCTCAAATTTTAAACACTTAGAAGTCATTGCCCCATCAATATTATAATGAGGACAATACTGCACCAACTCTTCAAACTTAGCAGCATACTCTGCTACCGTCATACTACCCTGCTTCAGCTCTAAGAATCTCCTTAGCACTTCAAATATCTCCCGGAAAATACTTTTCCAGAAAACCTTTCCGAACCACCTCCCAAGTAATGGCAGTTCCAGCAGCTTCCAATCTTTGGCGACTGTTGTCCCACCAAGCTTCAGCTTCGCCCTCCAGCATGTGAGTACCAAACCTCACCTTTTGCTCATCACTACAATCCATAGTCCTGAAGATTTTCTCGATTGCCTTCAGCCACTTCTGTGCAGCTTCAGGATCCAGAATTCCTCCTTCAAACGTCGGCGGCTTGTTGCTCCGAAACTGCGCCAAACTTCTGAATTGGGCATCTGCAGTTTGGTTCTGATTAGCAACCGCCTGCGCCATTGCTTGCATAGCAGCAGCCAACGCAACATCGTTCCTCCCTGCCATACTGCTCAAAAATAATAACACCAGGTTAAAAGATACTCAACTCTATCCTAAAGGACAAACTCAACTCAACTACACTGGCCGGACGGACCAACCTGCTCTGATACTAATTGTAACACTCCACTTCCCAAAACAATTAAAATAATAAACATTATAAATATACATCAGAGTATTTCTTCCCAAGTGGGATATCACATAGCAAAATAGACATTTCCTTATAAAAAGGTTTTCTCCAAAATACAGCGGAAAATAACAAAATAGTAAAATCCAACAAAGTTTTTGATACGTTCACAAGAAATAAAATACAAGTTCAACAGAAGGCAACTAAAAACACCCAAGTCCCGTGCTACGTATCAGAGCATCCTAGACTCGACTGGCACACCATAATCCAAGTTAGCTAAGTACCTGGATTATCTGTACTTCCGGAGAAGCACAGACCACAACAACAACAAAGGGGTGAGAAAACATGATTAAAGTATATTGGTAATTTAATACATGCAAATAAGGTAGTAAAACACACCAATATTCACCCCACAACACCAATCATCGAACCTACTGTTCAAATTACAATATAACATAATATAATGCAAATATGCAACTCAACACCAAGCATGCGGTACCGACTCATTGGTTCATTCAATCGAACCTTGGACAGATCACTTACGCTCCTACTGAGATATGATTTATCCCCACCATTCTCCACAAAGGAGTACGGATGAATCACATACACTCCTCCTGAGCAATGATTCATCCCACCAAACACCATGATATGTACGACACCAATGCACGACAACAATGCACGACAAACAAACTCAAGCACACTAAGTGCACACGATCCTCCTGATCACATCACCACACATTATATATATTACACCACCAATAAACACAAGCACACTAAGTGCACAACAATTAAACTCAAGTAAATAATCAATAAATCATTTCAATCGATCCATGGTTTAGTTACTATTTAATTAAACAATGACTCCCCAAAAATATTGGATATAAAAATATTTGGCAAATAACTATATTATTTATACCATGTTATGGATCTATTCAAGAGCTTTCCAACGCTTCGAATGGGGACTAAATCTGACTTACAGATCAAAAGTTATGGCCAAAATCGTCAAAACAGAAAATTCACCAATATACAGCTTTGAGTCGACGCAAACAGCGCAGAATGCAGAAAATTATGTGTTTTCCACCGTTGGAGGCCTTCCGGACCTCCAATTTCAATTCCGTAAAAAGCCCCGATTTCAGAATTCGAAATCCTACCATAATATGACAATTATAACAGCCACCAACATATTTTTAAAGATCATATCATCATATATCATATAACCATACTTTTCAACACCATGAAATTTAGGGGTTTCTATCCTAAATGTGATCCTACCCATTATACACTATCACACAATCCCCATGATCATACGAAAACCCACCCTTACTGCCCGAAACTATTATCTTGCTCAAATTCAAGCCTATTTCTCCACTTCTATCTCTTGTCCTCTCGGAACCTATTTCATACTCGTCGCTATTACTACGGAAATTATACCGGATTTCACCAATCTCATAACAACAAATACACCACTCTATCAGTATCAGCAACAATCATCACACTCTACTCTAATCAATTGTTCCTTAAACTATATCTCAGAAGCTATATCATGATCATTACCCAAGCTACAGAGGTTACACAAAATCTCACCAATACTCATGGTCATTATCCAAACCACAAAGGTTATATAGGAACTCACCAACATCGTAACAATGTACAAATTTCATCACCATCAACAACAACAACAACAGGCATAATGTTATAAATTCGTGTTCATCACTAATATTACAGGAATTACACAGAATCCCACAATCATCATAAAATGTATGCACAAAACTCTTCAATCACAGCAACATTCATAAACACAGACATAATATCATATATCAATCATAATCATCAAATTCCTACGGGGTTAAGGAATCCTCTCTACCCAATTTCATGCATTATACCAATCCCAATCAGTTTCTCCCCCCTTACCTGGATAATTGTTCTGATCGGTGAAGAGTCCTCCCAAGATTGGATAGCCTTGACCTTCTCTCTTCTCCCCCGTTCTTCGCTCTTCTCCCAATTCCCCCTTCTCCCGTTCTATCGTGTCTTCTCACTTCCCTCTTTCTAACTCCCTAATAACCTCTCACCTCCTATTTCCTTTTTAGTTTCTAATCCCAAATAATAATATTAAAATAATATCACTAATAATACTAATAAAATAAATAGTATTATAATATACATAATATTATTAATAATAATATTAGTTCACCAAAATCATAACGTTAATAATATTAGTAATAATATTCCACCAATAATATTAATACTAATAATAATAATAATAATAATAATAATAATAATAATAATAATAATAATACCACCAATATTATTATTATCTATTATATTATTATATTCACACCAATAATCCTCCCATATTAGGGACACTCGCCAAACATCATCCAACACATCCCCACAAAAAGGGCACACCAACATATATCAATTAAAATAATAATAAAATGACTAAATAATTAAAATGGGTGTTACACATTCAAATTGATTTTGGGATCGATGATTAATACTTCTAAGAGCTATTTGTTTGTATTGAAGTTGAGGATTCCTTCACGTTGGTTGCAACTTGGTTTTTAGCTTGTAAGTAGGGAAGGTTTCCTTGGTCTTACAAAGGCGTGCGGCATTTTGGAAACCCATTATCGACAGACTGAAATCTCATTTTTCTTCTTAGAAGGGCAAAATGCTATCCATTGGCAGGAGATTAACTTTTTTAAAACCAGTGTTGACAAACCTTCCTATCCACTATCTCTCAGTCTTCAAAGCACCGATTAAGGTTGTGGACCAAATAAGAACCTTACAACGACGATTTCTTTGGTCGGGTTTGTTGGAGAAAAACAGTTTGGTACTTATTAATTGGAGTACCGTATGTAAATCAAAGGAATTGGGTGGGCTAGGAATTAAAGATACTGGTGCTTTCAACATTCCATTACTATCTAAATGGTTGTGGAGGATTATATCAAATGATCAAGCGTTGTGGCGTAAAGTTCTCTTGTCTAGATATGGAAAATTATGTTCTAGAATTCTATCCCATGAGGATTTTATTCCTAAAAGAAAACAATCGATTTGGTGGCGAGATTTGATGCGTGTGGCGGATTCTATGGAGGAAGGTAGCTTTTCAAGGGTTGTGACATGTAAACTTGGTGACAAAAGCGATATACCGTTTTGGAATTCAAGATGGATTAGAGGCTCGACTTTGAAGGTATTATTTTTTGCTGTTGTAGTAAATAAAGATGGGCCTGTCTTGGCATTTGGACATTGGATTGGTAACAATTTCTTGTGGAACATCGACTTCATGAATGGCATGACAGGTGAGGATGTCGTGCGCGAGTACCATGAACTGCTTTGGATTTTGCAAGGAACAAAACTTGTCATTCACTATCATGACAGTTTGGTTTGACCTATTTCATCTAATAGTGAAATCTCGGTAAAATCGTGCTATGAGTCTTTGCAACACAGTTCAATTGGGCAAGTTTTTGAGGTTGATTGTAAGATTAGGGGTGCTCAAATAAACCAGTTATTTAAATAATCCATATCCATATCCAAATCCGGTTAATTATTAGTATGGTTTTAACCAAATCCATATTTTGGATATATTTTTAATATGGTTTTAACCAAATTCATAATTTTGACATCCATATCCAAAACAAAAACCAAATTAGTCAATTTTTTTAAATAAAAAAAAACTTTGAAAATTTTTTTTTGAAAGAAAATATTGTTTTAATTTTTTTCAATAAATAAAAATTTTTGAAAAATTATTTATTTTTAAAATTTTAAAATAACTATTGTTTTTTTTGAACATCAATTTTAAAATAAAATTAATTCAAAACTAATTATAAAATTGGTTATGGATATAACCGGTTTATAACCATTTTAAAAGATAAAAACCGGTTATGAAAATTGGTTTTAATAACTTTGGCAATGTAAGATGGCGTTGAAATTACTTTGGCAATGTAAAATTTATTGAATGTGAAAATCTTCTCTTGGCGGTTGTTGTTGGATAGGCTACCTACCCGCTCGAATCTGGTCCGTAAAGGGATAATCTCGAACGCTCACAAAAAGGTATGTGTTTTTTATTTTCGTAGTATGAAGAATAATAATCATCTTTTTTTTACGTGCCCGAGAATTTGTATGGTTTCGAAGAAGGTTGCATATTATGTTAGAATGCATTGTTTGGTGGAACGGGAGTCTCATCGACACCTTTTTGAATGAGCGGTTTCTTTGTTGCGAAGTTGCTCAAAGCCTACTGCATGTTTAATATGGTTTGCATCTTGTTGGTGTATTTAGCATTCTAAATCATATTATTTTTGACAAAGAGATGGAAAATTTGGACGTTATAGTATAGTAGATAGAATTATACTCTCTTCTTGGTGGCATATTTCACTTAGACATAAACACAACCTTAAGTGTTCCTATTATGAATGACTCAAATGCCCTATTAATTTTTTGTAATTGATTTCATTAGATGTTAAAATTAATAGCAGTGAATATTGTTTATTAGGTTGGAGTACCCTTAGTATTCCCTATTAATATATTATTTCTTGCCTATAAAACAAATATAGATTTACATAATTTGTGTTTTGTCAATGGAATTTACTAGGTCCATTTAAAATTTACTTTAAACAAAATATAAAATGAAAGTTAATATTTATCATTTTCAATTTTGATCCAAAATTCAAGTGTCCAAGTGAACCTACAACTAAGCATCTTTAATGTGAGTAAACTAAATGGATAAACTAAGATATTTTTTGTGGGCCCAAAGTGTTTTGTAGGATTTAAAAAATTTATAGTTGATTTGAGTAGTTTTTACTTTAACGATGATTGTTTATAAGAAACCATAACTTGACCCCACTATTTTCAAATATCATGCCAGAAATATTTTATTAATTAAATAAATAATATTATAATATATTTCAAATAGTTAACGTTAACTATATAAATAATGAAAACTAAATTTTAGTTCACTTAGATGCCATGTCAGCTCTACTATAATGCAAATTTTTTATTACTAACGTAAGCTATACAAATTTTTGAATGACCTTTTTTTGAAAAGGAGGTTTTATTTTTTAAAAAACATACAATAATATATTTTTAAAAATATATATTTTAGTTTACATTGATTAAAATATGTATTTGGAAGAAATAAGCCAAAAGGTATATTATCGTAGGAGGAAATAACATTATAAGGAAATTCAACATATCAATTTTATTTTTTAAAAATCAGTCAATTGTGTCAAAAAATTAATTGGCCAAATATATATATATTTCCAGTTAAATTATTTAAATTCTCTTCGTTACAAACTCATACCTAAATTGTCTTAATAACAATATCTCGGAATATTTTTATACTACTTTTTCATATTATTATTATAAACCAATGAATAAAAGAGTGACATATTTACGGTGTAAATTTTTCTTTTCACTATTAATCAATAACGACCATGCATCCTACTAAGTCATAACAAATATATTTAATTTATATATAGAAAACAAAATTTATTAATTTAAGTTACATAGTACTAAAAAATAATAATTAATGGTCGTCTTCTAAAAAAGAAATTATTTTTTTCTTTGAAAATGTTATATTAAATTTAGTAATATTTCTCTAATTTTTATTGTAAAATAATTAATTATTTAAATACATTATATCTTTTTGAAAAACAATTGAAAGAAATATATCAAAATGGCAGAGTATTGTATAATTACAAGAAAAATCAACATTTTTACATTTTTCATTATTCGAGTCAAAAAATGGGTCAACTATATATATTTTCAATTTAAATTGTTTAATTGTCTTCATAACAAACTTTAATATCTAAATTGAAGAATTTATGCTATACTTTTCTGATCTTTGTTATAAATAAAAATTTATATTTATACGCATTCAATAAGTAATTGGTGTATTTAGACTATATAAAATAAATACATTTTGGTTAGTCAACAAACTTAAAAAGAAATAAAATAGTGATTGGTGTACCAATATAACCCATAATTAATCTATAAATTATAAATACAACGAATCACCTTCCAGTGTGAACAAAGTTGCGTCCAGTTTTGTATTTGGCCATAACTCCAAACAACAAGCCAGAGTTAGAAAGTTTCGATTTGCACACGCCATTCTACCGCCAATATGAAAGCAGTTACTAAACAGAGCCATGGTTAGTTAAAATAGAAGCACCGACATGTCACAATCATATGCTGCGTTTTCACATTGAAGTTGGAAACCAAACCACATAATTATTATTGCATGATAAGCATATCCTATTACGATACTCTTTTTGGTTATTACCTCTACTTTCAATTTATTTTGATTCTTCAGTTTCTTCCTATAAATACATCCATCCGTTCAAATCATTCCATAATTATCACACTCACTCAAGAGCCATATAAACCTCAGTAACTCTTTGGAGAATTACATCAGTCCCAAAAATGGAGTCCAAAGGGTCAATTTTAATTAAGTTTCTCATGTTTCTTCAATTATCAGTTCTATGTCTTTCACAGCAACAAGATTTTGATTTCTTCTACTTTGTTCAACAGGTAACATAAAGTTCACTTCAATTATCATGAACATGATTTTAGTTCAGATATGAGTTTGATGAAATAATTGTTTGTGATTTTTGCATTTGTAGTGGCCAGGATCATACTGTGATTCACAGAAGAGTTGTTGCTATCCAACAAGCGGTAAACCGGCGGCTGATTTTGGTATTCATGGTTTATGGCCTAATTACAGAGATGGCTCTTATCCATCTAACTGTGATCCAGATAGCCCTTTTGATCAATCTCAGGTACTTTTTCATTCTTCACAAATTGCATTTTTATATCATATATATGTTTTCATTCTACTAACTTGTTGTGTTTGTGTATATGGTTGTTACAGATATCTGATCTCACAAGTAGTTTACAGAAGAACTGGCCCACACTAGCATGTCCAAGTGGAAATGGAATACAGTTTTGGACACATGAATGGGAGAAACATGGAACTTGCTCAGAATCAAGCCTTAAACAACATGATTATTTTGAAACAACTCTCAACTTGAAACAAAAATCAAACCTGCTCGGTGCTCTTTCAAGGGCAGGTAAATATCCGCACACAAAAAAAGAGTATTATTATATAGAAATTTACTTTTGATATTTCAAGTTACTCACAAAACATTGATTTTATATGTCAGGTATACAAGCCGATGGAGGCTCCTACAGCGTGAGCAGTATCAAAGAAGCTATAGAAAAGGGAGTTGGGTTTGCTCCATTCATTGAATGTAATGTCGATTCATCTCGTAACAGTCAGCTATACCAAGTTTACTTGTGTGTCGACACTTCTGGAACAAACTTCATTGACTGTCCTGTTTTCCCTCATGGCAAATGTGGAACTGATGTTGAGTTCCCATCTTTTTAAATATCGGTTTCTATGACAATAATATATCTTATAGCTTATTTATCATCTTTGTTTACACCTTGTTCTTTACATGTGTGTAATTATATATAATGTAATTGAATTTGAACTTGAATGGTATATTAGTGAGATGATTCCATATATTTATCATCAATTTAAGATTTTGAGTGGAGTCGTGATATCAAAACACTCTTGTGTGATTGTTAACCTAGTGTTTTGGAAAACAATCTGAGTCACCCACCACACTCAAACAGTCTGCACCAAGGAAAAAAAAAAGAAAAGAAAACAGAAGAAAAACAACATAATTAGAAATAGTCTGCCTAAAGCCAAAACCACCCAGACACACCGTCCTTGCACGTACCAGAAATAACTAACAACCAGCAGTATAACTCCAAGACTAAACAGGCCCAACAAACTATCAAAGCCTGCTAACAGAAACTTCACTCTTTGACGTATAGTTGATACCTGAAAAGCCAAAACAGAACATACAAACCGCAATACAAGACCAGCCAGATAACATCAAAGGGAACACCACAACGCTCAGGGGGAGAATCCCAGCGCCCTCTTAAATTCCAGCAACAAAGCAACCAAAACACTCCAATACTACGCAAAACAATCCCAAGTCTCATCAACATTTCCACCCTAAGCACTCCTTTTGATGTGTGATCCATTGATTAAAATAATAATTGAAACCTTCGGTATTTGTCTTTAACCACCTCCAGAACAGAACCTAAATGTCATAAATGTAACTATCCTTTTTCGAACCGCTGTTTTGAAAATCATTTCGTTCCTCCTTTTCCATATGATCCAAAACACGCGTACCAAATTGATAATGCTCTCTCTTTTACTGTATAAGAAACGTAAGTTATACGGAGCCCTCTTAAGACCTCGCTCCAAGCCACAAAAACTGACTGACATTCAAAGAAAATGTGAGGGACATTTTCCTCTTTACCGCAGTCTAAAGGGCAAGAATTTTGAGATTCAACTAAGACACCCCTACAAACTAAGTTATCTCCGCTTGGAATCTTGTTTTTCCAAATTCTACAAGCCAGAATCAAAATTTCAAATGAAACTACATTACTCCACGCCTCCTCCAACTTATTATTGTCCAGTATTTGAGAAATCATCCCCTCCAAGATCACTTAATACACATATTTAACCGGGTATACATTCCCTTATCATTTTCATTCATCCTTACTACCCTCCCTCAACGAGATAATAACTATCAGTCGCACCTCGAAAAATCGAAAATACGACCCTCGCGCAAAAGGTGCAGAATGCGATTCGACATAGTCGCCACTGAATTTTATTCATCTCAAAAGAGGGAAAGGAAAATATCGAGAAAACCTTTTAAAGAGATAAGAACATGGTCGTCTCAACCACATTCTAGATTCGAGAATCAGTTATGTAAGGGAAGGTATTCTCACCCCTCACGTTCGTTGTATTCAACAGAAATCTCTTAGTTCGATTTGTGATGAGCGTTATCTAAGCTTGTTTGTTTTCTTCTCAGTGATAAATGTGAAACGGTAAGATAAAAGGAAATCGATGCTAAGGAGAAATTGGTGGTTTTAGGATAAGGTGTTCGCCAAAGATTGGAGCCCTTGTGCCTACGTATGCTCATTCAAACGAGAATGAGGAATCAGGGCTTTTGTAGTTCGACTACGAGAAAGGTTTGGAAAAGAAAAACAGAAGATGGATGGAAGGTAGGCCCAAACGGAGGGAAAAGAAATAGGCAGCTCACCAAGATCATCGCAATCTTGTGCCTACGTATCTTTATTCAGAAGAGAATAAAGAATCAGAGTGTCTGTGGTTCGTGGATACGACCACGAAAAGAGAGGGTTGAATTTGAGGAATGAAAATTTGAATGACAAATAACCCAAGGGGCGTGCCTCGAGAGCAGTCATTCAAGAATCCAAGGAATGCAAGATTCAAAGAATTCTGTTCTTTTGGTAGTTGATTAGAAAGGTTTTGAGAAGGTTGAACGTTTTAAAGTCGAAAGATTGAGTGAATAACCACCCAAGGGGCGTGCCCTGAGAGCCATTCACTCGAAGTGGCTCGACAACGAATCGAGAATTAGTTTGAAAATTGTTTAGTCTATGTTAATCCCTAGGGGTGTTCCTAGTAAACAAACCACAATATAAGAAAAACTAATGCATACATCAGAATGGGAGCGGGGTAAATGTAAGTTACACGAAATTGCACGAAATAAATGGTCTCATTATCAGGTAACCCAAGAGGAAGTCGTGTGTGCGCAAGGTGTCTTAAACTAAGCCACGAGCAAGATTCGGATAAAATCTCCATGATAGGATTTTTGTACACAGTCCAAGTTCCGTTGCTTGGAAAAGTAACCATAGTCCACCAATTTAGGTTTTTAGGGTTTCGATTGTTATTAGTGTGTTTTCGAATAATATGAACTAAGTATGACTAAGATGATTATGAATATGACATGAACAATATGAATATTAATAATAAACAAGATAATATAAATAATATAATTAAGATAATATTAACAATAGTATATGAACAATGATATAATTGAGATATATTGACAATAAAGTAAATCAAGAGTACATTGACAGAAATTAAAGCAAGAGTATATTAACAAAAATTAAAGTTAGTGGTTAGTGATTAATCGGATGAATCGGGTCGACTATAGCGCTAAACCATCGTAGCATGATCTATGAAGAAAATCATACTATAGGAGGTCGTGCACGTATGATATTTGTGCTTAAACACAATGGAGAAATGATATTGTGAATTAATCTCCAAAGAAATCATGCCACGCGAAAAGAAAAGGGAGCGTCTCGTCTTAATCACAAACTTTTGTCAATTAATCAAAGGCAACCTATCACGATTCCTAAGTATAGAAAATGACCTCGGTGATCATTCACTACAGATTTGAAATAATGAAGGTTAAAAAACCTCAACAATTGACATTCGTAATATTAAATACTTTCATTGACCAAGATCTAAAAAGAACATAAAATCGAAACAAAAAGAGAAAAGGAAATCAAAATGAGATAAAAGAAAATGGTCTAATCTAAATCATGGATTTTCATCGATGACTCGATAATCGACGACTACCTAGATGTTCATCAACCAATAATAAAATTAAAATCGAAAATGGAAAACAAAAATGGAAGTAGAATTTAGTTGAGAAAACCTAAAAAATGATTAGACAAAAAATCAAATAAGAAATACCAATTAAAATTTAGAAAACTTAAAGAAACTTCAAGCATTAAATTGAATAAATAAAATGGAGGGTTGCCTAAGAAACAAGATGGGTGCTTATATATGGATATAGGGGAACCCTTTGGGCCTAAAGCCCATCATCCCATGGTAGAAAACCAAAAGAAATAAAATAAAAAAACTAGCAAATGGACACACGGGCAAGAGAAACCCCATCACCCACGACCAAAATCCATCAAACATAATCAGTATGATCAAAGCGTCTAAACAAAATTGAAAAGCCATCAGGTTTCAACAACCACACATTAGTATATACGAATTGAAAATGAACAACATTCTTTTTCCAAAAAAACATCATAAATCAGAACACCAACACAACAATGGCAGAACCACCTCCTTTGAGGCTTCGCTCGACCTTGCTCGCGTTTGGATCCTCTGTGATTTCTTTCGTCTAGGTTTGTCTTTGTTTAGTTCTTCTTCTTGTTTCTGATTCGATTATGAGTGGTTGTTTTGAATCTCAGTTTCCTTTCATCTCAGTCTCTCTCTTTCTATCTAGGTTTTGTGAATTTGATTGAAAATTGGGTGTGGTTTGTTGAAGGATTGCGGTTGTGGGTTTTATGAATTTGAAGGTTGGATGAAGAATTTGGCAGGATTTCTGTGGTTCTGTAGAACTTCCCCAAATCAGTGTGAACAGGTTGATTTTTTATAGAGTGAATTTGAGGGTAAAATGGGAAGATTTGAGAGGAAAGGGTGAGCTGGAAATTTGTGACATTTTGCGAATTCGTTTTTGTGTCGTGGTTGTGCAGTTTGTGTTAGGAAATTGGTGGGTAGCTGAAAAAATGCGTGCGTAGTGGTTTTGAGTAAATTTTGGTTTTTTGTCGTGTTGTGTTTTTGATCCAGCGTGTAGCTTCAAGATGAGGGTATTAGTTATGGTTAGTCGCCTTGCAAGTTTCTTAGAAAAGGTTTTCGTGTGGGTCCCCAAAGATTTGACAATTGACGGAGGTGTTAGTTTTGCAAATTGGCTTGTCTATTCACATGTTGTATATGACTTGGTTTAATGCTTATGATTATGCTAGAGTAATTGGGAATCATTTGGCTTTTGTGCGTGTTGCAGGTACAGGTCGAAGGAGGGTGCGAATGGTTACACAAATCATGTCGTTTTGCACACAGTTTTAGCTGCTGTGAATGTTTGTGTTTAATGGTTCGTGTGTACTATCACGATGTAAGGTTAGTTTGATGTTGGTGGTTGTAAGTGCTCTTGATTGGCTGCATTTTGTGGCAAAATATAAGTACATTGATGAATGTCATGCTTGATGTTATTACATTCATAATATGGACTGTGCAGGGTAAGTTAACTAAGCTAACTATAAGTTAAGCTGGATGTCATACTCAATGGTACGACATAGGTCGTATGACATCAAGCAGAAGTTTGTTTTTCTGGTAGCTATAACTCAGGGAACAACTCAGAAGCTCAGGCTGGAATGCAGGAGACACTTTAGACGCCCTAGGGGAACTAAAATGTACCTGATTAAAGAGGCAAGCGTGCAGAATACATAAGTGAGGTTTTATGATGGATAAAACCTAATGTATGCGCCCAGGCCCAAGAACTGATCTATTGCTACAAATACCAGGAGAGGCAATCCTAGAAGGCAGCTGTTGAAGATAGAGAAGCATAGAAATCACCATAAGGGTTTAGAAGTAAAGAGGGTGTTCTTCACGTTTGTGTCTTAGAAATACGTGTAACCCAAGCAATTGGTGTGTGCATTGGTTAGGTAGTTTCTAGACTGTGTTACACTCGAAGCTGTTAAGCAAGAGTGTGTGTTCCTAGATCAAAGCTTTGAAGCAAAGATCAAGGTGTGTGTGTAGGTGAAGTGTTTCTTCAATCTACAGTTTATATTGTAACGTGTTATTATCACTGGTGTGTGATTGTAGGGAGTGAGTGGGTATACTCAGGTCTAGAGTGTCTCTAGGTTAAATTGTCATTGGGTAGTGATTAAATGAAGAGTGCAAACTGAAGGTTTGACTCTGAATTGATACTGCTGATAGTGAAATTTCTCCCTGGCTTGGTAGCCCCCAGATGTAAGTGTGTTGCACTGAACTGGGTCAACAACTAACTGTGTTATTACTGCATAATAGTAGATCTGTAGTGAATGTCACAGTGGTTGTTATAACCTCTGTTAGAACATCCATCATGGGCAGGCCAGAATTTTCAGTGGTTCACATTGATGCTTGGGTAGAATTAAAATGGCTTGTTTGTTAGTTGTTTAAATGACTTGGTGCACAATTTTTTTTGCAAGGTTTGCAAAGTTGCTTGCTATAAGTTATGTTGTGGAAATTGGTTGGTGATTATGACTTTTGAACTTTTGTTGCTTGTGAGATAAAAAAGGCTTGCAAGCTGATGCATAAATGACTTTGTGGTGTAGCATAGTTTTGGCAAGCTAGTAGCACAGTGTGTATTATTTTTTTCTATTTTTTGGTAATTTCTAGTGGGCTTGAATATTGGACATGGGCTTGTAATATTCTCTTTGGAACTTCTTTTTTTGCAACATTGTATTGGACTCTTGGGATATGGACTTTATTTTTGGAGTTTTGTTGTAAGGACTTTTTTTTTGTAGGAAAAATAGTAATATGCTTGTTATATACAAGACTTTAATGTATTTTTTGGAATTTATTTTGTAAAATAACTTGGAATAGATTTTGTGAATTGAATCTTTGTATCATGAGTTTTTTTTTTGTAATTGGCTAATGAATAGGAGAAAAATAGCATAATGGGTAATAATAAAGAAGAAGTATTTTTAATTAAACAATGGATATTTAAAATGGACACGTGGATAATGAAGAAGGACTAAAATGGAAATAATGGGTTAGTCACGAAGACTTTGCATAGCCTGATAACCTGACCCACACAAAATGAATTGCCTTGACACAAACCCTAATTGGAGCTTCACACATACACCATATGAATCAGTCACACCTAAGCCTTGATCTTAACACGAATTTGTCTGACCACTGACTCTCAATCACTACAACAACCAGAAATAATATTTTTTTTTTGAATTTTCTAAATAATGGTTAATAGATGGATAGTGCATATGAAAGCAATATACAGGTAGGACAAATTTGGGTATGACAGATGCCCATGTCTAATTGACTTAAATCTGGTAAGATGAACTGCTACGACGTTCATTCTTTCAAAGTATAAGTCGGTTAGATATGAAGAAGACTTTGAATTTGTCCAAAAAGAAAGGAAATGGTTAGAAGAGTGGAATATCAAATCCTTCATGGCTTGGCTCAAAAGGCAAAACAAATAGCTTGGCTCAAAACAAACTTGAACATAATTTAGTCATGGCTTGAAAACTTGTAACATAGCTTGAAAATTATTTATAACTTGAAAACTTGGTCATAAATTAAAACAACATTTGAAACATGACTTATAATCATGGCTTGCAAATAGGCTTAAACAATTTAAATTATGGCTTGAAAGTTTTGAATCATAACTTGAAACCACTTCTAATCATGGCTTGCAAATTTTGGATCATGGCTTGAAAACAAACTTGCAATTATGGCTTGAGAATGACTCCTAATCATGGCACGAGTTGAACATATTGCTTGCACGAATTGGTTATGTCTTGAAAATGAATGATCATGTGGCTTAAAATCAATCTGGAAGCAACTTAAATCATAGCTTGACTAATTGATCATGCTTGAAGTAATTTTGGGTCATGTCTTGCAATAAATTGGTCCTAGATTGAAATTTGAGATAAATTAAATCATGGCTCAACAAAACAATTTGCTCATGTGGCTTGGATTTGGAAAAAAAAAGATTTGACATCCTTTTCACTTTGTTACAATCTTTTCAATTTGAACTTTGTACCCAATGTACCTTGAAATTCCATCCATTTGTACTTGTACTTTTTGGTTCAAGCTTATGACCATTTGGAACTTTTCAATTCATTCTTGTACCAGTTAATAATCTCCATGCCCTATATACCATTCTCCTTTTAAGTGTCATAACTTCTTGAATTGGACATAAGTGAAACTTGAAACCATGCCTTGTTCATCCCTTGAATGGTGATGCCATTCAGGGATATTCAAACCAAGAAAAGCCACACTTGATGACATTTGACATAACCTTGATGACTTAATTCCATGTATGATCTACCCTTCAAATCACTTGTTTGAGTTCTTTTAACTGATGACGAGAAAACGCATCGATTATATCGCTAGATTTCATTGACGTTTTATCGCGCATTCACCGTTTTAACGCTCGATTTCTCGAGTTTTTCTTACTATTTTGCAGGTACATCGTTATGTGAGGCCGAATCATGAATTAAGAAGAAAGGAACGAAAGAAACCACAAGAAATGAAGCAAGGCAGAAGCCTGCAAAAAGTCTGCATAATTTGTAACAGCCACGGTCGTTACAAGGGTGTCACGACCGTGACACCCCAATTTGGGCCATCACGACCGTGAGGAAGTAGTCACGACCGTGACACTTAAAATCCTCAAATAATGAACGTGAAGACCTTGTCACGGGCGTGACAAGGATAAAACTTGGTTTTGACTCAGACTACGTCAAAGCCACCACTGAAGACCACTTCTCCTAGTAATTCTCCTCAAGGCAGCACGTGAAGACGACTTCTCCCATTTTCTGCTGCCACATTCCAACATTTCCTCAACCACTTCAGCAAGGCCCAAGAAACAAAAGACCAAGACTCCAGCCCATCAAAGGCTCTATAAATAGTACCAGCTGAGGTGAACTGAGGACAGACTTCAGTATCCAAAATTCCTGCGGAAGCTCTGCCGAATTACCTTACGAACCAGAATTTTCATTCCAGCATTATTTTATTTTCTGTCCTGTTTTATTTGTATCCAAACCAACCGTGTAACAATTTCCAACATTAGGGAATTGTTATACTCTTTATTTGTTTCCAACCTTCAGCATTCGTTTTAATTTTTATTTTCGCCTACTCCAAGCCTTCCGGTCTGTGGAAGAAGGAGTCTACTCAGATATTTGTTAATCAGGTTTTTCAATTTATTGCACTTTAATTTAATTATAATGTCTATTTATTTTTATGCCATGAGTAAGTTATTATTCAATTCTGTGTCTGATTCAACCTCGATGAGTAGCTAAATACCTTAGGGCGGTATGTAGTTATAACAAACTTAACCGGTAAAATATAACCATAGGCTAAAATAATTAATCACTTAACATTCTGGCTGATACTTTTTAATTAAAATAGACCTTTTCGTTACGAGAGTAAGAAAAGGGTATTAGGTTGGGTCAAGACCACGAGAGTGTGAGATTTAACCAGATAGCTAAAGTTAGGCATTTAAATTAAACACAGCGAGAGCGCTTTAAGATAAATTAGAATTATTTAGTCTCCAAAAATTACCTCTAAACACTTATGGGCTAGTGAGAGCAGGCATAGGGCTTTAGGGATAAGATCTGATACAAGACCACGAGAGTGTGAGTTGAGGGTATTTAAACTGGTAATCTCTACCGAATAGATTAAGTGAACATCTCTATAAGCCTATGTTAGATTGACCCACCTAAGTTAGTATAATTACATACCGACCGCCTTAGTATTACTTTATTAAAAACTTAAATTTAATTCCGCCTTTAATATTCTTAAAAACCAACAACAATCGTGACAACCGTTCGCCTTAGCTAAACTAGAAGTTCATCTAGCACTAAGTAACAATAGAATCCCTGTGGATCGATAATCTTAAATATTACTTCGATAGGCTGTGTGTTGCACCCCAAAATTTGCCCTCACAATACAAGACTTTGTGTTCCAAGAAGGTTCACAAGGTTCACAAAATTCACAATTGGTCAGAAGAGTTGACAATTCCCTCAGACAATGCACCTCCTAAGCAGTGCATCCAAAACTAGGGTTTTGACTTTAATCAGGCTAAATGGACTTCCAAGACTTCAAGTGAGCTTCATAACATCTTATATGTGTATAAGAACCCCCATGTCAAGTTTCAAGACTTTTCTCAAAAGTTTGCTCAGTCAGATGATCAGATAAGTCAAAAGCAGTCAATGCAGTTAAAAGGTCAAACTGAGGTCAACTGTGGTCAAACCAAAGTCAAACTTCATGATTTTTTTTGCCAACATCAAAGAGAGGTTGGGTGAGAAATATTATCATAATAACTGTAATACCCCAAATTTTGCCCTAAGATTTGTCGTCGCATTTCATTGCATTTAATCAATTACTAACAAATTTGTGTAGTCGTTTGACTTTTTGCAGGTAAATATCATATGGCATGCATTTTTTTTCTAAAAAGTAAAAATGGCACAATTGGCAGGAGGACATGTGTAAGGAGTTATGAGTGTGAGAGGTTGAGAGTTCGAATCTCACCTTTGTCACTTTTTTTTTGTTTTTTATTATTTTTACTCTAAATTTTTCTATCTTTCATTAAAAAAATAACAAAAATAGTTTTTTATTATTATTTAATTATTATTTTCGTATTTTAATTAAATCATTTTTTAAAATATTATTTTTTTCACTTTTTTCTAAATTATTCATAAAAATATCCAAAAAATCATAAAATAAAAAATATTGAAAAAATTTTGTTCTTTTTATAATATTTTTATTTTAGGAATCAATAGGATTATTAGTTTTTATTTTAAGTTTATTTTAATTATTTTAAATTATTTAAATTTTATTTTTTCTTAACTAATTATTTAGTTTGGGCTTTAAAATGGGCTTTAGGGACATTATTGACAATTTGGTGTTAACCCTAATTTGTTCCCTATATATACATGTGTTGCCTTGTTGGAAAAAAGGAGAGAGAATGAAAAAAACCTAAGAGGAGTGAGTGCCGTTTGCCGTTATTTAGTTTTCTTCTTCATCCATTACTATTGTTTCTTTTTCTTCATCGTTTACCGTTATTTCTTTTCCTTCATCTATTACTGTTGTTTCTTTTTCTTCATCTTTTACCGTTATTTCTTTTTCTTCATCTATTACCGTTATTTCTTTTTCTTTATCTATTACTGTTACGTTTATATATATATAATTTTTAAATTGTTAGAGTTTATATATATAAGATTTTTGATCGAATTATGTCGATACGATGTTTGCACATTTGTGTGCATGACGCGTGACATTTGTGTTAGTTCGATCTGGTTGCGATGATCGCATTTTTGTGTGAGCAATAATACTATTTTTTGCTTAATTTCTTTTTCTTTGCGATAAATTTTGTTTCGTCCGATTTAGATCTGGTTGCGATGAGCGCATTTCTGCGTTAGCAACATTGTTGGGTTATTTGGCACATTTAAAATTCATTATTGCTTTATTATTATTATTATTATTATTATTATTATTATTATTATTATTATTATTATTATTATCATTATTTATTATTATTATCATTATTATCATTATTATTACCATTATTATTATTATTATTATCATTAATTTATTAAAATTTGTTATAATATAAAAATCTGTTTTTTTAAAATAAATAACATTAACATCTTTTCCAAATTAATATGAAAACCTATTATTTTTAAGAAAAACTTTTTTTTAGATAAATTTAAAATAATAACTAAAATCTTTTTTTTAAAATAATAACTAGAACCGTTATTTATTTTATTTTATTATTGTTCAATTCAAATTTCATTATCATATTGTATCTGCTCCTCTCATGTAACCTCGCGAACTTAACAATCGCTCTTTAAATTCTGCCTTTAAATTTCTGCTTGCATGGTTTAAATTATGACATTATCTCTCTGTTTGCATGATTCAATTATCTCACGCGTTTACTATTATTTCTGTCACATTGCACACATCCGAAGGTTAGGTCTAACTGTTTGGCCGCCGCGCCAATAGTCCGTAAAACTTCACACATTCAATTTCAAATCCTCAAAACTACAAACTACAAACCCTAATTTTCACAAATGCCTCGCCGCAGGCAAAATTACAATTTTACCCTTAGCATTAGGTCAAAGAGCCGCCGCGCTCATTTTAGGGTTTCCCGCCGTGGAATCCCTAATTTAACCCTAATTGCAACTTAACATTTCAACGTAGAGATTTGGAGTTTCTACACTCCACGTAAGCGTGTCCTTAAGATGCGTTTATTCCCCTTGAGACCTTGACCACAGTCAAGAAGTTTCTAACCTCCCTATTGAGGGGAACTACGATTACTCTGATTCCACTCCCGTAAGGATACGTAGGCATAAGATGCGATGTCTTGCCGAGTAAACTTAGAATTAACCCCCTTTATTATTTATTATTGTTTATTTATATTTTATTTATCTTTGCTATTTAATTATTTTGCTTATTATTTTGTAATTGTTTCTTGGATGTAAAGTTGTTTAATTATTTAATTATTATTATGGTTAGTAATTAGGGAGTGTAACAACATGTATGTAATATTAAAATAAATTTAGATCACTTTTAAATAAAGATAATTAAAATAAACACGTCACACACGTAAGTCGATTTTAATCGCCGTCTCACTTCCTAAGGATATCCCTCAAGTTGCCTACGAATAATGGTTAAGTGGGGTGTATAAAGCAAGTCCCTCAAATAAAAAAATCATCAAAGTCCCTTATGGTTGCCTTTACGAATCAAGTCCCTTTCGAAAAATGATGATGGTCCCTTATATGTGCTTATTACATCCCACAATGGCCTTCAAAGTCAAATTGTCCCTCACATGTCCCTTAACATCCAAAGTAAGGACTACCTACTCCATTATAGTAGGGATAGTCTTACTAAGGAAAGGATAAAGAATAAGAAAGACCTTAAAACATTAGGGTAGGCTACTCCTAGATACTTGCTCACTTCAAAACTTTTTCACACTTAAACAAATTTCCAACAAAATTTTCAAACAAGTTTTTTTCACATCCATACACGGATTATTATTAAACTATTCTGAAATTTTTTGCTATTCACACACTACACTTTCAAAACAATTCAAAAGTGAGCTTAAGTACCTAAGAGCCCATGGATAACCATGGATGAAAAGGGTGCTAACACCTTCCCTTTTCATAACCTACCCCCCGGACCCAAAATATTCTCTAAGGTCTTTCCTGTTCTTTTATAACCTTTCCTTATGGATAAAATAAAAGTCGGTGGCGACTCTTGCTATCCGCAACATTGTTTAAAGTCAGTTCACCGGGTTACAGAACTGGCGACTCTGCTGGGGATCTATTTAAGAGGGGTACCCTTAGGAATTAAGATCACTTTAAATTGTTTGCCTTGTTTGCTTTATTATTATATTGTTGGGGTGCTCTTATGTGTGAAAGGTCCTAACCCGGATCTAGTGTACCTTAGGTAAATGGCAATAGACCAAGGAAACTGTACGACGTATATCGATACGGTTGATCTGGTGGCCATAGTTAGTGCGACTTCTTGGTTGGTGCTTATATTCCTTAAGTCAAGTTGAGGATAATATTGAGGCTGCCATATGTTGTCAATGCACTAACTGACTTTTAGAACCCTAGTTAACTCATCTTGGCCTTTAGAAAGTAGTGAGGTAACCGGCTTTGGTGCAGACTGAAGTTGGTTGACACTCGATACTACGCTCATTGAGATCTTAAACTTGGAGGGTTTTGGTTGGCAAGTAAGTTGCCTTCTGAACAACCACCCTTGTGAAGGATCAATGATTTTGAGATCCCTTAGAACCTGGTTACTTTTGTAGGACAGGATGAACCATCTAACTTCAGGGGAGGGTACTTGCCTTTGAACCTCATGCAAGCCTTTAAACCTAGGGCTATGGTGTGACTTGTTTGTGTGTGCCACATGTTTGTGATTGAGCATGACATCATGACATCATCATGCATCATAAGCATATCATTTTCCCTAACCATTTCAAGGACCAAAGGATTTATCTTTGTTCTTTGTTGCAGGTCATGGCTTCTGCTCGTAGAAACACCATCAGGATCAACTTTGTAGGGATACCTGCTAAGCTCAAGGAGTTGGTTTCCCTAGTGCCTGATCATTCCCAGTTCAACAAGAGACATGGTCACTTATTGGATCTAGTTACTTCAGGGTTCAGTGAAGACATGATGAGTGTGCTGTTTCAGTTCTTTGACCCTAAGCACCATTGCTTTACATTTCCTGATTATCAGCTGGTTCCAACCATGGAGGAGTTCTCTAAACTTCTGGGTATACCTGTTCTTGATCAGAAGCCATTCACAGGCTTAGAGAAGGAGCTTAAACCAGAAGTTATTGCTGCAGCTCTACATCTGAAGAAGTCTGACATTGTTCTAGAGACGAGAAGTGGAGTTAAAGGTATTCTTGCCAAGGTATTAGTGGATAAAGCTCAAATGTTCTTGAAGGCTATGAGCTACGATGCTTTTGAGGAGATCTTAGCCTTATTGATTTATGGCTTAGTGTTGTTCCCCAATCCTGATCAGTTCATAGACGTTCATGCCATCAACATATTCCTGAGTCACAATCCAGTGCCTACCTTACTTGGAGACATCCTACATTCTCTTCACACCCGTACTACAAGGGCAAGAGGAACTTTGATGTGCTGCATACCTTTACTTTCTAGGTGGTTTATTTCTCACCTTCCTCGCTCAGTAATGAAGAATGAGCAAGGGTTCAGATGGTCCAAGAGGATCATGTCACTTTCTCACTCAGACATCCATTGGTGCTCCAGATCTATGGAGAATGTCACCATCATTGACCGTTGTGGGAAGTTTCCTAATGTACCACTTCTAGGCATAAGAGGAGGCATCACCTACAACCCATCTCTAGCTTTACGACAGTTTGGTTACGCCCGGAGCGATGGTCCACATGACATGTTGATTCAGGGCATTGTGTTTGATTACGACAATGATCTTCAGGGTTACCGTCAGAGATTCATCCGAGCTTGGGGAAAGGTAAACAGGATTGACAGCAAGACACTGGAGCCTAAGTACACCATTCCTATGGAGGCTTATCTCAGATGGGTACGATTTCGTGCTCAGACACTCATGATGCCATATCCTGCCATCCTACCAGTTACCATGGAACCTGTTGCTGAAGGAGACACAGCTTATACCATCCTTCACCCAGACATGCCTACTGATATGGAAGACTTGCAGAGATCATGGATCCAACTGAAAGAGCAAAGGGATACTTTCGAGGCTCATTACAAAGCAAGCCAAGCAAGGATCCTAGAGCTAACAAAGCTACTTCATGAGGAACGAAACCTCAACTCATACCTCAACACCAAGAGGAAACGTCCATGGGAGACTTGAAACCCCATCTTTTGTACTTATTTCGTTTTCTTTTTTTTATAAGCCTAAAAGGCAAAACAAGTTATTACTAATAAAAAGTTACTTTCTCGTTTGTTTAAGCAAATTTAAATCCTGCGGTCCTTGAAAACATTGCATATGCATTCCCATATCATTGCATCACAGGTTTATAATTGTGCACAGGTTTCTCATCTTCTCGCTGTTTATTTCAGCAATGGCTCTTGAACAATCTGTTAAGGATCTCCAGGCACAGAATGCACAGTTCCAAGAGCTGATCCTGAACCTATCCAAGGGGCAGGATGAATTGAAGACACTGCTGGCCAAGAAGACTAAGAAGGCTAGAAGGTCTGCTGGGTTGCTCAACATGGGAAGAAGGTTCAAAGGTCCTGCCAAGACCAAGGAACAGGTTGAAGACTATGAATCTGAAGAATCTGAGCAGGAGAGAGGCAGTCTCCACAATACTATGGGGGACTCTGATTCTGAGGCTAACTACTACCATGAGCCTAACGAAGACAAATTCAAGATGCTGGTGGATAGAATGGATGCTATGGAATTACAGAAATCATCTGGGCTGGATTTTGAGGATTTGAGCTTGATATCTGGGGTGGTCATACCCATTGGGTTCAAAGTTCCTACATTTGTTGTCTATGATGGGGTCTCTTGTCCCAAATTGCATCTGAGGTCTTATGTCAGAAGAATTCAACCCCACACTGCTGATAAAAAGTTGTGGATCCATTTCTTTCAAGAGAGTTTATCTGGAGCTCAGCTAGAGTGGTATTATCAGTTGGAGAGTGTCAACATCAGAGATTGGAGTGACCTTGCTGAAGCTTTCTACAAGCAGTATCAATACAATGCTGACTTAGCCCCCACTCGCATGCAGCTTCAAAGCATGTCTATGGGTGCCAAAGAAAGCTTTAAGGAGTATGCTCAGAAGTGGAGAGACTTAGCTGGAAGAGTTCAACCCCCTTTGACTGATAGGGAGTTGGTTGATATGTTCATGTGTACGCTGAATGGTCTGTTTTACAGTCATCTCATTGGAAGCTCATCATCTGGCTTCACTGAGTTGATCATGACAGGAGAGCGAGTAGAGAATGGTATCAAGAGTGGTAAGATCCAAGTGGGCACTTCTTCATCAGGTGCTGCAAAGAAGCTTCCCACTGGGAAGAGAGAATCTAATGCTGTGTATGGTCAGCTTGATCGTAACAGAAGGCATCAGTCTGTTAGTGCAGTTCATATTTCAAATCCAACTCCTGCAACAACAGAGCAGCCTCAAGGCAACCAACAGAGGGCTAGAAGACAGTTCACGAAGATCAACATGTCAATGGCTCAGGCATTGCAACACTTGTTGAAAGCTGAACTTATTACCCTGAGGGAGGCCCCTCAGAATCCCAATGTTACCTCTCCCAAGTACAATCCCAATGCACGATGTGCATATCATTCAAACTGTCCAGGACATGATACTAATAACTGCTGGGTCTTGAAGAACAAAATTCAAGATATGATTGATGCTGGAGAAATTGAGTTTGATCCACCAGGTACTCCAAATGTGATTACAGCTCCAATGCCAAATCACGAGAAGACTGTCAACGCCATTGATGAGGATATTGATGAAGGTCTGCATGTCTATTCGGTTATGGAGTTGAGCACACCATTGTCTGTTATCAAAAAGAGGTTAGTACAAGCTGGGATCTTTCCAGGTTGTCGTGAAGATTGTTTGTATTGTACCTATAAGCCGGATAGTTGCTTCATTTTGAGAGATGGGATTCAACGTCTCATGGATAAGTATACTATAGTGTTTGAAAGAAGACCAGCATCTGTAGAAAGTATGGTAGATCATCTGACTCAGAGTAAGAAGATTGAAGAGGTTGATATGGTTGACAAAGTACCACTAAGAATCACTTCAAAGGGTCCCATTAAAATCACTCATCAGGGCCCAATCAAGATTACTGCTGAAGGTCCTGTGAAAGTTGTCGCTGAAGCCAGAGTAGCTCCTCTGATCATTACTACTCCTGGTCCTATTCCTTATACATCTGACAAAGCTGTGCCTTGGCACTATGGGTCTGATGTTTACATCCATGGTGTCAAGCAGGAGTCTTTACCTGATATGCCTGTTGACATTGATAATATTGCTGGATCTAGCAAGATCACTCGTAGTGGAAGAGTCTTCTCTCCTCCAGTTGCTTCTAAGAGTGCAGTTACTCCTGCTGTTACTTCCACCACTGATGCTCGGGGCAAGGGTCCTGTTATTGAGCCTGTATCTACTGATGTGCCAGCTGCTGATGACCTCTCTAAGCAGATGGAAGAGGTATTGAAAATCATCCGCAAGAGTGATTATGATATTGTTGATCAGCTGGGGCATACTCCCTCAAAGATTTCTATGCTCTCCCTGTTATTATGTTCTGAGGCTCATGCCAAGTCATTGATCAAGTTTCTAAAGATGGCTCATGTACCCAGTGCAATTTCTGTGGACCAGTTTGAGAATTGTGTTGCTCACCTGACCTATGACAACGGGTTAGGATTTTCTGATGCTGACTTGACCCCTGCCAAGAGGGATCATAGCAGGGCCTTGCATATTTCAATTGAATGCAGGGGCACTACCCTGTCTCATGTGCTGATAGACAATGGTTCCTCTCTGAATGTGTTGCCTAAGGAAGTCCTGAACAAGCTAAGTCCTGAAGATACGGTATTGAAGCCCAGTAATATTGTGGTAAAGGCTTTTGATGGTTCTAGAAGAGTAGTGCATGGGGAAATTGATCTTCCAATCAAGGTTGGCTCTCAGGTGTTTACTGCTACATTCTATGTGATGGATATTCATCCTTCGTACTCATGTCTGCTTGGTCGTCCCTGGATCCATGGGGCAGGTGCTGTGACCTCCACATTACATCAAAAGTTGAGATATCCGGTGAATGGAAAAGTTGTTACTGTCTTTGGAGAGGAAGAATACTTTGTCAGCCATGTAAACACTTTCAAGTATCTGGAAGTAGAAGGTGAATACATTGAAACTCCATGTCAGTCATTTGAAGTGGTTCCCTGGGCTGTTAAGGATTGTGTGACTCCTCCTGCTGTGAAGAAGGCTCCCGTGGTCATCAGAAACCCTCCAACAATGGCAATGGCCTCCCTCAATGATGCAAAAGCTGTGGTGGAAGAAGAGTCCCAGAAGGCTGTTCGTCGTGCTCGTGCTGTTCGTATCACCAATCAAGGGGTTATCAATGCTGTGGGAGATCAAGATGAAGACTACAACTTGGAGGCATGGATTTTTCCTACTGTGGGTGCTGGACTCAATAATTGGAAAGCTGAAGATGTTATCCCTATCTCCTTTAGTCAGGAGTAAATACTATTACTGTGTTATGTTTTTAAATTTGTAATTTTTGGAACAATTAAAACTTTCAAGCCATGTGCCTTACCCGGGGCACAATGGTGTGCTTGTTACGGATTGTCATTTCATTTGCATACTGCATTCAATAAAATCAGTGGACGTTTCGTTTTCGTAAATATTGTGTTCCTTGTCTTTCTTTTTCTTCTATTTTTGCTTTATCAGCTATGTGTTCTTACACACACCCACGTCACTAAAATGCAGATCCTCATCCACTCTGGATCCAGTTGATAACAGTTCTACTATTGCCAGTTACAATTTCGAGAATCCGATCTATCAAACTGAAGACAGAAACGAGGACGATTGTGAAATACCTGTAGAGCTTGCTAGGTTGTTACAACAAGAAGAGAAAGCTATAAAGCCACATGAAGAGCCAGTCGAAGTTGTGAATCTGGGAACTGAAGAAAACAGAAAAGAGGTCAAGATAGGGGCTGATTTAGAGGACAGTGTCAAGAGCAGGTTGATTCAGATGCTACGCGACTATGTGGAGATCTTTGCTTGGTCTTATGAAGATATGCCAGGGTTGGATACAGACATTGTGGTTCACCGTTTGCCAGTGAAAGAAGATTGTCGTCCAAAGAAGCAGAAGGTTCGTCGTATGCGTCCTGAAATGTCAGAAAAGATCAAAGCAGAGGTAATGAAACAGTTCAATGCAGGATTCTTGGCCGTAACGTCTTATCCTCAGTGGGTTGCAAATGTGGTACCAGTTCCTAAGAAAGATGGTAAGGTACGTATGTGTGTAGACTACAGAGATCTGAACAAGGCTAGCCCTAAAGATGACTTTCCACTTCCTCACATTGATATTCTGGTAGACAACACTGCTCAGCATAAGGTATTCTCTTTTATGGATGGTTTCTCTGGTTACAATCAAATCAAGATGGCACCTGAAGATATGGAGAAGACAACATTTGTGACACAGTGGGGCACCTTTTGCTATAAGGTAATGCCATTTGGTTTGAAGAATGCAGGGGCAACATATCAGCGTGCTATGGTGGCTTTGTTTCATGATATGATTCATCATGAGATAGAGGTATATGTGGATGATATGATAGCCAGATCTCAGAATGAAGAGCAACATCTTGATCATCTGCACAAGTTGTTTGAGAGGTTGAAGAAATACAAGTTGAGATTGAACCCAAACAAGTGTACTTTTGGAGTTAGATCTGGAAAACTCTTGGGTTTCATTGTCAGTGGAAAAGGTATTGAAGTGGATCCTGCAAAAGTGAAAGCTATACGAGAGATGCCAGCTCCCCGTACTGAGAAGGAGGTTAGAGGTTTCTTGGGACGATTGAACTACATTGCAAGATTTATTTCCCAATTAACTACCATCTGTGAGCCAATCTTCAAGTTGTTGAAGAAAGATCAGGTGACGGAATGGAATGATGAGTGCCAGACTGCCTTTGATGAAATCAAGAGATATTTGCTAGAACCTCCAATTTTAATGCCACCAGTTGATGGAAGACCCTTGATTATGTATTTAACAGTATTAGACAACTCAATGGGGTGTGTATTGGGGCAACATGACGAGTCTGGTCGAAAAGAGCAGGCAATATACTACCTTAGCAAAAAGTTTACCGGCTGTGAAACAAGATACTCACTGCTCGAGAAAACTTGCTGCGCTTTGGCATGGGCTGCTCGCCGACTAAGACAGTATATGTTGACCCATACTACCTTGTTGATTTCGAAGATGGATCCAATCAAGTACATATTTGAGAAACCTGCTCTTTCCGGAAGAATTGCAAGATGGCAAATGATCTTGACGGAATATGATATACAGTATACTACTCAGAAGGCCATTAAGGGGAGTGTTGTTGCTGATCATTTGGCTCATCAAGCAGTAGATGATTACCAGTCAATGAATTTTGAGTTCCCTGATGAAGACATTATGTCTGTTACCAAAGAACCTGGACAATATGACGGACCTGAACAAGGATCCCGATGGACTATGGTTTTTGATGGTGCCTCCAATGCACATGGTAATGGTGTTGGTGTTGTGATTAGTTCCCCTGAAGGTTGTCATACCCCGATTACTGCCAGACTTTGTTTCTATTGTACCAATAACATGGCTGAGTATGAGGCATGTATCATGGGTATGCAAGTTGCTATTGATATGAAGATTCAGTTCCTTTAGGTGTATGGAGATTCAGCTCTGGTAGTAAGTCAGATTAAAGGAGATTGGGATACAAAGCATGATAATCTCATTCCTTACAGAGAACATGTGTTGTCTTTGATCCCACATTTCAAAGAGATTACTTTTGGACATATTCCACGAAGAGAGAATCAGTTGGCAGACGCATTGGCCACCATGGCATCTATGTTTGAGATCAGCTGGGATGATGAAGCTCCCAAGATTACCATTGATAGATTTGAGAAGCCTGCATACTGCAATGAGATTGACACTGAAGGGGCAGAGGAGAAGCCTTGGTTCTATGAAGTGAAAAACTATCTTGAAGCTCAGGAGTTCCCTGAAGGGGCATCTGTCAAAGATAGGAAGTTCCTGAGAAGGTTTTCTGCTAAGTTCTTTCTGAGTAATGGCATTCTGTATAAGCGTAATCATGATTCAACTATGCTTCGTTGTGTGGATAAGAAGGAAGCTACAGAAATTATGGAAGAGATGCATGATGGGACCTTTGGCACTCACTCTAGTGGTCATACCATGGCAAAGAAGATTTTGAGAGCAGGTTACTATTGGTCTACCATGGAAGCTGATTGCTATCAACACTCCAGAACATGTCACAAATGTCAAATCTATGCTGATAAAGTACATGTACCTCCATCTCCATTGAATGTGTTGACTGCTCCTTGGCCCTTTGCCATGTGGGGCATTGATATGATTGGTGAGATCAAGCCTACTGCTTCTAATGGGCATCGTTTCATCCTGGTTGCTATTGATTACTTCACGAAGTGGGTAGAGGCAGCTTCATTTGCATCTGTGACTAAGAATGTTGTGGCTCGGTTCATTAAGAATAATCTCATATGTAGGTATGGTATCCCTGAAAGGATTATCACTGACAATGGCTCTAATCTGAACAACACTATGATTACTGATCTCTGTACGCAGTTCAAGATTAAGCATCACAACTCTTCTCCGTATCGTCCAAAGATGAATGGGGCAGTTGAAGCTGCTAATAAGAACATTAAGAAGATTGTACAGAAGATGACTGTTACTTACAAGGATTGGCACGAGATGTTACCATTTGCTCTACATGGTTATCGTACTACAATACGTACTTCAACAGGGGCAACCCCATTCTCCTTAGTCTATGGTATGGAAACAGTTCTGCCTATTGAAGTTCAGATCCCCTCCTTGAGAATTATGAAGGATGCAGGCTTGGATGAAGATGAGTGGATTCAGACTCGACTTGACCAGATAAATTTGATTGATGAGAAAAGGTTAGCAGCAGTTTGTCATGGCCAGATGTACCAGAAACGGATGATCAAAGCTTTTAACAAGAAGGTTAAGCCAAAGGTATATCAGGCTGGTGACTTGGTAATCAAGCGTATCATATTACCACAGGGTGATCCTAGGGGCAAGTGGACTCCAACATATGAGGGACCATTTGTAGTCAAGACAGTGTTCTCAGGAGGTGCCATGATACTGACTACAATGGATGGTGAAGACTTCCCACAACCTGTAAACGCAGACATAGTTAAAAAATACTACGCATAAAAAGAGACCCGCTAGGTTGACAGGCCTAGGCAAAAATAAGGGCATCCCGGCAAACCAAAAGGGTTTGGGCAAAAATTAGGGATATATATATAAAAAGATGTACACCCGGCAAGTCGAAAACCTGAAAAGGCGGCTTGGGCAAAAAAGAGTATCCCGGTGGATTGAAAACCTGAAAGGGCAATCCAGGCAAAAGTTAGGGATTAAAGCGTATGACTATGTCTCGTTTGGATCACTCATGAAACTGCAACCAGTTGTACTACTTACTCAAGCTCAAACAGATAAAGCTCAATCCAATCGTTTCCGTCTCAACAGCAAGAAGATGAGATACTTGAGTGGCAATAGTAGAATTGAAACTCAATAGGATTATTTCCCACATAGCTGATTCTTTTTGTAAAACTTCATGACAAAATTCTCTTACTAGGGTTTACGTCTCCTTGTACAAACTTACCCGTGTATGGGTCACTTTTGATATAAATAAACTCCATCTTTTGAATCCAGATTTACTTTTACCCTATTTACATAAGCGAAACGTCCATTGGTTGTGTTTGAATGTATGTATGCCTTTGAATATGATTGATGTTTACCAGAAATGCATGTATGCTTTTAATATGATTGATGTTTACCAGAAATGCATGAAAATGCAGTAATAGTATTTACTAAGGACGAACGAGGGCAGGATTTCAACGAAGCTTCGCCGGTTCATCTTTACAAGACAGTTACAAACCATCAGTAGGACTAATCCATTTTCACAAAGTCTAATCTCCCCTGGAATTTATATCCATCTCTTTTATCCTCATACGAATATCCGGGAAATTACTTTCCAATAAGGGCACGATGAACGAAGACGGGATGTTATACTTATCCTACTATCAAACGAAAACGAAGGTTATCTATACCCTACTATCCCCAACAACGGGAGGTTATCTATACCTTATTATCCCCAACAACGGGAGGTTATCTATACCTTGTTATCCCCAGCAGACGGAGGGTTATATATTCTTCAACAACGAATCGAGATTTATTTTCCTTGGCCAGCAGTTGTTATACAAGGATATCCAGACACTTCCAGCAGTGTCATATCATACATACATCATTTACATCATACCATAACATATATATCTATAGTACATTACCTAAGTGCATCATGTCATACATACATACATAAAGCATAAACTAATGTTGTTATACAGAATGCTACCTTGTTTTCAGGTTAATTATCCAACAAACAAGCTTATGATCTTTGGGACTGCTTTATTGTAACCTCAGGGTTACTTTATCCTCCTGATGAGCTTCTTATTACTTTGGGACTGCTTTATTGTAACCTCAGGGTTATTTTATCCTCCTGATAGCCTCTCATGACTTCAAGACTGCTTTAGAGCTACTGATTGCTCTATCCTCCTGAAATCATCCTATTACTTCAAGACTGCTTTAGAGCTATTCATTGCTCTATCCTCATGAGGTCATATTACTACTTCAAGACTGCTTTAGAGCTATTCATTGCTCTATCCTCCTGAAGCCATTATTATTTCAAGACTGCTTTAGAGCTATCCATTGCTCTATCCTCCTGAAATCATTACTTCAAGACTGCTTTAGAGCTATTGATGGCTCTATCCTCCTGAAGACATATCACATTATTATTTCAAGACTGCTTTAGAGCCATTCATTGTTTTATCCTCCTGAAATCATATCATTGCTTCAAGACTGCTTTAGGGTTATCACTATTGATTGCTCTATCCTCATGAAGACATGCTGTTACATCAGTATTACTCCAGACTCCTGACAGTTCTCATTATACTACTGAAGAACTTTCCCCTAGTGGCATCTTTAAGCCCACTCAATCATGTTCAACCAACCATCAATATCACTCCATGCACTGGTGAGTGCAAATTTTTGGGCTTTTGTGTTCAATCCCCTTCAACCTTCCAGGTTACGACTGGCAAATATACCAATCTAACCCCTCAGGTTTCAGAAAATTGAACAGGGGCAGCTGTTGCACCCCAAAATTTGCCCTCACAATACAAGACTTTGTGTTCCAAGAAGGTTCACATGGTTCACAAAATTCACAATTGGTCAGAAGAGTTGACAATTCCCTCAGACAATGCACCTCCTAAGCAGTGCATCCAAAACTAGGGTTTTGACTTTAATCAGGCTAAATGGACTTCCAAGACTTCAAGTGAGCTTCATAACATCTTATATGTGTATAAGAACCCCCATGTCAAGTTTCAAGACTTTTCTCAAAAGTTTGCTCAGTCAGATGATCAGATAAGTCAAAAGCAGTCAATGCAGTTAAAAGGTCAAACTGAGGTCAACTGTGGTCAAACCAAAGTCAAACTTCATGATTTTTTTTGCCAACATCAAAGAGAGGTTGGGTGAGAAATATTATCATAATAACTGTAATACCCCAAATTTTGCCCTAAGATTTGTCGTCGCATTTCATTGCATTTAATCAATTACTAACAAATTTGTGTAGTCGTTTGACTTTTTGCAGGTAAATATCATATGGCATGCATTTTTTTTCTAAAAAGTAAAAATGGCACAATTGGCAGGAGGACATGTGTAAGGAGTTATGAGTGTGAGAGGTTGAGAGTTCGAATCTCACCTTTGTCACTTTTTTTTTGTTTTTTATTATTTTTACTCTAAATTTTTCTATCTTTCATTAAAAAAATAACAAAAATAGTTTTTTATTATTATTTAATTATTATTTTCGTATTTTAATTAAATCATTTTTTAAAATATTATTTTTTTCACTTTTTTCTAAATTATTCATAAAAATATCCAAAAAATCATAAAATAAAAAATATTGAAAAATTTTTGTTCTTTTTATAATATTTTTTATTTTAGGAATCAATAGGATTATTAGTTTTTATTTTAAGTTTATTTTAATTATTTTAAATTATTTAAATTTTATTTTTTCTTAACTAATTATTTAGTTTGGGCTTTAAAATGGGCTTTAGGGACATTATTGACAATTTGGTGTTAACCCTAATTTGTTCCCTATATATACATGTGTTGCCTTGTTGGAAAAAAGGAGAGAGAATGAAAAAAACCTAAGAGGAGTGAGTGCCGTTTGCCGTTATTTAGTTTTCTTCTTCATCCATTACTATTGTTTCTTTTTCTTCATCGTTTACCGTTATTTCTTTTCCTTCATCTATTACTGTTGTTTCTTTTTCTTCATCTTTTACCGTTATTTCTTTTTCTTCATCTATTACCGTTATTTCTTTTTCTTTATCTATTACTGTTACGTTTATATATATATAATTTTTAAATTGTTAGAGTTTATATATATAAGATTTTTGATCGAATTATGTCGATACGATGTTTGCACATTTGTGTGCATGACGCGTGACATTTGTGTTAGTTCGATCTGGTTGCGATGATCGCATTTTTGTGTGAGCAATAATACTATTTTTTACTTAATTTCTTTTTCTTTGCGATAAATTTTGTTTCGTCCGATTTAGATCTGGTTGCGATGAGCGCATTTCTGCGTTAGCAACATTGTTGGGTTATTTGGCACATTTAAAATTCATTATTGCTTTATTATTATAATTATTATTATTATTATTATTATTATTATTATTATTATTATTATTATTATTATTATCATTATTTATTATTATTATCATTATTATCATTATTATTACCATTATTATTATTATTATTATCATTAATTTATTAAAATTTGTTATAATATAAAAATCTGTTTTTTTAAAATAAATAACATTAACATCTTTTCCAAATTAATATGAAAACCTATTATTTTTAAGAAAAACTTTTTTTTAGATAAATTTAAAATAATAACTAAAATCTTTTTTTTAAAATAATAACTAGAACCGTTATTTATTTTATTTTATTATTGTTCAATTCAAATTTCATTATCATATTGTATCTGCTCCTCTCATGTAACCTCGCGAACTTAACAATCGCTCTTTAAATTCTGCCTTTAAATTTCTGCTTGCATGGTTTAAATTATGACATTATCTCTCTGTTTGCATGATTCAATTATCTCACGCGTTTACTATTATTTCTGTCACATTGCACACATCCGAAGGTTAGGTCTAACTGTTTGGCCGCCGCGCCAATAGTCCGTAAAACTTCACACATTCAATTTCAAATCCTCAAAACTACAAACTACAAACCCTAATTTTCACAAATGCCTCGCCGCAGGCAAAATTACAATTTTACCCTTAGCATTAGGTCAAAGAGCCGCCGCGCTCATTTTAGGGTTTCCCGCCGTGGAATCCCTAATTTAACCCTAATTGCAACTTAACATTTCAACGTAGAGATTTGGAGTTTCTACACTCCACGTAAGCGTGTCCTTAAGATGCGTTTATTCCCCTTGAGACCTTGACCACAGTCAAGAAGTTTCTAACCTCCCTATTGAGGGGAACTACGATTACTCTGATTCCACTCCCGTAAGGATACGTAGGCATAAGATGCGATGTCTTGCCGAGTAAACTTAGAATTAACCCCCTTTATTATTTATTATTGTTTATTTATATTTTATTTATCTTTGCTATTTAATTATTTTGCTTATTATTTTGTAATTGTTTCTTGGATGTAAAGTTGTTTAATTATTTAATTATTATTATGGTTAGTAATTAGGGAGTGTAACAACATGTATGTAATATTAAAATAAATTTAGATCACTTTTAAATAAAGATAATTAAAATAAACACGTCACACACGTAAGTCGATTTTAATCGCCGTCTCACTTCCTAAGGATATCCCTCAAGTTGCCTACGAATAATGGTTAAGTGGGGTGTATAAAGCAAGTCCCTCAAATAAAAAAATCATCAAAGTCCCTTATGGTTGCCTTTACGAATCAAGTCCCTTTCGAAAAATGATGATGGTCCCTTATATGTGCTTATTACATCCCACAATGGCCTTCAAAGTCAAATTGTCCCTCACATGTCCCTTAACATCCAAAGTAAGGACTACCTACTCCATTATAGTAGGGATAGTCTTACTAAGGAAAGGATAAAGAATAAGAAAGACCTTAAAACATTAGGGTAGGCTACTCCTAGATACTTGCTCACTTCAAAACTTTTTCACACTTAAACAAATTTCCAACAAAATTTTCAAACAAGTTTTTTTCACATCCATACACGGATTATTATTAAACTATTCTGAAATTTTTTGCTATTCACACACTACACTTTCAAAACAATTCAAAAGTGAGCTTAAGTACCTAAGAGCCCATGGATAACCATGGATGAAAAGGGTGCTAACACCTTCCCTTTTCATAACCTACCCCCCGGACCCAAAATATTCTCTAAGGTCTTTCCTGTTCTTTTATAACCTTTCCTTATGGATAAAATAAAAGTCGGTGGCGACTCTTGCTATCCGCAACATTGTTTAAAGTCAGTTCACCGGGTTACACTGTGCACTTGCAGTAAGATACCGCTAGACGCATAAGTAGACACGTCTTTAGCCCATCAAGTTTTTGGCGCCGTTGCCGGGGATTCCTTAATTTAGTTACTAGTGCATTTAGGTAGCATTGTCTAGACTAAGGTATCAACTATTTAATTTAATCTAATCTCCGAGTGTATGCCAAGTACTCGCTCTAAAAGCGAAGACTTGCAACCTCTAATCCATGAATCAGAACGCTTCTTACACGTAAGAAGACGTATATTCGATTTCGAAAATAATTCCAATATTCCAGATCTTCAATTAGATCCGCCTAAACCAGTCGTAAAATCAGAAAACGCAGGGATGGCTGAAGAACAAACTCATCCACTCAAGTATTACGCTAATCCTTCGCAAGGTGAGCCGCATTCAAGCATTGCAGCGCCGGCTATCAACCGAAATGATTTCGAACTGAAACCATCATTGATATCAGCCGTGCAACAAAATCAATTCGCCGGAAATCCTACCGAGGATCCGAATCTTCATCTTTCGATCTTTGTGCAATATGCAGATACCGTAAAAGCCAATGGAGTTACCCAAGAAGCTATTAGACTACGTTTATTTCCTTTTTCGCTTCGAGACAGAGCAAGAGCTTGGCTTCAATCTCTGCCTTCGAACTCAGTAACTACGTGGGCAGAACTTAAGAAAGTTTTCTTGAATAGGTATTTTCCACCTAGCAAGACAGCCATGCTGAGAGCTCAGATCAACGGATTTAAGCAAAGAGAAAGTGAATCATTATTCGAAGCTTGGGAACGCTATAAGGATCTACTTAGACTTTGTCCACATCATGGATTAATAGACTGGATGGTCATCCATACCTTCTATAATGGACTCTTGTACAACACAAGAATGACAATTGACGCTGCCGCGGGTGGTGCATTGATGGACAAAGAATATCGTGATGCCTATGCACTTATCGAAAGTATGGCTCAGAATCATTACCTTTGGGGAAGCGAGAGAGTCGCAACTGAGAAACCAACAAAGGGAGGTATGTACGAAGTAAGTAGTATGGACCAAGTCAATGCGAAATTTGACCAACTAAGCCAAAAGATCGATAGCTTGGCCATAACACCTGCAGCCACCGTGGCTGCAGTAACACCTAACTGTGAGCTATGTGGAGTCCCAAGACACGAAGTTTCTGATTGTCAACTATTGACAGGAACTCCCACTGATCAAGTGAATTATGCTCAAGGAAACCCTTACTCAAACACATACAACCCAGGTTGGAAGAATCATCTGAACTTCTCCTATAAGAATAACAATGCTTATTACGCACCAGGTCAAGCACCAGCTACAACACCAGGATATCAAAAGACTGCTCCTAATATCCCTAGGAAATCGAACCTTGAATTGATGATGGAGAGCTTTATAGCTAGCCAATCTCAGACAAACAAGGACTTCTTGAACCAAAACATTCACACTAGTGAGCAGATTAAACAATTAGTGAGCAAGGTAGACGCATTAGCTACACATAACAAAATGCTTGAAACTCAAATTTCACAAGTAGCTCAACAACAAGCACCTACTGCTGCACCAGCTGGAGTATTCCCTGGACAACCTCAACCTAACCCGAAAGGACATGCTAACGCTGTAATATTAAGAAGTGGCAAGGAACTTGACGGACCTACCGATCCAAGACTTGACAATCCAGCCATGTACCAAAAACCAGATAAACCGACTGAAGTGGTGAATGATCCAGAAGAGAAGGAAGATGAAAGTCGAGAGGTAGTGGAGAAAGAACAACCTTATGTGCCTCCACCACCCTATAAACCACCAATTCCGTACCCTCAAAGATTAATAAGTTCCAAGATGACGGGTCAATTTAAGAAATTTGTCGAACTTCTGAAACAGTTGAATATTACTATTCCGTTTACAGAAGCAATTACTCAAATACCCTCGTATGCCAAGTTTCTAAAAGAAATCTTATCCAATAAGAAAAAGATAGAGGATAACAGAACAGTTACACTTACTGCCGAGTGTAGCGCCATAATTCAGAATAACATGCCTCCTAAGCTAAAAGATCCAGGAAGTTTCTCTATACCTTGTGTAATAGGAAAATTCGTCATTGACAAAGCTCTATGCGATTTAGGAGCCAGTATCAGTGTTATGCCCTTAACGATTTGCAAAAGGCTAGACATGGGAGACCTAAGACCAACTAAAATGTCTGTTCAACTAGCCGATCGCTCTGTTAAATATCCTGTAGGCATACTAGAAAACGTCCCAGTACGTATAGGACAATTCTACATTCCTACTGATTTTATAATCATGGACATCTCTGAGGACTCCACTACACTCATCATACTAGGAAGACCATTCTTAGCTACCGCCGGAGCTATAATAAACGTGAAAAGAGGAAAGCTAACCTTTGAAGTAGGTGAAGAGAAAGTCGAATTTGTTTTAACACAATTCTTACAATCACCAGCTATAGAGGATACATGCTATCTAATGGACGTAATTGACGAATGTGTAAGAGAAATGGAACTGGAGGAGACCACTTATTCTGAAATAATGAAAATTCAAATCCCTCCAATTTTCGAAGACGATAATTGGCGAAAACCGTATCAGGATGACAGTCTAAGCGAAAGTTTAGCACTTACACCGGATCCCATGCCAAGTAGAGATAAACCTACATTAGGATTAAAAACTTTACCTAATAACCTAAGGTACGAATTCTTAGACGTTGAATGTAAAAGACCAGTTATAGTAAATTCCAGTTTAGGAACTATAGAGACAAAGAAACTTTTAGATGTCTTGAAGAAATATCCAACTGCATTAGGATATAACATATCTGATCTCAAAGGAATATGTCCTTCAGTTTGCATGCATCGCATTCTGCTAGAAGAAGATTGCAGAACCTCCAGAGAATCTCAAAGAAGAATAAACCCAACCCTTAGCACTGTAGTAAAGGAAGAAGTCAAGAAATTATTAGATGCCGGGATAATATATCCAATCTCTGATAGTGAATGGGTTAGTCCAATACATGTAGTGCCAAAGAAAGGAGGTATCACTGTGGTGAAAAACGCACAAGGCGAATCGATATCGCAAAGAGTAGTGACGGGATATAGAGTGTGCATAGATTATCGTAAACTAAACAAAGCCACTCGAAAAGATCATTTCCCATTACCTTTCATAGATCAAATGTTGGAACGATTAGCCAAGCATTCTTACTTCTGTTATCTTGATGGTTACTCAGGATTTTTCCAAATCCCTATCCATCCTGATGATCAAGAGAAGACTACATTCACATGTCCTTATGGAACGTTCGCTTATAGGCGAATGCCCTTTGGATTATGCAACGCTCCTGCAACCTTTCAAAGATGTATGATGTCAATCTTCGCAGATTTTATAGACAACATCATGGAAGTGTTCATGGACGACTTCTCTGTATGCGGGCAGAGCTTTGAAGGATGTTTATCAAACTTAGAAATGGTGTTAGAAAGATGTGTAAAAGTAAATCTCGTGCTTAATTGGGAGAAATGTCATTTTATGGTCAACGAAGGAATAGTATTAGGTCATGTAATATCAGACAAGGGAATTGAAGTGGATAAGGCTAAGATTGAAGTAATAAAAGATCTTCAACCCCCTAAAACCGTTCGAGAAATACGAAGCTTTTTAGGACACGCCGGTTTTTACCGACGATTCATCAAAGATTTCTCGAAAATCACTAAACCTCTTACTGGTTTATTAATGAAAGACGCTGAGTTCATATTCAATGAAGATTGTCTTAAAGCATTCGAAACTCTAAAAACAGCCCTCATCACCGCACCAATCATGCAACCCCCTGACTGGAGATTACCTTTCGAAATCATGTGCGATGCGAGTGACTATGCTGTAGGCGCAGTTCTGGGCCAGAGAAAGGAAAAGAAACTCCATGCGATTTACTATGCCAGTAGAACTTTGGATTCTGCCCAGATGAACTACGCTACTACAGAAAAAGAATTGCTAGCAGTTGTCTTTGCGCTTGACAAATTCCGCTCTTACCTAGTTGGAGTGAAAATAATCATTTACACAGACCATGCTGCTATCCGATATCTATTAACTAAGAAAGATGCTAAACCAAGACTCTTAAGATGGATTTTACTCTTACAAGAGTTTGATCTAGAAATAAAAGATAAAAAACGTACTGAAAACGTCGTAGCGGACCATTTATCTAGAGTAGAAGGTATTAAACCCGAACAAGTGCCGATTAACGATGATTTTCCGTATGAACAGCTGATAGCACAAATAGGAAGCGACCTAGCGCAGTTGGATATAAATGAACCAGAACCCGTGGAAACAATACAGACAACTGTAGGACTGCCATGGTACGCTGACATTGTCAACTACCTAGCCGCCAGAGCTCTTCCACCAGATCTAACCTATCAGCAGAAAAAGAAATTCTTTCATAACCTGAAACATTACTATTGGGACGAACCATTATTGTTCAAAAGAGGACCAGATGGAATATTTCGCCGATGTATTCCCGAAGAAGAAATAGAAGACGTCATTGCTCAATGCCATTCATCTCCTTATGGTGGACATGCAAGCACTTCCAAGACTTGTGCAAAAATCTTGCAAGCCGGCTTATACTGGCCTAATCTATGGAAGGATGTCCACATCGCTGTTATAAATTGCGACCGGTGTCAACGCACTGGCAATATTTCAAGAAGAGATGAAATGCCCCAAAAGGGAATTTTGGAAGTAGAAATCTTCGACGTCTGGGGAATAGATTTCATGGGACCATTCCCATCATCTTTCGGTAATAATTACATACTCGTAGCTGTTGACTATGTCTCAAAATGGATCGAAGCCATAGCTTCTCCTACAAACGATGCACGAGTAGTAATGAAGCTTTTCAAAAACATAATCTTTCCCAGATTTGGTGTACCTCGACTCGTCATAAGTGACGGTGGCTCGCACTTCATTTCAAAAATCTTTGACAAATTACTATCTAAGTATGGAGTAAGACACCGTGTGGCTACACCATATCACCCACAAACAAGTGGACAGGTCGAAGTCTCAAACAGAGAGATTAAACAAATCTTAGAAAAGACTGTCGCCATATCTCGGAAAGATTGGTCATCTAAACTTAATGAAGCTCTATGGGCTTATAGGACCGCTTACAAGACACCCATAGGTACTACACCTTTCAAACTAGTTTATGGAAAATCTTGTCACCTCCCAGTAGAACTAGAACACAAAGCTTATTGGGCGATAAGAACTCTCAATATAAACTATAATGCTGCAGGAGAAAAGCGAATCCTAGACATTAACGAATTAGAAGAATTAAGGTTAGATGCATATGAAAATGCTAAGATATATAAAGAAAGAACTAAGCGATGGCATGATAAACGCCTATCCAGGAAAGAATTCAGTGTGGGAGACGTCGTACTCCTCTTTAATTCAAGACTTAGGCTCTTTCCTGGAAAATTAAAGTCTAGATGGTCAGGACCCTTTGATATAACTAAAGTATTCCCAAGTGGAGCAATAGAAATTAAGGGTAAGGATAGTGAACCATTCATAGTAAACAGACAACGTCTAAAACACTATCATAAAGTTGAAAATAGAGGTTATGCGAATAATCTAAAGCTTTTAGAATTGTCCACCAATTCCCCTGATTAATCTAAACCAAAGCATTACGTCAGGCTTTTGACAATAAAAACAGCGCTTAGTGGGAGGCAACCCATTTACCTATTTAAACTATTCTTTTCTTTTAAAGCATTTTTAATTATCGTTATTACTATTTGTTTAAATTGTTTTGTCAGTTTTATTTTACATCACATTTACCGCCATTACATTTCAGCATTTCATTTTCTTATTTTTATCTTAAACCACTTTTTACAGATTTTCTAAAGTCTTTTCCACTGATTTGTTTCCCCCGTATTTTCACTGACCATGGCTAACCAACCCATTAACTATATGGAAACCAAATTTAGAGGTAGGAACCAAAGAATGAAGTTCGAAGAGTTATCATAGAGGCAAATGGATTTGACCCTGTACCCAAATGATAGGACTATGGAAACCTTAGGTATACATGATAGTGTCATGTACTTGTTCAACCGACTCGGATGGGAGAATGCAATGATCCAGCACAAGTTTGCGACTTACCGCGAGCTCACCCTTGAGTTCCTTAGTTCCCTACTTTACCTACCTGAGCGCGGTTTTGGGTCTAGGAAAGGATTTATTAGTTTCCGCCTATTTGGAATAGAATACGACTTTAACCATAAAGAACTAGCTGACCTGTTAGGATTCCCTAGTGGACCTTTTGCTTTTACTACCACACAGGTAGAATTGATGGATGTGGAGCTAGATTTCTTTTGGGGAACTCTGACCGGAAACTACCACCCTGAACCAAATGACATGAACAATGATGAGATCCATAACCCTGCTCTCCGTTACTTCCACAAATTCCTCGCCCATACCTTCTTTGGAAAAGAAGAAAACATTACCGGAGTCTCTAAAGATGAATTATTTATTATGTCATGCTTCACTACTGGACAGTCTGTTAATGGTGTACCTTTCATGATGCAAACCTTCACCCGCATCCAAGAAGAACCTGAATTACCTATAGTGGTAGGAGGTCTTGTAACCATGATTGCTGATGCCTTAGGACTTAGATACCAACTGGACAGGTGCACCCGTCTGGGAACCATCCGCCTAATGAATCTTAAATTCTGATTCAATAGACATATCATAAGGAATTTAGGACGCCCACCTTTTGAGTACCTGATCCGGAACGAAGTAGTCACCCTGTTCACATTGCCCAATCATGCTAAAGTAAGTGTTCATAATAAGGATAACTGGCTTTATGAGTTAAACCCCCCTGATTATCCAGCCACTCCTGAAACACCTCAGTCTCACAGGATAACAGATGATATAATGACCGCTGTTGAAACTGACCCTGAGACACCTCCTGGATACCATGACACTGACCCAACTGACAAAGTTCATGAAACCCCTGGAGCGAATCACGGAGAGTACGCTAACAACTTACAGAACATCATGCACACTCTCAATGCCTACCAAACTGACATTAATCTATTCAAAGAAGACATTAAGAGTATGCGATTGGACATCATAGGATTGACTGACATGGCCTGCGAACAATTCTATCATTTGGACTCCGCCATCGAAGACCTGAAGAAACGCCTTTGAAACGGCTATCAGTGATTTAGTTTATTATTTTTTCTCATTATTTTTTCTCATTATTTTCGTTTCCAGTTAAATTTATCTTTCGCAACAATTTCATAACATAATTTCCGTTTATGTAATTTCAATTTTTCTTTATGCCATGCACTTTTTATTTCAATTATTTCTTCATTTTTAACAGCTTATATACTTTTTCTACCTTTTCTATATACTGTATGACCATATACTGTATGACTACATTATTTTATGTATACAATCTTAGGTTCGTATACTACTGTGTTGCAAATGATATATAATATGGTGTGTGTTTAATATAAGTGTTACTAAATAAAATAAATTATTATCAATTTATAAATAACGTGAGACAATGTTCTTTTCTGGGAATTATTCAGCACAACAAGCCCTCACAGTCGTCACACCCCACTTACGATCGTGACGTGCTCATTTAGCGTGTCACGACCGTCACGCCCCTGTCACGACCGTGACGACCCCTATTACAGGGATCGTGAGAAACAGAACTGTTTCTCATCGTGTCCCCTCTTCTTCTCCATTCATAACCTACCCAAAACACTACCCACTCATTCCACAACCGCCGTAACCTCTCCACTTCCCCCATTAATCCTCCATTATCATCCACCATTTCATTTAAACTCTCCCGTATTTAACCCGAACCTCAATCTCCCTCATTCTACCATTTTTCTCACAAAACCTCACAAAATCCTTCCTCCCTCACTCTTCACTCTTGCATGTTATGGATTCCATCATTTTTAGAGAAGGTGAAGCTGGAGTAACCCAGAGAGACCGTTTCATCCGCTTCCAGAACCGCGGTCTGCAACCCACCCGCTACATTGCCACTGATTGTCTGCGAGAACTCGGAATGTTGTCCAGCGTTCAAAGCCTACTGCAAAAGGTCGGTCTGTGGGACCTCTGTCGTCAGCCTCAGCCTACTTTCGAACTTCTGACGCTGGAGTTCCTCAGCTCTTACAGTTACATCACCTCTCCCGGTTCTCAGAGTCAGCTTACCGGCATCGTAACATTCAGATTGCACGGCCAGGAGTTCAACCTCACACAAACCAGGATCGCCGAGCTGTTAGGTTTCGATCACGGCACCGAAGCCCACCGTCGCGTGCCCGATAATTTCAGTGAACAAGCATTCACTCTATGGCACGACCTCACCAACACCCGTGCATCCACATTCCAGAGCCTCAACGCTACACACATCCACAACCCGGCTATCCGCTATTTTCACCGGGTCATCTGCAACACAATCTTTGCTAGAGAAAGCAACCACAAGCTCAACTCCAAGGAGCTTCTGTTCTTATACTGTGCCCTTCATGACGAGCCAATCAACGCTGCCCCCTTTATGCTTTACCACATCCAGGCCATTGCGCACCGAGGCTCCTCCCCGTTCTTCATAGGCGGCATTGTCACCACCCTCGCCATTCAGTTGGGGCTTGGTGACGCGCTCGCTAATCAGCCTCACCTCGCCGCCGAATTCCTGACCATGAGCTACTGCCGGTCCGCCCACCTGATCGCACAGCGAGAGGATGGCAGGTACAGCCCTGTTGTCAATGGCACCGTTTTCCACCACATCACTCTGCCGTCCCGCACCCGCATCGACCCATCCAACCGAGCCAACTGGCACTTTGTTTTACCAGCTGCTGCCGATCACATCCCGGTTCATGATGATCAGGCAGACGCCCCAGTGGACGAGATGCAGGACGCTATGGATGCAGCTGAGCCTGTCCAGGATATCCCCGAGACATCTACCAGGCAGCCCTCTGCTCCCGCAGTCACACTTGAGGAGGTCCTACTTGCGATTCATCAGCAGAACCTGATGAACGCCGCTTTGGAGCGACGGCAGAAGGCGCAGTATGATGCTTTACTCGGCACCATTGCTGCCAACCAGGAGGCCACTAATGAGCGTTTTGGAGAACTTTTCGGCGAGCTCGAGGCGCTCCGCATCAGCATTACTGCTACCTCCGGCACCGGCTCTGATCCCGACGCGACTCCCTCCAGACGCCGCTCTCGCACCAGAGGCCGAGCCCGCGGTCCTCAGCAGCAGTAGTTTACTTTTATGTTGTTTTTCATTTTTAGTCTTGTACTGTATTTGTACCGCATTTATATCACAACATTGAGGACAATGTCTGATATAGTGTGGGAGAGGTACTTTTCATTTCAGTGTACTTTCAATTCCGTTGTATTCCTTTTAGCAAAATCAATGAAATGAGCAAATCTGTGCGCTATTTTCTTTAATTTCGAGCTTTCCCCGATTATTAAGACATACCAGAAAAATCTTTAATTACTCGCATTACCCGACTTACCACCGAATGGTTCGTAATTACGAAGCCGGGAACGATTAAACAAGACCAATACAATCTTGACATCTTCGACCCCCTGCTTAAGAAATTCCATCCCGATCACCATTGCGAGTGCACCTTTAGTTTCAGTTCAAAAGTAACCCCCAGTAGTTTATACTAGCAGTCAGCACCGTCTGAACACAAACCACGTGGGGAGCCGACGAATATAAGCGTTTGATGCCTAATCAATAACGATCCTTCGTATCTCGATGCAAAATGAAAAGAAATTGCACCAAAGTACACGGTCGCAGATAAGAAACGAGAAATATGAGAAGGAATCCGTTTCGAGTTGGTTCAGAGGTACTGGTTCTGAACTCGGTAGGGCGTGCTACGGCTCGATCCCCCACAACCTCCTAATCGGATAAAACATGAAGGGTTACCACACTCGTGTACCAGACCCCGTGCTAAAAAAGGATCAAAATCGCTAACCGGCTACTCCACTACGTGCGTGCGAAGGCAAAGGGCTTAATGTGACTGCGCTAGAACGAAGCCGGGCGAAATAAGATCGAAAAACTCTAGGTGAAATCGTAATGTGATCTCCGATTGTTTCGCTTGACGGGAAGTCGACGACATAGCTTGATGCTTGTGTCATTAGAGTATCGGTAGTGTTCTATCAAAGTACCGGACTATCTGACAAAACGATCCACCGTACGGTTTGTTACGAGTATGCGCGAATAAAATCTTGTCCGCCGATTTTCAACCGACTATTTGCTTGAGGACAAGCAAATGTTTAAGTTTGGGGAAGTTTGATGACGAGAAAACGCATCGATTATATCGCTAGATTTCATTGACGTTTTATCGCGCATTCACCGTTTTAACGCTCGATTTCTCGAGTTTTTCTTACTATTTTGCAGGTACATCGTTATGTGAGGCCGAATCATGAATTAAGAAGAAAGGAACGAAAGAAACCACAAGAAATGAAGTAAGGCAGAAGCCTACAAAAAGTCTGCATAATTTGTAACAGCCACGGTCGTTACAAGGGTGTCACGACCGTGACACCCCAATTTGGGCCATCACGACCGTGAGGAAGTAGTCACGACCGTGACACTTAAAATCCTCAAATAATGAACGTGAAGACCTTGTCACGCCCGTGACAAGGATAAAACTTGGTTTTGACTCAGACTACGTCAAAGCCACCACTGAAGACCACTTCTCCTAGTAATTCTCCTCAAGACAGCACGTGAAGACGACTTCTCCCATTTTCTGCTGCCACATTCCAACATTTCCTCAACCACTTCAGCAAGGCCCAAGAAACAAAAGACCAAGACTCCAGCCCATCAAAGGCTCTATAAATAGTACCAGCTGAGGTGAACTGAGGACAGACTTCAGTATCCAAAATTCCTGCGGAAGCTCTGCCGAATTACCTTACGAACCAGAATTTTCATTCCAGCATTATTTTATTTTCTGTCCTGTTTTATTTGTATCCAAACCAACCGTGTAACAATTTCCAACATTAGGGAATTGTTATACTCTTTATTTGTTTCCAACCTTCAGCATTCGTTTTAATTTTTATTTCCGCCTACTCCAAGCCTTCCGGTCTGTGGAAGAAGGAGTCTACTCAGATATTTGTTAATCAGGTTTTTCAATTTATTGCACTTTAATTTAATTATAATGTCTATTTATTTTTATGCCATGAGTAAGTTATTATTCAATTCTGTGTCTGATTCAACCTCGATGAGTAGCTAAATACCTTAGGGCGGTATGTAGTTATAACAAACTTAACCGGTAAAATATAACCATAGGCTAAAATAATTAATCACTTAACATTCTGGCTGATACTTTTTAATTAAAATAGACCTTTTCGTTACGAGAGTAAGAAAAGGGTATTAGGTTGGGTCAAGACCACGAGAGTGTGAGATTTAACCAGATAGCTAAAGTTAGGCATTTAAATTAAACACAGCGAGAGCGCTTTAAGATAAATTAGAATTATTTAGTCTCCAAAAATTACCTCTAAACACTTATGGGCTAGCGAGAGCAGGCATAGGGCTTTAGGGATAAGATCTGATACAAGACCACAAGAGTGTGAGTTGAGGGTATTTAAACTGGTAATCTCTACCGAATAGATTAAGTGAACATCTTTATAAGCCTAGGTTAGATTGACCCACCTGAGTTAGTATAATTACATACCGACCGCCTTAGTATTATTTTATTACAAACTTAAATTTAATCCCGCCTTTAATAGTTTTAAAAAACCAACAACAATCGTGACAACCATTCGCCTTAGCTAAACTAGAAGTTCATCTAGCACTAAGTAACAATAGAATCCCTGTGGATCGATAATCTTAAATATTACTTCGATAGGCTGTGCACTTGCAGTAAGATACCGCTAGACGCATAAGTAGACACGTCTTTAGCCCATCATTAACACCCACAACCAATTACCCACGTGAAGAGCTTGAGTGAAGTCACACACTTTTATTCCCACCTTTATGACCTAACTCTTAGAGGATCATGGCTAGAGGTCGGATGATCATCTGAGGAAATATCATTAAGCAACATAAATGGTTGGTATACAAAAAGACAAAAGGTAGGACAAATATAAGGTATAACAGCGAGGAAATAAAATAAGGCGATGAAATAAATAAAGTAAGACGAAGTAAATAGACAAGACAAATAAAACGTAAGTAATGCTAAAATTAATAAGAACCTGATCCAATCGGAGACATGAATCTGATACAAACTAAATTGATGAAAATAACTTGAACGAAGTTGAAAATGTTGGCAAGATTAACTGCTACAAATAAAGTGCGCTAAAATCAATAACAACAATGGTGCAATAACTCTCCGGTGTAAAGAACTAGAGTTTTAAGAATGTAAATTTATGACCTAAGTTGTATATAAGCTTGGATGCCTTCAAAAGTGAAATATAACACCTATTTATAATGGTACAAAACCTTGGAGAGCAAGCTGCTGTTGCTGAATTCGTGTGAGAGAAAAGAGAAGTAATGAGGTGAATTCTCCAACTGCCTTTGACTGGGGTGAATTTTCCACAGATGGAGACCGCCATCCATATGGCGGAGAAAGCCACCTTCACAAAATGTGGAGACTTAGTCTTTGTGATTGTTGGGTCATAGGACACGTCATCCACCTCATGGCTACCTCCACGGCAAACGCCAGGCTGGACGCCGTGTGTGCAAATTGTCATTTTTCTCCGTTTTTCATCCAACTCGCTTCGTTTCGTCGTGTACGGCTCTCACTTGGTTATGTACCTAAAATACAGACAAAATACCAGAATAATACTAGAATCGAAAGCAAAACTATAATAAAACATGTGCAAGTCGAGCCAAATACGCAGTGTGTTTTGGTGTTATTGATAGGGTTCAGTGAATGAAACTTCCTGTAACAATAGTAATTTACCAATGCAATAACAATAATCCAAAACAATTGATTTCTAGTTCTCTAGGGCATCTAGTCATGAGTCCTCAATGAAAAGATCTTTGGTTATGTAACCTAATTACTATGTCCATAGATAATCATGTTCATACCCAAGCATTCAAATATCAAGAATTTTTGGTTCCGATAAAACACTCCTAGTCCTAGGTAATATTTATTATCCAAAGTTCTTATCCAGATCAATAAACAAATTGTTGTCCAGCCAAAGCATTTTTAAAGGTCAGAATCCATTGGTCCGACGGATAAAGCATGCAAAACAGAAATAAGAACAAACCAATTTTAATGAATAAAAATAGTCAATACATTGAATAAATCAGAATCATGGTCACCCCCTATCAATGGGGGGTTTAGCTACTCATAATCATAAATAAAACAAAAATAAGAATGGTTGTCATTACAAAATTTCGTGAGGAATCTACCTTCAACTGTTAGAAAAACACTTGAACATATGAAACCTTGAAATATCACTGAGCTTCCAGCCTTCAAATTGTGTCTTTTCCTCCAAAAATCGTCCAACCCTAATAAAATCACGCTCTGGCAATATATAGGTGAAATTTGGGCTTTCTGAAATTTTTGGGCCCAATACGCGTATTGACCAGCATGTTACGCGTAATGACCTGATACGCAGCTCATTCTCCTATGCGTATGAGCAGAAGGGTCTGTCAGCAAAAAACCTAATACGCGTAAGGCCAAGCCATTACGCGTATTGGCAGAAGGCTTATTTTTCTCTAAAAAAGCATCTCTCTACTGGAATGCGTATGATACACGTATTCAAGGGGGTCATACACGTAACAGCTAGAGTGTTACGCGTATGGGCAACAGATCCTCCACCTTTTGGCTTTTTCTTCTATTTTCTCACTCCAGCTCAGTTCTGCATCTGATGCTTAATCCTCTGAGCTTCCAAACCTGTTTTTGACCTGCTAACATACCAAAAGTGTAAAATATCCTCAAGAAACTCATAAGTAATGACACACTGCATATTATTAAAATACTCCTAATTCTAACTAAAAACGCTTAAAATCACACAGTTTACCTGATTTATTTACAGTTAAATAGTGAAATACCTAGCACAAACAGTGACTGATCATAACCCCAAACTTAGATTGTTGCTTGTCCTCAAGTAACACTTTAGAAACATAGATCATGTCACCCCAAACTTATTGTAAAAACAGTTCTTACCACAACACTGCTGAAATTTTTCGCATTGGACCCTTTGATGTTGCCTTGGGTTTTCTGATTTTTCCTCATGACCAGCGAGCTAGAAACCTTTTCCTCAGAAACACTATTTCCCCTGTCAGCTTATATCACACTCTTACCAAGTCTCTCGGGGTTAAAGTGTTATTATGCTCAAATCACAGTAAGCAATATCATGTCAGCAGTTTGAATAAATTCTCTAATCCTATCAACATGCAAAATACACACACTTTTTGAGGTCTTGGGGTTGTAACGGGGCTTGGGTTAAGGTAGGATATAAAAAGGAAAACAATGGTTTTTGGTTCAGAGTACGTGAGATCATTCGTGTCACCATGTTTTTCATTAGTGCTTTTGTGAGAAATTTTAAAATTCATTTGGTGAATGCAAATTTATTAAAAAAAATTTTCTTTCTTTTTTTATTTTGTTGTTGTGCACTCACCGTGTTTTACCTTCATCAACTGCATAGCTATCCCAAACTTAAAGGTTGCTATTCCAACAGCAACCCCAAACTTAAAATTTAACATAGATCCAGAAACAATCAAACATACTCTAAACAAGGTAGGGTAATAATAATAAGGCCAGGGGTTAATAATAACGGGTAATTATCAAGCAAAGGGATAAAGGCTCAAATGGGGTAAATAAAATAATAATAATAATAATAAAGGGATGGCTTGAAAGGCTCTAGGTGATAAGAAAAAACTTGCCTCAGTGTGTGCATTCATACAGTCAATATGCAAAAAGAACGTACGTAAACTATGATAGATAAAGTCATACCTGATGTCTCTCTCTTGATTATAAGTGTTTGGCCTTTTTTGATCTCACCAGGACGGGTGAAACTGACAGGTTCCATAATATCTCTTTGTTCAAGGTTCATTTGCTCCTGGTTCTGATGTTCTATCTAACCAGTGCGTCTGATCATATACAATAGTATCAATAGTCAGAATGGCTAATTGAGAGGACAATCAAGTCATTGGTGGAAGTAAACAAGACATCCACTAAATCCAGGAACAATCACATATCTAAAAGAAATAGGAACCAAGAAACTGTGTAAAATTTCCATATGTATTCAGATGTTTCAAAAACCCGGAAACGGGCAATTACATTCATAATAAAATAAAAGCAAATACATAAGGGAAATTAAGCGTACACTGAGCGAGAAATCAAAGAAAGTACAAATAATAACGAAATAAACTAAAAAAAGAAATAAAATAAAACTCAATCCTGCTCTCCTGTGTCATCCTGCATCTGTGTATCAAAGTCAACCGCATCGAATAGGTCAAATGAGGGATCATTCACCACTCTCGAAAGTGGTGTCATGCCATCCAGATTCCCAGGCGGGGTCTGAAACTGAGGTCTGTAAGAACTCTGCTGATGCGGTGTCTGATGCTGAGGAGGCTGAGGCATTAAACCTCCAATCTGAACAGGGTACGTCCATCGAGGAAGTGTGAACTGTCCATGATAAGGTGCGGGCGACTCACTGTTGAATCGGTCTCTAAAATGTTGGGCAGCCTCCCACAAATCAGTCTGATGTGTCAGATGTCTACCGGGAAGTCCATACAGATAGCTGAACTCCTACAACGTGCAAAAGGTGGACATCCTTAGAGGGTGGTCTAAGGAGTCCTCATCAACGGCAGGAGGTGGTGGGATAGTATGTGTCTCAGACCTCTGTGCACCATTGCCACTGTCCTTATGGTCATGTTCTCTCCTCATAGGTCACGACTGATCATCAGTAACCATCCGGTCCTTCATCCAATAGGCATTCAATGGGGCTGATGGTCTCAACATCATCGTTCCCGTTAGATCGGTGACACCTTCCTTCTTGCACAGAAGGTGAATAAACGTTGCATGCCTTAACGATTTCTTTGATGATTGATCAATACCATCCATATCAATAGCAATGATCTGTCTAATATTCACTTGCTTCAGCTTAAGAAACTGAAAGAGAAGTAAAGCATGCTCAACGATCAGCTCTTAACCGCCCCGATTTATGCTGAGGTTGTGATGAATAAAGTAGGCCATAACTTTTGAGATTGGCGCTAAGTTTACAACCATGATCTTAGCCGGAGAAACCCTGGACGATGGAACCCAATCACGACCTGGTCTTGCAATCAAACTTCTTATGTCTTCGTAGGGCCACCTGTTCTTATCAGATAATTTCAACTCAGCAAAAGTACAGACAGAGTCAAAGAATCTGCATTTGAGCATACTGTTGATCATTTTCCAATCAAAATTCACTGCTTTTCCCCTAACCCACGAAACATAATTTTTATTCTCAGTTGGATCCTCTTCATCAAAATTAATTCTTTGAGCATTTGCATAGAACTCCTACAATACTTCCTTTGCAATAGTGCGGATATGATCGTTGAAGAAGATCAATTTTTGCTTCTTGAGGAGTTCAGTCACTTCTGGAAACGTATCAACTTGATACACCCATTGCTTCTCTTCCACTATATTGCGTGTCTTGATTTGCTCATATCTGGCTTCATGTTGAGATGTGCGAAAAATTTGAACCTCCTCTGGTGATTGAGACATGATAGAAACATGTGGATATGAGAAAAAAACAAAAATTGACAGCATAATACACAGAATTCACGTAATGGATTTGCAGAAAAATGGCACAACAGTACAGAAAAGAAATATAAACCTACCCTAAATGAAATACGCGTATCATACGCAAGCGATACGCGTATGGGAACCTGTTACGCGTATGATACGCAGGAAACCTAAGTGTAAACTGCACTTTTGTGTAACAGATCACATATTGAAGGATGATATGCATATTTTGCGTAACAGATCACGTACTAAAGGATGATACGCGTATCAGTTTGAGGCCTTACGCGTATCAGGGTTCATTACGTGTAGCTAGACCACGTAAGGATCCAATACGCGTATGCTACGCGTTTCACTAGGGGTCCCTTGTTTCTCACACCAATACGCATAACACTCAATCCATACGCGTATTGGCAGTGGACATGTGATTTTTTCTCAAAAATTTTCTTTTCAATGTTTTTCTAAGTCCACATTTTTCCGAGGTCTTCCCTTACGAAATTTGACTCAAAAGACATGGGAGACGTACTCAAAAATTCAAAATTAAATTAAAAATACTCGGAAAGTAATTAAAATAAAACATAAACTCCATTGGGTTGCTACCCAAGTGTCGCTACTGCGAAAATCGGCGCCGGCTTGACAGGAGAGTCGCCACCGTGCGTTATTTATCCCTCAGAGCGGGAAAGGAAACGCTCGAAGTAAACCTCGCAAAGACGGGAAAAGGTATGGTCATCGCAACCAAAACCTGGATTCGGGAGTCGGTTACGCAAGGGGAAGGTATTAGCACCCCTCACGTCCATCGTACTCGATGGGATCCACGCTTGGTGTTTATAGGTAAAAGGGTGTGTTATCTATCTACGCTAATGGCTGGTCTGAAAAGAAAATAAAAGGACAAGACTCGACAGAACATACGGTGTTCTGGGCCTACGTATTCCCTCGTGCAATGGGAAAGTCAGAGTCAACGTAGTTCGACTTCCTACGTCTAAACGGGGGAAAGGTTGCTCGCCAGGACATCGCGTCCTGTGCCTACGTACTTTCATCTGGAATGAAAGATCAGAGCAAACGTAGTTCGGCTAACTACGGGTAAACAGGGGCTCTCACACAGCAGTGAGAAAACAAACTAGTCCTAAAGGTTCGGGAACCTACAAATATGATCTGGTCTCAAATGCGCTCGGGCAAGAGAAAAAGGGATAACAATTAGTCGTTAGCGGGAAAGTCTCGATCGCACAGCCGCGAGAGAACAAAGGTTAGTCGTTAGTGTGCTCGCTAGGATATCGCATCCTATGCCTACATATCTTCGTCTGGAACGAAGAATCAGAGCAGCTGTAGTTCAGCTAACTACGGGTCAAGCTACTCAAAAGCTCCTACAGAAAGGAAAGGGAAACCCTAAAACTATAGCTGCGAAACAAGGGAATCTACTTACTGCTATCACACCTGGTTGACCATCCTAATGTCTATCATAACAACTCCGCAACGGAGAAGTCAGAGCTCCTAAGGGATCATGGCAACAGGACTAAACCACAAACAAGAAACTGCAACGTAAATGAATACTGAAAATATGCATGAATGCAACAGCTAAACAAACAAGGCGCAGAGGCCGCAAACCACAAAGGCAAGGGAGCTCAGCTCTACCAAATACCAACAAGCAAAGCCACGCAATAACAAACAAGCAGAAGGAGGACCACCTCAACTTCTCATGCACACAAAGTCTACTTCTAAGATGCACTTATTCAGAACTATCTAGATGAACATCTAAGTCTAATGCAACATAACATCACACAAGTCAAACAACACAAAGAGACTAACCCTGAGCAGGGCCTCAAACAGACCTGAAACAAGCTCCTAATCTATCTCTAAACAAAACTCTATACAACACCCTAAGCAGGGATCTAAGCAAACACCTAATCAAAACCCTAAGCAAGGATCTAAACAAACTCCTAGGCAAGAGGAATCAATCCCATTCTCCAAGCTTCAGAACAAGCTTACCAGAGAGAGGAAGCTAAGCAGACAAGCTCATAGTGCTTTCCTCAGGAAAGTACCAGGAGGTTACTACTCAGGAGTCATATCCTATGCGGCTCGACAACTGTGATCAGTTTATATCCCTCCTCAGGAGAGGTTAAACTCACATGAAGGCTCCGGCGTCACTGGATATTTGGAAAAGAACCTATATGCACTAAGGGAACTAAGTGAACAGACTCATAGGACTTTCCTCAGGAAAGTACTAGGAGGCTGGCACTTAGGAATCGTATCCTACGTGGCTCAACAACTGTGATCAGTTTACATTCCTCCTCAGGAGGAATTAAACTCACAAGTTGGCTCCTACATCACTGGATACTTAAGAAGTCCTAGACAAACTACTGGAACTAAGTGAATAGACCCATAGGACCTTCCTCAGGAAAGTGCTAGGGGCTTCCACTTAGGAATCGTATCCCATGTGGCTCAACAACATGTGATCAGTTTGTATTCCTCCTCAGGAGAAATTAAACTCACAAGTCGGCTCCGACATCATTGGATACTTACGAAGGAGGTGAGAAGAAAGAATGAAGGTCATTCATAGTGCCTTCCTCAGGAAAGTACCATAAACTCCCTTCAAACTCCAGGATCTCGAACCTCACAAACAGACAACAAGCTCCTAGACTAAGCCTCAATCTACTGCATCCTTGCAAGCTCCAACAGGACTTCCATCAGCTCCCACCTTCAAGAAGAACCCACAGGCCAACAAACCACAGGAGACTATCTCTGAAGTTCAACCACAGTTGAACTTCACAGTCAGAAGTCATCAAAACTTCTCCTATTTTCAGGCTCAGACAAATCACAGCAGAACACCCTACAAAAATCTATCAAAAAATCTAATGGGAGACCTACATGGCTCTAGGGCAACATACTGGAAAAATCAAAACAAAATCCAATACCAGATGAAAGAAATAAAATCAGCAACACAGACATATCCACAGACCAATTATTCATCATCAATAACAGTGGAAAAATGCAATTAAAATGAAAATGCATGATTGAGCTAATGTTTTTGTGGGATAAAATTCTACATTTTAGTATGAGTCTACAGAAAAAAGAACGGAATTATTTGACTAATTCTACCATTTTTTATGAATTTTCTAATGATATGCATGCATTAAAAATACTAACAAACAAATCAATTAATTGAAAAATATGCAAAATATAACAAACAAAAAAATAAAATAACAATTTTATTTTTATTTGATTTTCCTAACATTTTTTCATGAAATGGTTGAAAAAGAATTATTGAAACAAACAATTATTTACATTTTTTATGAATTATTTAATATGGAAATATAAAAGAAAAATCAAAATAAAAGAAAATAACATGGAGGGTGCAAACAGCAAGAGATTCTGGTTATTATTCACATTGGGCCCTGATAGGGGTGCTAGAAGCAGTTGGGCGCAGGGCCCAGATTCTGAAATCAAACAAATCAAAAAGAAAAAAACTATGGGGGTGCAGCGTTAGCAAGATTCTCAGTTTATTTCTTACTGGGCTTACGCCCAGGGGGTGCAGGAAGTAACTAAGGGCTTAAGGCCCAATCCAACCATTCGGATCCTCACACACGCTGGGGGGGGTTGAGCAATTTGGGGGGTGTAGCGTAGCAACTACGCTTGGGCCTAAGCCCAATCCAACCCTAAACCAATCCAAACCCTAACAAACAAAACTAACCCTAATTCCTCTCAGACACTGTTCATCAAGACACCTAGCCGTCTTCCTCACCCTATCTCTCACGCTCTCTGAAACACACTCACACAACATCCTGAAATCAAACTCATCTAACAATCCTAGATCAAAACCAGGCCTCACAGTTTATACTAGAGTCATATCAGCAACGATTCACCCCAAACCCTAACCACGCATGAGTAAACAAATTGTAAGAAGGATGAACAAACCTGGAGGAATGACGAAGATCCTGGAACTGAAGAAGGTTGAAGGAGTTCGCTGGGATCTCGAAGATTTCTGGAGAAAACTTCGTGTATTCTTGAAGATTGGACGAGGAATGACGTTTCTGGAGAATTGCTTGAAGGATGAATGTCTGAGATGCTTTCTGGAAAAGTTGCTTGAGAATGGATGAAGATCTGGTGGTGTTCTGGAAGGTTCTTGCAGATTGAACTCAGCGTGAGGTTTCTAGGAAAACACGAACGAAGATAGATGTATTTCTGGGAAGTTTGATGGAGGTGGATGAATGATGAAGGTTGATTTCTGGAAATTAGGGTTGAAGGTGATGAGTTTCTGGAAATTTTGGTTGAAGATGATGAAGGTTTCTGGAAAAATTGAGGGTGAAGGTATGAAGGTTTGAAGGTTTAGTGGCGTTTCTGGAGAATTGATGGCGAACGAAGATGTTTCTGGGGAAAGAATTGATGGTGACGATGAATGTTCTGGGGAAGGTCATGAAGACTGATGAACATTTGGTTGAAGACGATGAATCTTCATCGTTCTGGTTCGTTCTCTGAGTTTGGTGATGAGTGTTGAACGGAGATCGCTGGGGATTGTGGTGGTTTCTGGTGAGTTTTCCGGTGGGGAACGGTTGCCGGCGTACATGCACGGCGGCCGGAGTGGTTTCACGGCGAAGCTTGTGGAGCAGGACGCGTGGAAGGAGGGAGAGCCAGTGAGAGACGCGTGTGGGAGTTACGTGGCAGGAGAGAGAGTGGGTTCTGAGTGTGGTGGCGTAATCAATGCAAGACGTGTGGGGCTTCGCATGGCCACCACGTGGCTGCTTATTTATTACGCTGAGAGACGCGTGGCACCTTCTAGACTATTCTGGCATGCGCTGGAAGATGGTAGAAAGACTGGATCATTTTGCTGTTTGGACTTTTTTGGACTTCTGATGAGAATTGAATTGGGCCTTGACAAAAAAAACGCCTCACTGGGCCCATTACGAAAAATGAGTCAAAAAACTGTAAAATATTAATTAACTAAATCTGATTAATACTAATAACCCTAATTAAATCTAAAACTCAATTAACCTAATTAAAAAAATGATTAAAACTCTAAGTATCCTAATCAAGTCTAAATCAACCTAATTAAATCTAAAACTCAATTAAGATCTAATTATCTCTAACAATTCAATTAATCCTAATTAAATTCTAAAAAATGATTAAACTAATTAAACCCTAAACTTTCACTAATTCTCTATTAAAATCCTATTATCATTTAATACCAATTAAAATCTATCATTAACAAAAGAAAAAACTATATTATTTCATATTTCCTAAAAATATTAAAATCCATTTTAAAATCTATAGAAAATTCTAAAAATGATTTAAAAAAATCTTATAAAATCCTAAAAAGAGAATTAAGCTATTAAAATATTCTAAAACCCTATTTAAATTCCAGAAAAATCTATAAAGCCTGTTAGAAATTCACAAAAAGTCTATAAAAATCCTAAAAATGCAGATGAATGCAAATGACTCCCATAAAAGCGCACGAGACCAGATCGAATCGAACGGAGATCCCCGGGCATCAGAATATCCCAAAATCACTGAAAAATCACCGAGGAGCGCACAATTTCCTGAAAATAAAACCCTGGCAATCTGGACTGGGTCTGCCATATCTGATAGACAAAAATCAAGCTGTAAACTCTGATATCCCCTGCTTGTGCACAAAAATCATACATCTGAGCTGTGAATATGAAATTAAACCATGAGTCAAATGGGAGAACCGGTTGGTCAAATTTTAGGGTGCAACAGCTGCCCCTATTCAAGCGACTTGGACCTGAAGGGTTTGAAGAGCGCTCAGCCTTCAAACATTCAGAGGTACGAGACGGTTGAATACAAATAAAACCCGAAAATTTGCCAACCGCGAGCATATACTGTCAACTGCTTGGAGAATAAAGTCCAGAAAACCGAGTCCAGTCATTATGGCACCAAACTGATTTAATCATCTGATAAAGAACTCCTGATTTGAATACCCGTTGCTTGTGATACCCCATATAACAAACCCGAGAGCTGCAACAAAATACCTGATTCTTTCACATTGCCTACTGATAGGCAGGAAGAGAAATATACTCACATCGCCCAAAGATGGACGGGAAGACACCATTATTGAATACTCACCTCGTCTAATGATAGACGGAAAGACAACATCAATCTCCAAATTCACATCGCCTAAGGATAGACGGAAAGTCACCATAATGACAAATCAATTCACATCGTCTAAGGATAGACGGAATCACATTCTTAATCTCCATATTCACATCGTCTAAGGGTAGACGGCATCACCATAATCTCCATACACACATCGTCTAAGGGTAGACGGAATCACCATAATCTCCATACACACATCGTCTAAGGGTAGACGGCATCACCATAATCTCCATACACACATCGTCTAAGGGTAGACGGCATCACCATAATCTCCATACACACATCGTCTAAGGGTAGACGGCATCACCATAATCTCCATACACACATCGTCTAAGGGTAGACGGCATCACCATAATCTCCATACACACATCGTCTAAGGGTAGACGGCATCACCATAATCTCCATACACACATCGTCTAAGGGTAGACGGCATCACCATAATCTCCATACACACATCGTCTAAGGGTAGACGGCATCACCATAATCTCCATACACATCGTCTAAGGGTAGACGGGGTCATCCTGATTGATGAAACAAAACAACTCACATCGTCTAAGGATAGACGGGAAGAAATAATCTCTGAATTCACGCTGTCTACTGACAGACGGGAGAGAACTTTAATCTCCATACTCACATCGTCTAAGGATAGACGGAAAGGAATTCTTAATCTCCAAACTCACATCGTCTAAGAGTAGACGGCATTATCCTGATCAACATTCACATCGTCTAAGGATAGACGGAAACAAAGCCTGAACGCATACTCACATCGTCTAAGGATAGACGGAAAGACACCATTATCTCCATATACACATCGTCTAAGGATAGACGGCAAGACACCATAACGCAATTCAACACCATCCCTTGAATTTCAGAATCCTTCTGTCTACGGGAATTGATGAAAAAGTCAACATCTTTGAAGGGGCCACATCGTCAGTATGGACTAACGGGAAGAAAAACCACCTTTTAAGAAACATGTCGTCAATAAGAATCGACAATCACGAAAACTGAACATTCTTCGAAGAGCCTCGACATCAATAAGGATTGATGGTCAGAAAAGTACCTCTTGAAACGTTATCTCATCCAATGAACAGAAAGAGAACCAACATTCAAAATCATTTTGAAACCCCTCAACAACTAAGGATAGCCGGAGAAGACTCGCTGGGGAAACACCTCATCATATGCATGATCTGGCAATAAGAAACCCGCTGGACAGTAACCGAAACTTCACATCGTCTACTGATAGACGGAAAGAAAAGCTACTTATTAGAGAAGTTCTGTTTTGAACTCCATTGAAAATCAACCAAAGCTTCACATCGTCTACTGATAGACGGGAAGAAAAGCATCTCCTGGGAGAAACCCCTTCTTGAAATCTTACTGCGATCACCCGCAACTTCACATCGTCTATGGATAGACGGAAAGAAAACCACATTCGTACTCAAGACGTCTAATGATAGACGGAGAAATCCACTCATTGGAGGAACACATCGTCAATATGAATTGACGGGAAGAAAAGCTTGTCAACATCAGATGACTGCTTGCTCAAAGCATAATCGTTGTCTGATTTGAGATACAAATAATCCGCTGAATCGTCTGAATACCGTTGCTGGATAAATGTCCCTGAACTGATCACAGAGTAATTCACGCGTCATGTGAAGCTGATAGAAAACCTGACTTATGCTTTGTATGCACATGCGAATGCTTTAGTCTTTCTACAGCGTAATGCTCCATTCTAGATGGAAATGCTACGCATTTTGAAAATGTCATGCAGGTATGATGCAAATATGATGCATGCAATATGTTAGCAGGCTCGAGCTGCCGGAGAAGGCCGGGTACAGAAAACCACTTCAGCAAAATAAATGCTGAAGGCGAGGCCAACTTCGCTGGGGATAAACCCGGATATCACTGAATCGTCCTAGCAAAATAAATGCTGGGAGAGTGAAATCAACCCTGCTGGGGATATCGGGAATTTAACCGAACACTTTGACGAAGTAATACCCTGCTGGGGAATGTAACTCCGCTGCTAAATAGCAGACGTGCTGAATATGATTAGACTCCTCTAGGGATAGCTTATCCGTGCCAATGACAAATTGGACTTTGCTGGAGACAATGGAGGGAGTCCTCTTGCGCTCTGATGAAGCTCGGATCTGGAAATTGATGTGCCAACACGGACGGTCTCCACAGTAATCGCAAACATGGATTTGAGCTCTTAAGCTTATCTTACTGGGTCAGATACAACTGCCGCTGGAAAATATTCTTCATGAATACACAACCTTTTAGTGAAGAGTCAAGGGATAGTGACACGACTTCCCGCATTCATCTCGCTCTCGAAAACCGACTGCATCTGCTTGAATAACTCTGAATGACCTTGTAGGTACGGAGAACAACAATCCTTTTGCTTCTGATATGCCCCAGCCTACGGGATCTCCGTGGGGATAGTCCCTGAAAGGAAATCTGCAAATCTGAGCCCTGACGGTCTGATATAACATGCCTCAACGTTCTGACCTTCTGAGAAATACTTCGCCTCACCTGCTTCTCGCATAACCTTTGCGCGCTCAAGATGATCTGCCCCTGACTGCAATGACCTTGCTCCGATTATCTGATTCGGAGTAGTACCTTCTGACTATGCCGTATTCACCAAATCTCAACTTGATTGCCCCAAAATAACTGACTTCGAAAAGCTGACCTGACTGGGGATCACAGTAAAGCTTGCCCCTGCTTTCGGAACATTCGGGCGTTCTGCATTCTATCTTGATCATACTTTCCATTGTAGGAAGCTTTTCTGCTGTCCAGCGCTTACTCGCAAGTAAAACAAGTTGTTATGCATAAAGATGTATTAATGCAACACATATGACAGCTTTGACATCCAATCTGTTCACTGGGAAAAGGAAAAACAGTTTATGGCACAAAACATTTATCAACATCAGTACCAACATGGTAAGAGGAACCTTTTTAGGAGTCAGAATCGACGCGACCTTTACCGGAGTATGCTTTCGAAACAACCTGCTTCAATTAGGACTTTTGAAGGTTGTAGCGTGGTCGGGTTCATGGTTTTGAAAGAAAGGATAAAGGCTCAAAGTTTGCTTTAACCCACCCGTTCTCCTTGATGTTCTCCCATCCTACGTTCAGCTAATTTGACCTTAGCGCTCACCTCTCGGAGGTTGAAAGATAGGAGTGATAGTTCGAGAAACTTTTGGATTTTGGAATGACGGCCACTCACTTTTCGTCTTTGACATTTGTGGTCACACGACTTGTATTTCCATCGAGGATTTTTCTTTTGATCCTTTTCGTCTTTTCTTTTTCATATCCCTAACTTTTGCCTGGACTGACTCCTTTTGAGTATCTTTTGATCTTTTTAAGTCCAGCGGGATGCCCTCATTTTTGCCTAAGCCATTTGTTTTGAAGTTTTCTTGACTTAGCGGGCTTTTGATTCTTTTTTCATTTTTTTTTTTCGAACAAGTCGTGTGACATTGGTTGTCTGACTCTTTGTGGAGTGATGTGGCTGTCCCACTCTTGATTGAATCATTGTGGTCTTTTAGGCACGACCTCTAGGGATGTGATTGATCCTCGAACGGACACTCCTTTTGCAATTTGGACGCTCGGTCAAATTAGCTAACACCTACCCTGCCCCAGGTTAACATTGAGGTTTTTTCGTTCACAGAGAGAAACTCCTACTACAAGGCTCAAAGGGGTTGACAAGGGATTATCTTCCTTATATCTCCGGTGTTTAGGGATTTGAAACAATGCCTGTACATCATCAGCAGGTTTTATTTCAAAAGCATACAATATCGGAATTTGCATGTCGGTCATTTTCGTCATCCTCCCCAAATTCTACTTAACCAAGCAGTGGATATTTGCAAAATAGTTAGTGAACACGAATGGATTTAATCAAAACATGCATATCTATTTCATTATCATCAATTTGACTGAAAACAACAAGTTTTACAAGCAAGTTTACAAATTCAAACAGGAAAGCAACTACAAATGCAAAGAAATGACAAGCTAAAACAAAGAAAATATGCTAGCTCCCGAGAACTGGGCTTTTGCATCTACCCTGCTGCTGAACCAGCTATCTTTATTAGAGGCAATTCGGCGCTATCCTGATCTGCTTTCAATGACTCAAACAAATTATAGAGCCCTTTCTCCTTCATTCAGATGATTTGGGGACCTCTCTGCCCGAAGCTGATTGCTGCACTGTCAAGCAAATCCTGCACTTTGTGCTTAAAAGCATGGCAGCCTTCTATATCGTGACCCGGGGCTCCAGAATGAAACTCACAGTGCTTGCTTGCGTCATAACCAAACGGGGGAGTTCCCGTTATTGGTGCCAGAGTTCTTGTCTCTACCAGATTCAATCTCAACAATGTTTGCAACAAATCGGCATAGGTAGAGGGAGGCTTCTCAAACACTCTTTTTTGCTTGCCACCCTGGAATCTTCGTTGAGTTTGTTGCGCCCCCTGCTGAGGCTGCTGCTGCTGGTATCGGGTTGACCCTTGAACACCCTTTGTATCAAATGCAACATTGGTTTCTTGACCTTCAATGTACTGAACACTCTCCTTATGCTTAACCATTTTCTTTCTCAGATCTGCCCCAGGAATAGGCAACAATTGTGGGCCTGGAGATTCTGACACCATGGAGTCCAGGATACGCTTTTGACCCACTGCAGCTTTAGAAACATCTGTCATTTTAGCATCGACTGAGACAGGAGCAATATGCACAGCTACGCCGCCCGGCGTGAATTCAATATTGTGCGAGTCAATCAGGTCTTGAACATTGTGCTTGAAAGCATGACAACCCTCGATGTCATGTCCGAATGTCCCGGAATGAAATTCACATTGTTTACTGGCATCGTATCCTTGAGGAAACGCTTTCGTTGGTTGTGTCAACGCTCTTTTCTCCACCAGATTAAACCTCAGTAAGATCTGCAAGAGTTCAGCATATGTCATAGGTGGTGCCTCAAATATTCTCCTTGGCTTCCCTTCCTGGATCCTCCGCTGGACCGGCTGTATCTTCTGTTGCTGCTGCTCAGGTTCCACATGCACAGGTGGCACGAGCTTCTTCATTGCGGCTTCGAATAGCTGATCGTCTTCTTTCCTAAGCACATTCTTGACTACTTCCATGATCAAGCTCATTTGGGTCTTCAGCTGACTGTTCTCCTCTTTGAGAATCTTCTGCTCTGAACGCATCTCTTGCATGTCTCTCATCATCTGCCCCAGCTGGCTTTGGACTTCGCTCAATTCAAACTGATTCTGTTCCATATCTCTGACGGAATTCCTGCAACAAACTGGAGGATGAGGAAATAAGGCCCACAGTGCTGATATACCTGTCAAATAATAATGCAGCGCAGAAAGCAAACAAGCACACATTCATAACGAGACAAAGAGAAACTCAAGCTATAAGCACACAGACGAACATCTCCCATAAATGTACAACCAACAAAATCAGCAGGTAAGCACAAATGAGTCTGAATATAACGACCCCATCCAACAATCCTGGTGGTGATCGACAAATACTGATGCACAAAAGCTAAACGGGTTAGGCAGAGAAACAGATGCGACACCCGGCATAAAAACCTCTAGAAACTTCCCCCATATTCAACTGAACTCTCCGATTGACAATCTTCGGAGCACACACTTCCTGCGGAGTCTTCCATGATATTAACTGACGAACCCCCACAACTGGAAGATGGAAAATCATTAATCTGAACAAAACCCTGAGGCGTGATGCAAATACGGCTAGAGTCTAACAAATCTTGAATCTGACTTCTGAGTACTTTACAATCATTTGTGGAATGCCCCTGTGCCCCAACATGGTACTCACAGCGGGCGCTGGCGTCAAAACCTGGAGGATACGGTGGAATCACCGGCTTAGTCTCTTTCGGTACTATCAATCCACTTTTGACCAGATCTGGCAACAACTGGCTGTACGACACCGGTAGTTGAGTAAACTGCCTTTCAGGCTTCCTTGGTCTTCGGAGCATGCTGACGCGATCGGCGATAGGATGGTCGTTGACTTGAAGTGTCTGAAAACTGATCCTGAGATGCTAGAGATTCTGAGGTGGCGTCATCTCCTTCCCATTCTTCTTGAGAACTGACAACTGACTCAATCCTATCAACTGGGACATAAGGAACATCTCGAAACTTTCCACTCCTGAGTCCTCTCTCAACAATCTCTCCCAGCCTCATCAGGCCCACAAAGTTTGTGCAACTGAACAATTTGTCAAAATAATGGCCTTTCAGAGTACCCAAGAAGATGTCAACCAGTTCTCTTTCCGGAAGCGGTGGTCGAACACTAGCAGCTAATTCCTTCCATCTTCGCAAATACGCTCTGAATGATTCATTCTCTGCCTGAGACAATTCTTGCAGATCTACGAGACTAGGAGTCAAATCCAAGTTGTAATCATATTGCTTTATGAAAGCTCTGGCTAAATCCACCCATGATCGAATCTGATTACTCTCTAATTGCACATACCATCTCAACGATGCCCCAGTCAGGCTATACTGGAAGCAATGGATCATCAATTTGTCATTTCGCACACACGAAGTCATCCTTCGGCAGAACATCATCAAATGCAATTTCGGACAGCTATCTCCTGTGTATTTCTCAAATTCCGGCATTTTGAACTTGTACGGCAACACGAGGTCAGGGACCAAGCACATGGCTACAGCATCCAGGTTAACGGCATCTTTCGCTTCCAAGGCTTTCATTTGCTCCTCCAACACTCGGAGTCTTCTATCATCGTCAAGAGCTCTTGGATCTACTAACCCGGTCATTGGAATATCTCTCCGGTAATTCATCACAGGGAAAGCAACACATTGATTGTTAACAGGAGGATAACGTTCATTTCGGGCAAGAAACTGCTCATGCCGATCTCTGTTCTCAACAGTTGGCTGCACAACTTGGTCTGCAGTAAGATTGTTCGCTTGCGGGAAGTCCTCCATAAAATCATACTGATGGTTGGGCGCCATAGTAAACCCTGCCTGGGTGTCAGGAAACTGGAAATTGCCTTCAGACATAGCCACCAATTACCGGTAACTGATTACACTGCTTGATTCTGCTCAAATCTGCTTCAGCCCCTTCGGTCGTCTTCAACACTCCACTCTTGCCTCAAACAATTCCCCGAGAATCACCTTCTGGGTGAAAACAAAGGCTGGATAAGTGCTTTGACCTGCTAGAGAAATGCTATGCAGTATGATTTATGCAAACAAAAATACAAAAATGCTAACGTGCATGTGTGCATTGGAGATATTTTCCCTCCAATTCCAGTGTCAGTGGTAGCGAGACGAGGTAAACCATAAAGACAATATTTGGAAAATCCCTCATATATTGCTTAGAATAACAGTCTTGTCAAGAAGTTACATAACTATGCTCCATACAGCTGATATGATAGGGAGGATCCCAGCCAACATGCCTGGTGGTGATCTCAACATACAGAATACAAGAGAGAAATCAAATACGGGTACGGTTGCGGAAGTCCTCGACCATCTTCTTTGTCTCTGCATGATCTGGTTGATTAATCAAACCTTCTATCAGTCGATCCCTCTTCCTGACTGTCCCCTGGATGTCTCTGACAAAGTCTTCCCAAGCCTTATCATTAGCACCATCCCCTGGTTTGGGTCTCTTGGCATCTGCTCTATGCTGGAGATCTTCCAAATTCTTCATGGCATCTATCAACTTGCGCTCGGCCTCGTATCGGCGACAGGCTTCTTCTTCAAGCTCTTCATTCTTCACTTTGACCTGTTCTTCTAACTGAGCAATCTGTGTCTTCAGCACTTCTTCTCGCTCCTTGCGCTTGGTCATAGTGAGATCCCAGTGTTCTCTGAACTTGGCTAGTTTTGTGTAGGCCCTGTCCAGCTCTTGCTTCTTGGTAGCCAACACACTACTAACTGAGTCTACATCTAACTCCAGACGCTTCTTGGTTTCAGTCAATTCTAATAGCGTAGTCTTCAGATGTTTCAGAGTTTCAGCTTGTTGCTTGGAAATATATCCTGTTTCAATATTTTCATGCCGAAGCTGGGCATTCTCCTGCTCTAAAGCCTCTTTAGCCCTGGCTAGCTCTTCTTTTTCCGCCATCAGCTGCTTGTAAACCTGAATGTCCACAGTGGTAGGCTCCTCTACCGGAGGAGGATGCAATGGCTTAACTGCTGGATACGGCATAAGGAACTTCACAGCTCGCTCACGAATCCATTCTTCATATGGGCTAGGAACTCGAGTATCCCCTCTGCTACCCGAAAGCTTCCCTCTCTTGTGCAAGTTTTTCCAGGCTTTCTCAAATTTAGTCAGCATCTCTTTCCCTATTGCCCCGGTGAGATACAGAGATTCCTGTATCTCCTCGGGCTTTGGCGCTCCATGAGGTATGTACCCAAATTGCTTGATCAATAAGGACGGGTTATAGTTGACACAACCTTTCCTTCCTATTAACGGAACATTCGGGAATCCTTCGCCTTTGAGTATGACTTCAGCTCCAAATACTTCTTTAATGACCCATACCACGTTCTCAGCAGTCAATCCCATTAAGCGTTCGGGCCATCCTAGAGAATTGATAGACGTGACAAAAGGACCTGACTTAGGCAAATGACTGGTGAACCACCTGCATAGGAGAGGGACACAACAAGACACATTCCTTCCTCGTCGCTTTTCATTCTGATAATGAGTTGAATGGTGGATATCTCCCAGCAAAGTAGGAACTGGGTTTCCCGCAGCCAAAATATAGAAGGCATCTGAATCAACAAAATCAGGAATGTTCGGGAATAACACGATGCCATACACACATACAGCAAGGATAACGTCAAAAACATCCCATTTGCCCTTCTGGGCATACTCTCGAGCCTTCTCCACTAAGACATCCAACGGAAATCCCCATACGTCTCCTCTTCTGATCATCTTCCCAGACAGCTCAGACTCTTTCAAACACAGGATGGCAGAAAGCTCAGCCAGCTTAGGCTCAGCGTCCGTACGATAAAAAGGCATCTGATCACGGATCGGAATATCCAGAAGTGCAGAGTACTCCTCCAGGGTAGGAGCCAAAACGAAGTCGGGAAATACAAAACACCTGAGCTCCGCGTCGTAAAACTGTAACAGAGTATAGATGCCGCTGGTCTCGTAGGCAGATGGCTGATAAACGTATGTCAGAATCCTCCCATATCTCTGTCTGAAGTCACCCATTCCTCTCTTCTTAGCAATAGCAATCAATTCTAACAATAGACTGATATTCGGCGACGGGAATTTATAGGGCAATACTCTCTTCAGGTTTTCCATGTCTTGCTAGGAACAAACACCAGAACTGGAAGGGAAATATGTACCTGCAATACACACACGTTAGTTGAATGCAGATGGTAATGCAATGATGCAATATGATAAATAATGCAATCTGCGAACACAGGGGCTATGCTGTAGCCTGAAGAGGAATATCTTTGTGATCAAGAACAGAAAACCAACACGGTCATCAGAATCTCATGCCAATAACTATCATCTGATACTCAAAATATCAATCCCCTGGTAAGAAAACCATCTGAACCTCTGTATCTGACGAGAATACCATCTGATAATAGCCTCAACCTCAGATAAGAAACCCATCTGACCCAGACAACACACCTGGAGATGAATCAAGAATACCATCTGATAAAGATACTGAATCATGGTTTCTGAAGGCCAGTTTTCCTGCAATAACCCAGTCCCTCTCACAGGTAGGATAAACCTAATCCACGGACAAAGGTACGGCATCCTATGCGGTTGTCAGCGTCACAGACTTTCATGAGTGACGATACGATTCCCAGAAGGAGTGGCATCATCAAATCATGAAGAGGCCTCACTTAGCTGACTTCCAATTGATCGGTCCCCAGAGTCGACAATCCTCACGTCTGGACTCCCCTCAGATCCTCAGGACCGGAAAGGAGCACCTCTGCAAGAATCTCGTCTGAGCGCAGATTTTCGTAGGGAACTGTGCCTGCTCAGCAGACAGGTTCGTCTACTACTTCTCCACAACTATATCTAGGTGTGTACTCAAGCCCGGGTCCGGCTTTCACTCACAGTAACCTCCCTTCGCCCACAGCAATAATCATGATAATATAATGCTGGAAAATAAATGCGGAAAGGTAAAGGTACAGAAAAGTAAAGTGCAGAGAAGTAAAACACAATATACACAACACCCAACCAATAAACACCCAAGCGCTAGGATTGACTCGCGTAGGGGATGGGAAACGGTCCCAGCATAAGGGATGGGAAAGGTCCCTAGATGCTATAGATCCCCAGCAGAGTCGCCAGCTGTCGCTACTGCGAAAATCGGCGCCGGCTTGACAGGAGAGTCGCCACCGTGCGTTATTTATCCCTCAGAGCGGGAAAGGAAACGCTCGAAGTAAACCTCGCAAAGACGGGAAAAGGTATGGTCATCGCAACCAAAACCTGGATTCGGGAGTCGGTTACGCAAGGGGAAGGTATTAGCACCCCTCACGTCCATCGTACTCGATGGGATCCACGCTTGGTGTTTATAGGTAAAAGGGTGTGTTATCTATCTACGCTAATGGCTGGTCTGAAAAGAAAATAAAAGGACAAGACTCGACAGAACATACGGTGTTCTGGGCCTACGTATTCCCTCGTGCAATGGGAAAGTCAGAGTCAACGTAGTTCGACTTCCTACGTCTAAACGGGGGAAAGGTTGCTCGCCAGGACATCGCGTCCTGTGCCTACGTACTTTCATCTGGAATGAAAGATCAGAGCAAACGTAGTTCGGCTAACTACGGGTAAACAGGGGCTCTCACACAGCAGTGAGAAAACAAACTAGTCCTAAAGGTTCGGGAACCTACAAATATGATCTGGTCTCAAATGCGCTCGGGCAAGAGAAAAAGGGATAACAATTAGTCGTTAGCGGGAAAGTCTCGATCGCACAGCCGCGAGAGAACAAAGGTTAGTCGTTAGCGTGCTCGCTAGGATATCGCATCCTATGCCTACATATCTTCGTCTGGAACGAAGAATCAGAGCAGCTGTAGTTCAGCTAACTACGGGTCAAGCTACTCAAAAGCTCCTACAGAAAGGAAAGGGAAACCCTAAAACTATAGCTGCGAAACAAGGGAATCTACTTACTGCTATCACACCTGGTTGACCATCCTAATGTCTATCATAACAACTCCGCAACGGAGAAGTCAGAGCTCCTAAGGGATCATGGCAACAGGACTAAACCACAAACAAGAAACTGCAACGTAAATGAATACTGAAAATATGCATGAATGCAACAGCTAAACAAACAAGGCGCAGAGGCCGCAAACCACAAAGGCAAGGGAGCTCAGCTCTACCAAATACCAACAAGCAAAGCCACGCAATAACAAACAAGCAGAAGGAGGACCACCTCAACTTCTCATGCACACAAAGTCTACTTCTAAGATGCACTTATTCAGAACTATCTAGATGAACATCTAAGTCTAATGCAACATAACATCACACAAGTCAAACAACACAAAGAGACTAACCCTGAGCAGGGCCTCAAACAGACCTGAAACAAGCTCCTAATCTATCTCTAAACAAAACTCTATACAACACCCTAAGCAGGGATCTAAGCAAACACCTAATCAAAACCCTAAGCAAGGATCTAAACAAACTCCTAGGCAAGAGGAATCAATCCCATTCTCCAAGCTTCAGAACAAGCTTACCAGAGAGAGGAAGCTAAGCAGACAAGCTCATAGTGCTTTCCTCAGGAAAGTACCAGGAGGTTACTACTCAGGAGTCATATCCTATGCGGCTCGACAACTGTGATCAGTTTATATCCCTCCTCAGGAGAGGTTAAACTCACATGAAGGCTCCGGCGTCACTGGATATTTGGAAAAGAACCTATATGCACTAAGGGAACTAAGTGAACAGACTCATAGGACTTTCCTCAGGAAAGTACTAGGAGGCTGGCACTTAGGAATCGTATCCTACGTGGCTCAACAACTGTGATCAGTTTACATTCCTCCTCAGGAGGAATTAAACTCACAAGTTGGCTCCTACATCACTGGATACTTAAGAAGTCCTAGACAAACTACTGGAACTAAGTGAATAGACCCATAGGACCTTCCTCAGGAAAGTGCTAGGGGCTTCCACTTAGGAATCGTATCCCATGTGGCTCAACAACATGTGATCAGTTTGTATTCCTCCTCAGGAGAAATTAAACTCACAAGTCGGCTCCGACATCATTGGATACTTACGAAGGAGGTGAGAAGAAAGAATGAAGGTCATTCATAGTGCCTTCCTCAGGAAAGTACCATAAACTCCCTTCAAACTCCAGGATCTCGAACCTCACAAACAGACAACAAGCTCCTAGACTAAGCCTCAATCTACTGCATCCTTGCAAGCTCCAACAGGACTTCCATCAGCTCCCACCTTCAAGAAGAACCCACAGGCCAACAAACCACAGGAGACTATCTCTGAAGTTCAACCACAGTTGAACTTCACAGTCAGAAGTCATCAAAACTTCTCCTATTTTCAGGCTCAGACAAATCACAGCAGAACACCCTACAAAAATCTATCAAAAAATCTAATGGGAGACTTACATGGCTCTAGGGCAACATACTGGAAAAATCAAAACAAAATCCAATACCAGATGAAAGAAATAAAATCAGCAACACAGACATATCCACAGACCAATTATTCATCATCAATAACAGTGGAAAAATGCAATTAAAATGAAAATGCATGATTGAGCTAATGTTTTTGTGGGATAAAATTCTACATTTTAGTATGAGTCTACAGAAAAAAGAACGGAATTATTTGACTAATTCTACCATTTTTTATGAATTTTCTAATGATATGCATGCATTAAAAATACTAACAAACAAATCAATTAATTGAAAAATATGCAAAATATAACAAACAAAAAAATAAAATAACAATTTTATTTTTATTTGATTTTCCTAACATTTTTTCATGAAATGGTTGAAAAAGAATTATTGAAACAAACAATTATTTACATTTTTTATGAATTATTTAATATGGAAATATAAAAGAAAAATCAAAATAAAAGAAAATAACATGGAGGGTGCAAACAGCAAGAGATTCTGGTTATTATTCACATTGGGCCCTGATAGGGGTGCTAGAAGCAGTTGGGCGCAGGGCCCAGATTCTGAAATCAAACAAATCAAAAAGAAAAAAACTATGGGGGTGCAGCGTTAGCAAGATTCTCAGTTTATTTCTTACTGGGCTTACGCCCAGGGGGTGCAGGAAGTAACTAAGGGCTTAAGGCCCAATCCAACCATTCGGATCCTCACACACGCTGGGGGGGGTTGAGCAATTTGGGGGGTGTAGCGTAGCAACTACGCTTGGGCCTAAGCCCAATCCAACCCTAAACCAATCCAAACCCTAACAAACAAAACTAACCCTAATTCCTCTCAGACACTGTTCATCAAGACACCTAGCCGTCTTCCTCACCCTATCTCTCACGCTCTCTGAAACACACTCACACAACATCCTGAAATCAAACTCATCTAACAATCCTAGATCAAAACCAGGCCTCACAGTTTATACTAGAGTCATATCAGCAACGATTCACCCCAAACCCTAACCACGCATGAGTAAACAAATTGTAAGAAGGATGAACAAACCTGGAGGAATGACGAAGATCCTGGAACTGAAGAAGGTTGAAGGAGTTCGCTGGGATCTCGAAGATTTCTGGAGAAAACTTCGTGTATTCTTGAAGATTGGACGAGGAATGACGTTTCTGGAGAATTGCTTGAAGGATGAATGTCTGAGATGCTTTCTGGAAAAGTTGCTTGAGAATGGATGAAGATCTGGTGGTGTTCTGGAAGGTTCTTGCAGATTGAACTCAGCGTGAGGTTTCTAGGAAAACACGAACGAAGATAGATGTATTTCTGGGAAGTTTGATGGAGGTGGATGAATGATGAAGGTTGATTTCTGGAAATTAGGGTTGAAGGTGATGAGTTTCTGGAAATTTTGGTTGAAGATGATGAAGGTTTCTGGAAAAATTGAGGGTGAAGGTATGAAGGTTTGAAGGTTTAGTGGCGTTTCTGGAGAATTGATGGCGAACGAAGATGTTTCTGGGGAAAGAATTGATGGTGACGATGAATGTTCTGGGGAAGGTCATGAAGACTGATGAACATTTGGTTGAAGACGATGAATCTTCATCGTTCTGGTTCGTTCTCTGAGTTTGGTGATGAGTGTTGAACGGAGATCGCTGGGGATTGTGGTGGTTTCTGGTGAGTTTTCCGGTGGGGAACGGTTGCCGGCGTACATGCACGGCGGCCGGAGTGGTTTCACGGCGAAGCTTGTGGAGCAGGACGCGTGGAAGGAGGGAGAGCCAGTGAGAGACGCGTGTGGGAGTTACGTGGCAGGAGAGAGAGTGGGTTCTGAGTGTGGTGGCGTAATCAATGCAAGACGTGTGGGGCTTCGCATGGCCACCACGTGGCTGCTTATTTATTACGCTGAGAGACGCGTGGCACCTTCTAGACTATTCTGGCATGCGCTGGAAGATGGTAGAAAGACTGGATCATTTTGCTGTTTGGACTTTTTTGGACTTCTGATGAGAATTGAATTGGGCCTTGACAAAAAAAACGCCTCACTGGGCCCATTACGAAAAATGAGTCAAAAAACTGTAAAATATTAATTAACTAAATCTGATTAATACTAATAACCCTAATTAAATCTAAAACTCAATTAACCTAATTAAAAAAATGATTAAAACTCTAAGTATCCTAATCAAGTCTAAATCAACCTAATTAAATCTAAAACTCAATTAAGATCTAATTATCTCTAACAATTCAATTAATCCTAATTAAATTCTAAAAAATGATTAAACTAATTAAACCCTAAACTTTCACTAATTCTCTATTAAAATCCTATTATCATTTAATACCAATTAAAATCTATCATTAACAAAAGAAAAAACTATATTATTTCATATTTCCTAAAAATATTAAAATCCATTTTAAAATCTATAGAAAATTCTAAAAATGATTTAAAAAAATCTTATAAAATCCTAAAAAGAGAATTAAGCTATTAAAATATTCTAAAACCCTATTTAAATTCCAGAAAAATCTATAAAGCCTGTTAGAAATTCACAAAAAGTCTATAAAAATCCTAAAAATGCAGATGAATGCAAATGACTCCCATAAAAGCGCACGAGACCAGATCGAATCGAACGGAGATCCCCGGGCATCAGAATATCCCAAAATCACTGAAAAATCACCGAGGAGCGCACAATTTCCTGAAAATAAAACCCTGGCAATCTGGACTGGGTCTGCCATATCTGATAGACAAAAATCAAGCTGTAAACTCTGATATCCCCTGCTTGTGCACAAAAATCATACATCTGAGCTGTGAATATGAAATTAAACCATGAGTCAAATGGGAGAACCGGTTGGTCAAATTTTAGGGTGCAACACCAAGCAGCGCTTTGTTTAACGTCGCATGGCTCGACGGGTTACCTCCTGCTCAAATGAGTTTAACCTCTTCTACTGGTCCTCCTTGGCCTTGATAATAAGGTTTTAACCTCTGACCATTAACCTTGAAGGTATCGCCATTTTTCTCATTCTTTAATTCTGTTGCTCCATGAGGGAACACCTTCTGAATGACGAACAAACCAGACCATCTTGACTTCAACTTACCAGGGAACAACTTCAACCTGGAATTAAACAACAATACCAACTGTCCCTCCCAGAATTCCTTCTTCTGGATCTTCTGATCATGCCAATTTTTCGTGTTTTCTTTATAAATTTTGGCATTCTCATAAGCTTGATTCCTAAACTCCTCCAACTCATGAAGTTGAAGCGTTAGGGATTCACCAGCTTTCAGAAGATCATAGTTAAGGAATTTGGAGGTCCAAAAAGCTTTGTCCTCGAGTTCAAGCGATAAATGACAAGCCTTACCATACACAAGTTGATAGGGAGACATACCTATTGGTGTTTTGAAAGTTGTCCGGTATGCCCACAGTGTATCATCTAACTTTACAGACCAATCCTTTCGAGAAGCACTAACAGTCTTTTCGAGAATCTGCTTTATTTGCCTGTTAGAAACTTCAACCTGTCCACTCGTTTGGGGGTGATACGGTGTGGCTATCTTATGCTTCACATTGTACTTCTTCAACAAATTCTCCATTAATTTATTCAGAAAGTGTGTACCTTCGTCACTAATTAAAGCACACGGTACCCCAAACCTAGAGAGGATGTTATGCCTCAAGAAATTTACCACTACTTTTGCATCATTTGTGGGTAACGCTACAACTTCTACCCACTTGGACACATAATCAACCGCAACCAATATGTAATTCTTTCCAAATAATGGTGGAAACGGTCCCATAAAGTCAATACCCCAAACATCAAATAGTTCAACCTCTAACATGGAATTTTGAGGCTTCTGATTCCGCCTCGTGATATTACCTGTTTGTTGGCACCTATCACATTCTCGGACTAAACAATGAGCATCCTTGAACAGAGTGGGCCAATACAAACCGGACTGGAGAACTTTTGTTGTTGTTCTATCTCCACTAAAATGTCCTCCATACTCAGAATTATGACACGCTGTCAGAATATCTGTCTGCTCTCATTCGGGAACACATCTTCTGATCAAACTGTCCATCCCCTTTTTGTATAGGAATGGGTCGTCCCATAGATATAACCTGCAATCATAAAGAAACTTTTTCTTTTGGTGAGAATTAAAGTCATCAGGTATAACCCCACCTACCACATAGTTTGCATAGTCAGCAAACCATGGTACACCAGTAACAACAAGTATTCTCTCATCAACAAATGTATCTTGAATGGGGTGTGTTGTACCCTAAAATTTGACCAACCGGTCCCCATATCTGGTTTATGTTTCAACGCATTTTGCATTCGCATTAGTATACTGCATACATGGCATTTTCCTCAGTCAGATTGGATTTTATCGGGATTATAGCCTTTGGCGTTTCAGGCAGTTCAGGCCGGTTGGAATAAAAGTCTGTTGAGAATTGGTGCTCATCTCCCGTGTTTTCAGACCATCTCGGTGTCCGGGTTTCGCTACGGTTGCGCAATTGGGTTTTAATCGATTTAATCGGCCTCCTGGCATTTTTAGGTTTTTTCTTGTATTTTTCTGGATTTTTAATGCATTTAAATGGGTTTTTCTGGATTTATTAGAGTTTTTATTTTTTTTTAGAATTTTAAATAAATTTTCTTTTCATTTTTAGATTAAATAATAGTTTTTTTTATAGATTTTTTAGATTTAATTAGGTTTTTATTTTTTATTTTCGTTTTAGATATTAATTAGGATTAATTTTAGGATTAATTAGGGTTTTATTAGATTTTAATTAGGTTTTAGTGTTAATTTTCGTTTTTAGATTAATTAGGGTTATTTTTTAGTTTAAATTTGGTTAATCAGAGTTTAATTCTGTTTTTAGGCATTTAATCCATGATTAGTCTCAATTGGGCCAAGTGTGCAAGTATCCAGAGTCCATTAAGGCCCAGTCAAGTCCAATGCAGGGCCACGTGTCATATAAAAGGCAACGCCACGCATGCGTTCCTCTTCTTCCACCTCATTCTCACTCTCTCTCTCTCAGACCAGCCACCTCACCCTCCACTCAGAACCTCGCCAGCGCACAATTCCACTTTCCCCTTCTCATCCCACGTGTCTCTCCCTCATGCATCCTTCTGCCACCCGTCCCCTCGCCGAACACTCCCACCGCCGGCCATGCAACCACCCTAACCAACCATCTCCGGTCGCCGTAACCTACCACCGGACCACCAAACTCATCAGAACCTGAAGAAATTTCCAGATTTCTTCATCCAATCTTCATCCATCTCTAACAACCACTCGCCGGAAAACCAAACATCCGCCGGAATCTGCAATCCTGCAATATTCTCCATCAAATTCATCCAAGTTTTCATAACTTCAACCGATCATCATCAGATTTTTTCATTAATCTGCATCAGAATCATCAACAGCAAGGTTCTCCAACAATTTTTTCCCAGAAGATTTCAGCAACATCATCGTTCATCATCAAGAACATCAACAAGAAACTCCAGAAAATTCCAACAAGATTCATCGCCTTCTTTGTTCTTCAGAGATCCTCATCGTTCTTCGAATAGCAGGAATCTCATCAATCTGCAAGCGCCTTCAACGATCAAGAACGTCATCAAACTCCTTCAGTTTGTCAGTTTGCAAGATCTTCGCTGATCTTCGTCCCGCTCGTCACAAGAACACCATCGCCGCCGTGGATCTTCAAATCTTCAACAAAGGTTTCTCCAAACGTAGCTCCCTCCAGCTCTTTGTAAACTCCGCCAAGCTTCGTCTCAAATCGCCCGAGTCTTCATCAGTTGCATCGTCTATCCAGGTTTTTGTTCTGAAACTCATCATCCTTTGTAGGTTTTTCTTGTTCGTTGGCTGAGGAATTAGTTTAGTGAGTGTGAGAATTTGAACGCGGATTGAGCGAGAAAGGTTTTGTGCGTTTGAAGTTTAGAGAGTGCTAGGTTTAGTTTGAGGGTAAGGTTGATGAACAATTTTTGATGAGGGACTTCGAACAAGGTTGAACGGAGAGAAGTGTTTCAGAGAGTAAGGTGGAGAGAATTTGGTAGCAACGCCGTTTAGGGTTTGGTGAGGGCGATGAACAGTGACCTCGGATGGGAGTGACTAAAGGTAGCTTTAGGGTTTCACCTTGCTGAAGTTGGATTGCAATAGGTCTGGGCCTTAAGCCCAATGGTCACGAATTACTGAATGTACTTCCATTTTCCATAATCACCCCCTCTCCCTTTAGCATGAATTTCGTATGGGCCTTATAGACTGCTATTAACACCACCCATGGGAGGCCCAAACATGAATAACAAGCGAACTGAATGCTATTCGCCCCCCCCCCCCCCTAAGTTTTTTTTTTGTGGTTTTTCTGAACTGGTGGACTGGGCCCAGCGCATTGCTGAGCGCACCCCCCTCCTGGGCCCAGTTGTGTTCTGAAGAGTATGCAACTGCTATTGGCGCCCCCCTTTGTTTTCATTTTTAATTGATTTTCTTTTTTCTTTTTCATTTGCATATTGGTTACAAATAAATTCATAAAAAAATACAAAAATGATCAATTTTGCATGGGATTTTTTTCCCTCACTTTAATAATTGTCTCAAGAATATTGTGAAAAAATAAAAATATTATTTTAGGCTTTTTTCCATTTATGGTGAATTTTCACATTTAATTGCTTTTATGTTCATTTTGTTTGTACATACATATTGGTGAATTTTATTTAGGCATTTAAATTCGTATTTTGATTCCGTTCTTTTTGTGGTAGTTAGATTAGAATATTAAGTTCCCCCTGGATTTATTCCACATTTTTGTGGATTAATATTGATTAGTTTTGATTAGAAAACATTAGGATAGTATAATTAGGGTTCAAACTCGACATAGGTGCCTTCTACCATTTTATTTTTTTGGGTTTTTAGCATGAATTAGGTTATGGGACATATAGGGTATGTAGGGTAGATATAGAAATCCCCTTAGAATAAATCTTAGGATTTTAAATACTATTTTACTATTTTTAGTATATTTTGCAAATTATGAGATTGTTTGGTGTTCCCATTTGGGGTTTATATTGCTTGCTTGGGCTTTTGGGCTTTTATTTGGGGTATGGGGCTTGGTTTGAGCTTGTGGAAGCATAAAGAATCAATGGAGAAGATTTAATACAAAGATCAAGGTTGATGCATGAAGATTGCTTGGATTGAAGATGCTGATTGAAGGCTTAGGAGAAATAGGAAATAATAGGAATAAGCAGAGCCTTAGAATAGACTGAATTGCTTTGTACAAACATGGATAGCTTCATGTGCTTCCATTCCTCTCTATGACATAAAGTCCCTCTATGATATTCACCTCCCTCCTTTGGAGGGATAAGTGGCCTTACCTTAGAGGTAAAACTTTGAGAGAACCACTCTGTTACAATGTCAACTATTCATAGACTTCCTTTGGTCGTCAATGAACTGTTTGACATTCAATTTCTTCTGATAAAATCAATTCTTTGCTGAGGTGCTTGCCTTGAAGAAAGAAGCCATTGAATATAGAGATGAAGATCAAAGATGGACAAAGATGAAGATTGTTCATGTCAAAGTTGTGCAACTGTTAAAGCTAGGGTTTAATGCGGTCTGGAGCTATTTGCTGTCTGATGCTGTCAACTGGTTAAGATTCTATGCTTGCTTGAGCTTGGCGATTTCTTGGAGCGGGGAGCTTGTTGTAGCTTGGGTATAATTGGAGTTGGATCTTTGGGGTTCATTGGGAGATTGCTGTTTATCAACCGTTAGAGTCTGAGGTTTATTCAGAGCTGCTGCTGTAGGAGCTGGTGTGCTGTCAGGGCTGGTGTGGGGTTTATTTTCTTTGCTGTATTGTTTGTTAATTTTTCCCTTAGGTTTGAAGTGAAGCCATTTCACTTTGCCTATTGTTTTCTAGGTTCGAGGTTGAGTGGGACTCCCTTGCCTTGCTTGTACTGTTGCATTCATGCATTTTACCGCTTTACTGTATATATGTTGTTGCTTTTCCGTTTATCCCCTAGGATCTCTGTTTCTCTCCGTGAAGGAGAGAAATATGACAGACATTAGGTGTTAACCCATGCATGCCAATATTAGGGTAGATTTTGATTCCCATTTTAACCCTAGGTTTTTTTAGAGTTGTTGTGTCTCTTCTTTCTCAAAACAATCAAAAAATACAATAAACATTTCAAACACAATAAAAGACAGTTCTTGCGTAAAAGACTGTAAACCAATCAAAAGAGTCATTTTTGTCCGCTCGGACCCGTAATCAGGAGAAAACCTTTTTCAGAAGGATAAAAAACAATCAAGACAGACTTGTGTCGTATGTGGCCCGAACTACGTTTGCTCTGATCTTTCATGCTGTATGAAAGTACGTAGGCATAGGATGCGATATCCTAGCGAGAAACATTCCCCTCCTTTCTCGTAGGTAGGCGAACTACGTTGACTCTGATTTCTCGTTCCAAACGGGAATACATAGGCATAAAGAGCGATACTTTGCCGAGTCATTTTATTTTCTTTTAACCCTTGACCTGTAGAATAGATAGAATAACAACCCGTACTAGAAAACAAGCGTGGATCCCGTCGAGTACGACGGACGTGAGGGGTGCTAATACCTTCCCCTTGCGTAACCGACTCCCGAATCAAGGATTTGGTTGCGATGACCATTCCTTTCCCGTCTTTGCGGTAGGTTTACTTCGAGCGTTTCCTTTCCCTCCGTTGGGATAAATAACGCACGGTGGCGACTCTTCTGTTCAGCCGGCGCCGATTTTCGCAGTAGCGACAGCTAGCGACTCTGCTGGGGACTCCAAAGGTTCCCTACGCGAGTCAATCCTAGCGCTTGTTTTCCCGTCGAGGATTTTGTATGGATTTACTTTTTCTGTATTTTACATTCAGCATTATATTACTGTTATTTTTGCTGTGGGTATGAAGGGGTTCTATGATTGAGAGATAAGTCGGACCTGGGCTTGAGTGCACCTAGAATTAGAGTGGAAATTAGTGGGCGCGTGCATGCTTTGCATGTACTAGTGTCTCATGAAATCCACGCTCGGACGAGGTTCTTCTGGTTGACTTCTTTTTCAACCCTTTGGGTTGAGGGGGTTGTTGGTTAGTTGGATTGTCGACTCTGAGGACCGATCATTTGGAAGTTGGCTAAGTGAGGCCTCTTCAGCACATGATGATGCCACACCTTCTGGGTATCGTATCATCCGTCTTGAAAGTCTGTGACACCAACGACTGCATAGGATGCCATACCTTGTGTCAGTTATTAGGACACCTACCTGTGAGAGGGGTTGGGGCATGCAGGTAACTTGACCTCCAGATTACCGGTTTTTCTTGATTGAGATTCAGTGGCGTTGATATATGAGGCCAGTGTTATTGGGTCTGTCAGAGACCAGGTTGGAGCATCGTGGATGGTCTTGAGCAGTTCGTGGGTCTATTTGAGGCCAATATTGTGGATTGAGCTTCTCAGCCAGGGGCTGTGATCCCGTATTTGCTGCATATTGCATTGCATTTGCATAAACATGTTTGCATCATATTGCATATCATTCTCCAGCTAGCCAGAGCTCTTATCCAGCCGTTGCTTTGATTCTGAGGGTAATTCTCCAGTGATTGGTCTAAGCAAGTGTTGATTGGTAGAAGACGACCAAAGGGTTGAAATAGATTGGGGCATAATTGAGCAGTGAAGTCAGCTAAAGGTTGTTGGTAGCTATGTCAGAGAGCCACTTCCGGTTTGTTGATACCTTGTCAGGGTTCACTGCAACGTCCAATCCTTTGTATGGTTCCCTGCATGACGAAGACTTCCCGCAAGTGAACCACCTTACTGCAGACCAGTTTGTGCAACCTCCTGTCAGGGACCGTGATCGACGTGAGCAGTTTGTTGTCAGCAATGAACGACCTCCTCTTATCAACAGTCAAGGTGTTGTTTCCCCTATGGCGAACATCCGAAGAGAGATCCCAGTAGCAAGGACTGAAGACCCAAGAGCTATTGAGTATGATAGACGGCTCTGAGTGTTGGAAGAAGGGGTGAAAGCCTTGAAAGTCAAAGATGCTGTTAACCTGAATGCTGCAAACATGTGTTTGGTTCCTGGCCTGGTGTTACCTCCGAAGTTCAAAGCGCCGAGATTTGAGAAGTACAGAGGGGATTGCTATCTAAAGCAACATTGGGTGATGTACTGCCGAAGAGTGACTTCGTTTGTACAAGACGACAAGTTGATGATTAACTGCTTTCAGGATAGTCTGACTGGGGCATCTCTGAGTTGGTATATGCAGGTAGAGAGTAATCAAATTCGATCATGGATGGATTTAGCCAGAGCTTTTCTGAAGCAGTACGATTACAACCTAGACATGGCTCCTAGTCGCATGCAGTTACAAGAATTGTCTCAAAGGAACGATGAACCTTTCAGGAAGTATGTTCAGAGATGGAGAGGATTTGCTGCCAGAGTGAAGCCGCCGCTCCTACACCGAGAGCTAACAAACATGTTTGCAAACTCACTGCAGAGTCCGTACTGCGAAAGAATGCTTGGACTTCCGTTAAGTTTCTCTGACTTGGTAGTACTTGGGGAACGCAGTGAGCATGCCATAAAAATAGGGAAAATTCAGATTATTTCAAACGGCCAGGCTAGTGAAACTGAATCTCTCTGTAGCCATCCAACTGAAGAAGGAGTTGTGATCAATGCCATCATGCCAGATGTTGAGTATCCTCGAGATGAGTCGTCGAAACCTGTTGGTTCTTCATCTTCTCAGAGATCAGTACCTCCTGTGTCTTGTTATGCTGGATAGACAACTGTGCCCGGGGCACCATATTCAGAACTTTATGTCGCTCCTCATGCAAATCAGCGGACTCGTGGCCGAGGTTATCAGAATCAGCGCCAGAATCAGAACGGACCTCGTAACGACTTGGAACGGAGGAATGCTCCTTCTCACCCAGTGCCTATGCCGTATAGCCAGTTGCTGCCATCTTTGATCCAGAGTTCTTTAGTGGAACTGAAAGCTCTTAAGCCTGTTCCAGAGCCTTACCCTCCTGGGTACAATCCCCACGCTCGGTGTAGTTACCATGGCGGATCCCCGGGGCACTCAACTGAAGATTGCAAAGCTTTTCAGGCGACAGTATAACAGTCGACCGACCAAGAGTGCACTTCCTTTCCAGAAGGAGTTTTGTCTGTTCACGCCTACCTCTCAGCTGTCTGAGCTTGCAGATTCAGAGGGTTTATTTTCGAGAAGCCAGTGGTTCAGACAGGCTGGCGCCCTCGGCATTGGCAGTCCTCAGACTTTATATCATTTGCATTTGTAGTTTCTTTTCTGTTAGTTGCTACTTGCTGTTAAACATTGTTTGTTTCGAATGGTAATGTTGATAAAGTGACTATGCATTTTTCTGAATTAATCATGTCGCTGTCGCTCATTTACTGCATTGCACTGACACTTGCATTTTATTTACTCCACTTTGTCACCATGAATAGCAAAGATTGGAGGGAGGATGACGAAACTGAATACTCATTGTCGCTACTGCGAAAATCGGCGCCGGCTGAACAGAAGAGTCGCCACCGTGCGTTATTTATCCCACGGGAGGGAAAGGGAACGCTCAGAGTAAACCTCGCAAAGACGGGAAAGGTATGGTCATCGCAACCAAAACCTGGATTCGGGAGTCGGTTACGCAAGGGGAAGGTATTAGCACCCCTCACGTCCGTCGTACTCGACGGGATCCACGCTTGTTTTCGGGTATGGATTGTTATTCTATCTACGCTAAAGGTTAAGGGTTAAAAGAAAATAAAACTGAAAATAAAAATGACTCGGCAAAGTATCGCACTTTATGCCTACGTATTCCCGCCTGGAACGAGAAATCAGAGTCAACGTAGTTCGCCTACCTACAGGAAAGGAGGGGAAGGTTGCTCGCTAGGATATCGCATCCTATGCCTACGTACTTTCATACGGCATGAAAGATCAGAGCAAACGTAGTTCGGGCCACGTATGACACAAGTCTGTCCTCGATTGATTTTATTCCTTCTGAAAAGGGTTTCTTGATTAGCAGTCCCGGCGGACAAAAATGACGCTTTGATGAGTTCACATTCTTTTACGAAAGAAGTGTCTTTTATGGTGTTTGAAATCTTTATGTGTTTTTCTGTTTGTTTTGAGAAAGAAAGAGACAGAACTCTAACCTACGGTTGCGAGGGGAATCAAACTGACCTAATGTTATCATGCATGGGTTAAGACCTAGTGTCTATCATGCTCCTCTCTTGCACAGAGAGAAACAGAGATCCTACAGGATAGGCAGAAACAGAAACAACATCAGATATATACAGTAAAACAGTAAAATGCATGGATGCAACAGTACAAGCGAGGCAAGGGAGTCCCACTCAACCTCGAACCTAGAAAACAATAGGCGAAAGTGAACAGACTTCACTTTCAACCCAGCAGGGTAGACAGCAAACAATACAGTCCAGAAAACCAATCAATACATCAGCAAATGAGATACAGCAAAAGAAACAGCATCAGCAACTCTGAATCAACATCTAGCTTCAAGTAATCTCCAATCAGCTACAGGCTTCAACAAGCATCAATCTCTATCTTCATGGCCTTCAGGTAAAGGGCTTTGATCATCAGTCTTCCATCTGCAATGGCTTTTCTTCAAGCTCAAACCTCCAGGATGAGGGATTAATCACAAGAGTGAAGTGAATGAATGTTAGACAGCTGATTACCTACCAAGGGTGGTTCATCAACTGTTAACATTAAACAGAAAGTTTCCTCTCAAAAGTTCTATCTTTCAAATATATTCACTGATCCTTCCAAAGGAAGGAGGTGGATATTTGAAAGAGACTTTGAATCATAGAGGAAGGATGGATGCAGACAAGGCATTCCATGTTTGAGAAACAGGCTTTCTAATCTAGAGCTCTGCCTAGCTCCTAAACCCTAGTCTCCTCAGCAGCTGCTAGCAAGAACCTCCTCTCCAACTCTGGTAGCTGATCTTCAATCTCTGGATCTCCAATGGTCTTCATCTCCTCAAGTCTTCAGCTCTCCCAAGTCCCCAGACAATCCCAATACCCAAGCAAGCAAGCAATAATCCCCAGAGGGCACACCACACCAGTCAATCAGATATATACAGAGTATTAATAGCAGTAGGGGAATCCTGACTTTTCTAAGGGGATCTAATAACTACCCATAGCCCCTATAGTCCCATAACTAATCTAGTTAAATCCTAAGCCTTAAGGGAAAGAATCAAACTTCCTAAGTCATCACCTAAAAAAACCCTAATTTGTTCATGTTGTTCAAACCTACATTAATCACCTAAAATTAATTCCTAAAAAATGGGCACTAAATTGCTTCTACAAGTTCAATATCTAATCTAAACAATATAAAAAGAATGAACAAAAAATATAGAAGCATTTAATAGAACAAAAATCACTAAAATCATGCATGAAATGAACTATTTAAAATGACATTTATTTGGAAAATATGGAAAAAATATGAAATAAAAATAAAAATGCAATTTTATTTTTCTATAATTTTCTACACATCCTAAAGAAAATAGTGTAAAAAGAATGACTTGAAAATGAATTTTTATGTATTTATTATGAATTTATGAAAATGCATAAAAAAAACAATTAAAGAAAATAATGAAATAAAGGGAGGGGGGTTCATTAAGCAAGTACGCGCAGTTCATTTCAGGATGGGCCAAGCAGGGTAGGGTGCGCGTAGCAATTGGCTTAAGGCCCAGCATCATTCAGAAACAAGGAAAATCAGAAACAGCGCAGGGGGGTGAAAATAGTAAGCATAACACGTTCAAATTGAGTTGGGCTTAAAATAGGGGGGGGGGGATTAGCAATACCACCCAGGCCCTCCCGTTTCAATTAATGAAACGGTGCGTTTGGCACCTGACTCATTCCCTCCAAATTCAGAATTGAATAAGAGCCATTCGATCATTCTCCAAGTCAAAAGTCTAACATGAAACGAACGCTCCAGATTTCATCTCCTTCCTTGGTTCATGAACTTAGGGTTTCTGCCATGGCTACCATGCACGAACCAAACTTCCCTCAATCGGTCCTCACTATCCAGGCCATGAATCAACATGATGTCAACATGAAAAATGCTCAGAATCTCTCCCTCTATAATCCTATGGTCTTAGATTGATTTGAAATTCACTAGATCAACAAACCCGATAGCAACAAGATCTGGTCACCATGAACATACTCTGAGATGCATCATCACAATTCTCAATCAAACTTGCACTAATCTAACCTATAACTAATGGTGATTAACCTGATCTATCAAGCTAAGATTATGATGCATTAACCTAAGAGTTTCAAGCCCTAACAGTTTTGTACACCTGCTAATCATCATCACCAAACCACTCCAAATTCATCCTAATTGCTCTACTAACCTTCTACATTACATCTAAACTAACAAAATCATGCTAACCTAATTGAATCAAGCTATTTGAATGAAAACGTACCTGGTGCAAAAGCTTGAAGACTGCTATGGAAACTTGTGGATCTGAAGCTTTTGAGGCTTGGATCTTGATCTACAAACTCAATGCTCGATTCTGTATGCAACACTTGAATGAAACTTGGCTTGAATTGTGCTATCCACTTGCAATTGTAATTTTGATGTTGATGATGGAAGTGCTCGAAAATGGATTCTAACCTCCAAACCTTTGCTTCAATTATGATCCAGGATGATGATTGAATGAGATTGAATTGATGTGGATGAAAATTGATGAGGATTTTGTGAGATTGAAGTGAAATTGTAATGAGAAAAGAATGAGAGAATTTGGGAAATTCTTGGTGAAAATGAAGCCAACCCTTGATCAATCCTCATTTCATGAATATATAGAGCTCACATGAACATTCTAGATCCATCTTACACATTCCCTTGCCTTCCAACTTTGATCCATTTTTGAAATGTTTCTTAAAAGGCAAGTAACCATGAATATCTTTCTTTTTTCCTTCTAAACTCAAAAAAGTGTTTGAACCATTGTTCTTAGAATTGCTTTTCCATTTAAAATCATATATTGGAAGTCTCCATTTGGACTTAGAAATCTCCCAAACCATTTTTTCTCTTGACTTTATTCAAGTTATAAGCCTTTTTAGTTCAACTTTTGACCAATTATGCAACTTCATGTTATGAGCTTCTCCAATAATTTGTGACCTTCTTTCTAGACTTAAAATCCCATTTGGAGCAAGTTTGATGTTGTAAGTTTTTCCATTTGAGGCCTCCTTGTATGAGTTTTGGACATAGGTTAAAATGACCTATAATTCACAAATGCCCAAAATACCCTTTGCTTGCCAAGACCATAAGTTGAGTTACACACATCATATGAAGGCATACTATACCATTATAGAAAGCTAAGACAATGAGGAACAATTCTTATGTTGACCAAGAATTCATTTGAAATCTCCTTGAGAGGTAAAAATTGCTTGGAAGTCAAGTCACTTTCACAGACAAAATTTCAGATACCCCAGATGACCTGTAACTTGCAAGGACCATAACTTGAGTTCTATAAATCTACTTGATGTCTTCCACCACTCAAATTAAAGGTCTTGAGATCCTATACAAGTTTCATGTTGGCCAAGAAGCCATTTGAAGCTAGCATTTTGACTTATCTTGCTTGGAAATTTGACCTAAACTAGGGGATTTTACACAGAAACCCTAATTTAGAAACTCCTCTTCTCCTTGATTTCTCTTGAATTCTCCTTGGAATATCTCCATATACTTCTTTATATATCCAATGATGAACCCCACATCTCTCCACTAGACTTGAATGCCCCTTAAATCAGTCAATTGACCTAGGGTTGACCTAGGGTTGCCCCAGATGAAACCCTAGTTGACTGTCTTCAACTGTAGCTCTTGTGCTCTCATCAATGACTTGTCTCCTTCTTTAAATGACTTTCTAAGTCTCTCATAATGTCTAGATACTCTCCATGCCTTCAACTCACAGCTCACAACCCTCTTGTTGACCCTCAGATACCCTCAGATACCCTCAACTAGGAGATGGACTCAAGGCTTGATCTGCTGAACCCTTTGCTTTCAAATTCTTTCCTGATGACTTGAATGGGATTGAATCAGGATAATAACCTCTTGATAGGCCTCTAGAGATGAGAATAATGATTGGTCCCTCTGTTGGATGACTTGCTATGCTCATGCTATGCAGATGGTTAGTCTATGTACATGACTCTATATGCAAATGCTAATGATAATGAAACCTAAACCAAGTGAATAAGGTTGGGCAAATTTTAGGGTGCAACAGCTGCCCCTATTCAAGCGACTTGGACCCGATTGGGTGAAGAGCCCGGAGCCTTCAGACATTCGCGGTACGAGACGGTTGAATACTAGTGAAACCAGAAATTTGCCAACCGCAGAAATAAATTGCGCTCCTGCTTGAGGAACGACATTCATCAGCTGAATCTGACTGCTACAGCAACCCACTGATCTCGTGCGAGCGTGCTAGGGATTGTCTTCATCGTTCTGAAGAGGACTCTGTCAAACCAGATTGTTTGCTTGTCCATGTTAGGACTCTGTCTGTCATCACTACAAAGAAATCTCAACTAAAACCTGTCCACGTTAGGACTCCACTTGCTGTTAACCCAGAAAAATCTCGGCAACCCTGCTGGGGATAATTCGTCCGCATTTCCATAAACTGAATCGTCCATGTTAGGAATAAAACTCTTCTACGTTAGGAGTAACACCTGTCCACGCTAGGAATCATTTCTTCTGTATCTGTCCACGTCAGGACTAAACTTTTCATCTTTCCACGTCAGGAAGCAATCTTCTTTCCGCGTAAGGAATACCGTATCAATCTTTCCACGTAAGGACTCCAATACCATTTGACATGTCCGCGTCAGGACTCCAATCTTTCCACGTAAGGAATTCAACTTTTGGTTCTGAACCTGTCCTCGTCAGGACTCAACTTTCTTGCATCTGTCCACGTAAGGACCCCAATTTCTCCGCGTGAGGAATAAACTTTTTCTTCCACGTTAGGAATAACTTCTTTGATCTGTCCGCGTCAGGACTCAATCTTTTCCGCGTAAGGAATCTCCATCTTTCCACGTCAGGAAATAATCTTTCCACGTAAGGAATAAACTCGTCTTTCCACGTAAGGAAACCATTTTTCTTCCACGTGAGGGATGCTCTTGATATGTCCACGTAAGGACTCTGATCTTTTCCACGTTAGGAGTCAAACCCTTTCTTGATATGTCCGCGTAAGGACTAAACTTTTCCACGTCAGGAAACACCTTCTCTTTCCACGTCAGGAATCAACTTCTTTTCCATTTGTCCGCGTCAGGACTAAACTTTCCACGTAAGGAATGCCATCTTAATATGTCCGCGTAAGGACTTCAATCTTTCCACGTTAGGAATCACCTCTTTTGATATGCCCGCGTAAGGACTACATCGTCCACGTTAGGACCCATTTCTCCACGTTAGGAATGATAACTCCTTTGATTTGTCCACGTTAGGACTCTGATCTAGTCTTGATTTGTCCACGCTAGGACTCAGGCGCCTTCGACCCGCTGAGGAAATAAGACTTGTCCACGTAAGGACTCACACCCTCGTCTGATCTGTCCACGTCAGGACACCAACACAAAGAGTAACCACTTTTGTCAAGGTCATGACCTCCCATTCCACTAATTTCGAGAAACTGAATCTGCCCACGATAGGACTAACACACCTCACTGATCCGGGGAAATAAACCTGTCCACGTTAGGACGCCCACTTCTGAAGAAATCCCGTCAATCTAGGAATAAATTGTCCGCGTCAGGACTTAGTTCGCTAATGATCCTCACTCACAAACTTCTTAGCACTGACGTGACAGCGACTTAGAGATGAACTCTACTGGGGATGTCTGGAACCCAACTATCGGACGCCTGCTCTAATAACCGGCGGTGGCCTCTGAAATTCTGATTCATGGAACCTTTTAATGTTGACGTAACAACAACTTTGAAGGAAACAATCCGCTGATCGGACTAGAGAAAACTCTGGCGGGGACATAAGTAACTCTGCTTGGGGACAAAGAGAAACTTATCCTGCAGACTTTGTGGGGAATACTGCCGAAACTGACACTATCATTGGATGTCTCATGCCGAAATCTTGAATATTTGATTGTTAATTTGAGCAAGAGCTCTCTCCACCTGAGTTGCTAGAGTACAGAAACTGCTTCAGCAAAATAAATGCTGGGAGGATAATGCCGACTCCGCCGGGGATAGCCAGATGCTACAGAATTATTCCAGCAAAATAAATGCTGGAAGGGTGAAGTCAACCCTGCTGGGAAATTAGGAACTTAAACCAAACACCTTGTTGAAGTAGCATCCTGCTGGGGAATATAACTCTGCTGGGGAATAGCAGATGTGCACAGTACGATTGGATTTCTGCTGGAGCGCAAACTGATATTACACCGTATCTCTGACAAAATAAATGACAGGACCCACCATCAACTCTGCTTGGGAGAGTCTTGATCTTCGAGTTCCTCTGGAAGGAATGAACACTTGCAAAGAGAATTCCGCTGGGGATGGGATGATCCTCTTGGGGAAAATTAACTGACTCCGCTGGGGGCGAGTGCATGACCCTGCGGGGAAAGACGAACCTGTCTGAATACAGCCTTACGATCTTGGAATCGCCAAACTCTGCTGAGGACGAATAAATTTTCTGGAGCACGTCCTTTGGATAAGCTACGGCTAGCTGGGAAATTCCATCTTTCTTCAGGAAGAACATGCATGACCTGCGTGGGGATTAAGTCTTTCGTTATTGCAATCTTTTGATCATCTCCTCGTATGGTTATGAAACCTGCAACAACACAAACAAGACACAACAAGCCTATGCAATCAAATCAATTCAGGTAAGTGACATTACACTCAGTTAATTCAAAGCTTTAACAATTGTTGGCAAGGGCCAGTGATGTTATACTCATGCTAGTTTCGTCAAACTTAGGCGTTTTATCATGCACAAAACAGTAAAGAACAGTGTCAAATACTGAATAACGTGTTTTATTGATCGGGCCCCTGAATGGGCGGAGTTTTTGTACACGGGATGTAACTCCTGAAATGAGGAAGCTACGCAAAGCAAATACATAAGTATGCACAAGAAGCATGAATATTTTGACAAATTAGATTTTGTACACATGTCGGCAACGGGATGCAGATGAACACCACGAACTGATCCTCCCATGACTCGTCCGACTCTAATGCTTTCCCGGTATCCCCACTTCTGAAGAGATTGTATTCGATAACTGACTCCTCAAATGTATTCTCCCGCATTGATGCTCATTGTAATATCAAATTCGGACCGCAGTCATTTGCTTTTCAAATCCCTAACTTTTGCGTGAACCGCCTTTTACGGGTTTTCAGTTCACCGGGATACCCTTTTTTGCCGAAGCCGCCCAGTGTAGGTTTTCAACTTCGCGGGTGTACATTTTTTTCAATTTTATCCCTAATTTTGCCCGAACCTTTCATTCAGTTTTTGGTTCGCCAGGATGCCCCATTTTTGCCTGAACTCTCTTTTTTTTGCTGTCCAGCGGGTCTATTTTAAGCAAAGTATTTTTTAACTGCGTCCGAATTCACAGGTGACGCAAAGTCTTCTCCGTCCATGGTGGACAACAACAACGCTCCTCCTGAAAAGACCTTACTGACAACGTATGGCCCTTCGTAGTTGGGGGTCCACTTGCCCCTGTGATCTGCTTGCGGCGGGAGAATCCTTTTCAGCACAAGGTCGCCCGTCTGAAAGCTTCGCGGAAGTATCTTCTTGTCGTACGCTTTCTTCATTCGTCTTTGGTACAAACGACCGTATGCCAGAGAAGCTAGCCTCTTCTCATCCATCAAACTCAGTTGGTTCAATCTATTCGTTACCCATTCTGCCTCGTCCAGCTGAACGTCTCGCAATACCCTCAGAGAAGGGATCTCAACTTCCAATGGTAATACCGCTTCCATTCCGTATACCAACGAGAACGGTGTTGCCCCGGTTGATGTGCGTACCGTCGTACGATAACCGTGCAAAGCAAAAGGTAGCATTTCATGCCAATCCTTATAGGTCACCACCATTTTCTGAACAATTTTCTTGATATTCTTATTGGCCGCTTCGACAGCGCCATTCATCTTGGGTCGGTAAGGGGAGGAGTTGTGATGTTCGATCTTGAAATTCTGACAGAGCTCCTTCATCATTTTGTTGTTCAGGTTAGAACCATTATCCGTGATTATCTGCTCAGGGATCCCATATCGGCAAATGATATCTCTCTTGATGAATCTAGCCACCACTTGCTTCGTTACATTCGTGTAAGACGCCGCTTCCACCCACTTGGTGAAATAATCGATTGCCACTAGGATGAACCGGTGCCCGTTAGAAGCCGTCGGCTCGATCTTTCCGATCATATCGATTCCCCACATTGAGAATGGCCATGGAGATGACATCACATTTAGAGGACTCGGAGGCACGTGTATTTTGTCAGCATAGATTTGGCACTTGTGGCACTTCCTCGCGAACTTGAAACAATCAGTTTCCATCGTCAGCCAAAAGTAACCTGCCCTCAGCAGCTTTCTCGTCATAGCATGTCCACCAGCATGCGTACCAAAGGTACCTTCGTGAATTTCCTCCATGAGAAGCTTTGCCTCTTTCTCGTCTACACAACGCAACAACACCAAATCGTGGTTTCTTCTGTATAAGACGCCATCCGGGTTCAAATAGAAATTACCCGCTAATCTCCTGAGAGTCTTCTGATCTTGACTAGATGCCCCAGCCGGATACTCTTTGTTCTTCAGGAAATTAAGGATATCAAAATACCACGGTTTGTCATCAGATGCTTCATCAATAGCAAATACATAAGCTGGCCTGTCTAACCGAGAGATAGTGATTTGGGGAGCTTCGTTCCAGAAGTTGACTTTGTACATGGAAGACAAAGTGGCAAGGGCGTCAGCCATTTGATTTTCTGCCCGTGGTACGTGATGCAATTCAACCTTGTCAAAGAAAGGCAACAATCTCCTTGCATAATTCATGTAATGTATCAAATTGGGCTGCCGTGTCTCCCATTCCCCTTTGATCTGATTCACCACCAGAGCTGAGTCTCCGTATACGTCTAGATGTTTGATTCGCAAATCAATGGCTTCTTCAAGCCCCATTATACAAGCTTCGTATTCGGCCTCATTGTTGGTAACGGCAAAGGTCAATCGGGCAGTAAACGGGATGTGCGACCCGTGTGGCGTAGTGATAATTGCCCCTATTCCGCTACCGTAAGCATTCACAGCTCCGTCAAATATCATCTGCCACTTGGACCCCAACTCTGGCCCCTCGTCTGGCAACGGTTCTTCGCAATCCTTCATCTTTAAGTACATGATATCCTCGTCAGGAAAATCAAATCTCATCGATTGGTACTCTTCAATAGGCTGCTCCGCCAGATACTCAGACAGCACACTCCCCTTTATAGCCTTTTGCGAGACGTATTGAATATCATATTCAGTCAAGACCATCTGCCACCGGGCAATTCTACCTGACAACGCCTGCTTTTCGAATATATATTTGATAGGATCCATCTTCGAGATGAGCATGGTTGTATGATTCAGCATGTACTGCCTCAAACGCTTGGCGGCCCAGGCTAGCGCGCAACAAGTTTTCTCCAGCATTGAGTATCGAGATTCACAGTCTGTAAATTTCTTACTCAAGTAATAGATCGCATGCTCTTTTCTCCCTGTCTCGTCGTGTTGACCGAGAACACAACCCATGCTTCCCTCAAGAACCGTCAAATACATTATCAAGGGTCTCCCTGCCACCGGGGGTATCAAAATAGGAGGCTCCTGCAGATACTTCTTTATTTTATCGAACGCCTTTTGACAATTTTCGTTCCACGTTACAGCTTGATCTTTCTTTAGCAACTTGAATAATGGTTCACACGTGGCCGTTAGGTGAGATATGAACCGGGCAATGTAGTTCAACCTCCCTAAAAACCCGCGCACCTCTTTCTCTGTTTTAGGCGTCGGCATTTCTTGAATCGCTTTTATTTTAGCAGGATCGACCTCTATTCCTCTTTCACTTACGATAAACCCCAGCAGTTTACCCGATCTCACCCCGAAGGTGCATTTGTTAGGGTTCAGCCTCAGCCTGAACTTCCTAAGCCTTTTAAACAACTTCAACAGATTCACCAGATGCTCTTCCTCCGTCTGGGATTTGGCAATCATATCGTCAACATAAACTTCGATCTCTTTATGCATCATGTCATGAAAGAGAGTCGTCATCGCGCGCTGATATGTTGCCCCAGCATTTTTCAAACCAAAGGGCATCACTTTGTAGCAAAATGTTCCCCAAGGCGTTATGAAAGTAGTCTTCTCCATATCCTCTGGCGCCATTTTAATTTGATTATAGCCTGAAAAGCCATCCATGAAGGAGAATACGGAGTACTGAGCGGTATTATCAACTAACACATCAATGTGAGGAAGTGGAAAATCGTCTTTTGGGCTTGCTTTATTCAAATCTCTATAATCCACGCACATTCGGACCTTGCCATCTTTCTTTGGCACTGGTACGATGTTGGCAACCCATGAAGGATACTTCGTCACAGCCAGGAAACCAGCGTCCCACTGTTTCTGCACTTCCTCCTTGATCTTCATTGCCATATCTGGTCGTGTTCTGCGAAGTTTTTGTTTGACAGGCGGGCAGTCCTCTTTCAGTGGCAGGCGATGCACAACCATATCTGTATCGAGCCCTGGCATATCTTCATATGACCAAGCGAATACATCATTATACTCTCGGAGCATTTCAACCAGTCTTCGCTTGATATCACTCTGCAGTGCGGCTCCGATACGAATATTCTTCTCAACCCCTTCCGACCCCAAATTGATAATTTCGATAACCTCGTCGTGAGGCAGAATGGCTCTTTCCTCTTGCTTCACTAACCAAGACAGTTCTTCAGGAACGTCGCTATCTTCGACAACCTCTTCTTCAGTCTGAAACACTGGGTGCTCAAAGTCGGGACGAGTCATAGGTGGTTCAAGGATGGCATCTGAAAATGTTATCCTGCAAAAGGAATGGTTAAGTGCTTCAAAATGCGTATAAAGCGAATAACCACATTGCCATTTTATTGAAAAATGTAAAACAAGAAAGACAGAGATTACGGTATTTGCACATAAAAAAACGCCATTTATTTAATGATTAACGCGCAATGTTTATAACAACACAGCCCTAAGCAAATCCTGATGCCCCGGGCAAGACATCAGATTATTCAACAATTAATAAAGCAAAGCATTACTGTTTAAAAGTCACAGGAACAAGCTCCTGAATAGACCAGTTGCACAGTCCTTGTCCTGGCGTGCTTGGCTGAATCCAGGCATCCATATCACAGTCGCTGTCTCCTTCATCAGACTCTGAAGCAGCATTGACAGTTTCATGACATACTCCACTGGCAGAGATGGTAATTGGCTTTCTGAAATGGGGGGCCCCCACGGAAGGAGTTGATGACGACGGTCGGTACCCCAGCCCGAACCGGTCCATCTTCACAGGAATGTCCAGCACTTTGCCCCAGCCCTTGGCTTCTCCTGCTTCTACTAGAGCTTGAGCTTCTTTATACGATGAGACAGCTATCTCTGGCACTTTGCTCGGCCCGGGACCTTTGTCCTTGATGCGCCAACCTTCGAATGCCTGGCATGGCGTCTCGTGGATCTCTCCGTCGACTTCCACATATTTAAACGAAGTTAGATGGCTGACCAGGATGTCTTCTTCTCCGCACACGGTGACTACGCTGTCTCCGACCATATACTTTAACTTTTGATGCAGGGTAGACGTGACTGCCCCTGCCCCATGAATCCAGGGTCTTCCAAGCAAGCAGCTGTACGCAGGCTGTATATCCATGATATAAAACTCAGTTGCAAACACTTCCGGCCCCACTTGCAGAGGCAAGGTGATTGATCCGAAGACTGTTCTCCGCGTGCCGTCAAACGCTCTGACTACCAAATCACTGGGTGTACACAGGATTCCTCGAACATCCAGCTTCATCATCGCCTTCTTGGGTAACACATTCAAAGATGACCCGGTGTCAACCAATACGTGCGACATTACTGATCCTCTACATTCAACAGATACATGTAATGCCATATTATGATCTCTCCCTTTCAGAGTCAAGTCAAAATCGGTAAAGCCCAAGCTGTGGCCTGCATTCACATGTGCCAATACTCCTTCTAGCTGATTCACGGAGACGTCTTGGGGTACAAAAGAAGTGTCCAGGACTTTCAGCAAAGCATTCCTGTGAGCTTCCGAACACAACAGCAATGACAGGATAGATATTTTGGACGGTGTCTGCTGCAGATGCTCCACAATCTTATAATCGCTTTTCCGAATCAAGCGCATGAACTCTTCTACATCCTTCGATGCCGCTTCTTTTTCATTTGCTTGTACCGGAACATTCTCAACCACTTTCCCTTTTCCTTTCGCTAGCCTTTCGGCCTCCACTTCAGGAGATATAAAAATCCTGCCACTCCTCGTCATGCCTCCTGAGCCCACAACATTATCCACAATCTCCGCTGACTGCTTGTTAACATCAATCTTTATCCCGTCACAATACACCTCTAACCCATATGACCATGGGACTGCTTTCGTGTTCTCGTACGGGATTGGCCCGGCCTTAGTTATGGTGATCGGTGGCCGCTGAGCTGGTGCTGCAATAGTGATCGTCTTCCGAGGAATTGTCACTGTGGCCACATCACTCCGATTATCCACTACTGCCCCTGCAGGCTCGTCAGTTGCCGCTCGATCAAACTGCAATATACCTTCATCGATTAAGGCCTGAATGCCTTTCTTCAAATCCTCACACCCCCCAGCCAGGGCCCAACAATCTAAACAGTACTCATTACATCCTGGGTAAACACCTCCTTGCAACAGTCGGCTCTTTATCTCGCTCAGCGGCGTCTTTAAATCCTCAACATTCATAATAAGATTCAGACCTTCCTCAGTCAGCACGGCGTTCGCCCCATGATTAGGCATGGGTTTCTGGACTATATTCGGACCTGCCGTTCCGAAGTTGATAGTCTTGTTATCTAAAAGATCCTGCACAACGTGCTTAAAAGCATGGCAACCTTCTATATCGTGGCCCGGGGCCCCAGAATGAAACTCACAGTGCCTGCTTGCATCATAGCCGAACGGGGGAGCTCCCGTTATCGGCGCCAGAGTTCTTTTCTCTACCAGATTCAATCCCAACAATGTCTGCAACAAATCAGCATAGGTTGAGGGAGGCTTCTCAAACACTCTTCTCGGTTTACCACCCTGGAATCTTCGTTGAGCCTGCTGTGCCCCCTGCTGAGGCTGCTGCTGCTGTGGCATTGGTTGCTGCTGAATCGGTTGTTGTTGCTGGATTGGTTGTTGTTGATAGGGAATAGTAACACTCGACACCTGCTGCGGCTGACGATATTGACCTCTTCCCCTGCCTCGGCCTCGGCCTCGGCCTCCAAATACTGCGCTAGCTTCGCCCTGACGGCGCCCACCGTAAGCTTTCCTACTACTGCCAGATGCAGTTGATTCATCGACTTGGAACTTTCCTTGCTTAATATTACGCTCAATCTTTTCCCCCATCAGAATCAAGTCTGAAAAACTGGCCAGAGACGTATGAAACAGCATATCATGAAACAGCCCTGTGAAGGTACCGACAAACATATCATTCATTTCCTTATCTTCCACCGGAGGACGGACCCTAGCAGCCATATCGCGCCACCTTTGCGCGTACTCTTTAAAACTCTCCCCCTTCTTCTGCGAAAGCCCGGCCAACTGGACCCGATTGGGTGCCAGGTCGCTGTTATACTTGTAATGGGCTACAAATGCCTCCGCTAATTGCTTCCATGTCTTGATATCAGTTGGTTCCAACCCCATGTACCACTCTAGGGAAGGGCCCGATAGACTATCCTGAAAGAAATGCATGAGCATTCTTTCATCAGTGGAGTATGCAGACATCTTTCTGTAATAAGCTCGTACATGCACTTTCGGACATGTGTCCCCTTTGTACTTGTCGAACGCAGGAGCTTTGAATTTAATTGGCACCCTCAAGCCAGGTACCAAGCCCATGGTTGCCATGTCCAATCCCACAACACTCTGATTCAGGACTCCCTTCATCTGCTCTTCCAGCATTCTAATCTTTTGGGAATCATCCATCGGTCCTTCAAAACCTCCTCCGGAGAAGGCGTCCTCCTGCTGATCCTCTTGCCACAGACCGTTTCCAGCTCCGTACCCATCATACGCATTATTACGTCCAGCTCTGATCTGATTCATTCCCGGACCTCGGCCTCTGTTGCCGTACCCTTGAACACCTCCAGCAGGACCAAAACCCATAAATCCAGTACCATTTCCGTTTCCAAAGCCTCCGTAACCCTGATTGACCATACCATACCCATCTTGCCCAAAGCCTTGAGCATTAAAGCCATACTTGCCAGTGTTATTGAATCCCTGATCGTTGAATCCGAACCCAGTATTGACAAAGCCGTTGCCTCCTAGATTATCTCCCAAATTGACATCACCCAGCCCAGCATTATGGACAGCAGTTTCATTCCCCACTCCGACGTTACCATTCACAGCGGCGGTAGCGTTATTGACGTTAGCAGCAGGTATATTAACTACGGGCGGAGCCACTGGCGTGGGAGTGCCGTCTCCATGAGCAGTATCAACCTGGACAGACTGATGATCGTCATTACCATGACCAGCGTTGCGAGCCAACAGAGGCTGGACCATGGCCTGCAAATTCTCTTGCCCTTTTGCTATAGCTTCCATAGTCTGCATGAAGAGGGCGAGCTTCTCGCGCACATCCTGCATCTCGTTCTGCATTTGGTCCATGACTTTTCGACAATTGGAGCGTGTAGAATAGCGGTGCGAATGTTGATCTGGAATCCTGTTAAGTACCTGATACAAGCGGGAAGTAAGACACTATTCAAAGATTACCTGTAATGCAATATGAATATGAATGCAATGCAATGTGTCTGTGCATTAGGGAAGTTCATTCCCCCAGTTCTAGTGCGAAGGTGCCGGTGCAGTGACAGTGCTGACAATAGGAATATCGGAGCTGAATCATAGAAAGCCTCATATATTGCAGAGAGAATGAATAAGCCCAGGGTACAATATCACTGAGAGTACAAAGAAGGCATGACCTCAACCAACAATCCTGGTGATGGTCAGCACTATGCAAATAAAGCATACAAGTTACTACATGAAATGATCAAATCCTCCCAAAAGTCTGGTACTCCTCTATCAACTTCTTGGTCTCCGGATGGCTTGGTCGATCAAGCAGCCCTTCAACAAGCTGGTTTCTCCTCTTAAGGACACGACGTACATCTTCAGCAGTTTCTTCCCATGTTGCTTCTCCGAAGCAATCTTCTAACTTTCGCTTCTGAGACACTGCTTCATCTCTGGATTTGATTGCCTTGTTCAGTGCATGCTGGACACTATACCGGGTCATCACTTCTTCCTCACACTTCTTGATGCTAGACTTCAACTTCTCTTCGAGGTCGGAAATTTGCTGCTTCAGCTTATCTTCCCTCATCTTATTGTTGGTGAGAGTAGCATTCCAAGTCTTATTGCAAGAGGAGATTTCTCGGCGTGCTGCGTCGAGCGCCTTCTTTTTTGATTCCAGCATGTCATGGGAGCTTCTGAACTCTTGCCCCAGACGTTCGCGCTTTTTCTTTTCCTCAGTCAACTCAACTCCTAACCTGTTTACCAGCTCGATCTGCTGTTGGAAAGCATATACGGCCTTGTTTTTCTCGCTGCGTGCCTGGGCTAACTCTTGCTCTAACCCTTCATTAATCTTCATCAAGGCTTCTTTTTCTTTCACAACTTGTTCATAGACTTCTCTAGAAACAGTAGTTGGCTCTTCTACCGGAATAGGATCGAGAATTGGTGCATCTGGAAACGGCATCCTCAACTGACTCGCTCTCTCCTGAATCCAAACTCTATAAGGTGCATAGGCCTGACAATCATTCTTTCCTAACAAAGGCTTCCCTCTGCGGTTAATACGTGTCCAGGCGTGCTGCAGCTTGGCTAACAACTCCCCCTTCACGTCACCTGTGAAGTACAGAGATTCCTGTACTTCTTCCTCCTGAGGTGGATTCTTCAGTGCATATCCGAACTGGCGAATGAATAGAGAAGGGTTGTAATTGATACACCCTTTTCTTCCTATCAGCGGCACATTAGGGTACCCAGAACAACTGAAGATGAGCTCAGATCCCAACAGGTCTCGATCAAACCACACAACGTCTTCGGAAGATAGCCTCATCAGGCGTTCTGACCAACTGGCTGAGGTTGCACTGTCTGCAAAGGGTCCCTTTATGGGGAGATGACTTTTGAACCACATATTCAGCAGAGGAGTACAGCAGTAAACAACTTTTCCTCTTCGGTTCTCATTCTTATAGTGCAATGAATGGTAGAAGTCTCCGATCAAAGTTGGCACTGGGTTGCCTGCAGCAAACAGATAGAAAGCATCCAAATCTACAAAGTTGGGCAAGTTAGGAAACAACACAATTCCATAGATGCATAAAGCCAAAATAGCATTGAAAACCACCCAACAACCGTTCTTGGCGTACTCTCGAGCTTTGACAACTAAGAAATCCAGAGAGAAACCTGACACCCCAAGCCAAGAAGTCAATAACAGATCTGCAGCGTTCATATGCAAGGCTTTGGCTAAGTCCTCCAACTTGGGCTCAGCAGCAGAGTGAATAAAGGGAACCTTGTTCTGCACCGGAAGCTCGGTAAACTCCACATACTCCTCAATGGTAGGTCCTAGAATGAAGTCAGCAAAAGTAAAGCATCTCAATGCGGGATCATAGAACTGCATCAAGGTGTATAGCCCGTTCATCTCATCAGCAGTGGGCTTGCAGACTAATCTCAGTAATCTCCCATGGCTCATTCTGAAGCTTCTCCTAACCTCCTCATCGGCAAGAGATATCAGACCAAGCAAAGAAGTAAGATCAGGTGCAGGCAGCTTATACGCAACTGTTTTCCTCAGACCAGCCATAATCAATACTCAGAAGTCCGGGCACTAGAACTAGGGAAATGCAAATGCACCTGCAGCACAGACACACGTTAGTGAAATGCAAATGGTAATGGATATGCAGGCAATGCAATGCAAGTAACATGCAACAGGGACCAAAGCTGCAGCTGAATAGCCTAAACCCAATCAAGAAAGGTCTCAGATAGACCATCCAGAAGTCATCAAACCTTGGTCTCAGATAGACCTAACACAAAGCTCCCATACTGGTCTCTGACAGACCTCAAACCATAACTCCAACTGGTCTCTGGTAGACCTCAAATCATATCTCTAATTGGTCTCTGACAGACCCCAGAACATATCTCCAACTGGCCTCTGACAGACCTCAGAACACATCTCCAAATGGCCTCTGACAGACCTCATAACTCTCCATAAATAACCAGGATCTCTAATCAAGAAATAACCGATATCTGAAGGTCTAGTTACCTGCATAACCCCGAATCCCCTCACAGGTGGGTGGCCCTATAACTGGCACAAGGTACGGCATCCTATGCGGTCGTCGGCGTCACAGACTTTCAGGGTTGATGATACGATTCCCAGAAGGAGTGGCATCATCAATTCCTGAAGAGGCCTCACTTAGCCAACTTCCAAGTGATCGGTCCCCGGAGTCGACAATTCAGCTGACCAACAACCCCTTCGACCCAAAGGGTAGAAAAAGAAGCCAACCAGAAGAACCTCGTCCGAGTGTAGATTTCATGAGACACTAATGCAAGCAAAGCCGGCACGCGCCCACTACTTTCTACGCTAATTCTAGGTGCACTCAAGCCCAGGTCCGGCTTATCTCTCAATATCAGAACACCCGTCACACCCCAAATACAGCAATAATAATCAATATACAAAGCTGAAAATACAAGGTATAAAATAACTCCATACAAAATCCTCGACGGGAAAACAAGCGCTAGGATTGACTCGCTCAAAGGGACGTTGGATCCCAAATGCATAAGAACCATCGCAGTCCTTAGCAGCCAGGGGACGTTGGGTCCCCAGCAGAGTCGCCAGCTGTCGCTACTGCGAAAATCGGCGCCGGCTGAACAGAAGAGTCGCCACCGTGCGTTATTTATCCCACGGGAGGGAAAGGGAACGCTCAGAGTAAACCTCGCAAAGACGGGAAAGGTATGGTCATCGCAACCAAAACCTGGATTCGGGAGTCGGTTACGCAAGGGGAAGGTATTAGCACCCCTCACGTCCGTCGTACTCGACGGGATCCACGCTTGTTTTCGGGTATGGATTGTTATTCTATCTACGCTAAAGGTTAAGGGTTAAAAGAAAATAAAACTGAAAATAAAAATGACTCGGCAAAGTATCGCACTTTATGCCTACGTATTCCCGCCTGGAACGAGAAATCAGAGTCAACGTAGTTCGCCTACCTACGGGAAAGGAGGGGAAGGTTGCTCGCTAGGATATCGCATCCTATGCCTACGTACTTTCATACGGCATGAAAGATCAGAGCAAACGTAGTTCGGGCCACGTATGACACAAGTCTGTCCTCGATTGATTTTATTCCTTCTGAAAAGGGTTTCTTGATTAGCAGTCCCGGCGGACAAAAATGACGCTTTGATGAGTTCACATTCTTTTACGAAAGAAGTGTCTTTTATGGTGTTTGAAATCTTTATGTGTTTTTCTGTTTGTTTTGAGAAAGAAAGAGATAGAACTCTAACCTACGGTTGCGAGGGGAATCAAACTGACCTAATGTTATCATGCATGGGTTAAGACCTAGTGTCTATCATGCTCCTCTCTTGCACAGAGAGAAACAGAGATCCTACAGGATAGGCAGAAACAGAAACAACATCAGATATATACAGTAAAACAGTAAAATGCATGGATGCAACAGTACAAGCGAGGCAAGGGAGTCCCACTCAACCTCGAACCTAGAAAACAATAGGCGAAAGTGAACAAACTTCACTTTCAACCCAGCAGGGTAGACAGCAAACAATACAGTCCAGAAAACCAATCAATACATCAGCAAATGAGATACAGCAAAAGAAACAGCATCAGCAGCTCTGAATCAACATCTAGCTTCAAGTAATCTCCAATCAGCTACAGGCTTCAACAAGCATCAATCTCTATCTTCATGGCCTTCAGGTAAAGGGCTTTGATCATCAGTCTTCCATCTGCAATGGCTTTTCTTCAAGCTCAAACCTCCAGGATGAGGGATTAATCACAAGAGTGAAGTGAATGAATGTTAGACAGCTGATTACCTACCAAGGGTGGTTCATCAACTGTTAACATTAAACAGAAAGTTTCCTCTCAAAAGTTCTATCTTTCAAATATATTCACTGATCCTTCCAAAGGAAGGAGGTGGATATTTGAAAGAGACTTTGAATCATAGAGGAAGGATGGATGCAGACAAGGCATTCCATGTTTGAGAAACAGGCTTTCTAATCTAGAGCTCTGCCTAGCTCCTAAACCCTAGTCTCCTCAGCAGCTGCTAGCAAGAACCTCCTCTCCAACTCTGGTAGCTGATCTTCAATCTCTGGATCTCCAATGGTCTTCATCTCCTCAAGTCTTCAGCTCTCCCAAGTCCCCAGACAATCCCAATACCCAAGCAAGCAAACAATAATCCCCAGAGGGCACACCACACCAGTCAATCAGATATATACAGAGTATTAATAGCAGTAGGGGAATCCTGACTTTTCTAAGGGGATCTAATAACTACCCATAGCCCCTATAGTCCCATAACTAATCTAGTTAAATCCTAAGCCTTAAGGGAAAGAATCAAACTTCCTAAGTCATCACCTAAAAAAACCCTAATTTGTTCATGTTGTTCAAACCTACATTAATCACCTAAAATTAATTCCTAAAAAATGGGCACTAAATTGCTTCTACAAGTTCAATATCTAATCTAAACAATATAAAAAGAATGAAAAAAAAATATAGAAGCATTTAATAGAACAAAAATCACTAAAATCATGCATGAAATGAACTATTTAAAATGACATTTATTTGGAAAATATGGAAAAAATATGAAATAAAAATAAAAATGCAATTTTATTTTTCTATAATTTTCTACACATCCTAAAGAAAATAGTGTAAAAAGAATGACTTGAAAATGAATTTTTATGTATTTATTATGAATTTATGAAAATGCATAAAAAAAACAATTAAAGAAAATAATGAAATAAAGGGAGGGGGGTTCATTAAGCAAGTACGCGCAGTTCATTTCAGGATGGGCCAAGCAGGGTAGGGTGCGCGTAGCAATTGGCTTAAGGCCCAGCATCATTCAGAAACAAGGAAAATCAGAAACAGCGCAGGGGGGTGAAAATAGTAAGCATAACACGTTCAAATTGAGTTGGGCTTAAAATAGGGGGGGGGGATTAGCAATACCACCCAGGCCCGCCCGTTTCAATTAATGAAACGGTGCGTTTGGCACCTGACTCATTCCCTCCAAATTCAGAATTGAATAAGAGCCATTCGATCATTCTCCAAGTCAAAAGTCTAACATGAAACGAACGCTCCAGATTTCATCTCCTTCCTTGGTTCATGAACTTAGGGTTTCTGCCATGGCTACCATGCACGAACCAAACTTCCCTCAATCGGTCCTCACTATCCAGGCCATGAATCAACATGATGTCAACATGAAAAATGCTCAGAATCTCTCCCTCTATAATCCTATGGTCTTAGATTGATTTGAAATTCACTAGATCAACAAACCCGATAGCAACAAGATCTGGTCACCATGAACATACTCTGAGATGCATCATCACAATTCTCAATCAAACTTGCACTAATCTAACCTATAACTAATGGTGATTAACCTGATCTATCAAGCTAAGATTATGATGCATTAACCTAAGAGTTTCAAGCCCTAACAGTTTTGTACACCTGCTAATCATCATCACCAAACCACTCCAAATTCATCCTAATTGCTCTACTAACCTTCTACATTACATCTAAACTAACAAAATCATGCTAACCTAATTGAATCAAGCTATTTGAATGAAAACGTACCTGGTGCAAAAGCTTGAAGACTGCTATGGAAACTTGTGGATCTGAAGCTTTTGAGGCTTGGATCTTGATCTACAAACTCAATGCTCGATTCTGTATGCAACACTTGAATGAAACTTGGCTTGAATTGTGCTATCCACTTGCAATTGTAATTTTGATGTTGATGATGGAAGTGCTCGAAAATGGATTCTAACCTCCAAACCTTTGCTTCAATTATGATCCAGGATGATGATTGAATGAGATTGAATTGATGTGGATGAAAATTGATGAGGATTTTGTGAGATTGAAGTGAAATTGTAATGAGAAAAGAATGAGAGAATTTGGGAAATTCTTGGTGAAAATGAAGCCAACCCTTGATCAATCCTCATTTCATGAATATATAGAGCTCACATGAACATTCTAGATCCATCTTACACATTCCCTTGCCTTCCAACTTTGATCCATTTTTGAAATGTTTCTTAAAAGGCAAGTAACCATGAATATCTTTCTTTTTTCCTTCTAAACTCAAAAAAGTGTTTGAACCATTGTTCTTAGAATTGCTTTTCCATTTAAAATCATATATTGGAAGTCTCCATTTGGACTTAGAAATCTCCCAAACCATTTTTTCTCTTGACTTTATTCAAGTTATAAGCCTTTTTAGTTCAACTTTTGACCAATTATGCAACTTCATGTTATGAGCTTCTCCAATAATTTGTGACCTTCTTTCTAGACTTAAAATCCCATTTGGAGCAAGTTTGATGTTGTAAGTTTTTCCATTTGAGGCCTCCTTGTATGAGTTTTGGACATAGGTTAAAATGACCTATAATTCACAAATGCCCAAAATACCCTTTGCTTGCCAAGACCATAAGTTGAGTTACACACATCATATGAAGGCATACTATACCATTCTAGAAAGCTAAGACAATGAGGAACAATTCTTATGTTGACCAAGAATTCATTTGAAATCTCCTTGAGAGGTAAAAATTGCTTGGAAGTCAAGTCACTTTCACAGACAAAATTTCAGATACCCCAGATGACCTGTAACTTGCAAGGACCATAACTTGAGTTCTATAAATCTACTTGATGTCTTCCACCACTCAAATTAAAGGTCTTGAGATCCTCTACAAGTTTCATGTTGGCCAAGAAGCCATTTGAAGCTAGCATTTTGACTTATCTTGCTTGGAAATTTGACCTAAACTAGGGGATTTTACACAGAAACCCTAATTTAGAAACTCCTCTTCTCCTTGATTTCTCTTGAATTCTCCTTGGCATATCTCCATATCCTTCTTTATATATCCAATGATGAACCCCACATCTCTCCACTAGACTTGAATGCCCCTTAAATCAGTCAATTGACCTAGGGTTGCCCCAGATGAAACCCTAGTTGACTGTCTTCAACTGTAGCTCTTGTGCTCTCATCAATGACTTGTCTCCTTCTTTAAATGACTTTCTAAGTCTCTCATAATGTCTAGATACTCTCCATGCCTTCAACTCACAGCTCACAACCCTCTTGTTGACCCTCAGATACCCTCAGATACCCTCAACTAGGAGATGGACTCAAGGCTTGATCTGCTGAACCCTTTGCTTTCAAATTCTTTCCTGATGACTTGAATGGGATTGAATCAGGATAATAACCTCTTGATAGGCCTCTAGAGATGAGAATAATGATTGGTCCTTCTGTTGGATGACTTGCTATGCTCATGCTATGCAGATGGTTAGTCTATGTACATGACTCTATATGCAAATGCTAATGATAATGAAACCTAAACCAAGTGAATAAGGTTGGGCAAATTTTAGGGTGCAACACTCATAACCGATGATCATATGCTTTCAGATAAAACCTTGCCGATGACGTACAAGGCATTGTTTCAAATCCCCCAAACACTGGAGATATAAGGAGTTAGTCCCTTGTTAACCACTTCGAGCCAGGAAGTAGAAGTTTTTTGGACTTTTAAAACCCTCACACCTTAACCTGGGGCAGGGTAGTTGTCAGTTAGCTTGACCGAGCGTTCAAGTCTTACAGAGGAATGTTGTCTTTTGAGGACCAATCACATCGCATTTTTCCCTAGAGGTCGTACCTCGTCCACCACAATGGTTAAACCTCACCAACCAGGAGTGAGACAGTTACAATCCTTTCGGAGCAATCAAGACAATCAGTGTCACACGACTTTGTTCCAAGAGAAAAAAGAAAGAATAAGAGAGCCCGCTAAGTAAAAAGAAAAAGAAAAAGCTGAAAAGCTAATACTTAGGCAAAAACTAGGGCATCCCGCTGGACTAAAAAGAAAAATCGAAAAGAACTCAAAAGGAGTCAGTCCAGGCAAAAATTAGGGAATCAAAAGAATGAAAAGGAAAGGATATAAAAAGGAAAAAAAATCCTCGAACAAGGACAAAGTCGTGTGGATACAGACACCGAAAACGGGAAAGGAGTAACTGTCATTCCGAAAGAACCTTGTGAATTCCTTAAATATGGTTCTTACCATTCAACATACCTCTCAAAGAGGCGAGCGCTCGAGCCAAGTTAACTGAACTTTAGGATCGGAGATCATCACGTAGAAGGGGTGGGTACAAATCATAATTTGAGCCAAATATCTTTTGTTTCACAAACCATGAACCCGACCATGATACAACCCTTAAAAGACCTAATTGAGGCAAGGTTTATTCTGAAAGCGCATTACGGTAAGGTTGAGTAACCTGACTCCCTCTTGATTTGCTAGTCATATCCTTGTTGTATTTTTCACTAATCAAATCAGCACTACGTTTGAACTCTGGTTCATTCGTCAATCACAATCATGACACGTAAATGAGTGACAACACAATTTTTTCAAAATTTGCATGAACACTGCATTAAAATTACCATTCGGGAATGAACAATTTTGTTTGCAGGTTAGTAGTTGACAGGAAGGAAATTCCACCAGGGAATAATCAAACAAGACTGAATAATTCAGTAGTCTGGACCAGAATGGTGTATGTTGTGAAATCCCGCGAATCCGGAGCATTGACTTTCAGTGAGTTCAGAATCAGTCGGTCTGAGGACTAGTCCCGAAGCATCGATTGATTACGGGGCAGTTTACTTGAGAAGCAGTTGATCAGAAGCGAATCTTCTCGAGAGCCAATCAGGGGCAGTTATCCAGAATGATATGTTTGATCAGGGCAGGTTAAGTCGCTCAACGCTTGTTCAGGGGCAAGTCACGATGTTGATAGTTGTTGAATTGAGGGAATCCTTTTGTCGTGCAAACACCAGGGTAAGCCATCGCAAGGTCGTATTGTAGCAAGGTGCTTTCGGTGCAGAGTGGGTTTTTCCAAAAACCAGATTAAGGCAAAGTCATTACAGACAGGGGCATGCCATCCTAAGAGCGCATGGGTCAGTCTTTATTCGAGAGGCATTCGATTTGAAGTATCTCGCGGAAGTTCAGAATACTGGGGCAGTTCATATCAAACCAGCAGGGTACAGGTTTTCAGACCATCCCACAGAGGTTCCTGCAGGCCGGGGCAAAACAGAGGCGAAAGGATTGTTCTTCTCAGTGTCATCAGAATTACTCAGAGCTACTGGAGCAGATTCAGCCAATATTCAAGTTTGAGACGAATGGCGGGAAATCGTGACCCTTCAACTAGAAGCCGTGAATTCAGACAGGATATTGTCCAGCATCAGGCGTGTATGACCCACCACGGATGTACAGAAGTCCAACCATACTGGGCACGTTCAGTTATCCCCAGTAAAGTCATACATTCGAGAATCAGTTAATCGAGGGCAATTAGGTCGAGATTTGGCAAATCTCTCGCAGCTATGGGCACTGCTCCACGAATCAGTCGATCAGGGGCAAAAGATTATTGGAAGACCGGGGCAGATCACCCTAAAAACGAAAGAGGTTGTTGGGACATTCTTTTGGGTTTAGCGTGCAGAAACAGTTCAGATCTAACCGTCAGGGTACAGAGATCGAAGAGTCCTTATCAGAAGGTTGGTGCCGATTCAGGGGCAAGGTGTTGTGAGTAGCACTATGGCTAGCCTTTCCTTTCCAGACGAAATGCTCAGACTGGGGCATGTTGGTATTTTGGGGCAAATTTCCGAGAAGGAATAGAGTTCATGTTGCCCTAACCAGAGGCTTTTGATGAAAGACTTGAGCATTATGCGAGGTGAATCCCCACGCAGGTCGCGCTTCATCCCCTGAAGCTGAGATGACGCTGACCTTTACTGAAGAAGGATCAATTCCCCTAGCTAGTCGCAGCTCATCCGAAGGATACTCTCCAGCAGGTCAAGATTAATGCTCTCCACAAGATGTCTATCCTTCGCACAGTGATAGTCCCGAGTTCGTGAACTATATCCAGATGGTTTACTTTTCCCAGCAGGGTCATTTGTCTTCAACAGAATTGATGATTCCAAGATTGTAGGCTGTATTCAGACAGTGTGGTGTCCCCCAAAAGGATTCCCTATCCCGAGCAGAGTTGTTTAGCCTCAGAAGACTAATATTTCCAAACTTGCGAGCTGTACCCAGACAGTCTACTCTCCCCAGTAGAGATTCCCTTCCCAGTAGGGTCATTTATTCTCCCCAACAGAGTCAGTTGATTTTCCCCAAGAGAGTCGTTTCGTCCCCAGCGGAGTCCTCTCTTTTCAAAAAGTGTTTTCTTTCCTCCCAGTGGAAATCGAAGGTTAAAACTCTCCCCGACAGAGTTAGTGGTGTGTCCTGGCATTTATTTTGCCGGAATACTTTGTGATACCCGTTCACTCCCAAGCAGGGTGATATTTGTCCTCGACGGCCAAGATTGATGGAGCAGGCTTGTTAGAGCTATCCCAGCAGTTCGAGCCTGTATTTGCATCGGCATATAATGTCATATTTGCATCCACCAAACAAAAAACGCGTAGCATTTCCATGTTGTATGGAGCATTACGCCATTATCAAACATACGCATTTTGAAACATAGATCAGGTTGGTTGATTTTTTGCTTTCAGGTGTGGTTCTCAATAGGAGTATGGAGCTCTAAAAGCTCAGATATTACCAGACAATCGAGGTCTCGACGGGAGACGTGTGCTGACATAGTTCAGTTTATTATTTTCCTCACAGAATTGCCAATTGAGGCGGCATTGTATTCGGCCAGCGGAATGTTTTCTTCACGATTTGTTGCTGCGACAACGTTTCAGGTTTTCATAAAATCAAAGTTCAGAAGTAGCCACTTGTTATCAAGACGAGAGTCTGACAGTTGTTTTCGGAATATCCCCAGCGGAGTTAGTTACTGCAGCGAATAGGCAAAGAAACTATGTCCGAGAAGATTTCCTGTGTTGTAGGCAGAAGTATATTCCCGTATTGGATAGGCGGAAGAAGATTTCCTGTGTTGTAGGCAGAAGTATGTTCCCGTATTGGTAGGCGGAAGAAGATTTTCCTGTGTTGTAGGCAGAAGTATATTTCCGTATTGGATAGGCGGAAGAAGATTTCCTGTGTTGTAGGCAGAAGTATGTTCCCGTATTGGTAGGCGGAAGAAGATTTTCCTGTGTTGTAGGCAGAAGTATGTTCCCGTATTGGATAGGCGGAAGAAGATTTTCCTGTGATATAGGCAGAAGTATATTCCCGTATTGGATAGGCGGATGAAGATTTTCCTGTGATATAGGCAGAAGTATATTCCCGTATTGGATAGGCGGATGAAGATTTTCCTGTGATATAGGCAGAAGTATATTCCCGTATTGGATAGGCGGATGAAGATTTTCCTGTGAGATGGGCAGAAGTATATTCCCGTATTGATAGGCAGATGAAGATTTTCCTGTGTTGTAGGCAAAAGTGTATTCCCGTATTGGATAGGCGGATGAAGATTTTCCTGTGATATAGGCAGAAATATAATCCCGTATTGGATAGGCGGATGAAGATTTTCCTGTGAGATGGGCAGAAGTATATTCCCGTATTGATAGGCGGATGAAGATTTTCCTGTGATGTAGGCAGAAGTGTATTCCCGTATTGATAGGCGGATGAAGATTATCCTGTGTTGTAGGCAGAAGTATATTCCCGTATTGATAGGCGGAAGAAGATTTCCTGTGATGTAGGCAGAAGTATATTCCCGTATTGATAGGCGGAAGAAGATTTTCCTGTGTTGTAGGCAGAAGTGTATTCCCGTATTGGATAGGCGGATGAAGATTTTCCTATGTTGTAGGCAGAAGTGTATTCCCGTATTGGATAGGAGGATGAAGATTTTCCTGTGTTGTAGGCAGAAGTATGTTCCCGTATTGATAGGCGGATGAAGATTTCCTGTGTTGTAGACAGAAGTATGTTCCCGGAAGAAGATTTCCGGTGTTGTAGGCAGAAGTATGTTCCCGTATTGATAGGTGTCATACCCCAAATTTGTCCTACTTCGGTATTTGATGGATGTTTGACTGTTTCACGACTTCTGGCTATGACTATCTGAGACTTCGTTTATAAAGACCATGTGTGTACGCATTGTGGTTGTAATCCCCAACAATTTATGACGAAGAACGTGTCCCCAGCCTTTATATCCAAATTCATATGTATCCTCGTTATCACGATCAGATATATATGATAGGGACAATGGCATAAAAGGCATGATTGTTAGTTTTCAAAAATTTTGAACCCTATTTCAACTGGATTACAAACTTCTCTAAAGGTCGTTTAAGCTTCACTGCAAATTTCCCGTTACGATACGCACTTAATTCAAGTTGTTCAAGATACTTTTCATGATGCTTCTAGACACGATCGATTTAGCCTCAGGTTTTGTTTGAATTGATTATAAGCGTCAATCTATGTTTGGGTTCTAAATCGGTTTGCGACAAATTTAGATTTAGCTTGCAAATTTCAAGTCATAGTTGAATTAAAATTTAGATGCATTTAGTCTAGAAGATATTTTGATCCATTTAAAAGGCTTATGGTATAATGCATTAGTTATTAACCCTACAAGCTATGTTTGAGGAATGAACCGCGTATATTGTACAAATCTATTTCAAGGCCAATCTCACCGATGTAGAAATGATTAGAATGATGTTTGTCTAAAAGATCCAGGACATAATCAGGACGAGATCAAAACATGTGCTAAATTCAAGTCATGCATAATTAAGGTTAAGATCCTTTTTGTCCGAAATTCAAGTTGCAAGGCAGATCATGATGTTCATATATTATGAGACAATTTGGTCTACTACAAAGCTGGCCTCGCCCATATAAACATGCTTCTTTTCAAAATAGAATTAGCAGTTATAAGGATCAAATTAGTAACTCGTTGTTGGAGTTGTTTCTGTAAAGCCTTAAACCTATTCTATTTAAAAGAGGAGGAAAAGCTATGGCTCATTCATGTGAAGCCTGTTACCTAAGGAAAATATATAAACAATCACTATCAAAATAAGGGAGAGAACAACATGGTCTTACAGCTTGAACATACATAAACGGTTATCTCTCATTTGTCTTAAAAAAAACACTGGAGAGATTGTAAAAGAAAAGGAGTTTTCTTCAAAAAAAACTCATTGGTTAATGCAAGCAGAATAATACATAACCACCACCTTTCACTCACAAGCCTCACGCTACCATATGAACTCATACCATATACATTCTTTTTTTCTTCTCATAACATTAACAATATTACAAGCTTTCATCAAGTTTCTTCCACCAATAAACCCTTCCATCTTCATACTTCCTCAACCTTACTCCATCCTTCATGCATTGACTTCATCCCAAATCCAAATTTCATGAAAATTATGCCACCATATTTTCCATCTATATTACCTTTACACCGCTTCATAAACCGTTTGTCGGTGAAAAAAGGCACTTTGTGATTCCATTTTGTTTGTAACCACAACTGTATCACTGTTTTCATGTTTGATCAGTCGTTATCCCATTATGCACATAAAAAAAAAGAGAATTAGTAGGAGTGAATTAATGGTAGCATAACAAAGAAAAGAATCATTTGTATATAATACAACAAACATGAACCTCATGTATAAAGTGTTATGTTCAAAGAGCCCAAGCAACAGAAATAACAATCCACATATCACATACATTTCACAAAAGCGTGCTTTCAATTCTTATATTGCAATCCAGATAGATTCATCACAAACTAGAGGACAACATATCAAGAGTTCAGAGTGCATAAGATTGTAAGAACTTAAGAGAATAAAAGAAGGCTCGCACATCCCAAAAGTAAATGTACCTAAAAGACATGAAAAGGCCAGGATTAAAATAATTGAGATAACCATAGAACGCAAGTCCTTTATTCTTGTGTTAAAGTGACTCACATATCTAAGCCTAATAAATCCAAGTCAAGCACATGAATCCTAAATAAAACATGTTATGTATGTCAAAGTGTGGGCCACGAACCTTGGCTCATATCTCAATTTCTTCATTTAGCCATCCCCAAAGCTTTTGGAATGCACAAAGGATGATTCAAGATGAAAGAAAATAGCAAACTGAGAAGATAAGGAAACGGCAGAGGAGCTTACATCTTTCATTAAAGCCAGAGATAGCAAAGCTTTGTGAAATTCTTTTTCTCCCAGATAATGTCAAAAGTATGGTTGGAAAGTTTCTTGAATATACCGTGAACAATTACATGATCTGTACCGAACCAGTATCAATATTACAGGCCTTTCAATTATCTCTGTGTTCAACTGTTGCTCCGTTGATAAGCCACAAGCTTGACCCTGAAGCTGCCCTCATTCTTGCGAAGCGGCATTTGAATTTTTTCCTGTAAGAAAGATGCGGTTGATGAAATTAGTGCAATGCTGTGGGATCTGAAGGACAAATTTTTATTACTCACTGGAAACTCTAATGCCAATTGCTCTCCAAAGGTTTCAGAATCATCAAAAAGGGTTCGCTTGAATTCAGATACAATATCAGATGTTGAATTGACCAAAATTTCTAGAAATATTAAAGTAAATCAGAAGCGCAAAGAGCAATGGAGAAAGCTACTTCATATTCAGCAGGAAAGTAAACGTAAGTTAGAAGAAGATATTGAGAAAGAAATGGCTGATTTTAAAAATATGCTTCATATAGAGTGGCGAGCTACTGTACCATTTTATGGGAAGGAAAAAGAGAAGCTCAGAGAATTCAAAAGTAAATACAATATAAAGGAGGCAATATTGAAAAGGGAGCAAGAAGCACGTCTCCAGGCTCTTAAGGCCAAACAGTTAGAAGCAAGGCAAAAATTGCGTGAGTCGTCAGCACCAGATGAATTATCAAACCTAGTTTCTTCGAAGGAACTTGGGACATCCCATAATGCTCCAACAGTACTTATGTCTAATGAAGTGTCTGAAACTAGTTGCAAATGGGCCACTGCCAGTGAATTGAGTAGGAAGGAAGTTGTGGGATTGCCCAGCAAAGTCAGAAGTACTGATTATCCAGAGATTTCAGCTCCTCTGAACTCTTTGTCCAACATATCAAATACCTGATGTAGGTTTAGATGGTGTTGTATCATCAACGCCTTGTATATTTTCTAGTCCAAGTGATGGTCGTCTTGCTACATCTTCCCTTTTGATTTCACCTTCAAAGCAACAAGTTCCTGATAGAGTCTTGCCCCCCATAACTGATGGACAAATACCTGTTGTAGTGCCAAAAAATAATCATGAAGAGGCTGATTGTCAATTAACAGACAATGTGGAGGTGAATGAGAATACTGCATCAGACTACCAGGAAGTAGTAGACAGAACCATGGCAGAAAACACTTTGTCCCAGGAGACTTCAGTATCTAGAGCAGTAGGTCCCATTGAGCCTAAAAAAAAAGCAAGTGCATGAGCAACCATTATCATCAGTAGAACCACCACCTAGTCCAGTTCATATTTTACCTCCATATTAACCCAAACAAGTTTCATTGATCTCGGAGCCTCCAGTCTCAGCGGGGAGATACGAGTCCCTGCACCACATATCCCGCCTTATAGACCCTCAACATCTGTACCAGCCTCCAGTCTTGGAGGAGTTCCACATGATATACCAAGTCACCCTGCACCCAGTAATGCTCCTGCAAGTTCTTTATTATCATCTCAGAGGCTTCCCAGTCCAATGCCAGCAGTCTCTCAGTTTGGTCCTCATAGGGGGCATGAGTATGAGAGCATAGGTGGGTTCCCTATTCCTAATGTAACTGCCACGGATACGCGCATGAATGCTAATAGTCAAACTAGCATTGATCTGCCAAATACTCTACCACACATGTCAGATTCGGCATCTTTGATGCATTCCCCAACTAACAGCAATCATAAGTATCCTTGCATACTTATCTCTCTTTCTTCAACGGAGTTCTGGGGTGCTGAGGTCAAGGTTGGTGAAACTGTCAAGGTTGATCCACATCAATTTGAGGCTCACATTCATCTTTCTCAGGCTGCACTTGGTGAATCTAAGAAAGACAAAATTAATGAGCATGTTGTTTCTTTATTTGAAAGTTGGTGACCAGAAGCTTGTTTTGGGAACCCTTAACAGAGAGAAAATTCCTCAGACTACTCTTGAGTTGGTTCTGGATAAGGAGTTTGAGCTTCCTCACAGTTCCAAAACTTCTAGTGCCCATTTCTGTGGATATAAACCTTACTACCCTGACAATGAATATAGTGATGAAGATGAATTTCCTGAAAGTTATGAGGAGGAAATTCCTTTGACTCGGCCCATAGAAAATAGGAAACCAGAGAAGACTGATGGCAAGAAAGCTGGGCATACAACAACCCCTCATCCTAAGAAAGCTGGAAAGATTCCAAACACTGATGCCAAATCTCCCAAGTCCGGATGACATTTCTCTTGCAGTAGCTGCAGCAAGACATTCAACTCTGAAACAGGATTAACTTAGCACACTAAAGCCAAACATGGTGCCCAATCCTGCTAGCGCGTTGCATAGACTCAGTTCAGTCATACCAAGTTGAAGAATGTACATGAAAATTGGTGCAAAACCCAGAGAAGTTAGCAGTGTTCACAATGTAAAAATCTATCACCAAAGAGAAGGTTATAAGAAAAAGCATTTACCCTTATTGATGGTTACTTTCGTCAATCCGGGAAAACCGGCAGCATGACTTTGTTACAGCCTATGGATAAATTCGCAGAAATTTTAAGTTATCACCATGATTCATAGATGGTATACCCTGCATTATTTTCAACGAAAATTGCCAGAAAAACAAGTCAGAAATATTGATTACCAATAGCAATAAAAGTTTACAAAATTCACAGTGAGGCAGTAAAATAACATCTTTTACATGTGGTAAAAATTCAGGTAACAATAGATATTTTCTTTCACACTACAGACAAATTAAAGGTCACTATCACCTTGGTCCCCCACAAAATCCTTGCGCAAAAACATCCCTAACGACATTGCAGGTCTGCAGCTCACAACCTCACACACTTGGAGGAATATTCCTCAAAATTTCTCCAAAACTCACACGTATGAGAACATTTTGAATCCTCCTATAAAAAGGGGACCTAATGATTAGTGAAGGGTGAGAAAAAAAACCCTAAAAATTACCGGCGGCAGCAGAGATAAAAAACCTAACATTACTCTGCCGAAATCTACCCTTAAACCCATACCCAAAGCTCTCACCATTAAGTAGTCGAAGCTTTACCCTGAAACTTCAAGTTACTCAGAGCTAACCTGTTCATAGCGCATAAAAGCAACAGTACCGGAAGAAATAGCGAGTAGCGAAATTTCAGACGGAAAGAAGACCAAAACAAGAAACGAAGCAGAAAAGGAAGAAAGTACTTACTAGGGGTTCGTTCAGACGCCATTGAAGGAAGCGTCATCGATTTTTTTCTTCCTCTAATCAGGTAGCTCCATCATTTCTTGTGTGCCCTTTCATTTTCTCCATGTATGTTTAAGTTTGATCTGAATGTGAATCGTGTACCAATCACCCTAAATCATCGTCACGATAGTTCCACTTTTCCTTCTAGGTTGTGTTTGTTCTTGATTTAGGAATTAAAGGTTGAGGTTGGTTTAAGTGTTAAGTGTAGAGAAGTTGAGGTTTTGAAGTTCAGAGAGAAAGAGATGAAGTATATCGTGTGAGGTCTCTTGGCTTGTTTTATGTAAGTCTGCTTTAAGATAGGATCGTTTCACCCGTTGAGGTTCCCGTTTCCCCACATATGCTAATGATATCACCTTATCCCCTTATCCACTTGTCCACCATAATCATTTTTTTTAGACCGAAATAATGGGGTTCAGAGGAATCATTCCTCTTTTAGGTTGTGGTTTAGGGCACGTGTATTGCTTACACCGTTTTCGTTTGCTTTTTCTTTTTTTATGAAGTAAATTCATGGTAAGGTTGAAACTTGGGGCCAAGCCTGGCCCATCTTGGTTTACACTTTATACCAGTTTTGGGGTATTGGATTGGATCTGAGCTTAATTTATTATTATTTGGTTTAACATTAGTTAATTAATTTAGGTTAATTACAATTTTTTCTATAGATTATAGCTATTGATTTCTTGCATAATCGCTAATTAATATTTAATCTTGTATTGATCGAATAATTTAAGTATGTAAAAGAATCAAAACATTTAACTTAATCAAATTTAAATTTTGAAAATATTTTGTATATTAATTAAAGATCATAGTTCATCGTAATTAATTTTTTTTAGTACCCTTGTTATTTAAATAATGGAAGTGGTGGATCCTTAGAGTCTAGCACTCTTTGGGTCCTTAAGCGACCGCTCTCGAGGGGCACACCTTGAGTTGTGGTTGCTTCGTCTTTCATCCTTAAAAACATCTAACCTCGTTTAAACCTTCCAAAGGTTGCAAACCCTAATTCGAGCAATACGCTCACCCTAGTTTAATCTACACACTAATATTTTCAAATTAGTTTCATAATTAAATTACGAGAGTATCGAGTTCTTGGAGTCGCGCATTCCTTGAATTCGAGAATAATTACTATCAAGGTGTACACCTTGAATAGTATATCATTCGAACTTTCGTTTCTAAAATATTTCCATAATTATTTGGACAAGTATTCACTGTCCAGCAAACACTATTTCATAATTAATGGGATGAAAAAGATTGTCGTTGGGATCTAGCATTCCAACGATATCCCGACTAATTGATTACGAGGTCGGCGTCTCGTTTATCGAGTAGTCGTCATTCCTCCTAAATATACAACCCGTCTAACCTCGTTTCTCACCCTCGTGTGATTGAATCTAAATCTCCTTCAATTCGAACTCTTTCGCGTCTAAACTATCCATCATGCATATTTCGAATGAAAAAGGTATTGTTGGGATCGAGCATTCCAATGGTGTCCCGATTGATTTGGTTGTAAGGCCGACGTCTTGCTTATCAAATAGTCGTTATTCCTCCTAAACATACAACCTCTCTAACCTCGTTTCTCACCTCCGTACGGTCGAGTCTAAACCCTAGTATGTCTTTAAACCATACGTCAAATTCAAATCATTTTCTTAATTAAATTGCGAAAGAACTGAGTTCTTGGAGTCTCGCACTCCTTGAATTCTTGAGTAACCACTCTTAGGGCGTACGCTTTAGTTTGTGGTTCGCTCAACTTTTCGTATATAAAACACATGCCCCAACTACTTGGACCAATGTCGTTATTGTCCATTCAAATACATTTTCATAATATATTGAATGAAAAAGGTGTCATTAGGATCTAGCATTCCAATGATATCCTGATTAATCAATTGCGAGGCCGACGTCTCGTTTATCGAGTAGTCGTCATTCTCCCTTAAAATATTCAACCCAACTCTCTTCACCCGCCCCCGTGCAATTGACCTTTCTCAAACATATTTCGTAATTTTTTCGAATGAAAATGTGTTATTGGGATCCAGCATTCCAATGATATCCCGATTAATTGATTGCGAGGCTGACGTCTCGTTTATCGAATAGCCGTCATTCTCCATCAAATTGCCTAACTAAACTCCTTTTTCTTTCCCCCGTGCAATCGAAGCCTTAAACCTATCCAAATGTATCCTCAAACCAAAACATCCAATACGATAAACACTAAATTCCTCGCCCTCGTGCGATCTCCAGCCCAAACACTCTTAGAAAGAAAATTGTTTAATCCCTTCTTCCGCGCATAACAAACTCGTGCTTCAGCCTCCCCTAGCGAGCAGACAAGCCAACGTTTAGCAGTTAGAATGCGACCTAAACTCTCGTTCGATTCAATACACCTTTTACCAAGAACATTGTTTAGTCCCTTCTTCCGTGCATAACAAACTAGTGCTTCAGCCTCCCCTAGCGAGCAGACAAGCCAACGTTTAGCAGTTAGAATGTGACTTAAACACTCGTTCGTTAAACACAAACCTTTTACCGTAGTTAGCCGAACTACGGCTGCTCTGATTCTTCATTCTCTTCTGAATGTAAGATACGTAGGCACAAGATTGCGATGATCTTGGCGAGCACAATCCCCTCTTTTTCCCGTAGTCCCATGAACTACGAATGCTCTGATTTTCCACTACTTACAAGTGAAGATACGTAGGCACAAGGGCCCCAATCCTTGGCGAGCACCCTATCTTAAAACCACCATTCCCCCTATAGGAGAAACCTTAGAAGAAAACAAACAAGCATAGTTAACTTTACTCTCGAATCGATCAAGAGGTTCCCGTTGAGTACAACGGACGTAGAGGGTGCTAATACCTTCCCTCTGCGTAACCGACTCCCGAACCTAGAATATTGGTTGCGATGACCATGTTCTTATCTCTTTAAAGGTTTTATCGATATTTTTCTATTCCATCCTTGGAATGAATAAAGTTCGGTGGCGACTCTGTTTCGAACAGTGTATTTTCCGCGGCCATCGCGAGGATCATATTTTTCAAGGTACGACAGATGGCGACTCTGCTGGGGATTACGCATTGCCCTATGCAAGAGAGAGTCAAGCCTAACTTGACTCGATTCGAGAATACTAACCTTTCGCTTACCTGTTTTCTTTATGATTATTTTCTCTTATTGTTTATTTCTTGTTCTCTCTTTCTATCGTATGTTGTTTATCAGCCTGCTGGATTCGAGGATAGCATTGCAAGTAAAGCTCTACACCCGAGCTTTGGAAAAAGAAGAGATAAAACATAGTTTAGAATTGGTAGTCGAGTAGTGTTAGTCCCCAAGGACTCGCTCCTTATGTGCCTAGCATGAAAGCTCCTCCAGAATAGACCTTTTCGTAGATCCTATCGTAACGCAGCTAGCCTGTTGCACGATTTGATTCATGAAGGGTCCATGACTCTGGGAACCACTCTTAGAACCAGTTTCTGCATTGGTGGTCGTGTAATGTTAGTCTCTGAGGACCCGCTCCTCGTGTGCCTAGCATGAGGACTCCACTCAGGAGAGACCCTATCGTACTCTCGTTATAATACAGCTAGCCTGTTGTGTGATGTTGATGCGATCGGTGTCCATGATCCTGGGAACCTTATCCATCAACATAGAAGCTATCCTGTGAGTGGGTATGTGGGTAAAGAAAATAGAACTTGCCTAGTGTAACCTACCGGTTAGGGAGCTTTGACCTGCTTATGTTATCCTGGATCCTGCCTGCATTACATTCGCATGTCATTGCATATGCATTTTATTTGCATTCCAAAACCAAAAAGCTCATCCATCCTTTGTCTATAATCCATAGTTGATTTCCTGACACACGTGTTGGACTTGAATCAGTGCTAGAAGACTATGGAGCACTTGAGGCAAAATCAATTTGAGCTGAGAAAAGAAGGGAATAGCAGGGAAAGCAAGATGAAGCAGAAGCCAGAAGTGGGAAGAAGAAAGGAAAAGCTTCAGGAAGGTACCACAACCAGGAGTTTTACTCCCATATTTCATCCCACTCCACAGCCTTTTGGTTTTTATCCCCAACCATTTCTTCCAAAGCCTTGGAATCAACAATCATCACCTGTTCTATCCCAGGAACAGGGAAATTTAAACCAGAGAGGCATCAAGAAGTCTCAATCACGCCCTATTCACGACCCTATTCCTATACCATGTGGACAACTGCTCTCGCACCTGATTTAGAGTTCATTAGTGGTCCCCATATCCCTCGGGCCAGCTCGTACTCCTCCTCCTCCTCCTGGATATGATCCTAATGCACAGTGTGAATACCATAAGGGAGCGAGAGGGCGCTCTATTGAAGGTTGTTGGTCATTCAAGAATAAAGTTCGAGAGCTAATGAATAACAAGCGCATAGTCTTCGAGGAAGACAACCCAGGGGCAGAGTGTGGGTACCATACTGGAACCATAGGGCATGCTGTCGAAGAATGTGAAAGCTTTCGAAACAAGTTGCAAAGATTGACCAGAAAGGAAGACCCTATCCCAAATGGTTCAACTCAAAGATCTGGCAAAGAGGAAGTGCAAGAGTTTTGTGGACCAATTAGAATCCGGTACCACAAGGAAAAGGTTGAGTTTTTGGTAGATGAGATGTCTTTATCCTCTGATAATCATGTGGAGACCATGATCTCAAGAGAGGAGATGGAAGAGAAGTCTAAAGGGGTTGTATTTGCTGAAGAGACCTCGAAAGGTCACTTGGGAGAGCATCATACCGATACTGAGGAAGATGATGACATCCACCTTTGGATCCCAAAAGGACAGCCAACAATACCCATGGAACCGTGTCAGAAACCTTGGATTGCTCCCTATGCAAATCAACGAGCGTATGGCCGAGGAAATCAGGATCCACGCCATAATCAAAACCGGCCTCGCAATAATTTGGGAAGAAGGAACGCTCCTCGTCACCCCGTTCCTGTATCGCACACTCAACTTCTGCCACATTTGATTCGAAATTCACTAGTGGGGCCTAAGTCTCTCAAGCCAGTGCCAGAACCATACCCTCCTGGGTATGATCCCAAGGCACATTGTGGATACCATGCTGGATCAATGGGGCATTCAACAGAAGACTGCAAAGCCTTCCAAGCCAGGGTGCAACAATTGATCGACGAGGGATGCATATCCTTCCAAGAAGGGAGTTTGGTTGTGTGTATTCGTCTCGCACCTGAATGAGTCTGGGGACTTCAAGACGCACCTTCTCAAGACAACTGATCAAGCAAGAAAAAGCCCAGTTCCTTCATGCTGGCACTTTTTAGATCATGTTTTTTTTATGCAACTGTAGTTTCTTTTCTGTTAATTACTACTTGCTTTTAGACATTATTTCGTGTTAATGGTATTGTTAATGTGATAATCATGCATGTTTTAATCAAATCCATTCGTATTCACTCACAGCTTCTCATTTATTGCAAAAATCACAAAAATATTTCACTTCCTTTATCGCACCGCTGTTTTGAGGGAGGATGACGAAAACTAAATACCCATAATTGCTGATAGTATGCTTTTGGATAAAATATCGCTAATGATGTACAGGCATTGTTTCGAACCCAAACACTGGAGAAATAAGGAGTTAGTCCCTAGATAACCACTTTGAGCCTAGAAGTAGGAGTTTCCTTCGGATTTCTAAACTCTTACACTTAACCTGGGGCGAGGGTAGTTGTTCAGTTAATTCAATCCCTCACTCGAGACAAAATCTACAAGATATGATGGTTGTTCTTCAAAGACCATTGATTTGGCAGTCACAAGTCTCCAAAAAGTCAAAAGTCTGCTAAGTCGAACACCTCAAAAGAAGACTTAGGCAAAAATCAAGGCAATCCCGATGGACTCGAAAAACAAAACCAGTCCATGCAAAAGTTAGGGATCAAAAGAAAAATGAAAGAGGTCTTCAAATCCTCCACAAAAACAAAATAGGATTCAGTGACCACCATATCAAGAATCGAAAGGGTCACTGACATTCATCAAAATAAGGGTGACTGCCATTTCAAGCATACCTTAAACCATCAAGCTTACACCGTCAAGCTCTAAGTGCGTGTGTAGAATTAACTGAATGTAGGACTGGAGTTCATCACGAAGAAGGGGTGGGTACCAAATCATACTTTGAGCATAATATCCTTTGTTTTCATAACCGTGAACCAGACCACGATACAACCCTCAAAAGACCTAATTGAGGCGGGGTTTTATTCTGAAAGCATATTTACGGCAAGGTTGCGTAAACTGACTCCTACATATTTGCTAATTTTATGTATTGGTGTCATATTCTTGCTATATCTTTCACACCAATTAAATCAGCATTGCGTTTGGATTGATAGTCCACTCATCACACATTTTCACATCATTCCCAATAATTGATATTTTCAAAAACTTACATGAATGTCGCATTAAAATTACCATTTTTGAATGAACAAATTTTAAACCGCAAATCAGTACTTGACATTATAGAAATTCCAACAAAGTGCAGTCAAAGAGGAACTTGATCGCTCATTGGTGTTGACCTGAATCAAGAATGTCTCATAACCCTATGAATCTGGGGCAAGTCCTTTTGAGGTTTAAACCAGGGCAAACCACTACAAGGTCCAGACACTGGGGCAAATGGGTTCAAGCCATATCCTGATATAATCATCGCCAAAGTTCTCATCCCAGAAGAAAATCCTACAAATACCCCGCAGACTGGGGCAGACCATTTGAACTGGGGCAGAGTAGCTGAACAGGGGAAACTTCCCTTCACGCTTTCAAAGTTGATCAAGATGACCACACCAGACACCAGTAATGGTTAGGGTCCATAAACGTCAAAAGCCTCGGGGCAGAGCAAAAGCATGACTAACACGCATTGGTTAAGTCGCTACGCTCACGCAATCCATATGCATTGGTTGAGTCGCTACGCTAGCATGACTAACACGCATTGGTTAAGTTGCTATGCTCGCGCAGTCAACATGCTTTGGATAAGTCGCTACGCTCAACATTTGTAAGTCGTCATGACGTACCAGCTAAAAGCGAGGTTCTTACAAGAACAAGAATACCACTTCTCCAAAGGATCCAACTTGGAGCACCAAGAGTATCCACATCTGTCTTCTGATTGTGGCGCTGTCGTATACCATGTGTCGGGAAGTCGAATCCTTTTGCCAATAGGAGTCCGATCTCGCTTGGCACGTCCATAAAGTCCAATCTTTTATTGGTAACTACAAAAAGCCACTCCAATTGGCACCTTCAAAGTCCAGTTTTCATTGGCAACCACTAAAAGTCCACCCTCGATGGCATCCTATAAAACCAAAGTCCAAATCCATTTGGCAACTACCAAATCCAGTCCCTGGTGATATCCCCGACAAGATTTTATCCCCAACATACCTGATCAATTGCATTATCATAAGCACGATATACAATATCACATCATATCATAGTCATATCGAGCATTAGCATATCATTTGCATTCGCATCTTGCACTCCCTAGCAGTCGCATCTTAGTTGCCTGTTTATGTATCATAACGCATATCATCGCTGTCTTCAGCAACATGACATAGCAGCATAGCAGGATCCAGGATCGATTCGCGAGCATCTTGGCCAGTCCTTCATCAAAGTCGGCAATATTTCTCTGTAAGGAGTTGATGTCCCACGAGTTCAGAAAGTTCTACTCGCCAGAAAGTCATTCTCCAACCATGCAGTTGATGATGATAATCCCCAGCAACTTTTGCTCTTATGGCTCCCCCAAGCAGAGGTTACCTTAAAAAGTTTCTTGAAGGCTTTCCCCCTGCAGAGTTTGGACAACGTTGTTCCTCCAATAGGAATTTTGGCTCAACCGTGCCCCACCAAGTCAAGTTCAGAGATGTTGCTTTGGTATCATCGAAGAATCTTATTGGATAAGAGGCTGCTTCGACCACCCGAAGAATCTCATGTGTTCAGAGATGTTGCTTTGGTATCATCGAAGAATCTTATTGGATAAGAGGCTGCTTCGACCACCCGAAGAATCTCATGTGTTCAGAGATGTTGCTTTGGTATCATCGAAGAATCTTATTGGATAAGAGGCTGCTTCGACCACCCTAAGAATCTCATGTATGTTCAGAGATGTTGCTTTGGTATCATCGAAGAATCTTATTGGATAAGAGGCTGCTTCGACCACCTGAAGAATCTCATGTGTTCAGAGATGTTGCTTTGGTATCATCGAAGAATCTTATTGGATAAGAGGCTGCTTCGACCACCCGAAGAATCTCATGTGTTCAGAGATGTTGCTTTGGTATCATCGAAGAATCTTATTGGATAAGAGGCTGCTTCGACCACCCGAAGAATCTCATGTGTTCAGAGATGTTGCTTTGGTATCATCGAGGAATCTTATTGGATAAGAGGCCGCTTCGACCACCCGAAGAATCTCAAGATTTGATCAGATATACCACTTTGGTATCATCGAAGGACCTTAACGAACGAGGGGCCGCTTCGACCACCCAAGGAGGATTGCTTATACCACTTTGGTATCACGAAGGACCTTAACGAATGAGGGACTACTTCGACCACCCAAAGGGGTTGATTTATACCTACTTTGGTATCGCGAAGGACCTTAACGAATGAGGGACTGCTTCGACCACCTAAAGGGGTTCATTTATACCTACTTTGGTATCGCGAAGGACCTTAACGAATGAGGGACTGCTTCGACCACCCAAAGGGGTTCGTTTATACCACTTTGGTATTGCGAAGGACCTTAACGAATGAGGGACTGCTTCGACCACCCAAAGAGGTTCGTTTTATACCACTTTGGTATCGCGAAGGACCTTAACGAATGAAGGACTGCTTCGACCACCCAAAGAAGTTCGTTTATACCACTTTGGTATCGCGAAGGACCTTAACGAATGAGGGACTGCTTCGACCACCCAAAGAGGTTCGTTTTATACCACTTTGGTATCGCGAAGGACCTTAACGAATGAGGGACTGCTTCGACCACCCAAAGAGGTTCGTTTATACCACTTTGGTATCGCGAAGGACCTTAACGAATGAGGGACTGCTTCGACCACCCAGAGAATATCAGGTTATCTTATTCATCCTATTAACCCATTCATGGTACTTTTCACTCCTCTACCGGACAAATTTCGGGGTCTTCTTGTATCTAATTGACTTCCACCTTAAAATGAACGTCATACAACAATTCATTTGCTCAGGTTTAAGGCAATTAGATAGGGGCATCTGTCATACCCCAAATTTGTCCTACTTCGGTATTTGATGGATGTTTGACTGTTTCACGACTTCTGGCTATGACTATCTGAGACTTCGTTTATAAAGACCATGTGTGTACGCATTGTGGTTGTAATCCCCAGCAATTTATGACGAAGAACGTGTCCCCAGCCTTTATATCCAAATTCATATGTATCCTCGTTATCACGATCAGATATATATGATAGGGACAATGGCATAAAAGGCATGATTATTGGTTTTCAAAAATTTTGAACCCTATTTCAACTGGATTACAAACTTCTCTAAAGGTCGTTTAAGCTTCACTGCAAATTGCCCGTTACGATACGCACTTAATTTAAGTTGTTCAAGATACTTTTCATGATGCTTCTAGACACGATCGATTTAGCCTCAGGTTTTGTTTGAATTGATTATATGCGTCAATCTATGTTTGGGTTCTAAATCAGTTTGCGACAAATTTAGATTTAGCTTGCAAATTTCAAGTCATAGTTGAATTAAAATTTAGATGCATTTAGTCCAGAAGATATTTTGATCCATTTAAAAGGCTTATGGTATAATGCATTAGTTATTAACCATACAAGCTATGTTTGAGGAATGAACTGCGTATATTGTACAAATATATTTCAAGGCCAATCTCACCGATGTAGAAATGATTAGAATGATGTTTGTCTAAAAGATCCAGGACATAATCAGGACGAGATCAAAACATGTGCTAAATTCAAGTCATGCATAATTAAGGTTAAGATCCTTTTTGTCCGAAATTCAAGTTGCAAGGCAGATCATGATGTTCATATATTATGAGACAATTTGGTCTACTACAAAGTTGGCCTCGCCCATATAAACATGCTTCTTTTCAAAATAGAATTAGCAGTTATAAGGATCAAATTAGTAACTCGTTGTTGGAGTTGTTTCTGTAAAGCCTTAAACCTATTCTATTTAAAAGAGGAGGAAAAGCTATGGCCCATTCATGTGAAGCCTGTTACCTAAGGAAAATATATAAACAATCACTATCAAAATAAGGGAGAGAACAACATGGTCTTACAGCTTGAACATACATAAACGGTTATCTCTCATTTGTCTTAAAAAAAAACACTGGAGAGATTGTAAAAGAAAAAGAGTTTTCTTCAAAAAAAAAAAAACTCATTGGTTAACGCAAGCAGAATAATACATAACCACCACCTTTCACTCACAAGCCTCACGCTACCATATGAACTCATACCATATACATTCTTTTTTTCTTCTCATAACATTAACAATATTACAAGCTTTCATCAAGTTTCTTCCACCAATAAACCCTTCCATCTTCATACTTCCTCAACCTTACTCCATCCTTCATGCATTGACTTCATCCCAAATCCAAATTTCATGAAAATTATGCCACCATATTTTCCATCTATATTACCTTTACACCGCTTCATAAACCGTTTGTCGGCGAAAAAAGGCACTTTGTGATTCCATTTTGTTTGTAACCACAACTGTATCACTGTTTTCATGTTTGATCAGTCGTTATCCCATTATGCACATAAAAAAAAAAGAGAATTAGTAGGAGTGAATTAATGGTAGCATAACAAAGAAGATAATCATTTGTATATAATACAACAAACATGAACCTCATGTATAAAGTGTTATGTTCAAAGAGCCCAAGCAACAAAAATAACAATCCACATATCGCATACATTTCACAAAAGCGTGCTTTCAATTCTTATATTGCAATCCAGATAGATTCATCACAAACTAGAGGACAACATATCAAGAGTTCAGAGTGCATAAGATTGTAAGAACTTAAGAGAATAAAAGAAGGCTCACACATCCCAAAAGTAAATGTACCTAAAAGACATGAAAAGGCCAGGATTAAAATAATTGAGATAACCATAGAACGCAAGTCCTTTATTCTTGTGTTAAAGTGACTCACATATCTAAGCCTAATAAATCCAAGTCAAGCACATGAATCCTAAATAAAACATGTTATGTATGTCAAAGTGTGGGCCACGAACCTTGGCTCATATCTCAATTTCTTCATTTATCCATCCCCAAAGCTTTTGGAATGCACAAAGGATGATTCAAGATGAAAGAAAACAGCAAACTGAGAAGATAAGGAAACAGCAGAAGAGCTTACATCTTTCATTAAAGCCAGAGATAGCAAAGCTTTGTGAAATTCTTTTTCTCCCAGATAATGTCAAAAGTATGGTTGGAAAGTTTCTTGAATATACCGTGAACAATTACATGATCTGTACCGAACCAGTATCAATATTACAGGCCTTTCAATTATCTCTGTGTTCAACTGTTGCTTCGTTGATAAGCCACAAGCTTGACCCTGAAGCTGCCCTCATTCTTGCGAAGCGGCATTTGAATTTTTTCCTGTAAGAAAGATGCGGTTGATGAAATTAGTGCAATGCTGTGGGATCTGAAGGACAAATTTTTATTACTCACTGGAAACTCTAATGCCAATTGCTCTCCAAAGGTTTCAGAATCATCAAAAAGGGTTCGCTTGAATTCAGATACAATATCAGATGTTGAATTGACCAAAATTTCTAGAAATATTAAAGTAAATCAGAAGCGCAAAGAGCAATGGAGAAAGCTACTTCATATTCAGCAGGAAAGTAAACGTAAGTTAGAAGAAGATATTGAGAAAGAAATGGCTGATTTTAAAAATATGCTTCATATAGAGTGGCGAGCTACTGTACCATTTTATGGGAAGGAAAAAGAGAAGCTTAGAGAATTCAAAAGTAAATACAATATAAAGGAGGCAATATTGAAAAGGGAGCAAGAAGCACGTCTCCAGGCTCTTAAGGCCAAACAGTTAGAAGCAAGGCAAAAATTGCGTGAGTCGTCAGCACCAGATGAATTGTCAAACCTAGTTTCTTCGAAGGAACTTGGGACATCCCATAATGCTCCAACAGTACTTCTGTCTAATGAAGTGTCTGAAACTAGTTGCAAATGGGCCACTGCCAGTGAATTGAGTAGAAAGGAAGTTGTGGGATTGCCCAATAAAGTCAGAAGTACTGATTATCCAGAGAATTCAGCTCCTTTGAACTCTTTGTCCAACATATCAAATACCTGATGTAGGTTTAGATGGTGTTGTATCATCAACGCCTTGTATATTTTCTAGTCCAAGTGATGGTCGTCTTGCTACATCTTCCCTTTTTATTTCACCTTCAAAGCAACAAGTTCCTGATAGAGTCTTGCCCCCATAACTGATGGACAAATACCTGTTGTAGTGCCAGAAAATAATCATGAAGAGGCTGATTGTAAATTAACAGACAATGTGGAGGTGAATGAGAATACTGCATCAGACTACCAGGAAGTAGTAGACAGAGCCATGGCAGAAAACACTTTGTCCCAGGAGACTTCAGTATCTAGAGCAGTGGGTCCCATTGAGCCTAAAAAAAACAAGTGCATGAGCAACCATTATCATCAGTAGAACCACCACCTAGTCCAGTTCATATTTTACCTGCATATCAACCCAAACAAGTTTCGTTGATCTTGGAGCCTCCAGTCTCAGCGGGGAGATACGAGTCCCTGCACCACATATCCCGCCTTATAGACCCTCAACATATGTACCAGCCTCCAGTCTTGGAGGAGTTCCACATGATATACCAAGTCACCCTGCACCCAGTAATGCTCCTGCAAGTTCTTTATTATCATCTCAGAGGCTTCCCAGTCCAATGCCAGCAGTCTCTCAGTTTGGTCCTCATAGAGGGCATGAGTATGAGAGCACAGGTGGGTTCCCTATTCCTAATGTAACTGCCACGGATACGCGCATGAATGCTAATAGTCAAACTAGCATTAATCTGCCAAATACTCTACCACACATGTCAGATTCGGCATCTTTGATGCATTCCCCAACTAACAGCAATCATAAGTATCCTTGCATACTTATCTCTCTTTCTTCAACGGAGTTCTGGGGTGCTGAGGTCAAGGTTGGTGAAACTGTCAAGGTTGATCCACATCAATTTGAGGCTCGCATTCATCTTTCTCAGGCTGCACTTGGTGAATCTAAGAAAGACAAAATTAATGAGCATGTTGTTTCTTTATTTGAAAGTTGGTGACCAGAAGCTTGTTTTGGGAACCCTTAACAGAGAGAAAATTCCTCAGACTACTCTTGAGTTGGTTCTGGATAAGGAGTTTGAGCTTCCTCTCAGTTCCAAAACTTCTAGTGCCCATTTCTGTGGATATAAAGCTTACTACCCTGACAATGAATATAGTGATGAAGATGAATTTCCTGAAAGTTATGAGGAGGAAATTCCTTTGACTCGGCCCATAGAAAATAGGAAACCAGAGAAGACTGATGGCAAGAAAGTTGGGCATACAGCAACCCCTCATCCTAAGAAAGCTGGAAAGATTCCAAACACTGATGCCAAATCTCCCAAGTCCGGATGACATCTCTCTTGCAGTAGCTGCAGCAAGACATTCAACTATGAAACAGGATTAACTTAGCACACTAAAGCCAAACATGGTGCCCAATCCTGCTAGCGCGTTGCATAGACTCAGTTCAGTCATACCAAGTTGAAGAATGTACATGAAAATTGGTGCAAAACCCAGAGAAGTTAGCAGTGTTCACAATGTAAAAATCTATCACCAAAGAGAAGGTTATAAGAAAAAGCATTTACCCTTGTTGATGGTTACTTTCGTCAATCCGGGAAAACCGGCAGCATGACTTTGTTACAGCCTATGGATAAATTCGCAGAAATTTTAAGTTATCACCATGATTCATAGATGGTATACCCTGCATTATTTTCAACGAAAATAGCCAGAAAAACAAGTCAGAAATATTGATTACCAATAGCAATAAAAGTTTACAAAATTCACAGTGAGGCAGTAAAATAACATCTTTTACATGTGGTAAAAATTCAGGTAGCAATAGATATTTTCTTTCACACTACAGACAAATTAAAGGTCACTATCACCTTGGTCCCCCACAAAATCCTTGCGCAAAAACATCCCTAACGGCATTGCAGGTCTGCAGCTCACAACCTCACACACTTGGAGGAATATTCCTCAAAATTTCTCCAAAACTCACACGTATGAGAACATTTTGAATCCTCCTATAAAAAGGGGACCTAATGATTAGTGAAGGGTGAGAAAAAAACCCCTAAAAATTACCGGCGGCAGCAGAGACAAAAAACCTAACATTACTCTGCCGAAATCTACCCTTAAACCCATACCCAAAGCTCTCACCATTAAGTAGTCGAAGCTTTACCCTGAAACTTCAAGTTACTCAGAGCTAACCTGTTCATAGCGCATAAAAGCAACAGTACCGGAAGAAATAGCGAGTAGCGAAATTTCAGACGGAAAGAAGACCAAAACAAGAAACGAAGCAGAAAAGGAAGAAAGTACTTACTAGGGGTTCGTTCAGACGCCATTGAAGGAAGCGTCATCGATTTTTTTTCCTCTAATCAGGTAGCTCCATCATTTCTTGTGTGCCCTTTCATTTTCTCCATGTATGTTTAAGTTTGATCTGAATGTGAATCGTGTACCAATCACCCTAAATCATCGTCACGATAGTTCCACTTTTCCTTCTAGGTTGTGTTTGTTCTTGATTTAGGAATTAAAGGTTGAGGTTGGTTTAAGTGTTAAGTGTAGAGAAGTTGAGGTTTTAAAGTTCAGAGAGAAAGAGATGAAGTATATCGTGTGAGGTCTCTTGGCTTGTTTTATGTAAGTCTGCTTTAAGATAGGATCGTTTCACCCGTTGAGGTTCCCGTTTCCCCACATATGCTAATGATATCACCTTATCCCCTTATCCACTTGTCCACCATAATCATTTTTTTTAGACCGAAATAATGGGGTTCAGAGGAATCATTCCTCTTTTAGGTTGTGGTTTGGGGCACGTGTATTGCTTACACCGTTTTCGTTTTCTTTTTCTTTTTTTATGAAGTAAATTCATGGTAAGGTTGAAACTTGGGGCCAAGCCTGGCCCATCTTGGTTTACACTTTATACCAGTTTTGGGGTATTGGGTTGGATCTGAGCTTAATTTATTATTATTTGGTTTAACATTAGTTAATTAATTTAGGTTAATTACAATTTTTTCTATAGATTATAGCTATTGATTTCTTGCATAATCGCTAATTAATATTTAATCTTGTATTGATCGAATAATTTAAGTATGTAAAAGAATCAAAACATTTAACTTAATCAAATTTAAATTTTGAAAATATTTTGTATATTAATTAAAGATCAAATTTCATCGTAATTAATTTTTTTTAGTACCCTTGTTATTTAAATAATGGAAGTGGTGGATCCTTAGAGTCTAGCACTCTTTGGGTCCTTAAGCGACCGCTCTCGAGGGGCACACCTTGAGTTGTGGTTGCTTCGTCTTTCATCCTTAAAAACATCTAACCTCGTTTAAACCTTCCAAAGGTTGCAAACCCTAATTCGAGCAATACGCTCACCCTAGTTTAATCTACACACTAATATTTTCAAATTAGTTTCATAATTAAATTACGAGAGTATCGAGTTCTTGGAGTCGCGCATTCCTTGAATTCGAGAATAATTACTATCAAGGTGTACACCTTGAATAGTATATCATTCGAACTTTCGTTTCTAAAATATTTCCATAATTATTTGGACAAGTATTCACTGTCCAGCAAACACTATTTCATAATTAATGGGATGAAAAAGATTGTCGTTGGGATCTAGCATTCCAACGATATCCCGACTAATTGATTACGAGGCCGGCGTCTTGTTTATCGAGTAGTCGTCATTCCTCCTAAATATACAACCCGTCTAACCTCGTTTCTCACCCTCGTGTGATTGAATCTAAATCTCCTTCAATTCGAACTCTTTCGCATCTAAACTATCCATCATGCATATTTCGAATGAAAAAGGTATTGTTGGGATCGAGCATTCCAATGGTGTCCCGATTGATTTGGTTGTAAGGCCGACGTCTTGCTTATCAAATAGTCGTTATTCCTCCTAAACATACAACCTCTCTAACCTCGTTTCTCACCTCCGTACGGTCGAGTCTAAACCCTAGTATGTCTCTAAACCATACGTCAAATTCAAATCATTTTCTTAATTAAATTGCGAAAGAACTGAGTTCTTGGAGTCTCGCACTCCTTGAATTCTTGAGTAACCACTCTTAGGGCGTACGCTTTAGTTTGTGGTTCGCTCAACTTTTCGTATATAAAACACATGCCCCAACTAGGACCAATGTCGTTATTGTCCATTCAAATACATTTTCATAATATATTGAATGAAAAAGGTGTCATTGGGATCTAGCATTGCAATGATATCCCGATTAATCAATTGCGAGGCCGACGTCTCGTTTATCGAGTAGTCGTCATTCTCCCTTAAAATATTCAACCCAACTCTCTTCACCCGCCCTCGTGCAATTGACCTTTCTCAAACATATTTCGTAATTTTTCGAATGAAAATGTGTTATTGGGATCTAACATTCCAATGATATCCCGATTAATTGATTGCGAGGCTGACGTCTCGTTTATCGAATATCCGTCATTCTCCATCAAATTGCCTAACTAAACTCCTTTTTCTTGCCCCCGCGCAATCGAAGCCTTAAACCTATCTAAATGTATCCTCAAACCAAAACATCCAATACGATAAACACTAAATTCCTCGCCCTCGTGCGATCTCCAGCCCAAACACTCTTAGAAAGAACATTGTTTAATCCCTTCTTCCGCGCATAACAAACTCGTGCTTCAGCCTCCCCTAGCGAGCAGACAAGCCAACATTTAGCAGTTAGAATGCGACCTAAACTCTCGTTCGATTCAATACACCTTTTACCAAGAACATTGTTTAGTCCCTTCTTCCGTGCATAACAAACTAGTGCTTCAGCCTCCCCTAGCGAGCAGACAAGCCAACGTTTAACAGTTAGAATGTGACTTAAACACTCGTTCGTCAAACACAAACCTTTTACCGTAGTTAGCCGAACTACGGCTGCTCTGATTCTTCATTCTCTTCTGAATGTAAGATACGTAGGCACAAGATTGCGATGATCTTGGCGAGCACAATCCCCTCTTTTTCCCGTAGTCCCATGAACTACGAATGCTCTGATTTTCCACTACTTACAAGTGAAGATACGTAGGCACAAGGGCCCTAATCCTTGGCGAGCACCCTATCTTAAAACCACCATTCCCCCTATAGGAGAAACCTTAGAAGAAAACAAACAAGCATAGTTAACTTTACTCTCGAATCGATCAAGAGGTTCCCGTTGAGTACAACGGACGTAGAGGGTGCTAATACCTTCCCTCTGCGTAACCGACTCCCGAACCTAGAATATTGGTTGCGATGACCATGTTCTTATCTCTTTAAAGGTTTTATCGATATTTTCCTATTCCATCCTTGGAATGAATAAAGTTCGGTGGCGACTCTGTTTCGAACAGTGTATTTTCCGCGGCCATCGCGAGGATCGTATTTTTCAAGGTACGACACATGTCGCCGGTTTTTTTAATGCTTCCGTTTTTCTATTTCTAACACTGTTTCTATTTAATTTATGTCATTCTATATACACTTTTATTAGTTATGATAGGTTGTCGCTACTGCGAAAATCGGCGCCGGCTGACAGAAGAGTCGCCACCGTGCGTTATTTATCCCAACGGAGGGAAAGGAAACGCTCGAAGTAAACCTCGCAAAAAACGGGGAAAGGTATGGTCATCGCAACCAAAACCTGGGTTCGGGAGTCGGTTACGCAAGGGGAAGGTATTAGCACCCCTCACGTCCGTCGTACTCGACGGGATCCACGCTTGCTTGGGTTGTCTAAAGGATGCAAACAATCTATCTACGGCTACTAAATCTAAACGGAAGGGAATTGACTCGATAGAGCGTTGCACTCTATGCCTACGTATTCTCAAGAGAGAAAGTCAGAGTCAACGTAGTTCGGGACTACTGGGAAAAATTGCTCGCCAAGACCTCGCGTCTTGTGCCTACGTACTTCCACACTGCATGGAAGATCAGAGCTTACGTAGTTCAGGCTAACTACGGCTAGGCGGGGTATTCTCACACAGCAGTGAGAAAAACAACTGGCTTCAAAGGTACGGGAACCTATGGGCAAAACTATGGTCTGGTCTCAAATGCACTCGGGCAAGAGAGAAAAAAAGGGAATATCAGTCGTCAGCGGGAAAGTCTCGATCGCACAGCCGCGAGAGAACTAAAGGTTAGTTGTTAGTGTGCTCGCTAGGATATCGCATCCTATGCCTATATATCCTCGTCTGGTACGAAGAATCAGAGCAGCTGTAGTTCGACTACTTCGGGACCACAGCTCAAATCTCGTTTTATTAATCTTCTGAAAAATGATTACAATGAGTGAATACTGAAAAAATAATCTCCTAAGAAATACTATCCTATCCACCTATAATGGAAAAATCAAATGAAAAAGTCCCCTAACAAATGGACTTCTAAAGATATCTCTAAAAGGAAAATAAACTCTATGAAAAAAATACACTCTAAAAAATATTACATCTAATATTTTTTCTCTTTTTCATACTTCTATTTTCTTCTTTTTTCATGTCTTTCTTTTTTTCTATTTCAATATTTTTCACATTCTTTCTCCCTTTCTCAATATTTTTTCTTTAAAAATATTTTCTCTTCTTTCTTCTTTTTTTTTTTCCTATTCTTTATTGCTTTTTTCTTTCAAAATACTTTTTTATATATTTTTTTCTCTATTTTTCAATATTTCTTTTCAAATATATTTTTTACTATTTTTTCAATATTTTTCAATATTTCTTTTCAAATATATTTTTTACTATTTTTTCAATATCCCTTTTTTTCACATATTTTTTCTTCAATATTCTCTTTTTTCTTTTTTTTTAAACAAAGAAAATAAGAAAATCAAAACAAAAATACAAAGGGGGGTGGCTGGTGCAAAGGGGGTATTAAGCAGAAACAAAACAAAAAAAAAAACAAATCTGGGCCCAGCCCAGCAGCTGTTTGCTGCAAAAACAGAGGGGTGTGCAAGAAGAAACGCGGAGGGTGTTGGAAGCAAATGTTGGGCCCAGCCCATTTCACCAAAGGAAAACACGGAGGGGGGGCACAATACTGAAACTGGGGGTGTATCCAGCAAACAGATCCAATGGGCCTCGGAGCCCAATCCCATATGGTCCATCCCTCCCCTCAGAACCCTAATCCTATTCTCCCTCTCCACTGTTCACATACGCGCCGCTCCAACTCTTCTCAGCTCTCTCCTCTCTCAGTTAATCCCTCTCGCCGCCTTAGATTTCCTCAACCTCGCTTCTCAAATCCCAACCTTCGAATCTGTTCTTCGTAACTCTCCCTCTAAAACAAACTCACCTGCGTCCTTAATCCACAGAAATGGCAGCGCTAATACCCCTGACTCAGGCTACCTCACGGCTCGGCGGAGAAAATTCTCGAAGATAACTGAAACTACAAAGAACCTGGATCTAGAGGTGGCTTTAGCTTCTTCGTATGAGGAGTGACGAAGATCTTCGCGCCTTGCTGACTTCGTGAGTTCTTGAGGAACATTTCTGGAGATTTGATTGAAGAATGCATGGACGTTCTTGAGGATGCTCGTTGAAGCTGAGTTGAATCCGATGAAGAAATCTGGAGAAGGTTCGTACTAATGTTGATTCGAAGATGGTGACGGAAGTTCTCGATCTGGAGAATGGTTTTTTGATGACGAACTGATGATTGTGGTTGATGTTCTTCTGGAAAGAATGAAGAGGATGGATCGTCCGATGAACAATGTATGAATTCGGTGGTGATTGGCTATTATTGATGATGAATTAGATCGGAGAGTTTCTTGAAGGTGTTCTTGGGAGGCGAAGAACGATGAGTCTGGATATTGAATGGTGTTCTTTGTGATGAAGATTGAAGTTCTGGAAAATTATCGGCGATGAACTTGGTGATTTCTGGGAATGAGGAAGACTGATGAACAAATTGTTGATGAGGATTGATGATGTTAGTATATTTCTGGAAAGTTGTTCTTGGTGAGGTGATGAAGACGCTGATGATCGGAGGAAGATGATCGGAGGGAGATGAACAAAGTTGAAGATGAACACTGGTGATGAGGAAGATGGAGAAATCTGAGATTGGGATGAAGATCGGAGCAAGAAGAGATGAAGATTGATCGGAAATCTGGGTTTTTGGTGTTTTTCCGGTGACCGGTACGGCGGCCGGAGTAGGTTAGGGTGGCCGGCGATGAACTGTTAGGGTGGTTGCATGGTCGCCGGCCATGCAACCGGTGGGGGCTCTGGTGGAGACGCGTGGCACTAGTTAGTGGAGGGAGTTCATGCATGGGCGATACGTGGCAGAGAGAGGGAAGTGGTGAGGGTGATGGCGTGGCATGCTGTGAGGTGTGAAATGTGGGTCCTCCTCTTTTTTACACGTGGCTCAGCTTGAATATATATCCTGAGATTCTCTGGATTCTTCTAGAAGCTGCTGGAAAATTCTGGACTGATGCTGGATTGAACTGGGCCTTGACTGCATTGGGCTTAACGTGAACAAAAATGGATGCAGGCCCAACGACTTAATCTGATAAACTGGAATAATTGGACTAATTAACATGGTTAAATGCTAATGAATTAATTGCTAATGACTCTGATTAAAACTCAATTAAAAAATCTAATACCCATTACTTAAACTTCTATTAAATTTCTAATAAAACTATATTATATTCTATGAAAAAAACTATATTATTTATATCTAAAATTAAAAAACATTTAATTTCTATTAACCCTATTACTTATTATTCTAAAACATTATATCCTAAAAAAATCATTTATTTAATAAGGAAAAATCGATATTAAAAAAGATTAAAAAGCTATTAAAACTATTTAAAAACCATTAATATTCTAAAAATTCTATATTATCCTAAAAAATCTATTAACTCCTAAAATGATTAAAAATCTATTTAAAAAGAATTAAAACTATTAAAAATCCTATTAATATTCTAAAAATGAAAAATGCTATTTATTTCTATAAAATTTTATATTATCCTAAAATGATTAAAAATCTATTTAAACTCTAAAAATGGCCAATAAAATCCAGAAAAATCACGATAATTCCCAGAGGAACAAAATAAGCACCGAACGACACATAACACCGCGAGAGCGCACCAAAATAGCCGGTAAAAATAAACGGGCACCGAAATATCCCAAAAATACGATTCTACCTATTTAAACTGATAAAAGACACCTGAGACGCGAGACGAGAGCTGTGATCCCAATAAAATCAAAACAAATGAAAAATGCCATGTATGCGATATGCAGATGCGAATGCGGTCATGTGTCGAAACATCGAGCCAGATACGAGACCCGGTTGGTCAAATTTTGGGGTGCAACAGCTGCCCCTATTCAAGCGGCTTGGACCTGACTGGGTGAGGAGCGAACGACTCTCAGCCAATCAAGGTGCGAGACGGTTGAATACCGGTAAACCCGAAAATTTGCCAACTGCACGAGCACACGATACTCTGCGGAGAATAAATCTTTGAATACTGCAATACTAGCTGCACGACAACTAGCTGGGGAAATACTGATCTGACATCTCCGTCAGTTATCCACGTTAAATTCTTCTGACATTGCCTTCAGACAACCACGACACCCAACCTCGCCGCTGGAGAACTGAATCTGATATCGCCGTCGGAAACACACATCACTTTGAGAGACACTAGACGTCGCCGTCGTACAAACATAATCTCTGTTGTGGATTAAAGAGTCTGACATCGCCGTCGAAACAAACATTCAACCTCGCCGCCGAACAAACATCATCTGACCTCGCCGTCAAAACAAACATTCAACCTCGCCGTCGAACAAAATACAACACTGAACAAATCTAACCCGGGGTTCACCCCGGGTAAAGTACACTTGCGTATTTGAAACTACTCCGCTGGGAATGAGAGACTTAACCGAGCACGCTCTGATCTGGGGTTCACCCTCAGAACCATAACGAACATCGGAATACTACTGCATACTGAGCCCACCGTAGAACTTCAACATTAAAGATATATGAAACCCTGGCCCCTGGCCACTTCCAGCTTCAGCTAGAAAAGATCTTCAAGTATTTCTGAAAATGGAATCCTTGGCCTTCAAGGATAGATGAAACCCTGGCCCCCGGCCGCTCCAGATCCGCTGGAGAATCTTCAATTTCTTCTGAAGATAGACATCCTTGGCCTTCAAGGATATAAACCTTTCCCGTCGGCGATTCCAGCTTCAGCTAGAAAAAATCTTCAAGTACTTCTGAAGATAGACATCCTTGACCTTCAAGGATGTAAACCTTGCCCGTCGGCGATTCCAGCTTCAGCTAGAAAAAATCTTCAAGTACTTCTGAAGATAGACATCCTTGACCTTCAAGGATGTAAACTTTGCCCGTCGGCAACTCTGCAGGAGGTATCTTCGACTTCAGTCTAAAGAAATGGTCCTTGGCCTTCAAGGATACATGGATCTGCCTTCAGGCAACTCCACCTCTGCTATAGAGCATCCGTGACTTCAGTCAGGGATATACTTCGGCCTTCAGTCCGAAAAATGAATCCTAGGTCATTCATGACCTTGGGGATAACCTTGCCTTCAGGCACCTCCGCTTCAGCTTGGGAAATCTGTGACTTCAGTCAGAGAAATGGTATCCTGAGCCATTCATGACTCTACGGGGATTCAAACACTTTGCCTTCAGGCAAAACTCCGCTTCAGCTGGAGAAACATCTTCGACTTCAGTCAGAAGAAACACTATTCACTTGATCGCGATCAATCATCACCTCAGGACAACTGACTTGGTCTTCAGGCCAATACGGATCACCTTGCATACAAAAGCTGTATATACAAATTTTTTGAACTTTGTCTTCAGACAAGCGCTGATTCATCAGCACGGAAACCTGAATCCACAGGAACATTCTGATATCGCCGTCAGGCGCTTGCAAAGTCAATCTTCAGATTGGCCATCACTGTTGGAGCAAACCTATCACGCTGCTAAGGACTTTAAGAATCATCTTGAACAAACAAATCCGTCGGGCACCTCCAAGAATCATCCTGAACTGATAACCTTTCTGGAGACCTTATTCTGCTGGGTATTCCAGGAATCTTCCTGGGTAACTTTTGCTGGGGACGCTACTGGGGAGCCCAAGCATCATCCTAAGCAAACAACTCGGGAAATTGCGCTGAGGTCTTAAGAATCATCTTAAGCAAACGGCCCTGCTGAGGAATTCAAGGGTCGCTTTGAACTGACTTCGCTGGGGATCTCAAAAATCATCTTGAGCGAGCGACTGTGGGGATTACACCGGGGTTTTAAGAATCATCTTAAGAAAGCGACCTCTTTGGGGAGAATGTCAGGAATCATCCTGAGCAGCTGGTCTCTTGGTGGAACACCTGTAAGACAAGAATGGTAGTAACCTAGATCATGCTTATGATGCGTATGCTTCTGCGCTATGCCCCACACGGTGGGAATGATATGCGTTTATGCTAAATGCTGTGCGATCATGCACAATGTTATGCAATCATGCACAATGCTATGCAATCATGCACAGTGATGCGATCCCATCAGCAACACAGATGCCGAGGGGGAATTCTCCTGTCAGGGAGAAAGAACTGCTCAGATAGAGGAATCATCCTGCTGAGGAGAACGTTGACATGCCAACATCAATCGGACTCTGTCTGAGGAATTGATCTTCTGTTGACTGCTGCAGGGAAAACAACTTCAGTTGATTGCTGCAGGGGAACGCAGCTCTGCGAGAACCTGGAAAGTGATGATATCAATCGCGAGAATAAACTGTGTGGCCGCCATGGCTACTTTTCTGGGGATAGTAACTCTGTGGGGAAACAACTTCAGCTGCTTCACACTCCACTGGGGAAAAACCAATCATGATCTGATCAACTTCCAAGGACTCGGCTCTCTTAGACATCTGCAAACTCGGCTGAGGAAGGAGAAGTCATTCTGCTTCGCTGGAGAGGGTGCGACTCTGGGGAAATACAGCATCAGCTGCCCCACGCTCTGCTAGGGAACATCCACTCAAGGCCCCAACTGCTTCCAAGGATTAGGCTCTTGGGGGTTAGCGGACTTAGCCGGGGAGAGAGAAATCATTCTACTTCAACGGGAGAGTACGACTCTGATGAGGAATTTCAATTTCGCTAGGGAAGAAAGAATCATCTGACTTCGGGGGAGAGTACAATTCTGCAGGGGAATACAACATCAGCTGTTCCAATACTCTACTGGGGGAGGAGAAGTCATTCTAACTTCAGGAGAGAGTACAACTCTGGTGGGGAATCTCAATTCCGCTGGAGACTTCAGTCTGGCACCATCAGTTACTGCATACTTCGGCGTACGAACAGCTTCCTACAAGACTTGCACTTGTGACCCGGTGCTGGGGAATACACCTGCTCCGACGACTTTACTGGGGAAAACACGAGCTTCGGCACCCGAACATTCTATGAAATCTGCGCTTGTGACCCGGTGCTGGGGGAGAATACGAGCTCCGGCGAGCGACTCAGCTGAGAAAATGACGTTCCTTCAGGGTGCGTCTGCTTGGGGAAGAGAATCATCTCTGCATGGGGAGACATATCAATGCTCACCATTCCGCGTTCAGATTCTGTGGAGGAGAGACCACTGAACGCTGCTGGAGAAGCAGGGCTCGCCCTGCTTCGGGGATATCAATCCTTAGCTACTCATTATTCACTCTGATGGAGCTGTACTGATCCTATCAAGGAAACACCTCTGACGTCTGCGACAGATAACCATCGATCACTGAAATTGAATCTCACTTCACCAAGGAAAACAACCCTGAACGGTCTTTTTTGAACACCCTAAGTCCTTATAGGGTACGAAGCAATCTGCTGAGAAATACCTCTTCTCTGGCTGACGTCAAAATCTACCCGTCTAGAGATTACTCAATGAGGGAATCACCGTCGACCTCTGCTTGAGGAATGAGTCAATGACCTAGAATCGGAGGGAAAGGGAGTCACACTCGGACTCTGTGGAGATACAATATTGCATCAGTCCCACTGCTGGGGAAATAAACCCACATCCGCCGGTCAGGGAAAGCTTCAGCCTCAATCCACTTGGGAAATAGCACATCAGGCTAATCAACGTTCAATGCTTAGGATGGCCATACTCTGCCGGGAATATCAATCAAACCTACTGAGGATAGTCCTGATCCTATTCTGATAAGGGATGAATGACATCTCAACTTGCTGCAGTGTCAAACTGCTCAGGGGAAACAATCTCAATTGTACGTCTCTGCTGAGAAACCAACCCTGATTCAACAACATCAACACAGGGAATACAGAATACCAATCATGGAGCTGGGATCACTCGAGCCTTGTGTCGGGGAATGTGACAACAAACGAGTTACTATGAATCATCGGGCCAGGTATTTAGGCTTTTTCTGGTTTAGGGATAGGTTTATGGTGATAGGGACCCATTTCTGGTTACCAACAGAGGTGGATTTGAAAGGGACATACTAGACGAGAACTAGCATTCAGGGTGGACTACCAAACGAGAGCTGATAGCGAAACATGTTAGGTTGTCAAACGAGAACTGACTTACGGGTTCTGGATATCAAACGGGAATTGATTTCTGGTTTGCCAGGCGAGAACTGGACTTTAAAACTGTGTTGGCCAGACGAGAACTGGTTAAACAATGGGTTACAGAAAAGGTGACCCGACAGGACTGGTTCCTGGTTTGGATTTCAGACGAGGACCGATCTCCGGCTTGCCAGACGAGAGCTGGACTTTAAGACAATTTTGTTACTAGGTTCAGCCAAGTAATAGGTTAGGCTGTAGGATGACGATCCAATGACAACAAGGCTTCTTCAGAAGGCTCAGATTTTTGGCAGGGTAACGACACGATTCCCCGACACTCAACTCCTGCTGGAGTGAACAAACTTATTTGAACAACTTGCCCCAGTGCAATTCAACTTGCCCCAATTCGACTCTTGGGAAAATTCATTCTGAACAGAAAACAGCTGGCAACAAAACAATCTTCAGATGGCTTGCCCCAATATCGGTACAACGGAAGGATTCATCCTCCACTAATCAACTCTCAGCATGGTTGGCTTCAATATCTCTGAAGTAGTTTGCCCCTGAGCGAGCGATGAGCGACTCAACATGCTCTGATTGAACACTGAAGGGATCTGCCCTCAAATCGCAAGAATTCTGGATAACTGCCCCTGATTGGGTCTCGAGAAGATTCACTTCCGATCAACCGCTTCTTGCATAAACTGCCCCATAATCAACCGATACTCCGGGACTTGTCCTCAGACAAACCGATTCCAAACTCACAGGAAGTCAATGCCCCGGATTCACAGGGTTTCACAGCATACCGTTCTGATCCAGACTACTACGATACAGTCCTGATTGACTACTCTCTGTTGGAATTCCTTCGTATCAACTACTTACCTGCAATTAAAATTTTCTATTCACGAATGGTAATTTTAATGCAGTGTTCATGCAGATTTTGAAAAACGTACTGGTGCTGTCACTCATTTACGTGTCATGCCAGTGAGTGACGAATGAACCAAAGGGTTCAAACGTAGTGCTGATTCGATCAGTGAAAAATATAATAAGGATATGATTAGCAAATCATGTAGGAGTCAGGTTACTCAACCTTATCGTAATGCGCTTTCAGAATAAACCCTACCTCAATTAGGTCTTTTAAGGGTTGTATCGTGGTCGGGTTCACGGTTCGTGAAACAAAGGATATTCGGCTCAAATTATGATTTGTACCCACCCCTTCTACGTGATGATCTCCGATCCTAAAGTTCAGTTAACTTGGCTCGAGCGCTCGCCTCTTCGAGAGGTATGTTGAATACTGGGAACAACTGGTTAAAGAATTCACAAGGTGTTTCGGAGTGACAGTTACTCCTCTTTCGTTTCAGTGTCTGTATCTACACGACTTTGTCCTTGTTTGAGGATTTTTCTTTTTATATCCTTTCTTTTTCATTCTTTTGATTCCCTAATTTTTGCCTGGACTGACTCTTCAGAGTTCTTTTCGATTTTTCTTTCGAAATCCAGCGGGATGCCCTGATTTTTGCCTAAGTATTTGCTTTCCAGCTTTTTCTTTTTACTTAGCGAGCTTTCTTATTCCTTTTTTTTTTGAAACGAGTCGTGCGACACTGGCTGTCTGGATTCATCCGATAGGCTTGTAACTGTCTCACTCCTGATTGGTGAGGTTTAACCATTGTGGTTGATGAGGTACGACCTCTGGAGAGGAATACGATGTGATTGGTCCTCGAAAGACAACACATCCTCTATAAGACTTGAACGCTCGATCAAGCTAACTGACAACTACCCTGCCCCGGGTTAAGATGCGAGGGTTCAAAAGTACGAAAGAAACTCTTACTTCTTGGCTCGAAGTGGTTAACAAGGGATTCTCTTCCTTATTTCTCCGGTGTTTAGGGAATTTGAAACAATGCCTTGTACGTCATCGGCAAGGTTTTATCTGAAAGTATACGATCATCGGTTATGAGTATTCATTTTCATCATCCTCCCTCCACTCATTGCTAATCATAGTGATAAAGTGGAGTGAATAAAATGCAAGTGTCAGTACAACGCAGTAAATGAGTGACAACGACATGATTAATTCAGAAAAATGCATAGTCACTTTATTAATATCACCATTCGAAACATACAATGTTTAACAACAAGTAGTAACTAACAGAAAAGAAACTACAAATGCAACTGATAAAAAGTCCGAGGACTGCCAATGCTGAGGACGTCTGCCTGTCTGGATCACTGGCTTTTGGAAATAACCCTTCTGAATCTGCGAGCTCAGACAGCTGAGGGGTTGTCATGCACAACCAAAACTCCATCTGGAAAGGAAATGCACCCTTTGTCGATTAACTGCTGCACTTTCGCCTGGAAAGCTTTGCAATCTTCAGTTGAATGCCCTGGAGATCCACCATGATAACCACACTGAGCGTGGGGATTGTATCCTGGAGGGTAAGGCTCTGGCACGGGCATGAGAGCTTTTGGTTCCACCAAAGAATTCTGAATCAAACGCGGAAGAATCTGGCTATACGGCACAAGTACTGGATGGAAAGGAGCGTTCCTTCGTTCCAAGTTGTTACGAGGTCGGTTCTGGTTCTGACGCTGATTCTGATAACCTCGGCCACGGGCTCGTGGACTTGCAAGAGGAGCGACATAAGGTTCCCGATGGGGTGCCCCAGGCACAGTTGTCTGTCCAGAATAACGAGACACAAAAGATACTGATCGCTGAGAAGACGGAGAACCAACAGATTTCACCGATTCGACTTGAGGATATCCAACATCTGTCAGGACCACATTGATCATAGTTTCATCTTCAGATTGAGAGCTATAGAGAGATTCAGTTTCACTGGCCTGACCTCTTGAAACATTCGGGATTCTTCCAGTCTTTACACCATACTCGATGCGCTCTCCCGTCCTTACCAACTCAGAGAAATTTGGTGCGGTTTCAAACATTCTTTCGAAGTACGGGCTCTGCAAGGAGTTTACGAACATGCCTTTCAACTCTTGGTCTAGGAGCGGTGGTTGCACTCTACCAGCAAATTCTCTCCATCTCTGAACATACTTTCTGAAAGATTCATTGTTCCCTTGAGACAATTCTTGCAGTTGCACGCGAGTAGGAGCTTCGTCAAGATTATAGTCGTACTGCTTCAGAAAGGCATTGGCTAAGTCCATCCATGATCGGACCTGATCACGCTCTAACTGCATATACCAACTCAGAGGTGCCCTAGTCAGACTATCTTGAAAGCAATGAATCATCAGCTTGTCGTTGTGCACAAATGAAGTCATTCTTCGGCAGAACATCACCAAATGTTGCTTCGGGCAACTATCTCCTTTGTACCTTTCAAACCTCGGCATTCTGAACTTCGGAGGTAACACTAGGCCAGGAACCAGACACATATCTGCAGCACTAGGAGTAACAGCGTCTTTACCTTTCAAGGCTTTGAATCTCTCATCTAATGCACGAAACCTTTCAGCATACACGGGAGCTAATGGGTCTTCATTCTTTGCTGTCGGGACCTCTCTTCGGGGCTTTGGCACAGGGAAGGCAAAACCCTGGTAGTCTGAGACATCAACAGAAGGAGAACGTTCACCTCGGACAACAAACTGCTCATGCAGACCATGGTCTTCAACAGATGGCTGCACAAGCTGAGCTGCAGTAAGGTTGTTCACTTGCGGAAAGTCTTCGTCGTGCGGAGATCCATACAGAGGATTGGACGTCACGGTGAAACCTGACAAGGTATCAACAAACTGGAAGCTGTTCTCTGACATAGCTACCAACAACTGTCAGCTGACTTCACTGCTTGACTCTGATCAAATCTGCTTTAAATCTGCTTCAACCTCTTGGTCGTCTTCAATATTCACCTTCAGAACCAAAATAATGGTTGGATAAGAGCTCTGACTAGCTGGCGAATGGTATGCAATATGATGCGAAGATGCCTATGCAAATGCAATGCAATGCAACAAACACGGGATCACAGCCCCCACACAATCTAAATACTGCTGCACTGCTGACGGAGTACGGTTGCTCTGAAGAGAAGACCAGAATAACGGGTAGGTTGGAAGTCAAGTTTCCTGCACAAAAAACCCCCCCCCACTCACAGGTGTGGACCTATATCTGACAAGGTACGGCATCCTATGCGGTCGTCAGCGTCACAGACTTTCAAAACTGACGATACGATTCCCAGAAGGAGTGGCATAATCAAATCTTGAAGAGGCCTCACTTAGCTAACTTCCAAATGATCGGTTCCCAGAGTCGACAATCCAACTAACCAGCAACCCGAACCACCCAAAGGGTTGGACAAGAGGCCAACCAGGAGAACCTCGTCTGAGTGTAGATTTCGCGGGACACTAGAACATGCAAAGCATGTACGCGCCCACTAATCTCTACTCTAAGTCTAAGGTGCACTCAAGCCCAGGTCCGGCTTATCTCTCAATCATAGAACACCCGTAACACCCCAACAACAACAGATAATATCAATAAATAAGCCCCAATAGACAAGCAAACAAGCGCTAGGATTGACTCTCTCTTAGGGGACGTTGGATCCCACATGCATAAGGACTATCGCAGTCCTTAGCAGCAAGGGGACGTTGGGTCCCCAGCAGAGTCGCCAGCTGTCGCTACTGCGAAAATCGGCGCCGGCTGACAGAAGAGTCGCCACCGTGCGTTATTTATCCCAACGGAGGGAAGGAAACGCTCAAAGTAAACCTCGCAAAAAACGGGGAAAGGTATGGTCATCGCAACCAAAACCTGGGTTCGGGAGTCGGTTACGCAAGGGGAAGGTATTAGCACCCCTCACGTCCGTCGTACTCGACGGGATCCACGCTTGCTTGGGTTGTCTAAAGGATGCAAACAATCTATCTACGGCTGCTAAATCTAAACGGAAGGGAATTGACTCGATAGAGCGTTGCACTCTATGCCTACGTATTCTCAAGAGAGAAAGTCAGAGTCAACGTAGTTCGGGACTACTGGGAAAAATTGCTCGCCAAGACCTCGCGTCTTGTGCCTACGTACTTCCACACTGCATGGAAGATCAGAGCTTATGTAGTTCAGGCTAACTACGACTAGGCGGGGTATTCTCACACAGCAGTGAGAAAAACAACTGGCTTCAAAGGTACGGGAACCTATGGGCAAAACTATGGTCTGGTCTCAAATGCACTCGGGCAAGAGAGAAAAAAAGGGAATATCAGTCGTCAGCGGGAAAGTCTCGATCGCACAGCCGCGAGAGAACTAAAGGTTAGTTGTTAGTGTGCTCGCTAGGATATCGCATCCTATGCCTACATATCCTCGTCTGGTACGAAGAATCAGAGCAGCTGTAGTTCGGCTACTTCGGGACCACAACTCAAATCTCGTTTTATTAATCTTCTGAAAAATGATTACAATGAGTGAATACTGAAAAAATAATCTCCTAAGAAATACTATCCTATCCACCTATAATGGAAAAATCAAATGAAAAAGTCCCCTAACAAATGGACTTCTAAAGATATCTCTAAAAGGAAAATAAACTCTATGAAAAAAATACACTCTAAAAAATATTACATCTAATATTTTTTCTCTTTTTCATACTTCTATTTTCTTCTTTTTTCATGTCTTTCTTTTTTTCTATTTCAATATTTTTCACATTCTTTCTCCCTTTCTCAATATTTTTTCTTTAAAAATATTTTCTCTTCTTTCTTCTTTTTTTTTCCTATTCTTTATTGCTTTTTTCTTTCAAAATACTTTTTTATATATTTTTTTCTCTATTTTTCAATATTTCTTTTCAAATATATTTTTTACTATTTTTTCAATATTTTTCAATATTTCTTTTCAAATATATTTTTTACTATTTTTTCAATATCCCTTTTTTTCACATATTTTTTCTTCAATATTCTCTTTTTTCTTTTTTTTTTAAACAAAGAAAATAAGAAAATCAAAACAAAAATACAAAGGGGGGTGGCTGGTGCAAAGGGGGTATTAAGCAGAAACAAAACAAAAAAAAACAACAAATCTGGGCCCAGCCCAGCAGCTGTTTGCTGCAAAAACAGAGGGGTGTGCAAGAAGAAACACGGTGGGTGTTGGAAGCAAATGTTGGGCCCAGCCCATTTCACCAAAGGAAAACACGGAGGGGGGGGGGCACAATACTGAAACTGGGGGTGTATCCAGCAAATAGATCCAATGGGCCTCGGAGCCCAATCCCATATGGTCCATCCCTCCCCTCAGAACCCTAATCCTATTCTCCCTCTCCACTGTTCACATACGCGCCGCTCCACCTCTTCTCAGCTCTCTCCTCTCTCAGTTAATCCCTCTCGCCGCCTTAGATTTCCTCAACCTCGCTTCTCAAATCCCAACCTTCGAATCTGTTCTTCGTAACTCTCCCTCTAAAACAAACTCACCTGCGTCCTTAATCCACAGAAATGGCAGTGATAATACCCCTGACTCAGGCTACCTCACGGCTCGGCGGAGAAAATTCTCGAAGATAACTGAAACTACAAAGAACCTGGATCTAGAGGTGGCTTTAGCTTCTTCGTATGAGGAGTGACGAAGATCTTCGCGCCTTGCTGATTTCGTGAGTTCTTGAGGAACATTTCTGGAGATTTGATTGAAGAATGCATGGACGTTCTTGAGGATGCTCGTTGAAGCTGAGTTGAATCCGATGAAGAAATCTGGAGAAGGTTCGTACTAATGTTGATTCAAAGATGGTGACGGAAGTTCTCGATCTGGAGAATGGTTTTTTGATGACGAACTGATGATTGTGGTTGATGTTCTTCTGAAAAGAATGAAGAGGATGGATCGTCCGATGAACAATGTATGAATTCGGTGGTGATTGGCTATTATTGATGATGAATTAGATCGGAGAGTTTCTTGAAGGTGTTCTTGGGAGGCGAAGAACGATGAGTCTGGATATTGAATGGTGTTCTTTGTGATGAAGATTGAAGTTCTGGAAAATTATCGGCGATGAACTTGGTGATTTCTGGGAATGAGGAAGACTGATGAACAAATTGTTGATGAGGATTGATGATGTTAGTATATTTCTGGAAAGTTGTTCTTGGTGAGGTGATGAAGACGCTGATGATCGGAGGAAGATGATCGGAGGGAGATGAACAAAGTTGAAGATGAACACTGGTGATGAGGAAGATGGAGAAATCTGAGATTGGGATGAAGATCGGAGCAAGAAGAGATGAAGATTGGTCGGAAATCTGGGTTTTTGGTGTTTTTCCGGTGACCGGTACGGCGGCCGGAGTAGGTTAGGGTGGCCGGTGATGAACTGTTAGGGTGGTTGCATGGCCGCCGACCATGCAACCGGTGGGGGCTCTGGTGGAGACGCGTGGCACTAGTTAGTGGAGGGAGTTCATGCATGGGCGATACGTGGCAGAGAGAGGGAAGTGGTGAGGGTGATGGCGTGGCATGCTGTGAGGTGTGAAATGTGGGTCCTCCTCTTTTTTACACGTGGCTCAGCTTGAATATATATCCTGAGATTCTCTGGATTCTTCTAGAAGCTGCTGGAAAATTCTGGACTGATGCTGGATTGAACTGGGCCTTGACTGCATTGGGCTTAACGTGAACAAAAATGGATGCAGGCCCAACGACTTAATCTGATAAACTAGACTAATTGGACTAATTAACATGGTTAAATGCTAATGAATTAATTGCTAATGACTCTGATTAAAACTCAATTAAAAAATCTAATACCCATTACTTAAACTTCTATTAAATTTCTAATAAAACTATATTATATTCTATAAAAAAAACTATATTATTTATATCTAAAATTAAAAAACATTTAATTTCTATTAACCCTATTATTTATTATTCTAAAACATTATATCCTAAAAAAACTATTTATTTAATAAGGAAAAATCTATATTAAAAAAGATTAAAAAGCTATTAAAACTATTTAAAAACCATTAATATTCTAAAAATTCTATATTATCCTAAAAAATCTATTAACTCCTAAAATGATTAAAAATCTATTTAAAAAGAATTAAAACTATTAAAAATCCTATTAATATTCTAAAAATGAAAAATGCTATTTATTTCTATAAAATTTTATATTATCCTAAAATGATTAAAAATCTATTTAAACCCTAAAAATGGCCAATAAAATCCAGAAAAATCACGATAATTCCCAGAGGAACAAAATAAGCACCGAACGACACATAACACCGTGAGAGCGCACCAAAATAGCCGGTAAAAATAAACGGGCACCGAAATATCCCAAAAATACGATTCTACCTATTTAAACTGATAAAAGACACCTGAGACGCGAGACGAGAGCTGTGATCCCAATAAAATCAAAACAAATGAAAAATGCCCTGTATGCGATATGCAGATGCGAATGCGGTCATGCGTCGAAACATCGAGCCAGATACGAGACCCGGTTGGTCAAATTTTGGGGTGCAACATAGGTACCTTTATTTTATTAGTAATACTATATATACTTATTTTATTAGTAATACTATATATACTTATATGTTGATATGTTAGTATGAATTTCTCAATGATTATATGATATGTTATTATGATTTTATATGTTTAGTTAGGATTTCTCAATATTTAGTAAGGGTGTCATTTTGGTTTAAGGATATCAATGATTATATGATATGTTATTATGGTTTTAATATGTTATTAGTAATATGATTTTTAATATCTAGTATTTTTAATATGTTTAGTATGATTTAATAAAATTTATATTTTGTCTGCTATAGGGGTTACCTGTGAAGAGCAAAGCTGTGATCGTTTCCAAGCATCCTATTGCGTAGCATTCTTAGAAGTTAGTGATTTCCTTACAGGTATTCTCTGTTTCCTCGTATTATGGGGTTATCGAGCGCATTTGGGTGTTTGATTATGAGAAGTTTCAGATTCCTATCTTTGGATGCAAGTGGGTTGAAAATAATAGTGGCATACAAATGGATAAATCAGGTTTTTTGAAAGTGGATCTTAATAAGGTGGGGTACAAAGATGAGCCTTTTATTCTAGCCACGCAAGCTAAACAAGTGTTCTATGTCACTGATCCGACAAGTACGAAATGGTCTATAGTTCTTTTTTCCAACAAAGTAATCGATGATAACATTGGAGAAAAGGGGGATGTTTATGTTGAGAATGAATCTTATACTATAGATGATCCAGATGAGAATATTGGAGCGGACGAATCATATATTAGAAATGATCATAACGAGGGAATTTGGATCAATCCATCTGTCCGTGTTGTTAAGAGACAAGTAAACCCCGTTACAACGAAAAAAGAAAGAGATGTTAAAGGTACTTGTAACATGTTTTTCTTATTTACACATGTCTTATTTATACCATGTTTTTGTTATTTCTTATTTATACCATGTTTTTCTTATTTACACATTTCTTATGTATATATTTGTAACATGTTTTTCTTATTTACACATGTCTTATTTATACCATGTTTTTGTTATTTCTTATTTATACCATGTTTTTCTTATTTACACATTTCTTATGTCTCATTTGATACTTTGGTTTTTCTGAATTACAGATATATATATTATGGCCAGCAACGAGGAAACAACACATGATGGAAAACAAACAACAAAAGACGTGGAAGGCGATATTAAAAGAGGCATAACAATTATGAAAAAAATCATCCGTGCGAGAGATAAGGGAGTAAAGTATGATGTCCATTGGAATGAAAGAGACCAGTTAGTTGAGCCTAACGGTGCGTTGCTCACAAGTTACATCGGAGCACTTGTACGTTCGCAAGTTCCGATTACTTGCGATAATTGGAGAATTGTTTCTTTACAACCGGCTAAAGATAAGATTTGGACCGAGATTCAGGTATAATATTGGAATTGTTTAATTATTGTTGACATTTACGTCTTTAAATTAAATATACTAACATGTTATATGTATGTGTGTTTGTTTGCAGAGATCTTTCAATATTGAAGATCGTAGGAGAAAATATTGTATTCAATTGGCCGGAAAACGCTTGAGGGGATTTAGAGCGTTTTTAACAAACAAGTTTCTAAAAGATTCTGAAGGAAACTTTGTTGACTCAGAGCGTCCGATGAAGTACGCGGATTTGATTTCAGAGGAAGAATGGGAGACGTTTGTTGCAAAGCGAAGATCAAAAGAATTTGAAGTAAGTACAGAAAGGGCATCAATAGTATATACTTATTCCATGTACAGGAGTTCTGATAAACTTATTTTTTCAGGTTGTTAGTGGCTTAAATCGTCAACGGGCATCAAATCTCGCATATCCATACAGAAAGGGCCGGTTGGGATATGCACGATTAGAACAAAAAATAGTAAGTACATATAAATGCTTTAATATAATATATTTACAAAAAATAGTAAGTATATATAATAGGATACAATGCTTTATTATCCGTCTTAATGCGTAGTTGGAAGAGGAGAAGAGTGATGCGACATCTCTTCCGGACCATGTTGTATGGAAGGCTGCCCGTGTGGGACGAGATTGAGTCGTTCAGGAAGAAGTTCAACAAGTCTTTGAACAATGTGTAAGTACAACGTTATCTTTGTCAATAACTAATCAAAAGTGTGTAATATATTTATATATGTTTTTATCTATATTTCAGGAGACTCTGTCCCAGACCATAACTCCCGCCGAGGACAATGATTGCAGGAGCTTACTGAGTCGGGTGCTGAATATTCCTGAGTATTCTGGGCGTGTGAGGGGTAAGGGATTTGGTGTCACTCCATCTAAACTGTATAAGCAGCCAAAGAAAAAAAATCCAACCAATAAAGAAGTGATGGAGACTTTGGAGGAATTGAAAGCGCAAATCCGTGAATTACAGAAGGATAAGGAGAGATACATGGCGGAAAGACGCGCTCCAGAGGGTAGAGCTACTAGTGACAAAGATAGTACCGGTTGTCCACAGAAGCTTCCAGAGGTAATTGTATATATTACATTGAAATTAATTTAGCACACTTTACTTAATTGACACATTAACTGATCATTATTTGTTTAGGGCATTTCACTTTGCCGGCTATATTTATCGTCACCTACTCATCGAATGGTTGGCAAAGGAAAGGTGCATAACTTTCTGGGAGACTTACTTCACCACAAACCGCTCCCTTCTGGATTTTTGAAAGTATCTATTGATATTGCATTAGAGGGGAGTGCGTTGTTGCCTATACCAGATGATATTTCAGGCGCAATAGTGGTGGGAGACGCAGTAGGATCGTATGTGGCATGGCCGACAAATCTGATTTTCATAGATGATGAGGTAGGTTGAACCTTTTAATACTCAAATGTTTTATGATTCATACATGAAAGTTATTCTTACATCTACATTTTCTTATTTACATGATGATCTTAGACTCCTACAAAATCCAAATCAAAAGATGATAGAATTATTGTGCGGGATACCGATTCAGCTGCATCAAAGAAACAGGTACTACTACAGTTACATGACTATCTTGTTATACAATATTAATTATTGAACTTATATATGACTTTTAGGTTCATGATCAGCAGTCGCAACAAGTCAGCAAGAGTAAGATGCCTGAAACTTCCAAGATTCCCAGAAAAGCAACTGTTCCTCGATTTAGGATGTGCCTTGAAACATATGTCGGAACATCAGATGTGCCTGAGGGTGGCGTCCGTCAAATACATATGGAGGCAGGTATTTTCGGTTTTGAATATCCCGAAACAATTGCTAAGGAGGATTTTGATCAGGTTTTCAACCATTCTGAACTGGGCGTCGGTGTTATGCATTCATACATCAGGTACTCCGATCCATTTTTATTAAATAATTGAACATTTTAAAATTTGCTCGTTTAACTTAATATTATAATGTTGATTATGTTTTTTTAGGTTCTTGTATGACAAGTTATTGGTCCCGAATGAATTGACTTCAGTATTCGCATTCTTATCTGCTAGCTGTGTCAACTCACGTATAATAGACCAGTCACCAGATACAGTCAAAGAGTACACAGTGCAGAGATTTATGCACGCGACTACGGAGAAGTTGTTCTTGTTGCCATATAACACTGGCCATGGGTTAGATTTTATTCTAAATTCATTTATTATAATTGTTCGATTTTTCCCTTTCTATATATATAACATTTCCGTCTAAACTGTTGTCTTATTTTATAGTGGACATTGGTTGTTGATCGCAATTAATCCGACGAAAGAAATAGTGTATTATATAGATTCATTGGATGGCGATACAACAAAATATGAAAATCTGAGGAACTTTATTGATACGTAAGTGATGACATATACTGTTGTCTTTAATTATATATCTTTATTTATTATGTGACATTGTTCTAAATATGCGTTTATATTATGTTAGAGTTATACAAATATTCAGAGCACAAAGAGATGCAACGGTGCCAAAAAGGAAGGCTAACAACATCAACTGGATCAGAGTAGAGGTATATTCTCGCATGTTTCTACTTGATAAAACTATTTCAACTATATATCCGGATAAATGTTCGTTTGTTTTTTCCATTTACAGTGTCCTCGGCAGCGTAATGGTATTGACTATGGATATTTTGTATTGCGCTTTATGAGGGAAATTATTCTTTCTAGTCAACTTGAGATTCCAGTCCTGGTATGGATCAATTCATTATATAAGTTATATGATTCATTTTGATAATTATCCGATACTTCATCTGAGTAATTAGTTTTAAACTTAAATCTTATTCGATCTGTTATATTATGTAGTATTATGATGAATTCAAGTGCGCTACTTACACGAAAGCAAAATTGGAAGAAATTAAAGAGGAATGGTGTCAATTTATTCTTGGGTTGAGAATTGTATAGAGTTATCGGATTGGAAGACTTGTAATTATATGTGAATTGAATGTATTTGTGTTGTTGTAATTCTGAGAATTGAATGTATTTGTGTCAATTTTTGTTGTAACATATTTAAACAGGTTTATGTGTATATTAAAATGTTTATGAACAAAGTCATGAGTTACATCCAAAGTTTTGAATTGTACATATAAGGTCAAAGTTTGAATGGTATATTTAAGGCCAAAGTTTGAATTTTATTTATAAGGCCAAAGTGCTGAAATAAAGGCCTTAATTATAAGCAGGTTTGTGTAATATAAGCAGGTTGTTGGTAAAATATACAAAACAGGGTGAATATTTTATAAAAAAAAAATTTTAAAATCTAGGACATTAGACAGCGCTTTTACATAAAAGCGCTGCTAAAGGTCACAAATATTACGCTACAAAAGCGCTGCTATTGGTTTGGAGGGGGGGGGGGGGGGTCTAAGGCAGCGCTTGTAAAAAGCGCTGCTAAAGGGTGGGCTATGGCAGCGCTTTTGCAAAAGCGCTGCTAAAGGGGGGGGGGGGGGGGGGGGGGGGGTTTAAGACAGCGCTTTTTTAAAGCGCTGCTAAAGGGGGGGATGGTTGGGGGAATTATGCAGCGCTTACAAAAGCGCTGCTAAAGGGCTAAAAAAGCGCTGCTAAAGGTGCTGCTGAAGGGAGCTTTTAGCAGCGCTTTTTCATTAAAAAAAAGCGCTGTCTTTACCTTTAGCAGCGCCACTTTTGGCAGCGCTTTAAAGCGCTGCTAAAGGCAAAAAAAAAACGCTGCTAAAGATCTTTTTTAGCATAGTGACTACTGTGTTGAACAAAATCAAGTGTGATATTTTCTTATCCACATATTTGTCTAAGGAATATATGCATTCTTGTATTCAAGAATTTAAAATTGTTAAGTTTTTGAACTACTTATCAGTTAAGTTAATTAGATTGCATCTCCTTAAGTATTGAATTAAATACAACACTAACATTGAATCTAGAGATTTTAGAGTTCATTTATTAGAGCTTTTATATTTATCTATGTGATTTCAACTCATTTTTAGGTGGAATTGATGGTTGTAATGCTACTCATTGAAATTGTTCATGACAAAACATTGTTAGAATGCCATTCTATATATGCTTATCAAACTAGTTCCATGGAAGCTGCGAAATAGATGATTTAAGTGTCTTTATTTAATTAAAAACATTTATTTTAAGATCTCACCTATATACATCATATATACAATGAAGAAAATACTTGTGAAGTTTGGATTTGAAATAATAAAGTTTTGCAATGCAATTTTGATCCTTCATCCATTAGATACATGCTCTTAGTCTTTTCTTAGGTTTATTTCTTTCTTATTGTTTGATATATTATTATGGTAAAAAGAGCTTAAAAAGTTGGGAACTCAATCTCAGATCCACATTTTCCATGGGGGAAAACAGGACATTGAATGAAGTTTGATCCAGAAGTATCCACACAGAGATAAACTTGGTATAGCTGGCTGTTACCAGATGAATCGACATTGCATTCAATGAATGGAGTAAACCCAACTCCCTTTTCTATAGCTTCTTTGATACTGCTTAAGCTGTATGTATTTCCATCGGCTTCTATTCCTGCACTCGTAAGAGCGTCCAGGAGGTTGGATTTTTGTTTCAAGTTGAGAGTTGTTTCAAAATAATCATGTTGTTTAAGAACTGATTCTGAGCAAGTTCCATGTTTCTCCCATTCATGTGTCCAAAACTGAATTCCATCACCACTTGGGCATGCAAGTGTGGGCCAATTCTTTTGTAAACTACTTGTGAGGTCAGATATCTATAATAATCAATAATCATATACACAAACGCAAGTTAGTAGAATGAAGACATGATATAAAAATGCAATTAGTGAAGAATGAAAAATACCTCAGATTCCTCAAAAGGACTATTGGGATCACAGTTAGATGGATAAGTACCATCTTTGTAGTTAGGCCATAAACCATGAATTCCAAAATCAGCAGCAGGTTTTCCGGTAGTTGGATAGCAACAACTCTTCTTTGAGTCACAGAATGATCCTGGCCACTACAAATACAAAAAACAATATTATTAATTCATGTTGACGATGATTGAAATGAGTTCTATATGTTACCTGTTGAACAAGGTAGAAGAAATCAAAATCTTGTTGCTGTGAAAGACATAGAACTGATAATTGAAGAAGCAAGAGAAGCTTAATTAAAATTAACCCTTTGAACTCCATTTTTTTTTTATTGATGTAATTCTCAAAAGAGTTTGTGAGGTTTTAATGGGTTTGAGTGAGTGTGATAATTATGAAATGGATTCAATGGACTGGTGAGGTATTTATAGGAAGAAATAAATGAAATTTTTTTTGAACTTGTTAACCAAAAGTGCAGATTATCGTAGCAGGATATGCTCATCTTTAGTACTATCTTTTAAAGTAAATTTGAATTTTCTTTTCTTGGTCAAATATTCTATTTATGTGAAAATTTGATTTTCATCCAATTTTATGTAAATATTTATTTATTTAAAAAATTTAATTGAAATGCACTAATCGTTTAAAAGAATTTTACACTCTCAGTTAATTATAGATGTTGAAGGTAAAAATAAGTTTGATTTTTATTTTAATAACTTGTAAAATAATACAAATGGATGATTGTGATAAATTGATAATGTAAAACTTTTTACATTGTCCGTGCATAATAATTAATCTTTTATTTAAATAAATAGTCGATGTCAATTTAATTCAACAAAATTAATTAATTTGATTTACACAATAAAATAAAAAATATCAATTAATGACCTTCTTTTGAAAAGGAGGTTTTATTTTTTAAAAAACATACAATAATATATTTGAATAATATATTTTTAAAAATATATTTTTTAGTTTACATTGATTAAAATATGTATTTGGAAGAAATAAGCCAAAAGGCGTATTAGCGTAGGAGGATATAACATTATAAGGAAATTCAACATATCAATTTTATTTTTTAAAAATCAGTCAATTGTGTCAAAAAAATAATTGGCCAAATATATATATATTACCAAATAAATTATTAAAATTCTCTTCATATCAAACTCATACCTAAATTGTCTTAATAACAATATCTCGGAATATTTTTATACTACTTTTTCATGTTATTATTATAAATCAATGAATAAAAGAGTGACATATTTATGGTGTAAATTTTTTTTTTCACTATCAATCAATAACGACCATGCATCTTACTAAGTCATAACTAATATATTTAATTTATATATAGAAAACAAAATTTATTAATTTAAGTTACATAATACTAAAAAATAATAATTAATGGTCGTCTTCTAAAAAGTAAATTATTTTTTCTTTGAAAATGTTATAATAAATTTAGTAATATTTCTCTAGTTTTTATTGTAAAATAATTAATTTTTTAAATACATTATATCTTTTTGAAAAACAATTGAAAGAAATATATCAAAATGGCAGAGTATTGTATAATTACAAGAAAAATCAACATTTTAACATTTTTCAATATTCGAGTCAAAAAATGGGTCAACTATATATATTTTCAATTTAAATTGTTTAATTGTCTTTATAACAAACTTTAATATCTAAATTGAAGAATTTATGCTATACTTTTCTGATCTTTGTTATAAATAAAAATTTATAATTATATGCATTCAATAAGTAATTGGTGTATTTAGACTATATATAAAATAAATACATTTTGGTTGAATTTTTTTTAGAATAACCACTTATTAAAGGTTATTTATCAATATAATGGATATTTGGAATAAATGTCCAAAGTGATCAACAAATCAACTTCCAGTAGCCATTCCAATTAGCGAAAGCGTGAAAATTGGAAAAACAAAAATACCAATTCGCCACATCAATTGGCGAAAATTTGAAATCTAAAAAATAAAAAAGTAATTTGTCATCCCAATTGTTGAATGTGTGCAGATTAGGATTTCACAAAAATAATTATTATTCTCAATTTATTAAACTTTAAATAAATTAATAAATAAACTTTAAATAAATAGTAATTAATAAACTATTTTAAATTAGTTATATTTTATAAACTTTAAATAATTATTAATTAATAAACTTTAAATAAATAGGTTTATAGTTAAAATTATTTTTTAATTAATAAATTTTAAGTAATTAGGTTCAAATAAAAATAATCTCAAATTAATTAAATAAATTTATGTTGATCTAAAAGTTGAGTGTTCATTGAAGTTTAGATTTTAAACCTAATTAAATAAATTTATGTTGATCTCAAATTAATTTTTAATTTTAAAACATAAAATTTGAGTGTTCACTGAAGTTTAATTAATGTAAATTTTTTAAGGGTGTTTAAGTCATATCATATGGGGTACGTACCATTTTTTTTACTATAAATACGACTGCAAACACAAGTATGTTTTCACAACTTTGTATCCCCAAAGACTGATGCTTTAGTGCATTTTGAGTTGAGTGGAGCCTAGAATGTCTGCATTTCTAAATCAACGTTCATCGTCGTCGTCATCAGCATCGGAGGAACCTTTTCCAACGTTCGATCTAATGAAAAGAAATGCCCTAGTTGTGTTTTCACCAACAAAGGCTCTGATGAAGGTGCTCCTCTGGAATACGCAGACGTTGGAGCACTTGCACAGGAACTGAACCGCTGGCTAGAAGGAGATATTGGTCCAGGAGAAAAGATTAGGAAAATCGAGAGGCTGGTCGAGGAGACCGGGAGAAACGGAGTGACTCGTGAATGGAGAAAAGTGGAAAATGATGCCGGTGTCCTTATGATGATGTTGACACCCAAGAAGATAAAGTTGATGGTCGTGATATCGTAGACGCTTTGGTGCAGTGTTATGTTTTAAGTCCTTATGTTGTTGTTATGTTTGTTTAATTTATGTTGCCTTCGCGTAGTGTTCTGTTGTCATGTTGTTGTTGTGTCAGATAACTATGGTTTTAATTGATTGAAACTTGGTATTATTCGAAAGAAATTTGCTATTAATCTTATAAAAGTTGCTATTAAGCGAATGGAATTTGATATTGATTTAACGGGACAAGATTACACATGAAACTATGATCTGCTGCTTGATCCTACATTAGGACATTTTGTTCGATTGTGTTCTGGTTGCCGACACGAACTACACAATCTCACCAGCTTGTCTGCGGTATCCATCTCAGTTCGAATGCGCGTGTTGTTAGGCCGACCCTTCTTTTGTCTGCGCATCAGGTCATTATGCCAGACAATTTCGCCTTCGTATTGAGGCCAATAGTCTTCCTTTGCCACCACTTGAAAGCTGCATGTGTAGACATTGCATAGACTAATGACTTGGTGAACTACAGAAAGAAGGTTGGTTGGGTCCTGGCGCAACTTGGAACATGCTGCTATGACATGAGAGCACGGCATACGGAATGCTTGAAACTTTCCACAATCACACCAGCTCTTATCTAATTCAACACGGTAACATCCCCTAGGCCTTCCTTCGTTGTGATCCATAGACTCGGCAACACTGAACCAACCAGTTATACGGTCAAAGATGGTGACCACGTGTGTGTTGGCTTTGGCAGCTTCCTCTTTCATGAATTTCATTGAAGTATCGCTGTACAACTGACCCGATTGTAATACCGAACCCCACTTCGTACGTCTGCTATCAAAGAGTGATCCTAGCCTGAAATATGTTGCCTTCACCAAGGCAGTTATTGGGAGGTTTCAGATTCCCTTGAAAACATAATTCATTGACTCTACGAGGTTAGTTGTCATGTGGCCCCATCGCACCCCATTGTCGTATGTCTGCGTCCATTTCTCCCTATCAATGCTATCAATCCATCTTAATGCGTCCGCGTTGTTCAGTCTGATCTCGTCACGGTAGTATCTGAATGTGGGTTCAGTTAGTGCATATCCCGCGTTCACAACCTTCTTTCGCAGCGTCCTGTCTTTGATTTCCCGCATGAAATTTTGGGAAATATTCCTTATGCAATAGACGTGGGTCGAGGGAGGATCCTGCCAACCGTTATTAAGGTTGTTGTATGCACTCTCGATGGATGGGTGTCGATCGGAGATCAAACATAAGTTAGGTTGTGGAGACACGTAAGAGCGGAGGTTTTTTAAGAAAAAACTTCATCCCCCAGCAGTCTCCCCTTCTACTATGGCGAAGGCTATTGGAAAAATGTTGTTGTTCCCGTCCTGTGCCACAGCCATGAGAAGTGTGCCCTTATATTTCCCGTATAACCGTGTTCCGTCAATTTGAATTATAGGTTTACAAAATGCAAACCCTTTGATGCATGGTTCGAACGCCCAGAAGACTCTATGGAAAATTCCATTTCCACCAACACAAGTCCCGTCCGGTGTACAAGTAGGCATCGTCTCCAATATCACAACAGTCCCTGGAGAGTAGTGTTTAAGGGCCACCAGGAATTTAGGAAGTTCCTTGTACGACTCCTCCCAATTTCCAAACACCCTTTCAACTGCCTTAGTTCTTGCAATCCAGGCTTTTCGGTATGAAGGAGTGTAGTTGTACCTTTGTACCATATGTGCAATTATGGTACTCACCTTCAAAGACGGGTTGTCGCTAACGACTGACAGAATCTCATCGCAAATCAATTTAGAGCTGAGTTTGCGATGGTCTTGCATCGGATTCGAGATTATACAACCGTGGGACGGACCCATTGACCCTATCTTCCAGGAATCGCTTATCTTCCTGAAAGATGTTGTTAATCGGAACGGGCACTCGTCGTTACGACAATAGATCGTATACCGCGTAGGATTTATCCGATCGACTCTGTAGTCGGCTGACAACTCCATGTGAAATTGTTTGATAGCCCGGACACAATCTTCTTTCGTACGAAACTCGTCACCCTCTTTTAGTTGCCCCTCTGTTGTGTAGTTGGGGTTGTAGAAAACATCCGTCGAGGGTTCATCATCACCTAAGGCGATAGTAGTCATGTGTTGAGGAGGACAATAGACATTGGCAGGTTAAACTTCAACCTCCGGATTGTTCACCATCTCGTCAATAGTGACTTCAGTTGCTTCTTCTTCTTCGTCAACGACATTGACTTCAGGGTTTTCATCTTCCTCATCGCAAAAAACTTGGGACGAATCAAGTTGCTGAGACAGTTGTTGTTGCTGTAACGTAACATATAACACGACATCTGAGAACCCAGAATACTCGTGACTCCGGAACATGTTACGCACATCTTCATCGTCTCGTACCTTTAAGGGGAAAAACTTGCATGAATCAGGTCCGCCAAAAAATACTGGGTTTTTGTATATTATTTGCTCAACTGGACCACTTTGCAGTTTTTTTTCTATTCTTGACTTCAGGTGTAAAAAATTAGACCTTCTGTCAATTAAAAACTTCGTAACTTCCGTGTTTCTGAAATTGTATCCCGACACTTCACATTCGAAAACTTCACCATTTAGATGAGCGAAAATCATATACTGTGGTGTTTGAGACATAGCGAAAATTATGGTGTTTGAGTGTTTGAGTTTTTGAGTGTTTGGGTGTTTGAGTGTTTGAGTGTTTGAGTGTTTGAGTGTCTGAGTGTTTGCGTGTTTGAGTGTTTGAGTGTTTGAGTGTTTTAGTGTTTGAGTGTTTGAGTGTCTAAGTGTTTGAGGCTCTGAGTGTTTAACGTGTTTGAGTTTAAAGAGTTTAAAGGCTTTATAACATGGGATGAGTGTTTTCTTGTTTAAAGACTTGAAAGATTTTTTTTACATGTATCAGTAAATGAATCTGTAATTTTCACATGCATCAGGACTCTTTTTTCATGCACCAGGATACTTGTCACGCATGCTTCACAATTAATGACATGCATCAGGACTTGAACAGGACACTTGATAAGACGTGACAATGCCAAGTTCTTCGTTCATATGTGATACCGCATCAGGAATCTCAGCCTTTCACTTCTCACGCATGCTCCACAATTAATGACATGCATCAGGACTTGAACAGGACACTTGATAAGACGTGACAATGCCAAGTTCTGCGTTCACATGTGATACCGCATCAGGAATCTCTGTCTTTCACTTCTCACGCATGCTCCACAATTAATGACATGCATCAGGACTTGAACAGGACACTTGATAAGACGTGACAATGCCAAGTTCTGCGTTCACATGTGATACCGCATCAGGAATCTCTGTCTTTCACTTCTCACACATGCCTCACATTCAATGACACGCATCAGGAATCAATGACATGCATCAGAACACTATTCATCCTTAATTAAGAAAAAAAAATATGTCCTTAATTAAGAAAAAAAACAACATATGAAAAAATCATCCATCAGAACCTATCATCCATAAAAAAACAATATGTCCTTAATTAAGAAAAAAACACAATATGAAAAAACCACACTACGCAATCAATGACATGCAGCCTGTTTGATTAGAAGAGACAATGAAGGAATCTCATTTTCACATGTGTTTCTGCATGCCTACATCGACCATGCAGGCCTACGAGACTCTCTTTTTGCATGCATCAGGACTTGATAAGACGGAACACTGCATCCACCATGCTTGATTAGACGAGACACTGCATAAAAAAGACTCAGCATCCAACATGCATTTACACATCACATGGTTCATGACACTAGTCCAGAAATGCATTTACACAACACATCCATCACGACACTAGTCCAACATGCATTTACACAACACATGCTTCAAGCCACTCGTGGAATATAAATATAGGGTCTTTACCCATCAAATTATACTCACATTTAAACCCTCCTTTCCTACTCTCAACCCTCAGCTCTCAACTCTCAACTTCTCAACACTCAACCTCTTAAACTCTCAACTCTCAACCTCTTAAACTCTCAAATCTCGCAAACTCTCAACATTCCAAACGATAATGTCTCTACTCACCATGGGTGACGCTCACAGAGGGACGGCTGAAAACATCGCCGCGTTTGTAAGTCTTTTGTTATTGTCTATGTTTACAATTTTGTCTAAAAAAACGTTAGTACTTTTACTTCTTCTCTAACGTAACATTCATTATTCTGCAGGATGTATCAAGGTTTCGATGTCGTGTGCATGATTAAATACCACACGACCCGCTCATTATGAACTACCTTACTCAATATGGGTTTGGTGATTTGATCGAAATCAAATCTTACTCCCTCGACATGAAATTTATTCTAGCGTTGTTAGAACATTGGAGACCGGAGACACATACATTTCACCTACCTTTTGGTGAGTGTATTGTGACTCTTCAGGACGTTTACATGTTGCTCGGCCTACACATTGATGGTAAGACCGTCAACGGCAAAGTTGGTGTCCCTGGCCAACTTTGCGAAGATTTATTGGGCGCCCCTCTTTGTACGGACGGACCTCAGGCGGAAAGCGAGGGCCGCCCGAGGGGTCAGGGAATAAATTTAAAATACCTTAGAGAACAATACAACCGTATTGTCTTAACTGATGATAGCACCGAGTTTGAGAAAATACAAAAAAATCGATGCTATATTATGATTTTATTCAGACACTTTTTATTTCCAGATGGCACTGGAAATACCGTTCATACCATGTATTTACCATTATTGCGCAATATTAACAAAGTGTGCAAATATAGCTGGGGATCAGCTGTCCTTGCCCATCTATATAGCGCACTTTGTAAAACTTCAAAAAACAATTCCTGCACTTTTTATGGTTGTGCTTATCTTCTGCAAGCGTGGGGTTGGTCTAGGATGTGAATGCTTGCTCCAATAAACAGGAATTCTTTTACGTTCCCATACGCCAACAAGTAAGTATCTTTTCAAGATTATTTAGCAACTACATATTCTTTTTCAGTTAATAATTTCTGAGATGTGTTTATTTTTTTAGGTGGTCTGTTCTAGGGATGAATTATCAGAGATGTCCAAGGCACTCTATAATTCAATACCGCAACCTAATCGACCACCTTGGCCCAGATGATGTTAGTTATTTACCATTAATTTTTTTTAATGTATATGCATATACCTCTCAAACTTTGTCTAACTTAATTGTCCAACTTTATTGTAGTTTGTCTGGATGTCGTACGAGGGTCTCGACCACGAGCCCAACCCCGACGATGCCGCTGTGTGGACAACAAAGACACCCATAATTAGGTTCACTACGGTGGAGATGCACCAAAGTGACTGGGTGAAACTACAATTTGGGATGCATCAGCATATTCCAGATGCTCCAGTAGACTTGGGGCAGTGGCATCAAAAGCGGGTAGACGCACAGTGGAGTCTCAGTGACTGGAAGAAGTTTGCGAAGGAGTTGCATATACACTGGAAAAGAAGAAGGCAATACGTCTTAACCGGCGGTATTGTGCACGGGGCTAGGCCAAGTCTTCAATATATGACATGGTTTAAGGCTGTCACGACATCTCCGCCTTTCCTGTCGCAGCCAACCTATTTGGCCGACCCAAGGGAACGCGATTCTTCGTCAAACCCACAACAACAGTTCAGTACCCAAAACCAGGCTTACAAAAACCCATACATGCCAACAAATACCCCCTATCAACAATGACAACCTTACATGCCAACCACCCAATCTCAGCCCTAACCACCTTACCATTACAGCTCTGATACGTCTTTTGAGCCTACCCCCTCCAACTACCCCTCCAACTATAGCCCAGACACCTCATTTGACCCTACCCCCTCCAACTACCCCTCCAATTACCCCTCCAATTACCCCTCCAACGACCCCCCAAACTATCCATTATTCGACTACCACACCCCGCAACAACCAACACACCTAGACCAACCCAACTCCATGTACACATTCGGACAACCATATCGTCCATAATCCACCCAACCTCCCCGACAATCCTTCGAAAACATGGGCATCAGGCTTGACTACGGAAGCGCTGTTGACAGTGGACCTCCCGGCTATTGGGGTCAAATGATGCAAATTCTATCTGATACGCCGGGGCCGTCCCAACCATACCCTCCTCCACACCTCAACACACAGAGACCGGACACACCACTGCAACCTCCTCGTAGACCTCGTCGCAACACGCGTCCCCCACAATGTGGCACCGGTGGTCACTTGGATAGAGTCGGTCATTAGTTTTTGTCTTTTGTTCAATTGTAATTGTACTTTTCACTAGATTCTAAATTAATATAATTTATTATTTCTATATTTTATTTTAACATTTCTATATTTAATTTTTTCTTAATGTTATGTAAATTTCAATTAATTATGAAAAACAAACAACATAATTTAATAACATATAATTATTAAAACCTAATTAAAATATTTATTAAAATGTGTATAAATTTAATAACAATTACCATTCACATATTTACACAAACAATTTATTAAAATATTTGTACCAACTATAAAAAATTTAAAATTAAATCATAATCAAATTTTAAATTAATTTAATAAGAATTCATCTTACATTAATAATTATTAATTGAAATAAAATATTTATTAATTGAAATTAATTAAAAATAATATATTTAAAAAATAGAATAAAACATTAATTACAATTAAAATTAATATATTTAACAATGCACATGTGAAACCCTAATCTAATCTGATAACATAAACCACACATTCGCCAATTTGGATGGTGAATTGCTTTTTTTATTTTTCAGATTTCAAGCTTTCGCCAATTGATGTGGCAAATTGGTATTTTTGTTTTTCCAATTTTCACGCTTTCGCCAATTGGAATGGCGACTGGAAGTTGATTTGTTGGTCACTTTGGACATTTATTCCAAATATCCATTATATTGGTAAATAACTTTTAATAAGTGGTTATTCTAAAAAAAATTCCATTTTGGTTAGTCAACGAACTTAAAAAGAAATAAAATTGTATTTATAATAATGATATGAAAAGTATTAAAACTTAAAACTTTTTATATTCTTTAGAGTGCAAATAAGAAAATGTATGCAAGTTAATGTATTTTCTCGGCCTTTCATCTCACGGTTTATAATGATTTAATCTTAACTAGAAGAAAAAAAAGTTATAATTATTTATTCAACCATCAACTTTCAAAGATTAGTCTCATATATTAAGCATTATTTGAACTCAGAGTAATAAACGAGTTCTTACTAAATAACAAAGATTAAGGGAATACTGTGTTTGATTTTGAAAGAAATACTAAACTGATACCATGACTCAGTATCCATCAAATACTAGAAAATAATGTAAATCATTGCATACAGTAAACAACCAATAACATTGGCATAAGGGACCTTTAACATATACTCATCTTCTGCATCTGTATTTGAATATTGATTCGATGAGAGTAAAATGTGATTTGTCAATGGAGTACTCACAACCTTGAAATTACTTTACCAAACTACTAAAGTGTTCTAAATGGAGTTATGATTATGAAAAGAAAATAAAGTGTTCTAACAAATTTACGAAAGCGAACAAGTTGTGTATAGAATCTTCTGTTTATTTATTGTTGATGTTCGATGTATTAAATGAATGATATCATCACTACAACTCCACAGCGAATTAACAAAATCTCTAAACTCAATCCCTTAGTGTATAACTCACTAATCAATACTCAAAGTTTTCTATCCCTAATCTACTAGTTTAAGCAAGATTATGCAATGCAATAGAACGTTAATTCATAAGTCATTACTCAGAGTTTTCTATCCTTAGTCCACCAACGTGAGCACAACAATTGTCATAGGTCTAACACATAGACTAATGGTCAGTATTCTCCATGTGTACAAAGTTAGATTAAAAGAGTATCTCACATAAAAAGTATTAAGAACAAGGTGCAATTGAATAGAATTATATATCAAAGTATTCATGTAATAGCAAATTAAAAATATGCCCCAACAATATAAAATAGGTTCATCAAACACAACCTAACATAGAGAGAACTAACTATTCATAGTGCAAATTACAATACGAAAATCAAACAAGAACGGTGCATAAGAGATTCCTTGAATAATTGGCCTCCAATGACTTCAAATGTTATCTAAATATGTCCTCGATCTGGTGTTGTAAACTCTTCCTTCACGTGTAAAAATTTAGAACCCTTGAAAAAAAATACCAACTTTCCCCTTTTAAAGCCTTTAGAATGGATTAGAACGTTTCAAAAAAAGCCCAGAAAAGGAATCATCATGTGCGTGATAACCTGCATCGCGCGCACGATGCGGCTTTTACTTTCATATCGCGCGCGCGATGTTGCGCGTGATTATTCCAATAGGTGCACGCTTTTCTCCCTTTTTTTTACCTAATTTTCAGTAAGTCCCTATTTCTCCACACTTAGTCATTTTTTCCTCTTTCTTTGGCCTTTGTTCTTTATTTTTGCTCCTCTTTAACTTATTTTGATCTGTTTCGTCGATCAAAATTATGCAATAACAAAGTGTCATCACAACCCCCAACTTGAATTGTTGTTTGTCCTCAAGTAATTTATCTGCACTGCCAATCCCAAACAGAAAACAAGTTGCACAATAACAATTGACCATCACCATATAACTTTTTCTTTACCTGACCATCGTTTTTGACAAGTTCAGGTCATATCTGCTTGGTTCTAAAGTTATTGTGTATACTAATCATGCTGCTTTAAAGTATTTGTTTGCTAAGCAGGAATCGAAGCCAAGGTTGTTGAGATGGATACTCCTTCTCCAGGAATTTGATTTGGAGATCAAGGATAAAAAGGGGTGTGAGAATACGGTGGCTGACCACTTGTCTTTCATGTCCCCAATAAAAGAAACTGAAGAGGAACACCCTGTCGCTACTGCGAAAATCGGCGCCGGCTTAACAGAAGAGTCGCCACCGTGCATTATTTATCCCAACGGAGGGAAAGGAAACGCTCGAAGTAAACCTACCGCAAATACGGGAAAGGAATGGTCATCGCAACCAAATCCTGGATTCGGGAGTCGGTTACGCAAGGGGAAGGTATTAGCACCCCTCACGTCCGTCGTACTCGACGGGATCCACGCTTGTTTTCTAGTACGGATTGTTATTCTATCTATTCTACAGGTCAAGGGTTAAAAGAAAATAAAATGACTCGGCAAAGTATCGCTCTTTATGCCTACGTATTCCCGTCTGGAACGAGAAATCAGAGTCAACGTAGTTCGCCTACCTACGGGAAAGGAGGGGAAGGTTGCTCGCTAGGATATCGCATCCTATGCCTACGTACTTTCATACAGCATGAAAGATCAGAGCAAACGTAGTTCGGGCCACATACGACACAAGTCTGTCTTGATTATTTTTTATCCTTCTGAAAAAGGTTTTCTCCTGATTACGGGTCCGAGCGGACAAAAATGACTCTTTTGATTGGTTTACAGTCTTTTACGCAAGAACTGTCTTTTATTGTGTTTGAAATGTTTATTGTATTTTTTGATTGTTTTGAGAAAGAAGAGACACAACAACTCTAAAAAAATCTAGGGTTAAAATGGGAATCAAAATCTACCATAATGTTGGCATGCATGGGTTAACACCTAATGTCTGTCATATTTCTCTCCTGCACGGAGAGAAACAGAGATCCTAGGGGATAAACGGAAAAGCAACAACATATATACAGTAAAGCGGTAAAATGCATGAATGCAACAGTACAAGCGAGGAAAGGGAGTCCCACTCAACCTCGAACCTAGAAAACAATAGGCAAAGTGAAATGGCTTCACTTCAAACCTAAGGGAAAAATTAACAAACAATACAACAAAGAAAATAAACCCCACACCAGCCCTGACAGCACACCAGCTCCTACAGCAGCAGCTCTGAATAAACCTCAGACTCTGACGGTTGATAAACAACAATCTCCAATGAACCCCAAATATCCAACTCCAATGATACCCAAGCTACAACAAGCTCCCCGCTCCAATAAATCGCCAAGCTCAAGCAAGCATAGAATCTTAACCAGTTGACAGCATCAGACAGCAAATAGCTCCAGACCGTAGTAAACCCTAGCTTTAACAGTTGCACAACTTTGACATGAACAATCTTCATCTTTGTCCATCTTTGATCTTCATCTCTATCTTCAATGGCTTATTTCTTCAAGGCAAGCACCTCAGCAAAGAATTGATTTTATCAGAAGAAATTGAATGTCAAACAGTTCATTGACGACCAAAGGAAGTCTATGAATAGTTGACATTGTAACAGAGTGGTTCTCTCAAAGTTCTACCTCTAAGGTAAGGCCACTTATCCCTCCAAAGGAGGGAGGTGAATACCATAGAGGGACTTTATGTCATAGAGAGGAATGGAAGCACATGAAGCTATCCATGTTTGTACAAAGCAATTCAGTCTATTCTAAGGCTCTGCTTATTCCTATTATTTCCTATTTCTCCTAAGCCTTCAATCAGCATCTTCAATCCAAGCAATCTTCATGCATCAACCTTGATCTTTGTATTAAATCTTCTCCATTGATTCTTCATGCTTCCACAAGCTCAAACCAAGCCCCATACCCCAAATAAAAGCCCAAAAGCCCAAGCAAGCAATATAAACCCCAAATGGGAACACCAAACAATCTCACAATTTGCAAAATATACTAAAAATAGTAAAATAGTATTTAAAATCCTAAGATTTATTCTAAGGGGATTTCTATATCTACCCTACATACCCTATATGTCCCATAACCTAATTCATGCTAAAAACAAAAAAAAAATAAAATGGTAGAAGGCACCTATGTCGAGTTTGAACCCTAATTATACTATCCTAATGTTTTCTAATCAAAACTAATCAAGATTAATCCACAAAAATGTGGAATAAATCCAGGGGGAACTTAATGTTCTAATCTAACTACCACAAAAAGAACAGAATCAAAATACGAATTTAAATGCCTAAACAAAATTCACCAATATGTATGTACAAACAAAATGAACATAAAAGCAATTAAATGTGAAAATTCACCATAAATGGAAAAAAGTCTAAAATAATATTTTTATTTTTTCACAATATTCTTGAGACAATTATTAAAGTGAGGGAAAAAATCCCATGCAAAATTGATCATTTTTGTATTTTTTTTTATGAATTTATTTGTAACCAATATGCAAATGAAAAAGAAAAAAGAAAATCAATTAAAAATGAAAACAAAGGGGGGCGCCAATAGCAGTTGCATACTCTTCAGAACACAACTGGCCCAGGAGGGGGGTGCGCTCAGCAATGCGCTGGGCCCAGTCCACCAGTTCAGAAAAACCACAACAAAAAAAAAACTTAGGGGGGGGGGGGCGAATAACATTCAGTTCGCTTGTTATTCATGTTTGGGCCTCCCATAGGTGGTGTTAATAGCAGTCTATAAGGCCCATACGAAATTCATGCTAAGGGGAGAGGGGGTGATTATGGAAAATGGAAGTACATTCAGTAATTCGTGACCATTGGGCTTAAGGCCCAGACCTATTGCAATCCAACTTCAGCAAGGTGAAACCCTAAAGCTACCTCTAGTCACTCCCATTCGAGGTCACTGTTCATCGCCCTCACCAAACCCTAAACGGCGCTGCTACCAAATTCTCTCCACCTTACTCTCTGAAACACTTCTCTCCGTTCAACCTTGTTCGAAGTCCCTCATCAAAAATTGTTCATCAACCTTACCCTCAAACTAAACCTAGCACTCTCTAAACTTCAAACGCACAAAACCTTTCTCGCTCAATCCGCGTTCAAATTTTCACACTCACTAAACTAATTCCTCAGCCAACGAACAAGAAAAACCTACAAAGGATGATGAGTTTCAGAACAAAAACCTGGATAGACGACGCAACTGATGAAGACTCGGGGGATTTGAGACGAAGCTTGGCGGAGTTTACGAAGAGCTGGAGGGAGCTACGTTTGGAGAAACCTTTGTTGAAGATTTGAAGATCCACGGCGGCGATGGTGTTCTTGTGACGAGCGGGACGAAGATCAGCGAAGATCTTGCAAACTGACAAACTGAAGGAGTTTGATGACGTTCTTGATCATTGAAGGCGCTTGCAGATTGATGAGATTCCTGCTATTCGAAGAACGATGAGGATCTCTGAAGAACAAAGAAGGCGATGAATCTTGTTGGAATTTTCTGGAGTTTCTTGTTGATGTTCTTGGTGATGAACGATGATGTTGCTGAAATCTTATGGGAAAAAATTGTTGGAGAACCTTGCTGTTGATGATTCTGATGCAGATTAATGAAAAAATTTGATGATGATCGGTTGAAGTTATGAAAACTTGGATGAATTTGATGGAGAATATTGCAGGATTGTAGATTCCGGCGGATGTTTGGTTTTCCGGCGAGTGGTTGTTAGAGATGGATGAAGATTGGATGAAGAAATCTGGAAATTTCTTCAGGTTCCGATGAGTTTGGTGGTCCGGTGGTAGGTTACGGCGGCCGGAGACGGTTGGTTAGAATGGTTGCATGGCCGGCGGTGGGAGTGTCCGGCGAGGGGATGGGTGGCAGAAGGATGCGTGAGGGAGAGACACGTGGGATGAGAAGGGGAAAGTGGAATTGTGAGTTGGCGAGGTTCTGAGTGGAGGGTGAGGTGGCTGGTCTGAGAGAGAGAGAGTGAGAATGAGGTGGAAGAAGAGGAACGCATGCGTGGCGTTGCCTTTTATATGACACGTGGCCCTGCGTTGGACTTGACTGGGCCTTAATGGACTCTGGATACTTGCACACTTGGCCCAATTGAGACTAATCATGGATTAAATGACTAAAAACAGAATTAAACTCTGATTAACCAAATTTAAACTAAAAAATAACCCTAATTAATCTAAAAACGAAAATTAACACTAAAACCTAATTAAAATCTAATAAAACCCTAATTAATCCTAAAATTAATCCTAATTAATATCTAAAACGAAAATAAAAAATAAAAACCTAATTAAATCTAAAAAATCTAAAAAAAACTATTATTTAATCTAAAAATGAAAAGAAAATTTATTTAAAATTCTAAAAAAAATAAAAACTCTAATAAATCCAGAAAAACCCATTTAAATGCATTAAAAATCCAGAAAAATACAAGAAAAAACCTAAAAATGCCAGGAGGCCGATTAAATCGATTAAAACCCAATTGCGCAACCGTAGCGAAACCCGGGTACCGAGATGGTCTGAAAACACGGGAGATGAGCACCAATTCTCAACAGACTTTTATTCCAACCGGCCTGAACTTCCTGAAACGCCAAGGGCTATAATCCCGATAAAATCCAATCTGACTGAGGAAAATGCCATGTATGCAGTATACTAATGCGAATGCAAAATGCGTTGAAACATAAACCAGATATGGGGACCGGTTGGTCAAAATTTAGGGTGCAACAGCTGCCCCTATTCAAGCGGCTTGGACCCGACTGGGTGAAGAGCGAACGGCCTTCAAACAATCGAGGTACGAGACGGTTGAATACCAATGAAACCCGGAAATTTGCCAACTGCAAAAAATAAACCACAAAATAACTGCATCACTACTTGGGGAACAATATCCACAGATCTGATATCAACACTATTTTGCCAATATTGGCATAAACTTACTGACTTCACTGGGAGAATACTTTTGTTGAATATAAGAACGCGATTCTGTCTTGTCATGGGACACATACTATGTTCCATACGGGGAAATCATCCGTCTAGATACAGGAAAGTTCAACCGCCTATCTCTCACGGGACACATGCGTCGGTCTAGTAACACTTCGTCCGCCTATCCAATACGGGAATATCCTTTTGTTTATATCACACAAACTCTTCATCTGCCTATCCAATGCGGGAATACACTTCTGCCAAATCATCAGGAATACACTTCTGTCTATCCAATATGGGAAAATACATCTGTCTAAATTTCATGAAACCTTCATCCGCCTATCCAATACGGGAACATACTTCTGTCTACATCACAGGACAATCTTCATCCGCCTATCCAATACGGGAATACACTCCTGCCTACATCACAGGAAATCTTCTTCCGCCTATCCAATACGGGAACATACTTCTGCCTACAACACAGGAAATCTTCTTCCGGGAACATACTTCTGTCTACAACACAGGAAATCTTCATCCGCCTATCAATACGGGAACATACTTCTGCCTACAACACAGGAAAATCTTCATCCGCCTATCCAATACGGGAATACACTTCTGCCTACAACACAGGAAAACCTTCATCCGCCTATCCAATACGGGAATATACTTCTGCCTACATCACAGGAAATCTTCATCCGCCTATCAATACAGGAATATACTTCTGCCTACATCACAGGAAATCTTCATCCGCCTATTGTCGTACCTTGAAAAATACGATCCTCGCGATGGCCGCGGAAAATACACTGTTCGAAACAGAGTCGCCACCGAACTTTATTCATTCCAAGGATGGAATAGGAAAATATCGATAAAACCTTTAAAGAGATAAGAACATGGTCATCGCAACCAATATTCTAGGTTCGGGAGTCGGTTACGCAGAGGGAAGGTATTAGCACCCTCTACGTAACCGACTCCCGAACCTAGAATATTGGTTGCGATGACCATGTTCTTATCTCTTTAAAGGTTTTATCGATATTTTCCTATTCCATCCTTGGAATGAATAAAGTTCGGTGGTGACTCTGTTTCGAACAGTGTATTTTCCGCGGCCATCGCGAGGATCGTATTTTTCAAGGTACGACAGATGGCGACTCTGCTGGGGATTACAACCATAATGCGTACACACATGGTCTTTATAAACGAAGTCTCAGATAGTCATAGCCAGAAGTCGTGAAATAGTCAAACATCCATCAAATACCGAAGTAGGACAAATTTGGGGTATGACAACATGTATAAACTTTAAAAATGAAAGCTTAAAACTTGGAAAAATAAAATCTTAAAACTTATATATATAAAAAAAAGTGAAAGCTTCAAATTTAACAAAACAGTAAACATATACATTAATTTAAAACTGAGAGTTTATTATATATTATAAAACTAAAAAAAAACAAAATTATAAGTTAATAGTATTCTCATGTTATTACTCACCCAAAACAAGACAACAATACTCATAAAAAATGCTACCAAAAATACCAAAAGAAAAACAGTGACAACAAACACATAGAAGCAGCAGTTATATTTATATGTCAAAAGAAAAAATCCGCAGCATAACAGCATATTGGCGATGTCAAAATCCATGAATTTACTTACTCTTAACACGTTAAAACAGAAATGACAGTAGCAGTAAAAATCAATTCTCAGTAGCAACCATACATACTATTTAACACAAATAACTAAATAAAAATTGTACACTATCTTCACTATTTTGATTCTATTCATCTCTCACTATCGTAGTGTATTGGTTCTATTCACCTTTTTCTAATTGTACTCTTGTTCTGAATTTATCACATTGAATCAACAAGATATATAACATGCAACAGAGAGACGGTGAACAATGGCGGAAATGCAATGCAGACGGAAATAATATATCATATTGAATCAACAAGATATATAACATGCAACAGAGAGACGGTGAACAATGAATGAAATGCAATGCAACAAGATATATAACCATACGTAAAAAAGAAAACCAAGGTAAAACTTCAAATACCGTAACAATGGCGGAAATGCAATGCAGAAGAGCAGAGGGACGGTGAACGGCTGCAAATGCAACAGACGAGGGCGACGGCGACGGTTGGACGGACGATGACGGTTGGACGACAATGGTGGTTTATAGGGCAACACTCTTTGTTCGCCAGAGAGAAAGAAAGAAAGTAACGTAATATGACTGTTCTGTTTCTCATAAAAATTCTGGTGGGTATTTTAAATTAATTCTAATAAACCTATAGCAGCGCTTTTTAATAGCTTTAACAGCGCTTTAAAAAGCGCTCTCAAAGACCTTCTAATGTAACCCATATAGCAGCGCTTTATGGAAAAAGCGCTGCCTTAGGGCCCCCCTTTAGCAGCGCTTTTTAAAAAGCGCTGTCTTTGGGCTGTCTTAGACCCCCCATTTGGCAGCGCTTTTTGGAAGCGCTGCCTTAGGACCCCCCCTTTAGCAGCGCTTTTTAAAAAGCGCTGTCTTTGGACTGTCTTAGACCCCCCATTTGGCAGCGCTTTTTGGAAGCGCTGCCTTAGGACCCCCCTTTAGCAGCGCTTTTTAAAAAGCGTTGTCTTAGACCCCCCTTTTAGCAGCGCTTTTTATAAGCGCTGTCTTAGGACCCCCATTTAGCAGCGCTTTCTGAGAAAGCGCTGTCTTTGGTTATCAATTTTTTTCTTTTTTTTTTATTCCTCTTTAGCAGCGCTTTTTCTAAAAGCGCTGTCTTTCTATGCGCTGCTAAATGTCATTTCTGGCGTAGTGAGTCAGATTATCATGCGTATTATCAAACCATGTCCTGTTCTTAAACCATGTCCTGTTCTTAATGTCATTTATGGCGTAGTGAGTCAGATTATCATGCGTATTAGCAAATAATGTCAGGAATTATTGGTACAATTAAATTCTTAAGGCTTTGTTTGAGAGTTTAGAAGAAAAAGAAGGGGATGATTTTGATAGTGTTAGCTTTTAAATTTGACTCTTAATTTTTAATTAAAGAAATAATAAAGAGAATTATGTGAAGTAATGATAGTGTTTCGACAGGACTATACTTGTTTTAGTCGAAACAACCTTTTGTGTGAAGAGGAAATGCTGTATAAGATGTGAAGAAAAAATATTTTTTAGATGGTTCGACAAAGATGATATTTCAACGCGTGATTTGAATTCAAATAAATGAGAGAATTTTCGTTCTTATCCAGATTTGTGAAGACAGACACATTTTTCTAAGGAAATGAGACATGCCGAGCGCCACTTGTCATTTGTTTGTTGTATAATCATTATGGTTGGTTATTTTTTATCATTATAAATAGAAGGTTTTAGTGTTAGGATAGGCATATTCCAAAATCTGTACAAAGTTTTTAAAATTACTCAAAGTATCCGCGCGTAGAGAAAAAAAGTATGTCAAAGAAAATGTACATTTGATTACACCATATCTTTGTTTTAATGTCAATTTCATCTTTTCACCACAAAGTCTATCTCTTTATTATTCAAGTTATTTAATTGTTTTTGATCAAATTTTTGCATTTTACTTCTTCTAAATTTCGAAGTTTTTAGTTGTTAGATCATGGATAATATTGAAATCTTCATTATTTCCCAAACTTTAAATTAAGAATTGTTAGCACATGTTTTAGGATTTGCGTGGTCGATCATGTACATATCCCAATTCTTTTTTAATTGGAAAGACCAGCGGTTGTTTACTATTTTTCCCAGTAAACAAATTGGCATGCCCAGTGGGACAGTGCTAGTAGTGTTCTTGTCGCAATTTTGTTTGTTATCGTTTCTCTTTGAAAATTTTGTTGCATGTTATTGAGAATTGGCAAAGTAGCCACCAGTAACGAGGATAGACCAAGGAGAAGGTATACTAAGAAAATGGTGAATTTCAACCAGTCAAATGTTTCAATTCCTCAACGTTCATCGAGTAATAATCGAGAACAACCTCAAGTGTCTTCGATTGGGGCGGCAAGTTTGACGCCCACGCAATCAATTATGGCAAGTTTGACGCCCACGCAATCAATTACCCCATAGTGAGTCCATTTTAAATTATACTAGGCCAAGAGGCTCTCCAGTAACTCCTCCACCAGTAGGGATTGCTTCAAATAGGCCTTTCATGCTCCCAGGTTTCTCTATACCTTTTGGCAATCGAGATCAACCATATGGAATGCCAACATCCATGATGGTGAATTTGCACAATATTGCCTCAACATTCTTAGAACCTGTAGTGAACGTTACTTTGCCATTACAAGGGTAAGGCTCTGGGATAAACATGGGTCAAAATAACCAGCCTGTAGAAATGAGTTATTCCACCTAAATTCCAAACTTGACCAATAACTTTGCAGCAGTCATTAGACAACAAATGGATGAGAGTAACCACGAAATGGCCCAAATGTTGGCCCAAACAATGGGAACGATTCTTAATTTCCTAATACAAAGCACCACCCAATCCAACCAACAAGTAACGACGCAGATGAAACGCCTTGCATATTTTTTTGGAGTACCACAGTCTCCTCGACATCCATAGAGAGAATACATATTGGTAAGTCAGGGAATAGCCCTCGAAGAGGATCTCATTATTAATCAAGTTTAACAAAACCAAGGAGATCCACCCCATGTAAATCTAGCCGATGCAAGAGTGACACTCGAACAACCTAGAGTCGAAATTCCTAGAGCCCGACTTTAAATTCCCATCGAGGAGAGACCTAGGGTAGTAATGGTGAATAGGGACCAAAATGCTGATAATGTTGTACAACAGATTCAACGTGATGATATGCCCGCAGATGACAATCTAGCAGCCATGGTCAAAAGAATAATAGCGTAAAACAGAGTAAATTTTGGTCTTCAGAGACCAAACTATACTTCGCCACTATTAGAATATATTTTACAATCAAACTTGCCACTGTTGAACGTGTGGCTAAATATTTGATAGAGGCTGGAGAGATTTCGAACAATGAAAATAGGATAAAATATTTTCTAAGTTCTCTCACCAAAAATGCTTTTACGTGGTTCACAACCTTGCCACCATATTCGTTTCATAATTGGAATCAGTTAGAAAGGTTGTTCCATGAACAGTTTTATATGGGCCAAATCAAGATTAGTTTGAAAGCATTGACCAGTATCAAACGAAAGTTCACTGAGCCAATAGATGATTATTTGAACATATTTTGTTTACTTAAGGCCAAGTGCTTTACACAAGTTCCAGAGCACGAACTAGTCAAAATGGTCGTTGGAGGTCTAGATTATTCTATTAGGAAGAAACTAGATACCTAATACCTAAGAGATATGATCCAATTAGCTGACTGGGTTCGACAATTAGAACATTTGAAAGAGGAAAAGGCTAGGGCAAATAAAAACAAAAGGGTAACCTATGTCAAATTTAATGAAGATGATGGGGGCCAGTATAATGAGCCTTCAGACTTCGACGAAAGTGAGATTGATCTCGCTGAATTAAAGCAGGGGCCCCCTTATTTATGTAAGGTCTTAGCTCCCTCAAACGGCAAGAATGCGCTCAAACCCGATAAAAACGATAGGTTCCCTAAGAGAACTTACACCTTCGACATCCCCAAATGTGACGAAATTTTTGACTTATTAGTTAAGGATGGTCAAATGATAGTGCCTCCCGGTGCTAAAATACCTCTTTAGAGCAAAGGAAGTAAAGAGGGTTTTTTAAGTATCATAATTTTTTGGGTCATAAAACTTCTCAATGTTTTCTTTTCAGGGATGTTATCCAAAATCCCACCAAGGACGAGAGATTGAGGTTTGGTGAGAAAACAAAGGCTCAGATGAAAATCGATGCTGACCCTTTATAGATAGTTGACGCCCATTTCATCGAGCTTGCTGTTGTCAATATGATCGAGGTCACTGATGATTTCGCTCATAATGTTAACATGGTCGAAGTCACCAGTGACATTGTCGATGATGCTGTCATGATTAAATCACTGAGGATCTTGACGAGGAAATTATGAAAGATTGTCTATGTGCGGGTACTGATGGCCTCACCAAAGGAGCCGTCGAAGTCATTAATAACAAAACTACTGATGGTTTCGACTCAACTGAAATCACTAAGGATTCCAATTTGGTATTAGTGACCAAAGAGACCGCTGGCGGTTTCGTACGGATGGATAAGGATGTTGATGGCCTTACAATGGAATTTTAAAATCTGGAAATTTCCAAGGATGTCGCGATGGACATTAACATGGTCGAAGTTTCACAACAAACTTCGATGGAGACTGAAGAGGAGCATCGTCAGGAGGAATATAACAAGGTAGCCTTCTCAAAGGAAGAAGAAGGTCTGATCAATTTTTTGAACAGATGTCAGAAGAAAAATTCGCAGGTCATGCTCTAGAAGCTCCTCTTCAAACGAACTACAAGAGGTTCAAAAATGTTACATAATAAATCCAGAATCATGGTGGTAAAAGGGGGACCGAGATTAAAAGGGAAGACTAGCTTTCATCTTAAGGTACTTAGCCTTTAGAAGCTTTAACTGCTTGTCACAGACATATTTTTTCGATCTCAGCACCTCCAACTCACTTTTTAGTTTTTGGGCTTCGTCAACATATTTCAACCTAACATCAAGTTCTTTAGTGACCTTGAAGTTGTCGAATTTTAGAAGCTCAGTGTTGCGTTTCTTGACTTTCGAGATTTTGATTTGTAGTGCTTTTATCTGCTCCTCCCAAGAGACGATATCTCGATTATTGCCTTTGATTTCAACTTTATTATGTTCTTGAGCTTTCTTTAATTCCTCCAGTCGATTAGTTGACTCAGAAGCAAAGTCCTATGCAGCTGCTGCAGAACTAGCCTTGCTCTCAATCCCTTTTGAGACTTGTGATAATTGTTGAAGGTTGACACTAGCTTGTTCAATCAGTGAACCCAATTCCAAGATGATGTTTGCAACTTTGGGAGAGGTAGTCAGAATTTCAACCTGTTTTAGGAGACCTTTTACAGCAGTCATAAAAGTAGATTCAGACTCCAAGAGCATAAACAAGTCACTTTTAAAAGCCTTGTCCTTGATTTTCGAGAGTATCTCATTTGCAGGATTAATCGAGGACTGACCTCCTGACACTGAGGAAGAACTAAGGCTTCTCTCATATGAACTACCTCTAGAACTCAGCAGGGTTTTTAGATATTCGCGAGGATTGTTCTTTTTTAAAGCAACCAGTTCTTTTGTAGAAAAGGCTGCAGTAGTCTTGGTCGAATCTTTTATAGTCGCCGGATTAGGGTCAGGGATTGGTTGTTGGTTTCTGCCATCTTGAGTTTCTTCATTCTCTTCTTCTTAAGAGGCATATTATGGTCGGGGATCAAGGAGTGGCCCTCTACCTCTTCCATGTTGTCATCTTGATTTTGCAAGATAGCCTCCTGGTTTTCGACTCTAGGAGATCCATCCTCAAATTCTTCTTCGATACGGATGCCAGTATGTTCCACCTCCATATCATTCCTGACTGTTTTGGCCTGCGCATCTTTCTCTAGATTATCTTCGCACTTAGATCCACTAGTATGGAAATTTTGAAAAGAGTCTAAGGCAATCTTCAACTTATAAACTTGGTTTTCCAATTTTTACATAATTTACTTTTGGGAAGCTAATTTCTTGAATGCTTGTAAATCCTCAACATGCATTTTAAAACATATAATGTCATTCATCATAATAAAGTGATGAGTTAGAATTATAAGCAGATTTACTTACCTTATGGTTTTTATGTTTGTCTCATGAAATATAAGTGAGTTGTCTCTTTGTTTGATTTGTTTTTAAAAGATGATCTAAGTTCCTTTTCTTAGGCTATGTAAGCCTTTGTTTACTTCAATTTTTCCCTTAGAGCAACTTTAGTGCATGGTTGTTAAACCAAAATTTTGTATAGTTTACGTTAGTAATAAAGAATTTGCATTATAGTAAAGCTGACATGACATTTAGTGAACTAAAGTTTAGTTTCCATTATCTATATAGTTAACGTTAACTATTTAATCTGAAACATATTATAATATTATTTGATATTAATAAAATATTCCAACAACATTAAATTAATGGTAATTTGAATAAAAAATATAAAATGTGGGGTCAAGTTTTGGTTTCTTATAGACAACCATCATTAAAGTAAAAACTACTCAAATCAACTATAAAATTTTTAAATCCTACAAAACACTTTGAGTCTACAAAAAGTATCTTAATTTACCCATTTAGTTTACTCCCATTAAAGATGCTCTTAGACTTATAATGTGGCTTGATATTATGATTGGTCAAGTTGGAGCATTCAATGTTCAAGACACCTTCCTTGATGCGTTCATCACAAGTGTTTTGTTTCTTATGATTTCCTTACTTTATGATTGGCCAATTCATGGCATTCACTCTTCAAGAGGCCTTCATTGTTGCACTCATAGAAAGTGATTCATTTCTTATGATTTCCTTATTTTTTAGTTGATCTTCCTAAATTATACCAATTTTCTTCTCAATATTGGTTTCTATATTTTTTAACAAAGATTCTCATTTCCTCGTCGTCATCCGAGGAAACGTCACTCAAGTTATAACTCTCTTATTCCTTTTTTCTAGCCTTGGAATATTCATGATATATTTCTTTTTATCCTTATATATTTTTTCATTTAAGTATAGCCTAACAAGATCCTACTCATGTTTCTTGAGTTTATCCAGTGATGCAGTGATATCTAGATTCCTTAAATCTTGAGACTCGTTGATTATTTTTACTTACATAATATTGGTTTTTATTGTCTTACCCAAGATTTCCAAAATATTAACAAAATGAGTAAACCACATAGTCATGAAGGAAATGGTCTCCCCATTGATCCATCTGGAAGAGATCACACTATTACCTTAAAGTATTAATCTTTTACATATATGTGATTCCCTCATGGAGAACTTTCAACGCATCCAACATAAATCTATCAACCTTACAATGTGAATTCGAAAATAATTCATTCACGCTAAGTGCATAAATATGAATAGCTCGTGCTTTTAGATCTTATTGGACTTTCTTAGTTTCTGCGCCTTCCATTCACTCCACAACATTTATAAAACGAAACCTTCAATCGTTTTAAAGGGTTTAAACCTACTATTTTTTTACGGATTCCAACACATCCATTTAAATAGACATGACATGGGTTTTTATGCATTATTTCAGATACTAATACAGTATTAGAAAAATTATATTTTACGACAACAATTTCATCTCACATATCGAAAAATTGAGGTTTAATTCCTGGACGCGCGCGCCATATTTGAGAAAAAAAATCTAATTTTTATTCCATTGATTTATTTGAAAACCGAAGAGTAAACTAATTCAAGGTGCATTCTCGAATTCTAACAGTTTTAGATTATGTTTTTATTTTATTAAAAGTGATGCCTTTCTGAATATTTTATTAATAATTTAAAAATAAGTCATGTTTATCTCGATTTTGTTTTTCAACCGAATTGAATTTGTTTCTCTAATTAATATATATAGCTTAGCTTGTAGTATTCAACTAAAAAACACAAACAAAGATAATCCTAATCAAGAGTCTTAAGCAAGAGAAGAAACAAGATATCCTCTAAAAATGAGAGTCCGAGAAACACATATCATCCCCATTACAAAGATAATATGTGTTTCATTCTTTTCCAAATGAGAATTATATCTTACCTTGTCTTAATTTAGTGTTTAATGATTAACGGATCATCATACTTATACTATCCTATTTTTCTATTGTAAATTATTATCCTAGTTTAATCTGGTTATAAACTAGCAGGATATAATAAGAAAATAAATTACTAGTTTATATCTGTAAAATATAATATAAAATATAAAATATTACAATAAAAAAGATATCAATAAACAAACAACTTTAATTATTAAATAATTTTTTTATAATTATTAACTAGTATATTAAAATAAAATATTTAAAAAGTAAAATTTCAATTCAAAAATATGATAAATTAAAATTGATTTAACATTTTTAAAATTAGATATAATTTTATTTAAATGATAAACTATTATAACTTATCGAGCTATGTAAGCCCTTTTTCCTTGGTATTATAGTGTGGCTTGCTTTTATGATGGATCAAATTGAGACATTCTTCCTAGATGAATTCATAATAAGTGATTTAGAAATATTAAGTGCCTTTAGATTATATTGGACTTTCATAGTCTCTTTATCCTTCCATTCACTCTCTAGCTTTCATAAAACACGACTACCATGTTCTACGGCTTCCAAGACTTCCATATCAATAGACATGACATGGATGCTCATTCCTTCTTTCCAATACTCATAGTTCTCGTTGCTAAACAATGAAACTATATTATATGATCCTTTATAGGATCTTTACTAATCACACTTATTTTTAAGTTGTTAAGATTATGGTTAGAAGACTAATTTAATGTTCTTTTTTGGATTGATTGTATTTTGCAAAACAACAACATAGAAAAGTGTTCAAGTTTTTCATAGATGATTTTCTGGTACAGAAGGGACACATATTGGACGTGATGTCAAATCATGTGAGTACGACATTTGAGCCTTACTCAACAAGTCAGATTGTTATGTTTTGGGACGAATCTTCTATTGAAGATTAAGTTAGATTTTACTGCTTTTATTTAGTAAAATAATTATATGATTTGTTGGACAACTGTGAAGATAAAATGAAATTTAAATTTGAATTTGAAACAAATCAATTCATATCTTTGTGTTGGAGATATTTATGGAACACATCATATCCAACCGATTGTGCAAAGATTATGGACAAAATTAAATCAAATATCAAAGGAGAAAAGTTCATAATACTTTTGTTATATAAGGAGCTCAAATACTTTTGAAGATATTAGAGTGTTAGGGTTAATTTGAGTCCTTTTTATTGATGTATGCACACCACAGTATGTTTTAATAATTTGGCATAGCTTAAGGTTTGTCTACCCGAGTTGTAAATCAACATTTAACAATGTGAATTAAAGTAGATCGCTAGGGTTTAATGATTGATAGAAAGTGAGATAGGATCTCATATTTAGGGGGAGTCATAAATAGAAAGTCACTGAGTAGTGTAAGAAAGAGGTATTGAACAACATAGAGTTTGTTGGTTCATATAAGACTAATTGTACTAGATTTTTAATAGTGAACTTCCTTTCTTGGGTTAGAAGTCAACCCTCCAGACGTAGGTGTTGTTGCATCAAATTGAGTTACCAATTATCGTGTTCTTTATTTTTTTCTGCTCCATCATTTTGTATAATTTATTCGGTGTTAATTGAGGTTATTCTTGTTTAACTTTTTTGAACCAGTTGTCTAAGACACCACGTTTGACATCTGTCCTTTGAGGAACAAAATTCAATTGGCATCAGAGAAGAAACCTTAGCATGTTCGGTGAGCTTCAAGGAAGATAAATTTTGCTCAAATTGACACATTTAAAAATGGAGAATCAGTCAACAAACCACCTATTTTGGATGACACCAATTATGATTGTTAGAAGACTATGATGGTGGTCTTTCTCAAATCCATGGACAAAAAAGCTTGGAAAGTTGTGATAAAAGGATGGAAACATCCGGTGGTTACTTCTGAAGATGGAACTACTAGCTTGAAACTAGAAGCTGAATGAACTAATGTTGGAGATGATGAAGCTATTGGAAACTCCAAGGCTTTAAATGTTATCTTTGATTGTGTGGACAAGAACATGTTTAGGTTGATCAAAACATGTTCAAAATCTAAAGAAGCATGGGAGATCCTAAAAAATGCACATGAAGGCACATCCAAAGTTTGTATGTCATGGCTGCAACTTGTTACAACTAAGTTTAAGAATCCTAGGATGAATGAAGATGAATTTATCAATGAATTCCACATCAGGTTGCGTGATATTGCCAAGTTACCTGCATTTTACAAAACAACAACATGGAGAAGTGTTCAAATTTTCCAAGCTACTTCAATACAATTTTCGGATGTAGAAGGGACACATGTTGTACAGAATGTCACAACATGTGGGCAGACATCTGGGCCTTGCTCAAGAGGCTAGGTTGTTGCGTTTTGGGACGAATCTTCTATTGAAGATTCGTTTAGATTTTGTTGATTTTATTTAGCAAAATGATTATACGATTTGTTGGACAACTATGAAGATCAGATCATATTTAAATGTTATTTAAATTTAAATTTGAAACAAACCAATTGTATCTTTCTATTAGAGATATTTATGGAACAAGTCATATCCAATAGATTGGGCAAAGATTCTGGACAAAATTAATCAAAGATCCAAGGAGAAAAGTCCATAATACTTTTGCTATATAAGAAGCTCAAAACCTACATTGGAAATCAAGTAATACATTGAAGATATTATAGTCTTATGATTTATTTGAGTCCTTGTTATTGTTTTATGTACACCACACTATGTTTTAGTAACTTGGCATGATTGTAGGTTTGTCTAGTTGAGTTGTAAATTAACATTCAACATTGTGAATTGAAGTTGATCAGTAGGGTTTAGTGATTGAGAGAAATTTAAAGGGGATCTCATATTTTTAGGGAGTGCTAAATAGAAAGTTATTGGATAGTGTTAGGAAGAGGCATTGAAAAACATATGGTTTGTTGTTTCATATAAAACTAATTGTATTAAACTACTAATAGTGAATTTCCTTTCTTGGATTGGAAGTCAACCCCCCAGATATATGTGGTGTTGCATCGAACTGTGTTACCAATTTTTGTATTCTTTATTGTTTTTTTGTTCCACCATCTTACACAATTTATTTTGTGTTAATTATAGTGATTCTTGTTTAACTGGTCGAACTTGATGTCTAGGACATCGCGTTTGACATTTTTCCCTTGAGAAATATAATTTCACAAGCTATAATACCACTTAAGGGTTGGTATGACTATTTTGTATATAAAAGCGGGTTGAAAATATACTTGAACAAAGTAAGCTATGCGAAATCAAGTTTTAAATAATTTTAGAAACTACTTTGGAGTGAATGATGAGATGATATCGTAAGAATGTATGCAAAACACAAACTATTAAACTAATATAAGCTTAAAAGTTTATTAATTTCTATCGAAATCATGAGCATTCGCATGTAGGTCTTTTTTCAAATTATATGAGATTATCCAATTCAAATCAGGAATTTGTCTAAAACAAATAAGGACAATAATACTTAATGTGGATTACCATAACAAAACTAAAATGCAAGCAAGATGTTTAAACAATGGTTAAGTTGCAAGCAAGATGTTTGTAATTAAAATACTAACAACAAAACTACAATAATAATTGAACAATAAATAAGTTGCAAGCAAAATGTTTGCAATTAAACTTCACTAGTATAAAAGCACATTTTACCACAGCTTAGAGAAATATATTAACACAGTTAGAGATTCATGGCAACAGAAGGTGTGGTAATATGTGTCCTCTTTATCATCAGTTATGGTAAAATCACAATAACGTGTAACATATTATTACAGTTGTAGAAACTGTTGTACCCAAAATTTTGACCCTTAGATCTTCATCATAATTTTAGGAGCATCATCATTTGCTTATCTAACCATAACCTGTTTCAGAGTTTGTCTTTGTCAAGACACAGATGAATCAGGGTACCATACAGTCAGGAATCGAGGTTTCGAAGGTTTAATCAGTCAATATCTTGGATTGATTCTTCATGAAATAAGTATCCACATCATTAAGATCAAGAACAGTGCAGTCCAGAACCCCCTATTAGGGTTTCTGATCAGGAAAAGTTAATTGTGGTTTGAATTTTGGTTTAAATGATATTTCAATGATGGAATCATGATCCATGAAGGTTATATGACTTATTTAAGTCCACCCAAGAAGTTTCAAAGCCTTAGGGAACCCAGGACACCAAAAGTATATTCAGAGGTTTTCGATCGTTCGGTTCGTTTAATTGAAAAGTCAACTTATTGACCAAAAGGGTTTTGACCCCAAAGTTGAAAGAAAATATGTTCATAATTTTATATTACATCTAGTCATAAAGTTTTATGACCATTAGATCAAGGATTGAGGAGTAATCGAAAAAGTCGGGAATTTGGGTTTTGAAAGGGACAAGACCATAACTTCTTAACCACACATCCAAATGGAATGGTTCAAAGCTTATTGGAAAGGTATTGACAAGACCTAAAAAAGTGTAAAAGTGAACCATATGCAAAAAATGAATAGATTTGGATTTATGATCAAAATCATTACAAGAGGAGAAAAACACTTAGTAAAATTCTAAGTTTTTAGCACTTTTAAGTCATGTTTTCAGCCAACTTCAAGAGGATTTTTGACCTAGTTCCACTTGGAATTTGAAAATCCCAAAAACATGAAAGTTGTATAGAATAATTAGGGCTTTCCAAAAAGTACAAGAACTCCTCCATAGCATTTGTGAGCTGAGAGTTTCAAAGGAGAAAAGTTGGGTCCTTACACTTGAAATGCATCATGTCCAAACTTAGCACAAACTAACTTTCCAACTTTTCAATTGATTTCTAACCATGGATTAACATATTATGTGATGTTTAAGAGTGTATAATGAGCAATACAAGAAGAATATCCAAGCAAATCCAAAGTTTTGTCCAAAGATAATTTGTTTAATGGAGATAAAGTACAAAAGTACAATAGGAGAGAGGTTGCTTTTGGCTTGCAGCATGGAGGACCTGCCTTGGCACCTCCATAGTCACTTCATAACAGCTCAAAGGTATCTGGTTTTTAAAGCTAGTGACCATTGGAAATAAGCACAATCTGCAGAAAGCAATCACACTTTGATATGCCAAGATCTTCCCTCCAAAATGCTAACTTGCAATACCAAATGCCATGTCTGCCCTCATCTTTGTTCTTGCCAACAAATATAGGCCTCCTCTATGCTAAACACACACCAGAGCACACTCTAAATCCCAAGAGAAACCAAGCTCTCATCTTGCATTACTTTTACTTGAAAGTGAAGTAAAGTTTCCAAAAACCCTCAAAAAAGCTGTCTTGGTCAAACTCTACACCAGCACCCTCTCCAACCATTTAAACACCTTAAAAACCATCCACACAATCTCTAAATCACAATTAGAAGGTTTTCCAACCATTAACTTAGTCAAAAATACCACAACACAAAAAGTCAACCTCTCACACTTTAAATGTTGATTTTTCTGCATAAGATGATGAAACACACTGCCTAGACCAGTTTTGATCTCTTTGACACTTTTAACACCACACATTTATGTTGTACCAACTGTCAAAGTCATTGAAAAATAGACGGAACACCATTTGCTAGAACTGTCATCATTTATCATTCATTACTTCAAGAAGAAGTAACTTCAAATCTTGCAAAGAATCAACTTGCGGAGGAGCTGTTTTGAAGCTTGCATCAAAAGGTGCATATCTTGCTCAAAGTATTTCTCAGTCAAAGCTTCTAGCTCACTTTGGAGGTCTATAAGAGGTATGTGACTTCAAACTCTCTCATTAATATGCATGAGTTAAAATGTCTTGAATCATTAGATCATGTTGAACTTGGTTTCTGCTTGCTGCCATAAGGTTGTGGCCATCATGTGAAACATATAATGAATTGATTGTTTGATGTTTGACATTGTCATATTAAGCTTGCATATGTTTCTATTTGAGCTTGGTTTTATGCTAAGATTTAGTTTGTGCTTGCTATCATGAGATGGTAACTATCATTTGAAGCAATATAATGAACTGGTGTTGGATGTTTGACATTGTCATGTTAAACTATTTTTGGTTGAACTGGTGAACTTGGTTTTTGCTTGCTTGTATGAGTTGTAACTCTCATGTTAAAATATACATTGTTTTGATTTTAGCATTGTTATGTTAAACCTGTTGTTGTTTTTGTTGGCTGAAACTTTAATGATTTGTGCTAGAGTTAAGTTTTGGACTTATAAGTAGAACCCCTGCATAAATTGGTTTTGGACTTATAGGCATACTTTTAGTGTTTGGTTTCTGTTTAAGATCAAGTTATGTGTTGGTTTGAAAACTTAGTAGGTGTGTGTGTTGCTTTTATGGAAGCATTGTTGTTAGAGCCCATGTGCATAATACAAGGTTGGATTGATACATTACTTGCTGTTTTGAGGTTCGTCAACCTATTGTGCTATCTTAACTTCAGTTGGTCTGTTAAAAATCCGTGTGTGTTTGAGTTTATGATGCAGTTTGAAACTGAGGGATGTGTGATGATGTTATAAATAATGTTGGATCACTTGAAGTAGATACATCATAACTGTTTTTGAAAAAACACCATTTTCAATTCATGAGCCTTTGTTGCAATTCATGTGTCAGATGCTAACTTAATCTGAGTTTGGATCTTCTTGCTATCTGAAATCAATTAGCAACATGTTTAGAGTTTGTGTAAACTGATCTTATGGTTTAAATCTATTTGGTTTGAGTTGTGGCATCAAAATTGCATTTTCAATTCTCATCTAACAGTTGCCATCGTATTTTACTTTATGTGCATTATTTTGAAAAACTTTTGGCACCTTTGTAATCCTCATTAAAATTCAAGCAGGTTAGAATCAAATTTTGTTAAATTTGATGATGATTTGATCAAGTTTGGATCTGAACCATTTTCATGTTGCTTGCTTTAGTTTGCCTTGAATTTGCCCATGATATGTAAATTGTAAGGTTATGTATTATTGGGGTGGCTTAATACACTGGATGTATCGCCACCCCAGTGGTTATGCTTGCGCATTCATGTGCTTTCTATCCTTGCCATCCTGAGTTCGATCCCTGCGGGACAACTCTTTTGCATTTTATTTTGATTTCCATTTTTTTAATATTTCAATTCTCTCTCCCATCATATTTCACTTGCGCGCTTTGGCTTGATTGGTAGAGGTTTTAACCTCTGATCCACAAGTCACGGGTTCAACACTTGATGGGTGCATCCCTTTCTTTTTTAAACACTAACTTCTTTGGTTTTCTTCAAAACTTCAAATTAGTATAACTTTTTCTTTTTTTTTTTATCTTTTTTGAGTGACTCTTTTTTCATTGTGTTCTTAATCTTGCCTATTTTCACATGGTAATTAAAGAATTCAAGGATTTACATCCTAGAAACACTTTATGTCATTTGAAAGTCTTGCACTATTTTAGTTTTTTTTACCTTCCTTTTTTTCAATCATTTTCAAGTCTCTTTTGGTTCAATTTGGTGAAATTGATTTACACTTGATGTGAACATGTTTGATAACTCATTTGTGTATTGAATTTTGTTTTAACCAAACCTTTTTGCATTCAAATCTTTACTTGTAATGTATCTAATTGATTTAACATTGTGAACAGCTTGAAAATCATGCTACCTCTAGATGTTGTAACCTCTTGAGTACATTATTCATGTGTTCCCCCACCTATCTAGGAGTCTTGTTAGAACTCTAATATGATAGGATTTGTTTCATTCTTGGTTGTTACCATGAAATGGTATGCTTCCCCCAAGTTGTTACTTGTTTGCCTTTAAACTTGATTGAGTTATATGATGGTTGTTACCATGTTTTCCTTCATCTTTGTTAAGATGTCTCAAGTTGATATTGCCTTATGTTGTTTGGTCTTGTAAGAACCTCTATCATGTTCCGTCCCTAGATATTGTGATATCTTTATGCATTCTTGGTTGTAACCTTTTGATTTGATTGTAATCTTTGCCTAATGTTGTCACATGCTTGCATCTCTTCCTTGGTTGTTACCATACTCTTTTATATGTTCATCATGTTCGAATGAATGCTTATTTGTACTTTTAACTTTGTTAAGTTATTCCCCAAGGGATGGAACTTGTTAGTTCTCATCCAGTTGCCTCACATTATCCCTATTCCAAAAGAAAGTCTCTCTATTTGATCCTTGGGTCATAGATAGCTCATTACCCCCCCCCCCCTTTGACTTTGTTAAGTCATCTTGAACCCTAACTTAGTTAAGTTAGAACCCCTAGCCATTAGACTTCGCTTTAAGTCTAAAGGACCTACCCCTTGTTAGGAGTATCCTTCAAATAGAACTCTAAGATAGATTTTGTTAACTCTATGTAAGAATCATTGTCATGATTACTTGCTCCCCTCTTGACTTTTGTGAAAGTCAATTCCTTTGAGTGTACAACCTAGAATAGAGAGTTTTGTTAAACTCTACACAAACATTGTTATGTTTGTTCCCCTTTGAACCTTGATCATAATCAAGTATTCTTCATCCCTAGTGAGGTGAACTACGGTTGCTCTGATTCTATCCTAGTTAGGATACGTAGGCAGAGGATGCGATATCTTTGCGAGCAAACATAGAAACATCAACCTTAGGTCTTTACCCAAACCCAAATCCTAAACCATAGCAAACATTTAGCAAGCTTAGCATACAAACATAAAAAAAAGGTTCCTGTAGAGTACTACAAATGTTTAGGATGTGAAATATCTACCCTAGGCATAACCAACCCCCGATCCCGGAATCTCTTAGTGTTGTTGTTACATCGCGCAAAAGGTCTTTCTTTCTTTAACCTTTCATTTGGATAAATCAAAGTCCGGTTGTGAATTTAAAGAATTAAGATTCGAGTTAATCAATAGCTTGGTATCACAATTCTCACCGCAACAGAAACCAACCATTGTAAAAGGTAGAAGTCATGAGTTTGATACTCAACACCAATATTTTGAAAGATTTCTCAATATTTTATCATGGTTGTACGTTGCAACCGTAGTGAAAGACTTAGCGCATAACATTTCACCATGATTATAGTTTTCAACCGTGGTGGTATGTTAACTTGAGTTTATTATAACTCATGTAGAATGCTTATTTCACCAACTACTCATTAAACATATAATCTTTTAAATTAATTTAAAAATTAATAATATAATAAATTAAGTTATATTAATAAAACAAGAAAAATAATCAATGTTTTTCGATTTTTCTACAATCCGTTATCTGTATCTCATTTTTTAATGGTTAGAATTTATTTCAACGCTTCTAATTCTTCAACCGACACTTTCTTCTTTTCTATTTCATTCTGCAAAGTGTTAATTACATTAAAAACAGAAATATTAGAAAATGAAGTGATGGAAGAAGAGGTAGAAGTATTCAATCAAATTCTAACTTATCAAAGAGCTAGATAAAGATAATGAGCTGCAGAAAGTATAAAAAATGTTGATCAATGTAAATTGTGTTTTAATATAACTTGATTTTTCATATTAATTTAATTCGAAATGTTATATATTTAATGAAAAAATAGTAAATCACTCAAACCACAAATGATATTATAAACTCATCTTTTAAAACATGCTGGCTAAACAAAATAAAAATTGCAATATAAAAGAAATAACATAACAATAACATAAACAATTATCCTATCCTATTTCTCTATTGTAAATTATTATCTTAAATTTGAACCGGATTAGAAACTATTAGGATATATTAAGAAAATAAATTACTAGTTTACATCTGTAAAATAATTTAAAATATAAAATATTATAATCAAATGTGATATCAATAAACAAAAAAAAAATTAATCACTAAATTAATTTGTTTATAATTTATAACTAGTGTATATTAAAATAAAATGTTCAAAAATAAAATTATAATTAAAAAATATGAAAAAAAACTATTATTAATTTAAAATTATAAATTAAATATAATTTTATTAAAATGGTAGTTTTGTCTTTTGTATATAATATATATTGTTTCTATAAATGACATATCTAACATATATAATACAACTAATTTTATTTTTTATTATTAAATTTATAATACATATTTACTTTATTTAATTTATAAGAGACAATTTATTTTTCTTATTCATTGAATAATTATTTTTATATTAGATACGTTGACTATTAAATAAATTGGAAAAAATAAATTGTCTGTTGTAAAAAAGTCTGGTGGGAATATTATGTATTCATCAAACAATGCTAAAATATTATCTATTTTGTCCCTATCATCTATTAAATTTATTTAATTTTATCATATCATAAAACTATTTTATCATGTGCACCAAACAATATCTTAGACTTTTACAACAACAACAAGGTCTTTGATTAATGTTTTGTATTAAGCCTGCACATTTAAAATCCTTCCTAATGGAAGATCTGGAGAAAAAAACCCTTTCTTCAAAAAAAAGAATTGTGTTTTTAAATAACTATCTTTTTTAATTGAAATATTTAAATAATCAATATTTTAAATTATTCACCAAATACTCATGTTTTAAAAAAAAACATATATATAAAAAATATACTTTACTAATTCATGCATTCAAATTTACACATTAACGCATGTACTACCATCATATCAATAATATAAGCGCATGTTTTAGGTGATGATATTGCGCCTGTATGCAAATTTAAATGCACGCGTAAGTAATATTGGCGCATTCTTATTGATACGATTTTTTTTAAACATTGCTAAGAATAAGGTAGAATGTTGATTTTTTTTTTTAATATAACTAGGTTTTTCCCAAAAAAATGTTAAATAAATTAAAGTTTTAAAAAATTGACGAAAGTAGCAAAGTTTCAACCTTGTGTTGCCGTTTGGTTTGGCGACTCAAGCAAAACTTTGATGTATCACCGTATGAATTGGCGACTGTGTGTATAGGGGATGAACTGGGTCGTCAGTTAATTTGGCTATTTGACCCAAATACTTTTTTTTTATTAGAATTTACGAATTTAATTTAGTTTAAATAATAAAAAAAAATTAAATTTAAGTTATTTAAAATATTTATATAAATTGAATAGGTATAATTAAAATATTTATACAAATTGATACATTTTAATTAAAATATTTTGTTATACATTTTATAAATTAATAAGTATAGTTTAATAATATAAATAAATTTAAATTGATTTAGGTTTAATTAAATTTAAAATAATAAATGTAATTGTAATATAATCTTAAAATACATTTTAAATATATTAGTGATTTAAAATAAAGATTGATTTAAAATAATTTAAATAATAAATATTGTTTTAAAATTATAAATATGTTGAAAATTTTAAATTTTAAATGAATTTAAATAAAAAATAAAAATGGATTTATATATAATTTTTAAACACAATAAATATAAATAGGTTTAAATTTTAAAACATAATAAATATTTATAATTAACCATTGAATTTTAAAGTATATAAATTTTGTAAGGGTATTTAAGACATATCATATGGGGCAAGTAGTATTTTATTTTTCTATAAATACGACTGCAAACACATATATGTTTCCACAACATTGTATACTAAAAGACTGAAGTGTTAACAATTTTGAGTTGCCAAGGGGTCTAGAATGTCTGCATTTCTAAATCAACGTTCTTCGTCGTCGTCATCAGCATCGGAGGAACCCTTTCCGACATTCGATCTAATGAAAAGAAATGCTCTAGTTTTTTTCCAGCAACAAAGCCTCCGATGAAGATGCTCCTGTGGAATACGCAGACGTTGGAGCACTTGAATAGGAAACTGAACCACTGGCTAGAAGGAGATATTGCTCAAGAGAAAAGATTAGGAAAATTGAGAGGTTGGTCGAGGAGGCTGAGAGAAACGGAGTTACTCGTGAATGGAGAAAAGTGGAAAATGATGCTGGTGTCCTTGTGATGATGTTAACACCAAAGAAGATAACGTTGACGGTCGTGATATCGTAGACGCCTTGGTGCATTGTTTTGTTTTATGTCTTTATGTTGTTGTTATTTTCGGAATGTTGTTGTGATATTAAGTTATGTTTGTCTAATTTCTGTTGCTTGGGAATTGTAATCGGTTTAGTATGCTTTAAATGGAATAAAATTTGCTATTGATTTAAAGGGACACAGTTACATATGAAACTATGATCTGCTCCTTGATCCTACGTTAGGACATTTTGTACGATTATTTCCTGGTTGCCGACACGAACTACATAATCTTACCATCTTCTCTGCGGTATCCATCTCCGTTCGAATGCGCGTGCTGTTAGGGCGACCCTTTTTCTTTCTACGCATCAAGTCATTATGCCATACAATTTCGCCTTCGTATTGAGGCCAATAGTCCTCTTTCCACCACCTGAAAGCTACATGTGTAGACATTGCATAGACTTATCACTTGGTGAACTGCAGAAAGAAGGTTGGTTGGGTCCTGGTGCGCCTTCGAACATGCTGCTATAACATGAGAGCAAGGCATACGGAATGCCTGAAACTTCCCACGGCCACACCAGCTCCTATCCAGTTCAACACGGTAACACCCTAGGCCTTCCTTCGTTGTGATCAATCGATTCGGCAACACTGAACCAACCATTATTACGGTCAAACATTGTGACCACATGTGTGTTGGCTTTGGCAGCTTCGTCTTTCATGAATTTCATTGAAGTATCACTGTACACCTGACCCAATTGTAATATTGAACCCCACTTCGTACGTATGCTATCAAAGAGTGCGCCTAGCCTAAAATATGTTTCCTTAACCAAAGTAGTTATCGGTAGGTTTCAGATTCCCTTGAAAACAAAATTCATTGATTCAACGAGGTTAGTTGTCATGTGGCCCCATCGCACCCCATTGTCGTATGCCCGTGTCCATTTCTCTTTATCAATGTTATCAATCCATCTTAATTCATCCACATTTGTTAGTCTGATCTCGTTACGATAGTATTTGAATGTGGGTTATGTTAGTGCATATCCTGCGTTCACAACCTTCTTCCGTAGCGTCTTGTCTTTGATTTCCCGCATGAAATTTTGGGCGATATGTCTTATGCAATAGACGTGGGTCGAGGGAGGATCCTGCCAACCGTTATTAAGGTTGTTGTATGCACTCTCGATTGATGGGTGCCGATCAGAGATCAAACATAAGTTAGGTTGGGGAGACACGTAAAAGCAGAGATTTTTAAGAAAAAACTCCAACCCCGACAGTCTCCCCTTCAACTATAGCGAAGGCTATTGGAAAGATGTTGTTGTTCCCGTCCTGTGCCACATCCATGAGTAGGGTGCCCTTATATTTCCCGTATAACCAAGTACGTCAATTTGAATTATAGGTTTACAATATGCAAACCCTTTGATGCATGGTTCAAATGCCCAAAAGAGTCTGTGAAAGATTCCATTACCACCCACGCAAATCCCGTCTGGTGTACACGCATGCATTGTCTCCAATATGGCAACAGTCCCTGGAGATTAGTGTTTAAGAGCCACCAGGAATTTTGGAAGTTCCTTGTACGACTCCTCCCAATTTCCAAACACCCTTTTAACCACTGTAGTCCTAGCAATCTAGGCTTTTTGGTATGAAGGAGTGTAATTGTACCTTTGCACCATATGTGCAATTATGATACTGACCTTCAAAGACGGGTTGTCACTAACAACTGATAGAATCTCATCGCAAATCAATTGAGAGCTGAGTTTGCGATGGTCCTGCATTGGATTCGAGATTATACAAGTGTGGGCCGGACCCATTGACCATATCTTCCAGGAATCGCTTCTCTTCCTGAAAGATGCTGTTAATCGGAACAGGCACTCCTCGTTACGACAATAGATCGTATACCGCGTCGGATTTGTCCGATCGACTCTATAATCGGCTGACAACTCCATGTGAAATTGTTTGATTTCCCGGATACAATCTTCTTTGGTACGAAACTCGTCACCCTCTTTTAGTTGCCCTTCTGTTGTGTAGTTGGGGTTGTAGAAAATATTCGTTGATGGTTCATCGCCACCTAAGTCGAGATTTGTCATGTGTTGAGGTGGACAATAAACATGGCCGGGTGGAACCCCCTCTTCCTCGTTGTTCACCATCTCGCCAACAGTGAATTCAGCTGCTTCTTCTTCTTTGTCAATGACATTAACTTTAGCGTGTTCCTCGTCAGAATCGCAAAAAACTTGAGAAGAATCAAGTTGTTGAGACAATTGTTGTTGTTGTAACGTAACATGTAACACGATATATGAGAAACCAGAATACTCGTGACTGCTGAACATGTTACGCACATCTTCATCGTCTCTCACCTTTAACGGGAAAAATTTGCATTCAACATGCCCGCCAAAAAACACTGAATTTTTGTATATTATTTGGCCAACTGGACCACATTGCAGTTTTTTTCTATTCTTGACTTCAGGTGTATAAAATTAGACCTTCTGTCAATTAAAAATCTTGTAACATCAGTGTTTCTGAAATTGTAACCAGACTCATCACATTCGAAAACTTAATCGTTAAGATGTGCGGAAATCGTATATTGTGGTGTTTGAGACATAGCAAAAATTATGTTTGGAAAGACTAGGTGAGTGGAGTTTGAGAGTGAGCAGATTTTGTTGGATAAAGAACCTCTATTTATAATCTACTGATGCATGTGACCCCTTATAGTTGCATGCAGAGCAAGTGTCTTGATGCATGTGACTTGGAAGTACATGCAGAGCAAGTGGCTTGATGCATGGGTGAGTAGGCGCATCACATGTGAGTTGAATGACAAGACAACACTATGCCAATTCACAGTGAATTCATTTGCTGCATGCCTACGATGACGATACAGGCCTACGAGATTCTTGAAATTTTATGTCACATGGCTACAGTAACAATCTGAACACCATATAATGCATTGGTTACCAGACAAGATTCCTGCATGCCTACAATGACCTTGCAGACCTATGAGATTCTTACTCTGCATGCAGTATGCTTGACAAGACAACACATTGCTTACTAGTTGCACTCTGTCTACAGTAACCAAATTCCTGCATGCATATCAATGACCCTGCAGGCCTACGACACTCTTGCTAATAAATGTATGTCACATGGCCACAGTAACACTCTGAACACCGTATAATGCATTTTTGAAATTTAATGTTGAATATATTTGCTGCTGCGTTACTTGTAATATTATGTTTGCCGCTAAAAATATTATGTTTACATTTATTAAGCCAATATTATTAATACACTCGTACTAATTAAAAATATATTAAACCTAATAACGAGTAAGTTTTATTAAAAGACGCAACTCAGTTTTTTTGACAAGACAACACATTGCTTAACAGCTGCAACTTGTCTAGTGAATGGATTCCCTGCATGCCTACGATGACCCTACCTCCAGGCTACGAGATTCTTACTCTACACGCAGCATGCTTGACAAGATAGGACATGACAACACTATGCGGTTCACATGTGACCCTGCAGGCTTACGAGATTCTTACTATACCTGCAACATGCTTGACAAGACAACATATTGCTTACCAGCTGCACCCTTACTAATAAATGCATGTCACATGGCCACGGTAACAGTCTGAACACCTAATAACGAGATTCTTACACATGCATCAAGACATTTTCCCTGCATGCATTTACAAGACACATGCATCAAGACACTTGCCCTGCATGCATTTACAAGACACATGCATCAAGATACTTGCCCTGCATGCATTTACAAGACACATGCATCTGTGGAATATAAATAGAGGTTATTTATCGAGCAAAATCTGCTCACACTTAAACTCTCAAACTCTCAAATTCTCAAACTCTCAAACTCTCAAACTCTCAAAGTCTAAAACTATCAAAGTCTCAAACTCTCAAATTCTCAGTTTCTCAAACTCTCAAAGTCTCAAAGTCTCAAAGTCTAAAACTATCAAACTCTCAAACTCTACTCACCCAGTAAATAAATTTGTAAACCACAATGTCTCTACTCACAATGGGCAACTCTCACAGAGGCACGATTGAAAACATCGCCGAGTTTGTAAGTTTTTAGTTTTTGTCTATGTTTACGATCTTTAGTTCTCCTATAAAACTAACGAAACATTAATTATTTTGCAGGATGCATCAAGGTTTCGATGTCGTGGGCAAGATTACATACCACACGACCCCCTCATAGAGGGATACCTTCATCATTGTGGGTTTGGTGATGTGATTAAAATCAAATCATACTCGCTCGATGCGAAGTTCATTCTAGCGTTGTTAGAATGCTGGAGACCGGAGACACATACATTTCACCTACCTTTTGGTGAGTGCACTGTGACTCTTCAAGATGTCTACATGTTGCTCGACCTACACAACAATGGTAAGGCCGTCAACGACAAAGTTGGTGTAAACGACCAACTTTGCAAAGATTTATTGGGCACCCCTCTTTGTGTGGACGCAATTCAGGCAAAACGCGAGGGTCGCCCGAGGGGTCAGGAAATAAATCTTAAATACCTCAGAGAACAATACAACAGTGTTGTCTTAAGTGAGGATACCGACTATGACAAAATAGTCAAAACATGGTACTATATTATGATTTTGTTTGATCACTTTTTATTTCCAGAGGGCACTGGAAATAGCGTAAATATTATCTATTTACCATTGCTACAAAACATAAACAAAGTGTGCGAATATAGTTGGGATCAGCTGTCCTCGCCCATCTGTATAGTGCACTGTGTAAAAATTCCAAAAAAAAATCATGTACTTTTTATGGTTGCGCCTATCTCCTACAAGTGTGGGGTTGGTCTAGGATGTCAACGCTTGCTCCAGTAAACCGGAATCCATTTACATTCCCGTACGCCAACAAGTAAGTTTCTTTTCAAGACTATTTAGCAACCAAATTTTCTTTGTAAGTTAATAATTTGTGAGATGTATTTTAGATGCTAACTTATATGTGTTTCTTTTTTTAGGTGGTCTGTTCCAGGGATGAATTATCAGAGATGTCCCAGGCACTCTTTAATTGTGTACCAGAACCTCATCGACCATCTTGGGCCAAATGATGTAATTTATCTACCTTTAATTTGTCTAACTTATATGCATAAACTTGTCTATCTTTGTCTGACTAAATGTATCCACCTTTATTGTAGTTTGTCTGGATGTCGTACGAGGGTCTCAACCACTAGCCCGACCCCACTGATGCTGCTATGTGGACATTAAGAACACCCATCATTAGGTTCACTACGGTGGAGATGCACCAAAGTGACAGGGTGAAGCTACAATTTGGGATGCATCAGGATATTCCAGATGCTCCGACATCATTGGGGCAGTGGCAACAGCAATGGGTGGACTCACAGTGGAGTGTCATTCATTGGAAGGATTTTGCGAAGGAGATGTGTCAACGCTGGAAGAACAGAAGGCAACACATCTTAACCGACCAAGTTGTGGAAGGGGCTAGGCCAAGTTATCAATATATGACTTGGTTTAGGTCGGTCACAACATCTCAGCCAATTATGTCCAAGCCAACCTATTTGATTGACCCAAGGCAATGCGCTTCTTCATCAAACACACAACAACAGTCCAATGCCCAACATCATCCTTACCATAACCCATATGTGCCACCAAATGCCTAACATCAACAACAACATCCTTACCGTGACCCGTACATGCCACCCACCCAGTCACAACATCAACCACCATACTAATATAGCCCTGATACGTCTTTTGACCCTACCCCCTCTACCTATAGCCCAGATAACTCATTTGACCCTACCCCTCCACCTATAGCCCAGACAACTCATTTGACCCTACCCCATCCAACTATCCATTGTTTGACTACCAAACCCCATAACAACCAACACACCATTTCCAACCCAATTCGATGTACGAATTCGGACAACCATATCGTCCATACTCAACTCAACCTCCCCGACAATCCTACGAAAACATGGGCATTGGGCTTAACTACGGAAGCGCCATTGATAGTGGACCTCCCGGCTATTGGGGTCAAATGCTTCAAAATTTATCTGATACGTGATCCGCTATCGCGTGCAGATCAAAACGAGTGTTTTTTGTGAAAACGTAGTACAGCGACAGTAACTCAGAATATCGTTCTCAAGGATTCTTGTAGTGATTAACCAATAACAACCATGAAATAAGAGGGGATTTAGGCTTCTGATTAAGAAAGAGTAATTAACAAAAGTGATTAAAGAAATAAGCTGAAACGACTAATCCTACTGATTCAGGTTCTGACTTATCATCGACTATTATAACATCAATCCCTAAGCGGTACCGATCCTATTTGATTATGATATTAATCAGACAAGCTCTTATCAACATCAAATGAATTATGTTCCTGTTTACCGAATTAAGCAAACGGTTAAGAATATGATGAATTAACGAATTAAGCAAACGATAACACGCAATTAAATTTAGGAACATGCATACAATTGAATTTAATCAATTTTATCCTATGAACAACAATTGAATTAAGCAAACAATTGCAATCAAATTAAGCAAATGACTTCATAGAAAAGGATTGAAAGGAATCAAATTTAAATTGATATTATAATAACCTCAAAGTGATGAAACCGTACACAGCAGGATTTGCCTGTGGGGTATTAGTTCTCCATGAGTTCTTCTCAAGCATTTCTTTCAATTTTTTTCCGTGAATAGTATATAATTAACAGTAAAACAAGGTTTCCCCTAAAAAGAAAAACAATGGATCCGGTTCAAAACCCAACTGGGTCGAAAATATAACCCAGACCCAAAACATGACCCAAAACTAAAACAAATTCCTAATGTTGTAACTTCAACGAATATTCTGGGAAAATGTGTTCCGAATTTGACTTTGACTCCAACACGAAAGTCATAGCTCTCTCTCTTAGCTTTCCGGCGATTTCCAAAACGCCTCAAACGGATTCCCGGAACTCCAATTATGATCATTTCCGCGCAGACTGCTAAAGCTGAAAAATAAAGTGCGAAAATCAAATTAAACCAAAAATAAAATAAAATATAAAAACGTAATAGAACATAAAAATAATCAAAATAAAGTAAAGATATGTCTAAGTAAAAATATAGGAGAATGTGCATAAAGATGCACTGATTAATATGCCGGGGCCGTCCCAACAAAATCCTCCTCCACAGCTCAACACACAAAGACCGAACACACCACAACAACCTCGTCGCAACGTGCATCCTCCACAATGTGGCACCGGTGGTCGCTTGGATAGAGCCGACCATTAATTTTTATTTTGTTCAATTGTAATTTTCATTATATTACACCATTAATATATTTTAATATTTATTATATGTCTATATTTTTTAATGTTATTTAAATTTTAATTAATTATGAAAAACATAAACTATAATTTAATATTTATTTCATTTTTTTTTATTATTTACATTTTAATTAATTATGAAAAACAAAAAATATAATTTAATATATATTCCATTTCTTTTTTTTAAACTTTATTTAAAATTCAATTAATTATGAAAACTAAAAAAACATATATTATTTAAAATTCAATTTATATAAATATTTTGAATAACTTGATTTTAATTTAATTATTTTTTTAATTATTAAAACTAAAATAAATTCGTAAACCCTAAAGAAAAAAAAAAAGTTTTTGACAAAGTAATCAAACCAAATGGCGACTCAATCCATACTATCTACACCCTATTGCTAATCCACACGGCGATTTGATTTCTCTTGTACTGAGTCGCCAATTGATGTGGCGACCCAAGGTACAAACTTGGTTACTTTAGTATATTTTTTGAAATATGTTTGGCATTTTTTTTGAAAAAGCTATTTACATAATTCTAGAATGTTAGTTATTGGAATATTTAAATTTTAAAAGTAGATTATGTTGAAAAATAAAATTCAGAAAAATGTCCCCATAATTTATTTCTTTTTTTATGAACAATTCCTTAAGTAATAACAGAAAATCCAACTTAAAGCACCGACATATCATAATCATAGGTTGCGTTTACACATGAAATTGGAAACCACATAATTATTATTGCATGATAAGCATATCCTGCTACGATACTCTTCTCATTTATAGTTTATTACTTTCAAATTTTCTTCTCTTTTTGAATTCTACGATTTCTTCCTATATATACATCAATCCATTAATGATTAAACCATTCCATAATTGTCACACTCATTTAACACCATAAAAACCGCGCTAACCCTTTTAAAAATTACATCAGTCCAAAAATGGAGTCCAAAGGGTCGATTTTAATTAAGCTTCTCTTGCTTCTTCAATTATCAATTCTATGTGCTTCACAACAAGATTTTGATTTCTTCTACCTTGTTCAACAGGTAACATAGAATTCATTTCAATCACCATCAACATATGAATTTACTCACTGTGTATATTTGAATTAGTAATATGGTTTTTTGCATTTGTAGTGGCCGGGATCATTCTGTGACTCAAAGAAGAGTTGCTGCTATCCAACTACCGGAAAACCTGCTGCTGATTTTGGAATTCATGGTTTATGGCCTAATTACAAAGATGGTACTTATCCATCTAACTGTGATCCCAACAGCCCTTTTGAGGAATCTGAGGTATTTTTCATTCTTCACTAATTGCATTTTTATATCATGTCTTCATTCTACTAACTTGCGTTTGTGTATATGATTATTGATTATTATAGATATCTGACCTCACAAGTAGTTTACAAAAGAATTGGCCCACACTTGCATGCCCAAGTGGTGATGGAATTCAGTTTTGGACACATGAATGGGAGAAACATGGAACTTGCTCAGAATCAGTTCTTAAACAACATGATTATTTTGAAACAACTCTCAACTTGAAACAAAAATCCAACCTCCTGGATGCTCTTACGAGTGCAGGAATACAAGCCGATGGAAATACATACAGCTTAAGCAGTATCAAAGAAGCTATAGAAAAGGGAGTTGGGTTTACTCCATTCATTGAATGCAATGTCGATTCATCTGGAAACAGCCAGCTATACCAAGTTTATCTCTGTGTGGATACTTCTGGATCAAACTTCATTCAATGTCCTGTTTTCCCCCATGGAAAATGTGGATCTGAGATTGAGTTCCCAACTTTTTAAGTATCACTCTCTCTTTTTACGACAATAATATATCTTAAACTTCATATATGGTCTTTGATTACATGTTTTTACATGGATGGTATAATAGTGATAATTGAGTTTGAACCTGTGTTTTTTTTTTAATTGAAAATTTATCTTACAAATGGGTTGACAACTTAGATTCTAGCGATCTTCTTTAGTCCATCATAATTCATAAGTTTATTGAAAAACTAGACTAAAATAATAATGCAAAACAATATGAAAGAAATAAACTTAATAGACACAAAATGGATATAATGGTGGATACATACGTTGGAATTAAATTCAAAACTTTAAGTAATTCCAAATCAATTTTGATGAAAAAGATTCAATCACACCGATCAAATTCTCTCTTGTTCTTCACTTTCCACTCAACTGAATCAATTATCCTTAGTTGCAAGATTGTATCACTACACAATGGTGATGAAGAGAAATTTTTGCAGAGTATCTCTCTGTTTCTAAACTGAAATTTTATTCTTTTGCAACTGCAAAATTCAAGTGTTACAATAATAGGGGTTATTCTCTATTTATAGATTTTGGACTTGCTTGCTCCTCAAGCAAGGTCCAAAATTAACCTAACTAACTCAGTTAAACAAACAAATAAAGATAGGTCTAACATCACTGTCAAGATACTCTTTGACATTTTGACACCTAGATGATTCGATACTTCCTTGCTTCTGTCGAGCATCCTGATTCGACACAAGAAATTACAATTCAACACACCATCTAATTTATTGTGTCTAAGTTATCTATATTCATCATAGACCTTAACTTCTTGAACACTTCGACATGCACTCCATTTGTCATGATATATGCAATCTGATTCTCAGTTCAACAGTGTTCCAAGTTCATCTTCTCATCTGCTACATGCTTTCAAAGATAATGAAACCTCATTTCGATGTGCTTGATTCGTCCATGTGCCATCAAATTCTTCGTCAGATTTATAACATACATGTTGTCTAGCTTCATGGTAATTGCTCCATGATTCTTCCCCGTAATCTCTTCGACCAGATTCACCATCCATGTTGTTTGACACCCACATAGAGAATCAGTTATGTATTCTGCTTCACATTATGATAATGTCACCTCTAGTTCCTTTTTTAAAAATTTTTAAAAAGAAACACGGGAGAGGCGTTGGTGATTTTTTGCAAGTTAGGGTTAAGGATTGAGTTTATAAGAGGGCTGTTACTGTTCATTCGGGGGAGGTTGGAAAAAAAACCTAGCCGCCCCCAAAATCGGAAACCCCTAAATTCTCTCAAACCCGTCGCCAAACCCCTTTTTCTCCTTGGCTTTCTACATTATCATCACCATCTTCAAACACTTCTTCCCACCCCTTTTACTCTGAAACGGCGCCGCCATCAACCCCAGTCCGCCGCCGATTTCCTCACCGAACTCACCGACACCACCAACAAACCCCTTCGTCTACCACCAACATCATCTCCTTCATCTCGCTGTGAAACTTTTCAAAACCTCACCATCCCCTCGAAAACACACCGAACCATCTTCCTCCTTCGAGCCTTTTCAACCTCACGACATTGTTTCAAAAAGCTCAGAAAACCCCGTGATTCATCCTCTTCAAATTGCGGACACAGGCTTTGCGTAGGTGACTATGATTTCGCGAGGATGCTGTTGGTGACGTCGTCGCAGCTCAGCAAACCACCAGTAGCTTTGTGCGACTTGCATACGAGGGTGTTCGATATCAGTATGTGAGCTTGGAGCGTATAGATGTTTCGATTCCAATGAGAGATCTGCAGTTAAGTTATTATCTCAAGGTTAACGAGTCGACCAAAAGGTATTTATTTCTAGCGTGTCCAAGGATCCAGATGATGGGAGATAATAGGTATTGCATTTGTTATTTTGACTATACACTCGGTTTTGCTTCTGTTGAAGATTTGTTGCAAATATGTTATTGACTTTGTTGCTTCTCTTATAAATCACCATTAACGTTTGTCGTTGTTTTTATATCTCAACTTGCAGCAACTGTATCATTCAATCTGATGTGAAGATTATTGACCTTTACTTTCATTTAGTCTAGTTTTAAAACATGTGTTTTGTTTTGATTATAACGCTTGGGCTAGTTTACGTTTTGTGTGGAGTTGCTGTTGACTTTGCGCAGGTTATTAACGACGCGATTTCGACTTCACCGCAAGGCCGACGAGACTACGTGTTTGTTACTGTTGCTGCTATTACTCTGTGTGCTGCTGCTATTAGGTTTAGGTTGGATAATGGGAGGACCTGGTTTATCACTTTGAACGCACAAATCTGACTTTGTTCATCGGTTGCGGGTTGAGTTAATGCAGATTTGGTTTCGGAAATAACAGCAACACAAACATGAAGTTCTGCAGATTCGTCGTTCGCAACGGCAATAAAAGTTTATGAAGCTTTTTGATTCAAGATGCAAACTCGAGATGCCTATCGCTGAGACCCCGTCGAGTTCCACCTTGCAAAGCGGTCTCTTCAGCTCAGCTCCCCGCGGAGACATCTTCAAGATCTCAAACATAAAGAAATGGTTATGTGCAAATAAATGTCGATGTTTCTGCTATGAGCTTGAACTCGAAATTCACCAGAAGATTATGTGAGGTATCAATATTGTTTCTGATGTGATTCTAAACACTTTTATGTACATTGTTGATTGTTCACGCTGCTTGACATGCTGTGGTTGATTGTTTTTTTTCTTCTTTGTATATTTTTTTGTTTATCATTATTTGTGAATGATGTATGGAGAAACAAATAAGTATGTGGTGTTTTTTTGAGAATTCGAAAGGAGGGGAGCCAAAGCGCATCTAGTTATTTTGGTCGTGAGAAGCAGAGTTGGATTCCATATGCTGGTGTCGTATTTGGATCGAGTTTGTTGGCCGAAACTTTTTGAGTCTGCATTGAGACCTCCGTAGGAATTTATCTTTTGGCATCATATTTGACTTAGTCTTGGATTTGATTAGTAATATCAGTTTCTTGTAGTTTTTTTTTTTTTTTTTGAGTTTTATTGATTGTTAGAGTTTTAGTTTCATATGATTACTGATTGCCGCTCTAGATAATAATTCCATATCCTCTTTAATTGTTTATTTATTTATTAAAGTTTGGTTTATGAGTTTTCTTTTTGGAATAGAGAACCGCAGAAAGAGAGAAAGATATGAGACCTGAATTTGATTTGGTTTTATGGCTACATTTTCTCTTTTATTTATTTTTCAAATGTGGGTTTATTTTTGGATTTGGATTTTTGTTATCAAGTGTTATTGGCTTTTAACGTTTTCTGAATTGGGAAATTATGGATAACTTTTGACTTTTCTAAAACTTTGGTTCTCATTAAAATAATTTAGTTCAATACATCTCCTGCTTTTGTACTTTGTTAACTATGTCTTTTTTTTTTAAAAAAAAATTCGGATTAATTAATTTCTTAATTTAATAATTGGACTGTTAAATTATTTATTTATAGGTTTAGCTGAATTTTGTTGAGAACATTGTAAGTAATTTTGGGTTTGTAGTAGATTTATTTCATTACATTTTAAAATTAGATTCAAAGTTCATGATTTCGACAGTTCTATCACCATTATGTCACTAAAAGTTCTTACACTTTAGTTGGCTTTCGCCGCGTTATAACGCGCACTCATTCGGGTAAGTTTGATTTATCTATTTCATTATATTCTACCCCCCCCCCCCCCCATTCAATAAAAATGTATCGCCTCTCCCTCAAAATGTAATTTAATTTTATCACTTTTATTATGATGCTTCAAAATAATTTTCAAAAAAATTCTCGATTAGTCGAGCCATTTTAACCCTTGTAAGTCGAGTGCTTTGGCCTCGCCATCAACCTTTGATCACAATACACAACATTTTAAAGCTTAATCCTGGGCTTCCTTACAGTGATACCTATTTGATCAATTATTTCTAATTGGTCACTTAGAAGACTAGCCCACTTTGCTAGTGCACACGTTAAAACGCAAATTTAAATCTCAAGCATTTTCTCAAATCATCTTCAAAGTTATTTGATTGAAAGAGAGTTTAGAGTCTTCTATTCTCTCTCTCAGTTCACTTGTCCAATTGTTTAAGTGTGAGGAGTCTTCTTCGTACTTAAACAATTGTTTTCCTGAAAACCTTTAAATTGTCCACACGTAAAATTCAAACCTTGATTCATATCAAGCAATTTTCTTTAAGTCAAACTAAAATACTTAATAACTATTTAAACACAATGTTAATGTTAGATGAAAAAGAGAGAGTCCCAAGTCTTTGGGTCTCTCTCCCAATTGTTTGGGTCCGAGGAGTCTTTCTTAATCCCGAGCAATTGTCTTCTAAAAAAGCCCTTCTAAAAACGATAAATTTATTCAAACCTTTTCTAAACACCCAGGATGAAAAAGAGAGTGTTCCAAGTCTTTGGCTTGCTTTCCCGATTATTTAAAATTCAAGAAGTCTTTCTTGAGCTTTGAACAATCGTCATCTGATTAACACACTCTAATCATATTAAACATCTTTTGTATATTAGATGAGAAAAGGAGAGAGCTCCAAGTCTTTGGTTCACTCTTCCGGTTATTTGAGGTCCGAGAAGTCTTTCTTAAGCTTCGATTAATCCTCATCTGTTAAAATACTTTAACCTCATCCTATCTTTCAAACACCATTCAAACAATTCTTTTTGCGATGAAAAAGAAAGTGTTCCAAGTCTTTGGTTCGCTTTCCCGATTACTTGGGTCCGAGAAGTCTTTCTCAAGTTTCGAGTAATCGTCATCCGATTCACTCACTCGTATCCAATTCCATTAACACTTAGATGAAAAAGAGAGAGTTCCAAGTCTTTGGTTCACTCTCCCGATTACTTAGGGACCGAGGAGTCTTTCTCGAGCTTCAAAGTAATCGTCGTCCGATTAACTTATTCAAACCATACTCAATTCTATCCTTTCGCATTTGAGGTTGAAAAAGAGAGAGTTCCAAGTCTTTGGTTCACTCTCCCGATTACTTAGGTCCGAGAAGTCTTTCTTAAGCTTCAGGTAATCGTCACCTCTAGCTAAGCATACAATACATCTAAACACTATTCCTTTGCCCCCGCGCGACCAAAACCTTTAACAACCTATTCAAATCTATCTTCTTGTCTAAACCAAAATACTTAACCAATCAAACTCTACTCGCCCTCGTGCGATCCATAACTTAAACAACTCTTACCAAGAACATTGTTTAGTCCCTTCTACCGTGCATAACAAACTCGTGCTTCAGCCTCCCCTAGCGAGCAGACAAGCCAACATTTAGCAGTTAGAACGCGACCTAAACACTCGTTCATTTTCAAACCCTTTTACCGTAGTTGGCCGAACTACGGCTGCTCTGATTCTTCATTCTCTTCCGAATGTAAGATACGTAGGCACAAGATTGCGATGATCTTGGTGAGCACATTTCCCAAACCTTTACCCGTAGTCCCATGAACTACAAATGCTATGATTTTCCACTTCTTACAAGTGAAGATACGTAGGCACAAGGGCCCCAATCCTTGGCGAGCACCCTATCTTAATAATCACCCCCTTTTCCCATTAGCAAGCATTTCCTTAGAAGATAAACAACATAGTTAACTCTCTCTCGCGAATCGAATCAAGAGGTTCCCGTCGAGTACAACGGACGTAGAGGGTGCTAATACCTTCCCTCTATGTAATCGACTCCCGAACCTAGAATATGATGCGATGACCATGTTCTTATCCCTTTTAAGGTTTTATCGATATTTTCCTATTCCATCCTTGGAATGAATAAAATTCGGTGGCGACTCTGTTTCGAACAGTATTTTCCGCGTCCATCGCGAGGATCGTATTTTTCGAGGTACGACAGATGGCGACTCTGCTGGGGAGTAGATGCATAGCCCTATGCTAGAGAGAGTCAAGCCTAACTTGACTTGATTCGCAAGAGTTAGATCCGCTTGTTTGTGAATTTTTCTTTTATTTGTTTTCTTGTCTTATTTATTTGCTATTTATCTGCTTGCTTTTATATATTCTATTATAATTCCTTGTGATACTATTGGGGTTCTGATTGTGGGAACTTTGTGAGATGGCTCTACACCCGAGTCCGAGAAAAACATAGGATTAGAATGGTGGTTGTGTAGTGGAATCCCTCGAGGAGTCTTTCTCGTTGGGAGGAAGCGAAAGCCCCACTTAGAGTTGATTCACTTGAGGATGTTGTTATCGTGGTGAGTCTTTTCCATGGCAATGATGTTTTTGAGTTTGAATCTATAACTCTAAGGACCTTTTACCCTCAAACCATGGTGGTTGGTAGTGTTAACTCATGAGGGTCACACCTTTTTGGGTTGATGCGAACGCCCCAATCAGATGATATCCCTTGAACGTATCGTTATTCTGACAATGATATTTTCAACCTCGATCTATGACTCTGAGGTCCCTTTAAGAAGCCTTGGATTCGATGGTTGTGTAGTAGAGACTCACGAGGAGTCTTTCTCGTGGGACGACACGAAAACCTCACCTAGAAGAGATCCTTCGAGGGTATTATTATCGGATGAATCTTTGTCATGGTAATAATATCTTCGAAAAGATCCATGACTCTGGGCACCTACCCGTTAAGAGCCTACCTATGGGGTTCCTTTTATCATAGATATCTGTTATTTACTCGTTCTTCTGTCTGACTTCAGAATTGTGATTGAGCCTGTGATCCTGATGTTGCACCCTAAAATTTGCTCAACCTTATTCACTTGGTTTATGTTTCAATATCATTAGCATTTGCATATAGAGTCATGTACATGGTTTAATCATAGCATAGCATAGCATATCAAATCATCCAACAGGGGACCAATCACTATTCTCATCTATATGAGCCTATCAAGAGGTTATTATTCTAATTCAATCTCCTTCAAGTCATCAAAAAGAATTTGAAAACTGGGAAGTAATTGGGTCAAGCAATGCATATATCTCCTATCTGAGGGTATCTGAGGATCATCAAAGAATTTGTGAGCTGTGGGCTGAGCATGGAGAGTATATAGACATCATGGGAGACTTAGAAAGTCATTTGGAGAAGGAGACAAGTCATTGATATAATCACAAGTATTGCAGTTGAAGACAGTCAACTAGGGTTTCATCTGGGTCAACCCTGGATCAACTCTAGGTCAATTGATTGATTGAAAGGCATTGAGGTCTATTGGAGAGATTGTGGGGTTCATCATTTGACATATAGAGAAGGATATGGTGATATGTCAAGAAGAAATCAAGAGAAATCAAGGAGAAGAGGAGTTTCTAAATTAGGGTTTCTGTGTAAAATCCCCTAGTTTAGGTCAAATTTCCAAGCAAGATAAGTCCAAATTCAAGCTTCAAATGGATCCTTGGTCAACATGAAACTTGTAGAGGATCTCAAGACCTTTAATTTGAGTGGTGGAAGACATCAAGAAGATTTATAGAACTCAAGTTATGGTCCTTGCAAGTTACAGGTCATCTGAGGTATCTGAAATTTTGCCTATGAAAGTGACTTGACTTCCAAGCAATTGGTACCCCTCAAGGAGATTTCAAATGAATTTCTGGTTAACATAAGAGTTGTTCCTTATTGTCTTAGCTTTCTATAGTGGTATGGTATTCCTTCATATGATTTGTGGAACTTTACTTATGGTCTTGGCAAGCAAAGGGTATTTTGGTCATCTGAGAATTACAGGTCATTTCAAGCCTATGCCCAAAACTCATGCAAGGAAGCTTCAAATGGAAAACTTCACAACATCAAACTTGCTCCAAATGACATTTTGAGTCTATAAAAGTGACTATGAAAGATTGGAAAGACTCATAGCTCAAGGTTTCAAAATTGATGGATTTAATGAATAAAAAATGACATAAATTTGGGATTTTTCATAGTTTGGCCAAATGAGGTGAAATTATAGGTCATTTTGATTGTAAAAATCATTTTGAGAACATTGGCAAAAGTAGAATTTTGAGTTTGGTTCAAGATTTAGGAGTTATGCATGGTTACTTACAATGAAAGTTACATAATCCAAATCCAAGGGAAAGTGTGCATGGGAAGTTTCTCCAAGGTTCTAGGAGTTTCTAAACTCATCTATATATTGGATTGAAGAACTCCATGCCATGGTTGGTGAATCATATTGATCAAAACACAAGTTACACACTAATCTTCCATTTTGCAAAATCAATTCAAACTCTCTCAAATCTCTATCAATCTCCATTTTTCTTGATCTAATCTTCATCACCATCATTCCTAGATCACATTTCACACAAGCATTTGGTTGATTTGAGGAGAATTTGTGCCATACACTTCCATCATCCAAGAAGCAAGAAATTTGGAATTGTGAGATTCAAAGCATTGGAGCAAGATTTGTTGCATACAGAATTCAAGAACAAGTTCCCTGATCAATTTCCACTCATTGCAAGCATTGGATCAAGAGGTTTTAGCATCTGTTTTCACCATTTTGCACCAGGTTAGTTTCTCTTCGAATGGCATGATTTGGTTAGGATCATAGAGGTTTGTTAGCATAGAATGGTTAAGCATAGTTAGATGACTGATTTTGGTGAGTTTGGAGAAGTTTTATGGAGGTTGTTAATGGTGTGTCAAAACTGTTAAGGCTTGTAACTCATGGTTCAATGCACGATAATCTTGAATGATTAGCTCATAATGATCAGCGTAAGATGTGGATTAGTTTAGGGCAAGAATTAGAGAGAATTGGGAGATTTGATGTCAGGTGATTATGGTGGAATCAAACTGTTACATTCATCGGGTTCAATTACTTGTTGAGTTCTAGAAAGAATTATTGGTATGGCTGTGTAGAGGGGAAGAAGGGGAGCAATTTTGCTCTTGACATCGAATGAATCCATGGAGAGACAAGAGAGAACAGAACGATGGAAAATGCATGCATGGTTAGGGTTTCAGGCCTTAGGGTTTGCTGGAGGTTGAAGACAACTCGTGAGCCACACGGTGTGATATTTGACTTTGACTGGGGACTAAAACCAATGGCCACGATTAAAAGAAGAAACAGAGGGAAATTCAAATGGTGCAACGCACCGTTTCATTAAGTATAATCAGACTGGGCTGTGAATTCTTTGCTAATGACACCCTCCCCAATAAGGCCCAATTCTATTATAACTAAATATCCTGCTATTTGCACCGTGTGTGGGTTTTTTTCTTTTGTTTTTTTCTGAGCATGTGCTGGGCCCAGACGCGCTTGCTATGCGTGCCCCCCAGTCTGGGTCCAGTTTGTTGTTTTAACTAATTTTCACTACTCCCTGCACCCCTTTCCATATTAATTCAATTTTATTTTCTTTCAAAAATTTCATTTCTTTAAAAATTCATAAAAAATAGGAAAATGCATGATTTTCATTGGTTCTTTTTGCATATTACTCATAATTTTGTCAAGAAAAATATCACATAAAAAAAATTAATACTTCATTTTATTTTCATATTTTTAGCATATTTTTCTTTTAAATAGCATTTTAAGTAGTTTAATTTGATGCATGAATTTGGTAATTTTGGTTTAATTAAATGCTTTACTATTTTTAATCCATTCTGTTTAGGTTGTTTAGTTTAGACTTTTATCTTGTATATAAAATTTAGTTCATATTTTTAGGACTTAATTTTAGGAGATTTGTTTAGGTGTGAATAACATGAACAAAACTAGGGTTTAGGAGATAGCATAGGTGAATTAGTTCATTTCCCTTAGGAGTTAGAGGTTGAATTTTTGAGGTATGAGACTATAGGGATTATGGGTAGTTATTAGATCCCTTAGAGAATATTAGGATTCCCCTACTGCTATTAGTATACTGCTTCTATTTGTTTGACTGGTGTGGTGTGCCCTCTCTGGGGATTTCTTCTGTCTGTGTGGGGTATTGGGATTGCTTGGGGATTGGGAGAGCTGAAGACTTGTGATGATGAAGTCCATTGGAGTCCAGAGCTTGAAGACCAACTTCCAGAGTTGATGAAGAGATTCTGTGCTGGCAGCTGTTGAGGAGTGTAGGGTTTAGGAGTTAGGCAGAGCCCTAGAGTAGTAAGATTGATTCTCAAACATGGAAGGCCTTGTCTGCCTCCATTCTTTCTCTATGATTCAAAGTCTCTTTCAAATATCCACCTCCTTCCTTTGGAAGGATCAGTGAATGTGTTTGAAAGATAGAACTTTTGAGAAAAAATTGTCTGTATAATATTAACAGTTAATGAGCCACCCTTGGTAGGCATTTGACTGTTTAACATTTAATTCATCTTGTTGACTGATATTCCTCTTGGAGAGTGAGACTTGAAGAAAAGCCATTGATGATGGAAGACTGATAATTAAGACCTTGCTTGAAGGCTGTGGAGATGGAGATTGATGCTTGCTGAAGCTTGTAGCTGTTTGGAGATGACTTGAAGATAGGTGTGGGTACAGAGCTGCTGTGGCTGTTTATTTTTGCTGTTCATTTCTGATGTATTGTTTGGTTTTCCCTGACTGTATTGTTTGCTGTTTAACCTGTTGGGTTGAAGGTGAATCCTGTTCACTTTTGCCTATTGTTTTCTAGGTTCGAGGTTGAGTGGGACTCCCTTGCCTCGCTTGTATTGTTGCATCCATGCATTTTACTGCTTTACTGTATATATCTGTTGTTTCTGTTTCCGTTTATCCCTTAGGATCTCTGTTTCTCTCTGCGCAGGAGAGGAGCATGATAGACACTAGGTCTTAACCCATGCATGATAACATTAGGATAGTTTGATTCCCTTTGCAACCGTAGGTTAGAGTGCTGTCTCTTTCTTTCTCAAAACAAACAGAAAAATACAATAAATATTTCAGACCCAATAAAAGACACTTCTTCCGTAAAAGATTGTGAAATCATCAAAACGTCATTTTTGTCCGCTTGGACTGTTAATCAGGAAAAACCCTTTTTCAGAAGGAATAAAAACATTCAGACAGACTTGTGTCGTACGTGGCCCGAACTACGTTTGCTCTGATCTTTCATGCTGTATGAAAGTACGTAGGCATAGGATGCGATGTCCTAGCGAGCAACCTTCCCCTCCTTTCCCGTAGGTAGGCGAATTACGTTGACTCTGATTTCTCGTTCCAGACAGGAATACGTAGGCATAAAGTGCGACACTTTGCCGAGTCATTTTCTTTTCTTTTTTAACCCTGACCTTTAGAATAGATAGAATAACAATCCATACCAGAAAACAAGCATGGATCCCGTTGAGTACGACGGACGTGAGGGGTGCTACTACCTTCCCCTTGCGTAACCGACTCCCGAATCCAGGATTTGGTTGCGATGACCATTCCTTTCCCCGTTTTGCGGTAGGTTTACCTCGAGTGTTCCCTTTCCCCTCCGTTGGCATAAATAACGCACGGTGGCGACTCTGATTTCTCGTTCAGTCGCCACCGTGCGTTATTTATCCCACGGGAGGGAAAGGAAACGCTCAGAGTAAACCTCGCACAACACGGGAAAGGTATGGTCGTCGCAACCAAAACCTGGGTTAGGGAGTCGGTTACGCAAGGGGAAGGTATTAGCACCCCTCACGTCCGTCGTACTCGACGGGATCCACGCTTGTTTTCGGGTATGGATTGTTATTCTATCTACTCTAAGGGTTAAGGGTTAAGAGAAAATAAAATGAAAATAAAATGACTCGGCAAAGTATCGCACTTTATGCCTACGTATTCCCGTCGGGAACGAGAAATCAGAGTCAACATAGTTCGCCTACCTACGGGAAAGGAGGGGAAGGTTGCTCGCTAGGATATCGCATCCTATGCCTACGTACTTCCATACGGCATGAAAGATCAGAGCAAACGTAGTTCGGGCCACGTACGACACAAGTCTGTCTTGGTTGATTTTATTCCTTCTGAAAAGGTTTTTCTGATTAGCAGTCCAAGCGGACAAAAATGACGTCTTGATGAGTCCACATTCTTTTACGGAAGAAGTGTCTTTTATTGTGTTTGAAATTTTATTGTGTTTTTCTGTTTGTTTTGAGAAAAAAGAGACAGAACTCTAACCTACGGTTGCGAAGGGAATCAAACTAACCTAATGTTATCATGCATGGGTTAAGACCTAATGTCTATCATGCTCCTCTCTTGCACAGAGAGAAACAGAGATCCTAAGGGAATAGACGGAAACAGAAATAATATCAGATATATACAGTAAAGCAATAAAATGCATGGATGCAACAATACAAGCGAGGCAAGGGAGTCCCACTCAACCTCGAACCTGAAAAACAATAGGCAAAAGTGAACAGGCTTCACTTTCAACCCAACAGGGTAAACAACAAACAATAAAGTCCAGAAAACCAATCAATACATCAAGAATGAAATACAGCAAATAAAATAAACAGCCACAGCAGCTCTGCATCACACCAGTCTTCAAGTCCTCTCCAGACAGCAACAAGCTTCAGCAAGCATCAATCTCCATCTCCACAGCCTTCAAGTAAGGTCTTGATCATCAATCTTCAGTCTACAATGGCTTTCTTCAAGTCTCAGGCTCCAGGAGGAACATCAGTCAACAAAATGAAGTGAATGAATGTTAGACAGTTAATTACCTACCAAGGGTGGTTCATTAACTGTTAACATTAAACAGAAAGTTTCCCCTCAAAAGTTCTATCTTTCAAATACATTCACTGATCCTTCCAAAGGAAGGAGGTGGATATTTGAAAGAGACTTTGAATCATAGAGAAAGGATGGATGCAGACAAAGCATTCCATGTTTGAGAAACAAGCTTTCTAATCTAGAGCTCTGCCTAGCTCCTAAACCCTAATCTCCTCAACAGTTGCTAGCAGGAATCTCCTCTTCAACTCTGGCAGTTGGTCTTCAGTCTCTGGATCTCCTGTGGCTTCATCATCACAAGTCTTCAGCTTCCCCAATCCCTAGACAATCCCAATACCCACACAGACAAGTCAATAATCCCCAGAGGGCACACCATACCAATCAGTCAAATACAGACAGTAATATACTAATAGCAGTAGGGGAATCCTAGTGATTTCTAAGGGATCTAATAACTACCCATAGCCCCTATAGTCCCATAACTAAAATATTCAATCTCTAAGTCCTAAGGGAAATGAATTAATTCTCCTAAGTTGTCACCTAAACCCTAATTGTGTTCATGTTATTCCAACCTAAACCAATCACCTAAAGTTAATTCCTAAAAATATGAACTAAATTGCATATAAAAGCTAACAATGTCTATTAATCAACCTAAAAAGAATGGACAAAAAATATTAAAGCAACTATTAGAACAAAATTTATCAAAATCATGTATGAAATGAAACACCTAAAATAGGCATTTATTTGGAAAATATGGGGAAAATATCAAATAAAAAATAAAATGCAATTTTTATTTTTTATAATTTTCTAGACATCTTGAAGAAATTAATGCAAAAAGAATCATCAAAAAATATGAAATATATGATTTATTATGATTTTTATAAAATGCATGAAAATGAAAAGAAAATTAAAATGAAATAAAAGCAGGGGGTATGAAAAGTAAGGGCGCCTAGTTGTTTTATCCATGTGGGCCAGAAGATGGGGTGCGAATAGAACAAAGCAATAGGCCCAGCACGCTTCAGAATTTCAACAAAAAATCAAAAAAACTCAAACGGTGTATATAGCAAATAAACTAGTTGAATATTATTGGGCCTGGCAATTGGGGGTGTTAAAAGCAAAGGAAACTTGAGCCCATCAGAAACATTTTAATGAAACGGTGCGTAGCACCCTTTGAATTTCCCTCCGTTTCCAAATTAAATCGTGGCCGTTTGATTAGATCCCCAGTCAAGGTCAAATACCCCATCGTGTGGCTCAGACATCGTCTTCAACCTTGAGCAACCCTAGGGTTTCAGAAAACCCTAACCATGCACGAATCTTACACTCCCCTATTCTCCTTCGTCCCTCCATGAAATCACACGGTTCAAAGAGCAAAGATGCTCTATCAACTCTCCTCTACACAACCATACCATTATCTCTTTCTGAAACTCACTCAAGAAGCAAACCCGAGAGGGGTAACAGAGAGAATCCACCATGAACACCTGTCATCAACCATACCAAACCTTGCCAATCTTTACCCTAGCATAACCTACATCTTTCACTGATCATTCTAAGCAACTAATCTAAGATTATCTATCATTATTCTTGATGTTCTAAGCTCCAACAGAATTAGTGCACCATTGATAATCTCCATTAAACCTCTCCAAACTCTGTGAAAATCATCACCTAACCACCTAGGTCTCTAATACACTAACAATCCTATGCCATGAGCACTATGCTAGCTAATTCGAAGGAAAACATACCTGGTGCAAATTCTTGAAAACAGGTACCAAAACCCTTGGATTTGATGCTTGTGATGAATGGAAAATGATCAAGGAACTGGATTATGAATTCTGTTTGCAAAGAATCTGGTCCAATCCTTCTGAATTCAGCAATCCCAAAGTTCTTGCACCTTGGATGTTAAAGTTCTATGGCACGATTCTTGCTCAATTCCACCAAATGAATATGTGAATTCTGATCTTTGGATGAGGATGATGATGATCAAATCAAGAGAGATGGAAATTGATGAGAATTTGAGAGTGTTTGTGATGCTTTTGCAAAATGAAGAAAGTGAGTGAAACTTGTGATTTTTGAGAGAATGAAATCACCAACCATGGCATGAACTATCTCACATCAATATATAGGTGAGGTTAGAACCTCCTAGAAACTTGGAGAAGCTTCCCTTGCATTCTTTCCTTTGGATTTGGTTTATGTATCTTCCATCACAAGTAACCATGAATAACTCTTAAAATGTGAACTAAGCTCAAAATTCTACTTTAGCCAATGTCTTTAAAATGATGTTTCCATTCAAAATGACCTATAATTTTGCTTCATTTGGCCAAAATATGAAAAATCTCATTTTTAAGTCCATTTTTATTCATTAAATCCAACAATTTTGAAACCTTGTGCTATGAATCTTTACAATCTCTCATGGTCACTTTTCTAGACTCAAAATGTCATTTGGAACAAGTTTGATGTTGTAAAGTTTTCCATTTGAAGCTTCCTTGTATGAGTTTTGGGCATAGGTTGAAATGACCTGTAATTCTCAAATGACCAAAATACCCTTTTCTTGCTAAGACAATAAGTAGAGTTCCACAAATCATATGAAGGCATACTATACCATTCTAGAAAGCTAAGACAATTAGGAACAACTCTTATGTTTACCAGAAATTCATTTGAAATCTCCTTGAGGGGTAAAAATTGCTTGGAAGTCAAGTCACTTTCACAGACAAAATTTCAGATACCTCAGATGACCTGTAACTTGCAAGGACCATAACTTGAGTTCTATAAATCTCCTTGATGTCTTACACCACTCAAATTAAAGGTATTGAGATCCTATACAAGTTTCATGTTGGCCAAGGATCCATTTGAAGCTTGAATTTTGACTTATCTTGCTTGGAAATTTGACCTAAACTAGGGGATTTTACATAGAAACCCTAATTTAGAACCTCCTCTTCTCCTTGATTTCTCTTGATTTCTTCTTAGCATAACAACATATCCTTATTCTCCATGTCAAATGATGAACCCCACATATCTTCCATAGCCCTCAATGCCCTTCAAACAATCCTTTGACCTAGAGTTGACCCAGGGTTGACCCAGATGAAACCCTAGTTGACTGTCTTCAACTGCAATACTTGTGACTACACCAATGACTTGTCTATTTCTCCCAATGACTTTCTAAGTCCTCCAAGATGTCCACATACTCTCCATGCTCAGCCCACAGCTCACAATTTCTTTATTGATCCTCAGACACACTCAGTTAGGAGATAGATGAACTGCTTGATCCATTGACTTGATAGCTTCCCAATTCTTTCTGATGACTTGAATGAGATTGAATCAGGTTAATAACCTCTTGATAGGCCTCTAGAGATGAGAATAATGATTAGTCCCCTGTTGGATGACTTGCTATGCTTATGTTATGCAGATGGTTAGACTATGTTCATGACTCTATATGCAAATGCTAATGATATTGAAACACAAACCAAGTGAGTAAGGTTGGGCAAATTTTAGGGTGCAACAGCTGCCCCTATTCAAGCGACTTGAACCCGATTGGGTGAAGAACCCGGAGCCTTCAGACATTCGCGGTACGAGACGGTTGAATACTAAGAACCCAGAAATTTGCCAACCGCGGAAATAAACCGCGCTCCTGCTTGGGGAACGACATTCATCAACTGGATCTGACTGCTATGACAACCCACTGATCTCGTAGCGACCGTGCTGGGGATTATTCTCATCATCCTGAAAAAGATTTTATCATCGCAGAGGTAGAACACTGTCCACGTCAGGACGCCTGCTTCGTCAATTCGGAAAAACTTCAACAACTTCGCTGGGGATGGCTCGTCTGCCTTCTCGTCAGAAATAAATCGTCCACGTTAGGAATAAACTCTTCCATGTAAGGAATACATCTTCTTTTGAATCTGTCCACGTCAGGACTAAACCCCTTCCACGTCAGGAACGCACTCTTTCTTTCCACGTCAGGAATACAAGCCTCTTTCCACGTAAGGAATCACATTTTGATTTGAATCTGTCCATGTAAGAACCCCAATCTTTCCACGTAAGGAATATAATCTCAATCTGTCCATGTTAGGACTCCAACTTGATATGTCCACGTGAGGACTCCATCTTTCTACGTAGGGAATCACATCTTTCCACGTAAGGAAACCACAATCTTTCCGATTTGTCCACGTAAGGACTCCCATCTTGATATGTCCACGTGAGGACTCAATCTTTCCACGTAAGGAATAAACTCGTCTTTCCACGTAAGGAATCTCCAACTCTTTCCACGTAAGGAAACCAACTTTCTTCCACGTAAGGAAACCAACTTGATCTGTCCACGTCAGGACTAAATTTTTCCACGTTAGGAATTACGTTCTTCCACGTTAGGCATCAGTTTTTTTCTTTTCCACGTAAGGAATCAAACTTTTTCCACGTTAGGAATGCCTCTATTTTTCCACGTCAGGAATCAAACTTGATATGTCCGCGTAGGGACTCAATCTTTCCACGTAAGGAATATATCATCTTTCCACGTTAGGAATCAACTTCTTTCCACGTAAGGAATAAAATTCATCTTTCCGCGTTAGGAATACAAACTTGCGTTTCCACGTTAGGAACTGAAACTTCTCTTTCCACGTAAGGAATAAACCTGTCCATATCAGGACTCACGTTTCGTCTTTGATTTGTCCACGTCAGGACTCCGCTGAGGAAATAAAACTTGTCCACGTTAGGACCCATATCTCAACCTACTGAAGAAATAAACTTGTCCACGTCAGGACTTGCGCGTCTTCGACTTGCTGGGGAAATAAGACTTGTCCACGTCAGGACTCACACTTTGCCATCAGCCCAAAGAAGGATAAAATTGTCCACGTCAGGACTCTCGTATCTTGTCATCACGAAGAGCTATAAACTCGCCCACGTCATGACGCACATTTCACTACTACGAATAAAGCTATCTGCTGGAAATAAATTGTACACGTCAGGACTCCAACACGAAGAGTAATCAACCTTGTCAACGTCATGACCTCACATTCAATCCACACCGAGAGCTCAATTCTGTCCACGTTAGGACTAGCACACATCGTCAATCTGGAAGGAATGTCCACGTTAGGACTCCGAATTCCATCAATCCTGAGAAATCGAACCTGTCCACGTTAGAACTAACACCTATCGTCAACTAGAAATCAATCTGTCCATGTTAGGACCCCCACTTTTCTAGCACGAAGAAAACCTGTCAATAAAATCGTCCTCGTCAGGACTCATCCCTCCATTTGTACAAAACTTCTTAGCACTGACGTGACAGCGATTTTGAAGCGGACTCTACTGGGGATATCTGAAAACCAAACTACTGGATGCCTGCTCTGATAACCGGCGGTAGCCTCTGAAATTCTGGTTCATGAAACCTTTTAATGCTGATATAACAACAACTTTGAAGGAAACAATCCGCTGATCGGACTAGAGAAACTTCAACAAGAACCCTGGCGGGGAAATAAGTAACTCTGCTTGGGGACAAAGAGAAACTTATCCTGCTGACTTTGTGGGGAGTAGTGCCAAAGCTGGCACTTCGTCGCATGTCTTACGTCAAGATCCTGAATGTTTTATTAATTCACCTGAGCAAGGGCTCTCTCTACCTGCAAGAGAAACAATACTTGAAACCAACGGTTAACCAACCTGGTTTATGTTTCAAAATGCATGCGTTCGTCAATGATGCAATGCTCCATTCGACATGGAAATGCTACGCTTTTTTTTCATTTGGTGGATGCGAGTATGACACGATATGCCCATGCAAATGCAGACTCGAACTGCTGGGTACAGAAACTGCTTCAGCAAAATAAATGCTGAAGATAATGCCAACTCCGCTGGGGATAGCCAGATGCTACAGAATTGTTCCAGCAAAATAAATGCTGGAAGAGTGAAGTCGACTCAGCTGGGAAATTGGGAATTCGAACCAAACACCTCACTGAAGCAACACCCTGCTGGGAATATAACTCTGCTGGAGAATGGCAGATGCGCCTGGTATGATCGAACTTCTGCTGGAAAGTGAACGAGTATCACACGGTATTCTGGCAAAATAAATGCCAGGACTCGCACCAACTCTGTCGGGGATAGTCTTAATCTTCGAGTTCTACTGGGAGGAATGAAAATACTTGCTGAGAAGAGAATTCCGCTGGGGACGGGATGATTCTCTTGGGGAAAATTAACTGACTCCGCTGAGTAGATGACCCTGCGGGGAAAAGTAGACTGCCTGAACACAGCTCGAGATAAGGGAATCCTTCTGGGGGGACACCACACTGTCTGAACACAGCCTACAATCATAGAATTGCCAACTCTGCTGCGGATAAATGGCTTTATTGGAGGATGTCCTTCGAAATAAGCTACGACTAGCTGGGGAATTCTATCATTCTTCAGGAAGGATATGCATGACCTGCGTGAGGGTCGAGTCTTTTATCACTGCGGTCTCTTGGTCATCTTCCTCGTACGGCTATGAAACCTGCAACAACACAAACAAGACAAGACAAGTCTATACAACCAAATCAATTCAGGTTAGTGACGTTTTTTTCAGTTAATTCAAAGCTTTAGCAATCATTGGCAAGGGCCAATGATGTTATACACATGCTAGTTTCAGTAAACCTAGGCGTTTTATCACGTACAAAACAGTAAAGAACCAACATCAAGTACTGAATAACATATTTTATTGATTGGGCCCCTGAATGGGCGGAGTTTTTTGTACACGGGATGTAACTCCTGAAAAGAGGAAGCTACGCAAAGCAAATACACAAGTATGCACAAGAAGCATAAATATTTTGACAAACTAAATTTTGTACACATGTCGGCAACGGGATGCAGATGAACACCACAAACTGATCCTCCTATGACTCGTCCGACTCTAATGCTTTCCCGGTATTCACTCTTCCGAAGAGGTTGTATCTGATAATCGACTCCTCAAGTATTCTCCCGCACTGATGCTTACTGAAATGTCAAATTCGGACCGCAGTCATTTGCTTTTCAAATCCCTAACTTTTGCGTGAACCGCCCTTTACGGGTTTTCGGTTCACCGGGATACCCTTTCTTGCCGAAGCCGCCCAGTGTAGGTTTTCAACTTCGCGGGTGTACATTTTTTCAATTTTATCCCTAACTTTTGCCCGAACCTTTCATTCTGTTTTTGGTTCGCCAGGATGCCCCATTTTTGCCTGGACTCTCTTTTTTCTGTCCAGCGGGTCAATTTTAAGCAAAGTATTTTTTAACTGCGTCCGAATTCACAGGCGACGTGAAGTCTTCACCGTCCATGGTGGACAATAATAACGCTCCTCCTGAGAAGACTTTCCTGACAACGTATGGCCCTTCGTAGTTGGGGGTCCACTTGCCCCTGTGATCTGCTTGCGGCGGGAGAATCCTTTTCAGCACAAGGTCGCCCGTCTGAAAGCTCCGCGGATGTATCTTCTTATCATATGCTTTCTTCATTCGGCTCTGGTACAAACGACCATATGCTAGAGAAGCTAGCCTCTTCTCGTCCATCAAACTCAGTTGATTCAACCTGTCTTTCACCCATTCTGCCTCGTCCAGCTGAACGTCTCGCAATACCCTTAGAGAAGGGATCTCAACTTCCAATGGTAATACCGCTTCCATTCCGTATACTAACGAGAACGGGGTTGCCCTGGTTGATGTGCGTACCGTCATACGATAACCGTGCAAAGCGAAAGGTAGCATCTCATGCCAATCCTTATAGGTCACCACCATCTTCTGCACGATCTTCTTGATATTCTTATTGGCCGCTTCGACAGCGCCATTCATCTTGGGTCGGTACGGGGAGGAGTTGTGATGTTCGATCTTGAAATTCTAACAGAGCTCCTTCATCATTTTGTTGTTCAGGTTCGAACCGTTGTCCGTGATTATCCGTTCGGGGATCCCATATCGGCAAATGATATCTCTCTTGATGAATCTGGCCACCACTTGCTTCGTTACGTTTGCGTAAGACGCCGCTTCTACCCACTTGGTGAAATAATCGATTGCTACTAGGATGAACCGATGCCCATTAGAAGCTGTCGGCTCGATCTTTCTAATCATATCAATTCCCCACATCGAGAATGGCCATGGCGATGACATCACATTTAGAGGACTCGGAGGCACATGGATCTTATCGGCATAGATTTGGCACTTGTGGCACTTCCTTGCAAACTTGAAACAGTCAGTTTCCATAGTCAGCCAAAAATAACCTGCCCGCAGCAGCTTTCTCGTCATAGCATGCCCACCAGCATGCGTACCAAAGGTACCTTCATGTATTTCCTCCATGAGCAGCTTTGCCTCTTTCTCGTCTACACAACGCAACAGCACCAGGTCGTGGTTTCTTCTGTACAAGACACCATCTGGATTCAAATAGAAATTGCCCGCTAATCTCCTGAGAGTCTTCTGATCTTGACTGGATGCCCCAGCCGGATACTCTTTATTCTTCAGGAAATTAAGGATATCAAAATACCACGGTTTGTCGTCGGATGCTTCATCGATAGCAAATACGTAAGCTGGTCTATCAAGCCGAGAGATAATGATTCTGAGAGCCTCGTTCCAGAAGTTGACTTTGTACATGGAAGACAACGTGGCGAGGGCGTCAGCCATTTGATTCTCTGCCCGCGGTACGTGATGCAATTCAACCTTGTCAAAGAAAGGCAACAATCTCCTTGCATAGTTCATGTAATGTATCAAGTTGGGCTGACGTGTCTCCCATTCCCCTTCTATTTGATTCACCACCAGAGCTGAGTCTCCGTATACATCTAAATGTTTGATTCGCAAATCAATGGCTTCTTCAAGCCCCATTATACAAGCTTCGTACTCGGCTTCATTATTGGTAACAGCAAAGGTCAATCGAGCAGTAAACGGGATGTGCGACCCGTGTGGCGTAATGATGATTGCCTCTATTCCGCTACCGTAAGCATTCACAGCTCCGTCAAATATCATCTTCCATTTGGAACCCAACTCTGGCCCTTCGTCTGGCAACGGCTCTTCACAATCTTTCATCTTTAGGTACATGATATCCTCGTCAGGAAAATCAAACCTCATCGATTGGTAATCTTCAATAGGCTGCTCCGCCAGATACTCAGACAACACACTCCCCTTTATAGCCTTTTGCGAGACGTATTGGATGTCATATTCGGTCAAGACCATCTGCCAACGGGCAATTCTCCCTGATAACGCCTGCTTTTCGAATACATATTTGATAGGATCCATCTTCGAGATGAGCATGGTTGTATGATTCAGCATGTATTGCCTCAAACGCTTGGCGGCCCAGGCTAGCGCGCAACAAGTTTTCTCAAGCATTGAGTATCGGGATTCACAATCTGTAAATTTCTTACTCAAGTAGTAGATCACATGCTCTTTTCTTCCTGTCTCGTCGTGCTGACCGAGAACACAACCCATGCTTCCCTCAAGAACCGTCAAATACATGATCAAGGGTCTCCCTGCCACTGGGGGTATCAAAATAGGAGGCTCCTGCAAATACTGCTTTATTTTATCGAACGCCTTTTGATAGTTTTCGTTCCACGTTACAGCTTGATCTTTCTTCAGCAGCTTGAATAATGGTTCACACGTAGCAGTTAGGTGAGATATGAACCGAGCGATGTAGTTCAACCTCCCTAAAAACCCGCGCACCTCTTTTTCTGTTTTAGGCGTCGGCATTTCTTGAATTGCTTTTATTTTAGCAGGATCGACCTCTATTCCTCTTTCGCTTACGATAAACCCCAGCAGTTTACCCGATCTTACCCCGAATGTGCATTTATTAGGGTTCAGTCTCAGCCTGAACTTCCTAAGCCTTTTAAATAGCTTCAGCAGATTTACCAGATGCTCTTCCTCCGTCTGGGATTTGGCAATCATATCGTCAACATAAACTTCGATCTCTTTATGCATCATATCATGGAAAAGAGTCGTCATCGCACGCTGATATGTTGCCCCAGCATTTTTCAAACCAAAGGGCATCACTTTGTAGCAAAATGTTCCCCAAGGCGTTATGAAAGTGGTCTTCTCCATATCCTCTGGCGCCATTTTAATCTGATTATAGCTTGAAAAGCCATCCATGAAGGAGAATACGGAGTATTGAGCGGCATTATCAACTAGCACGTCGATATGAGGAAGCGGAAAATCGTCTTTTGGGCTTGCTTTATTCAAATCTCTATAATCCACGCACATTCGAACCTTGCCATCTTTCTTTGGCACTGGTACGATGTTAGCAACCCATGAGGGATATTTTGTCACAGCCAGGAAACCAGCGTCCCACTGTTTTTGAACTTCCTCTTTGATCTTCACTGCCATATCTGGTCGAGTTCTGCGAAGCTTTTGTTTGACTGGCGGGCATTCTTCTTTCAGTGGCAGACGGTGCACGACCATGTCTGTATCGAGCCCTGGCATATCTTCATACGACCAAGCGAATACATCACTATACTCTCGGAGCATTTCAACCAGTCTTCGCTTGATATCGCTCTGCAGCGCGGCCCCGATACGAATATTCTTCTCAACCCCTTCCGACCCTAAGTTGATGATTTCGATGACCTCGTCGTGAGGCAGAATGGCTCTTTCCTCTTGCTTCACCAACCAAGACAGTTCTTCAGGAACGTCACTATCTTCGACAACCTCTTCTTCGGCCTGAAATACCGGATGCTCAAAGTCGGGACGAGTCATAGGTGGTTCAAGGATGTCATCTGAAAATGTTATCCTGCAAAAGGAATGGTTAAGTGCTTCAAAATGCGTATAAAGCGAATGACCGTGTTGCCATTTTATTGAAAAATACAAAACAAGAAAGACAGAGATTACAGTATTTGCACATGAAAAAACGCCATTTATTTAATGATTAACTTGCAATGTTCATAACAACACAGCCCTAAGCAAATCCTGATGCCCCGGGCAAGACATCAGGTTATTCAACAATCAATAAAGCAAAGCATTACTGTTTAAGAGTCACAGGAACAAGCTCCTGAATAGACCAGTTGCACAGTCCTTGTCCTGGCGTGCTTGGCTGAATCCAGGCATCCATATCACAGTCGCTGTCTCCTTCGTCAGACTCCGAAGCAGCGTTGATGGTTTCATGACATACTCCACTGGCAGAGATGGTAATTGGCCCTCTGAAACGGGGTGCCCCCACAGCAGGTGTTGACGACGACGGTTGGTATCCCAGCCCGAACCGGTCCATCTTCACAGGAATATCCAGCACTTTGCCCCAACCCTTTGCTTCTCCTTCCTCCACTAGAGCTTGCGCTTCTTTATACGACGAGACGGCTATCTCTGACACCTTGCTCGGCCCGGGACCTTTGTCCTTGATACGCAACCCTTCAAATGCCTGGCAGGGCGTTTCGTGGATCTCTCCGTCGACCTCCACATATTTAAATGACGACAGATGGCTGACCAGGATGTCTTCTTCTCCGCATACGGTGACTACGCTGTCTCCGACCATATATTTCAACTTCTGATGCAGGGTAGACGTAACCGCCCCAGCCCCATGAATCCAGGGTCGTCCGAGCAGGCAGCTATATGCGGGCTGTATATCCATGATATAAAACTCAGTTGCAAACACCTCCGGCCCCACCTGTAGAGGCAATGTTATCGATCCAAAGACTGTTCTCCGCGTGCCGTCAAAGGCTCTAACTACCAAGTCACTGGGCGTGCACAGGATTCCTCTAACATCCAGCTTCATCATCGCTTTCTTGGGCATCACATTCAAAGATGATCCGATGTCGACTAAAACATGCGACATTACTGATCCTCTACATTCGACAGATATGTGCAGCGCCATATTATGATCCCTCCCTTTCGGGGTCAAATCGAAGTCGGTGAAGCCCAAGCTGTGGCCTGCATTTACATGTGCCAACACTCCTTCCAGCTGATTCACGGAGACATCCTGGGGTACGAAAGAAGTATCCAGGACCTTCAGCAAAGCATTTCTGTGAGCTTCAGAACATAAGAGCAACGACAGGATAGATATTTTGGACGGCGTCTGCTGCAGATGCTCCACAATCTTATAATCACTTTTTCGAATCAAGCGCATGAACTCTTCTACATCTTTCGATGCCGCTTCTTTTTCGCTTGCTTGCACTGGGACATTCTCAACCATCTTCCCTTTTCCTTTTGCTAGTCTTTCGGCCTCCACTTCAGGTGATATAAAGATCCTACCACTCCTTGTCATACCTCCTGAACCAACAACGTTATCGACAGTCTCAACTGGCTGCTTATTAACATCAATCTTTATCCCGTCACAATACACCTCCAACCCATATGACCATGGGACTGCTTTTGTGTTCTCGTACGGGATCGGCTCGGCCTTAATTATGGTGATCGGTGGTCGCTGGACCGGTGCTGCAATAGTGATTGTCTTTCGAGGAATCGTTACAGTGGCCACATCACTCTGATTATCTGTTACTGCCGCTGTAGGCTCTTCAGTTGCTGCGCGGTCAAACTGCAATGTGCCTCCATCAATTAAAGCCTGAATGCCTTTCTTCAAATCATCACACCCCCCAGCTAGGGTCCAGCATTCTAAGCAATACTCGTCACATCCTAGATAAACACCCCCTTGCAACAGTCTGCTTTTTATCTCGCTCAGCGGCGTCCTTAAATCGTCGACATTCATAATCAGATTCAATCCTTCCTCAGTCAAGATGGCGTTTGCCCCATGATTAGGCATGGGTTTTTGCACTATATTCGGACCTGTTGTTCCGAAGTTGATAGTCTTATTGTCCAAAAGATCCTGCACAACGTGCTTAAAAGCATGGCAACCCTCTATATCGTGGCCCGGAGCCCCAGAATGAAACTCACAGTGCCTGCTTGCATCATAACCATACGGAGGAGTTCCCGTTATTGGTGCCAGAGTTCTCTTCTCTACCAGATTTAGACCCAACAGTGTCTGCAACAAATCTGCATAGGTTGAGGGAGGCTTCTCAAACACTCTTCTTGGTTTACCACCCTGAAATCTTCGCTGAGCCTGCTGTGCCCCCTGCTGAGGCTGCTGCTGCTGTTGCTGTTGTTGTTGTTGCTGCATTGGCTGCTGCTGAAACGGTTGTTGTTGCTGAAGTGGTTGTTGCTGGTACGGGATAGTAACACTCGCCACCTGCTGCGGCTGATGATATTGGTTTCGTCCCCTGCCTCGGCCTCCAAATACTGCGCTTGCCTCGCCCTGACGGCGCCCACCAAAAGCCTTCCTATTACTGCCAGATGTAGTTGATTCCTCAGCCTGGAATTTTCCTTGTTTAATGTTACGTTCAATCTTTTCTCCCATCAGAATTAGGTCTGAAAAACTGGCCAGAGATGTATGAAACAACATGTCATGAAACAAGCTTGTGAATGTGCCGACGAACATGTCATTCATTTCCTTGTCTTCTAAAGGAGGGCGGACCCTGGCAGCCATATTGCGCCACCTTTGCGCGTACTCTTTAAAGCTCTCTCCCTTCTTCTGCGACAGCCCTGTCAATTGGACCCGATTGGGCGCCAAGTTGCTGTTATACTTGTAGTGAGCTACAAATGCCTCTGCCAATTGCTTCCATGTCTTGATATTGGTTGGCTCCAACCCCATGTACCACTCTAAGGAAGGGCCTGACAAACTATCTTGAAAGAAATGCATTAGCATTCTCTCATCAGTTGAGTACGCAGACATCTTTCTGTAATAAGCCCGTACGTGCACTTTCGGACACGTGTCCCCCTTATACTTATCAAACGCAGGAGCTTTGAATTTGATTGGCACCCTCAAGCCAGGTACCAGACCCATTGTTGCCATGTCCAAGCCCACAGCACTTTGGTTCAGGACCCCCCTCATCTGCTCTTCCAGCATTCTGATCTTCTGGGAGTCATCCATCGGCCCTTCGAAACCTCCGTCGGAGAAAGCGTCCTCCTGCTGATCTTCCTGCCACATACCATTCTCAGCTCCATACCCATCATATCCATTATTACGACCAGCCCTGATCTGATTCATCACTGGGCCTCGCCCTTTGTTGCCGTATCCCTGAACACCTCCAGCAGGCCCAAAAGCCATTAACCCAGCGCCGTTTCCATTTCCGAAACCTCCGTAACCCTGATTGGCCACACCATAACCATCTTTCCCAAAGCCTTGAGCATTGAAACCATATTTCCCAGCATTATCGAATCCCTGATCATTGAACCCGAATCCAGTATTGCCAAAGCCGTTGCCTCCCATATTATCACCCAAGTTGACATCACCAAGCCCAACGTTATGGACAGCAGTCTCGTTCCCAGCTCCGACGTTACCGTTCCCAGCGGCGGTAGCGTTGTTGACATTAGCAGCAGGTATATTGACTACAGGCGGAGCCACTGGCGTGGGAGTGCCATCTCCATGAACAGTATCGACTCGCACAGACTGATGCTCCTCGTTACCGTGACCAGCATTTCGGGCCAACAGAGGCTGGACCATGGCTTGCAAATTTTCCTGACCTTTTGCAATAGCTTCCATGGTCTGCATGAAGAGAGCTAGCTTCTCGCGCACATCTTGCATCTCGTTCTGCATTTGATCCATGATTCTTCGACAGTTGGTGCGAGTAGAATAGCGGTGCGGGTGCTGATCTGCAATCCTGGAAAGTACCTGGAGCAAAGCAGGAAATAAGACACCATCCAAAGATTATCTGTAATGCAATATGAATATGAATGCAATGCAATGTGTGTCTGTGCATTAGGAAAATTCATTCCCCGATTCTAGTGTGAAGGTGCCGGTGCAGTGACAGTGCTATCAATATAAAGATCGGAGCTGAATCACAGAAAGCCTCATATATTGCTGAGAAATCAATAAGCCCGGAATGCAATATCACTGAGAGTACAAAGAGAAGGCATGACCTCAACCAACAATCCTGGTGATGGTCAGCACTATGCAAATAAAGCATACAAGTTACTACATGAAATGATCAAATCCTCCCATAAGTCTGGTACTCTTCTATCAGCTTCTTGGTCTCCGGATGACTTGGTCGATCAAGCAGCCCTTCAACAAGTTGGTTTCTTTTCTTAAGGACACGCCGCACGTCTTCAACAGTTTCTTCCCATGCCCCCTCTCCGAAGCGATCCTCTAGTTTACGCTTCTGGGACACGGCTTCATCTCTGCCTTTGATGGCCTTGTTTAGTGCGTTCTGGAGACTATACCGGGTCATCACTTCCTCTTCACACTTCTTGATGCTGGACTTCAATTGCTCTTCGAGGTCGGAAATTTGCTGCTTCAACTTATCTTCCCTCTTCTTATTGTTGGTGAGCGTGGCATTCCAGGTCTTATTGCAAGAAGAGATCTCTCGGTGAGCGATGTCAAGCGCTTTCTTCTTGGATTCAAGCATGTCATGGGAGCTTCTGAACTCTTGCCCCAGACGTTCGCGCTTCTTCCTCTCCTCAGTTAGCTCAGCCCCTAATCTGTTCATTAGCTCAATCTGCTGTTGGAAAGCATACACAGCCTTGTTTTTCTCACTGCAAATCTGGGCTAACTCTTGCTCTAACCCTTCGTTGATCTTCATCAAGGCTTCTTTTTCTTTCACAATTTGCTCGTAGGCCTCCCTAGAAACAGTAGTCGGCTCTGCTACCGGAATAGGAACAAGAACTGGTGCATCTGGAAATGGCATCCTCAACTGACTGGCTCTCTCCTGGATCCAAACTCTATAAGGTGCATAAGCCTGACAGTCATTCTTCCCTAACAACGGCTTCCCCCTTCGGTTAATACGCGTCCAGGCATGCTGCAACTTGGCCAATAACTCCCCCTTCAACTCTCCGGTGAAGTACAGAGATTCCTGTACTTCTTCCTCCTTTGGCGGGTTCTTCAGCGCATATCCGAACTGACGGACGAACAGAGAAGGGTTGTAATTGATACACCCCTTTCTTCCTATCAGCGGAACATTAGGGTACCCAGAACAACTGAAGATAAGCTCAGATCCCAGCAGATCTCTATCAAACCATTCGACGTCTTTGGAAGATAGCTTCATCAGGCGCTCTGACCAGCTAGCTGTGGTTGCACTCTCCACAAAAGATCCCTTCATGGGAAGATGACTCTTGAACCATATATTCAACAAAGGAGCACAACAGTAAACAACCTTTCCCCTTCTGTTTTCATTCTTGTAGTGCAAGGAGTGGTAGAAGTCTCCGATCAACGTTGGCACTGGATTGCCGGCAGCAAATAGATGGAAAGCGTCCAAGTCTACGAAATTGGGCAAGTTAGGGAATAGCACAATCCCATAAATGCATAAAGCCAAAATAGCATTGAAAACCACCCAACATTCGCTCTTGGCATACTCCTGAGCTTTGCCAACCAGGAAATCAAGAGAGAAACCTGAAACCCCGAGCCAAGAAGTCAATAACAGTTCTGCGGCGTCCATATGCAAGGCTTTGGCTAAGTCCTCCAACCTGGGCTCAGCAGCAGAGTGAATAAAGGGAACCTTGTTCTGCACGGGTAGCTCAGTAAACTCCACATACTCCTCAATGGTAGGCCCTAGAATGAAGTCAGTAAAAGTAAAACATCTCAATGCGGGGTCATAGAACTGCATCAAGGCGTACAACCCGTTCATCTCATCAGCAGTGGGCTTGCAGACTAATCTCAGTAACCTCCCGTGACTCATTCTGAAGCTTCTCCTAACCTCCTCATCAGCAAGAGATATCAGACCAAGCAAAGAAGTAATATCAGGTGTAGGCAGCTTATACACAACTGTTTTCCTCAAACCAACCATGATCAACACTCAGAAGCCTGGGCACTAGAATCGGAGGATATGCAAATGCACCTGCAGCACAGACACACGTTAATGGGATGCAATGACAATGAGTATGCAAACAATGCAATGCAAATAACATGCAACAGGGGCCAACTGCCGTAGCTGAATAGCCTGAACCATCAAGAAGTCTCAGATAGACTCTATAGAAGTCCTCAAACCCTGGTCTCAGATAGACCTAAAACAAAACTCCAACAATGGTCTCTGACAGACCTTAAGCCATAACTCTAACGGGTCTCTGGTAGACCTCAAATCACATCTCCAGCTGGTCTCTGACAGACCCCGGAACTACCCAACTGGTCTCTGGCAGACCTCATAACTCTCCAACTGGTCTCTGGCAGACCTCATAACTCTCCATAGATACCCAGGATCTCTGATCAAGGAACAAACCGGTAGTCTGAAGGTCTAGTTACCTGCATAACCCCAAACCCTCTCACAGGTGGATGTCCTAGTAACTGACAAAGGTATGGAATCCTATGCGGTCGTCGGCGTCACAGACTTTCAGGGTCGATGATACGATTCCCAGAAGGAGTGGCATCATCAAATCCTGAAGAGGCCTCACTTAGCCAACTTCCAAATGATCGGTTCCCGGAGTCGACAATTCAGCTGACCAACAACCCCTTCGACCCAAAGGGTAGAAAAAGAAGCCAACCAGAAGAACCTCGTCCGAGTGTAGATTTCATGAGACACTAATGCAAGCAAAGCCGGCACGCGCCCACTACTTTCTACTCTAATTCTAGGTGCACTCAAGCCCAGGTTCGGCTTATCTCTCAATCATAGAACCACCCATCACACCCCAATACAGCTGAAAATAAAGGTCAGAAATATATAACTCCATACAAAATCCTCGACGGGAAAACAAGCGTTAGGATTGACTCTCTTAAGGGACGTTGGATCCCAAATGCATAAGAACTATCGCAGTCCTTAGCAGCCAGGGGACGTTGGGTCCCCAGCAGAGTCGCCAGCTGTCGCTACTGCGAAAATCGGCGCCGGCTGAACAGAAGAGTCGCCACCGTGCGTTATTTATCCCACGGGAGGGAAAGGAAATGCTCAGAGTAAACCTCGCACAACACGGGAAAGGTATGGTCGTCGCAACCAAAACCTGGGTTCGGGAGTCGGTTACGCAAGGGGAAGGTATTAGCACCCCTCACGTCCGTCGTACTCGACGGGATCCACGCTTGTTTTCGGGTATGGATTGTTATTCTATCTACTCTAAGGGTTTAGGGTTAAGAGAAAATAAAATGAAAATAAAATGACTCGGCAAAGTATCACACTTTATGCCTACGTATTCCCGTCGGGAACGAGAAATCAGAGTCAACGTAGTTCGCCTACCTACGGGAAAGGAGGGGAAGGTTGCTCGCTAGGATATCGCATCCTATGCCTACGTACTTCCATACGGCATGAAAGATCAGAGCAAACGTAGTTCGGGCCACGTACGACACAAGTCTGTCTTGGTTGATTTTATTCCTTCTGAAAAGGTTTTTCTGATTAGCAGTCCAAGCGGACAAAAATGACGTCTTGATGAGTCCACATTCTTTTACGGAAGAAATTTCTTTTATTGTGTTTGAAATTTTATTGTGTTTTTCTGTTTGTTTTGAGAAAGAAGAGACAGAACTCTAACCTACGGTTGCGAAGGGAATCAAACTAACCTAATGTTATCATGCATGGGTTAAGACCTAATGTCTATCATGCTCCTCTCTTGCACAGAGAGAAACAGAGATCCTAAGGGAATAGACGGAAACAGAAACAATATCAGATATATACAGTAAAGCAATAAAATGCATGGATGCAACAATACAAGCGAGGCAAGGGAGTCCCACTCAACCTCGAACCTGAAAAACAATAGGCAAAAGTGAACAGGCTTCACTTTCAACCCAACAGGGTAAACAACAAACAATACAGTCCAGAAAACCAATCAATACATCAAGAATGAAATACAGCAAATAAAATAAACAGCCACAGCAGCTCTGCATCACACCAGTCTTCAAGTCCTCTCCAGACAGCAACAAGCTTCAACAAGCATCAATATTCATCTCCACAACCTTCAAGCAAGGTCTTGATCATCAATCTTCAGTCTACAATGGCTTTCTTCAAGTCTCAGGCTCCAAGAGGAACATCAGTCAACAAAATGAAGTGAATGAATGTTAGACAGTTAATTACCTACCAAGGGTGGTTCATTAACAGTTAACATTAAACAGAAAGTTTCCCCTCAAAAGTTCTATCTTTCAAATACATTCACTGATCCTTCTAAAGGAAGGAGGTGGATATTTGAAAGAGACTTTGAATCATAGAGAAAGGATGGATGCAGACAAAGCATTCCATGTTTGAGAAACAAGCTTTCTAATCTAGAGCTCTGCATAGCTCCTAAACCCTAATCTCCTCAACAGTTGCTAGCAGGAATCTCCTCTTCAACTCTGGCAGTTGGTCTTCAGTCTCTGGATCTCCTATGGCTTCATCATCACAAGTCTTCAGCTTCCCCAATCCCCAGACAATCCCAATACCCACACAGACAAGTCAATAATCCCCAGAGGGCACACCATACCAATCAGTCAAATACAGACAGTAATATACTAATAGCATTAGGGGAATCCTAGTGATTTCTAAGGGATCTAATAACTACCCATAGCCCCTATAGTCCCATAACTAAAATATTCAATCTCTAAGTCCTAAGGGAAATGAATTAATTCTCCTAAGTTGTCACCTAAACCCTAATTGTGTTCATGTTATTCCAACCTAAACCAATCACCTAAAGTTAATTCCTAAAAATATGAACTAAATTGCATATAAAAGCTAACAATGTCTATTAATCAACCTAAAAAGAATGGACAAAAAATATTAAAGCAACTATTAGAACAAAATTTATCAAAATCATGTATGAAATGAAACACCTAAAATAGGCATTTATTTGGAAAATATGGGAAAAATATCAAATAAAAAATAAAATGCAATTTTTATTTTTTATAATTTTCTAGACATCTTGAAGAAATTAATGCAAAAAGAATCATCAAAAAATATGAAATATATGATTTATTATGATTTTTATAAAATGCATGAAAATGAAAAGAAAATTAAAATGAAATAAAAGCAGGGGGGTATGAAAAGTAAGGGCGCCTAGTTGTTTTATCCATGTGGGCCAGAAGATGGGGTGCGAATAGAACAAAGCAATAGGCCCGGCGCGCTTCAGAATTTCAACAAAAAATCAAAAAAAATCAAACAGTGTATATAGCAAATAAACTAGTTGAATATTATTGGGCCTGGCAATTGGGGGTGTTAAAAGCAAAGGAAACTTGAGCCCATCAGAAACATTATAATGAAACGGTGCGTAGCACCCTTTGAATTTCCCTCTGTTTCCAAATTAAATCGTGGCCGTTTGATTAGATCCCCAATCAAGGTCAAATACCCCATCGTGTGGCTCAGACATCGTCTTCAACCTTGAGCAACCCTAGGGTTTCAGAAAACCCTAACCATGCACGAATCTTACACTCCCCTGTTCTCCTTCGTCCCTCCATGAAATCACACGGTTCAAAGAGCAAAGATGCTCTATCAACTCTCCTCTACACAACCATACCATTATCTCTTTCTGAAACTCACTCAAGAAGCAAACCCGATAGGGGTAACAGAGAGAATCCACCATGAACACCTGTCATCAACCATACCAAACCTTGCCAATCTTTACCCTAGCATAACCTACATCTTTCACTGATCATTCTAAGCAACTAATCTAAGATTATCTCTCATTATTCTTGATGTTCTAAGCTCCAACAGAATTAGTGCACCATTGATAATCTCCATTAAACCTCTCCAAACTCTGTGAAAATCATCACCTAACCACCTAGGTCTCTAATACACTAACAATCCTATGCCATGAGCACTATGCTAGCTAATTCGAAGGAAAACATACCTGGTGCAAATTCTTGAAAACAGGTACCAAAACCCTTGGATTTGATGCTTGTGATGAATGGAAAATGATCAAGGAACTGGATTATGAATTCTGTTTGCAAAGAATCTGGTCCAATCCTTCTGAATTCAGCAATCCCAAAGTTCTTGCACCTTGGATGTTAAAGTTCTATGGCACGATTCTTGCTCAATTCCACCAAATGAATATGTGAATTCTGATCTTTGGATGAGGATGATGATGATCAAATCAAGAGAGATGGAAATTGATGAGAATTTGAGAGTGTTTGTGATGCTTTTGCAAAATGAAGAAAGTGAGTGAAACTTGTGATTTTTGAGAGAATGAAATCACCAACCATGGCATGAACTATCTCACATCAATATATAGGTGAGGTTAGAACCTCCTAGAAACTTGGAGAAGCTTCCCTTGCATTCTTTCCTTTGGATTTGGTTTATGTATCTTCCATCACAAGTAACCATGAATAAATCTTAAAATGTGAACTAAGCTCAAAATTCTACTTTAGCCAATGTCTTTAAAATGATCTTTCCATTCAAAATGACCTATAATTTTGCTTCATTTGGCCAAGATATGAAAAATCTCATTTTTAAGTCCATTTTTATTCATTAAATCCAACAATTTTGAACCCTTGTGCTATGAATCTTTCCAATCTCTCATGGTCACTTTTCTAGACTCAAAATGTCATTTGGAACAAGTTTGATGTTGTAAAGTTTTCCATTTGAAGCTTCCTTGTATGCGTTTTGGGCATAGGTTGAAATGACCTGTAATTCTCAAATGACCAAAATACCCTTTTCTTGCCAAGACCATAAGTAGAGTTCCACAAATCATATGAAGGCATACTATACCATTCTAGAAAGCTAAGACAATTAGGAACAACTCTTATGTTTACCAGAAATTCATTTGAAATCTCCTTGATGGGTAAAAATTGCTTGGAAGTCAAGTCACTTTCACAGACAAAATTTCAGATACCTCAGATGACCTGTAACTTGCAAGGACCATAACTTGAGTTCTATAAATCTCCTTGATGTATTCCACCACTCAAATTAAAGGTATTGAGATCCTCTACAAGTTTCATGTTGGCCAAGGATCCATTTTAAGCTTGAATTTTTACTTATCTTGCTTGGAAATTTGACCTAAACTAGGGGATTTTACATAGAAACCCTAATTTAGAACCTCCTCTTCTCCTTGATTTCTCTTGATTTCTTCTTAGCATAACAACATATCCTTATTCTCCATGTCAAATGATGAACCCCACATCTCTTCCATAGCCCTCAATTCCCTTCAAACAATCCTTTGACCTAGAGTTGACCCAGGGTTGACCCAGATGAAACCCTAGTTGACTGTCTTCAACTGCAATACTTGTGACTACACCAATGACTTGTCTCTTTATCCCAATGACTTTCTAAGTCCTCCAAGATGTCCACATACTCTCCATGCTCAGCCCACAGCTCACAATTTCTTTGTTGATCCTCAGACACACTCAGTTAGGAGATAGATGAACTGCTTGATCCATTGACTTGATAGCTTCCCAATTCTTTCTGATGACTTGAATGAGATTGAATCAGGTTAATAACCTCTTGATAGGCCTCTAGAGATGAGAATAATGATTAGTCCCCTGTTGGATGACTTGCTATGCTTATGTTATGCAGATGGTTAGACTATGTTCATGACTCTATATGCAAATGCTAATGATATTGAAACATAAACCAAGTGAGTAAGGTTGGGCAAATTTTAGGGTGCAATAGACGTGCGACGTGTGCTCAAGCGAAGAAACCAACTTGTTGAAGGGCTGCTTACCAGACCAGGTCATCCAGAGACCCAGAAGTTGCTAGAAGAGTATCAGGCTTACGGGAGTACTTGAGCATTTCATGTATTAACTTGTATGCTTTATTTGCATAGTGCTGACCATCACCAGGATTGTTGGTTGAGGTCATGCCTTCTTATTGTACTCAGTGATATTGTATTCTTGGCTTATTGGCTTTCTCTGCAATATATGAGGCTTTCTATGATTCAGCTCCGATCCTCATATTGCTAGCACTGTCACTGCACTGGCACCTTTGCACTAGAATCGGGGAATGAATTTCCCTAACGCACAGACACACATTGCATTGCATTCATATTCATATTGTATTACAGGTAATCATTGGATGGTATCTTATTTCCTACTTTGTACCAGGTATTTTCAGGATTGCAGATCAGCGCCCGCACAAATATTCCACTCGCACCAACTGTCGAAGGATCATGGATCAAATGCAGAACGAGATGCAAGATATGCGCGAGAAGCTAGCGCTCTTCATGCAAACCATGGAGACTATTGCAAAAGGGCAGGAGAATTTGCAAGCCATGGTGCAGCCTCTGTTGGTCAGAAATGCTGGTCACGGTAATGAGGATCATCAGTCTGTGCGAGTCGACACTGTTCATGGGGATGGCACTCCCACACCGGTGGCTCCACCTGTAGTCAATATACCTGCTGTTAATGTCAACAACGCTACCGCTGCTGGGAACGGTAACGTCGGAGTTGGGAACGAGACTGCTATCCATAACGTTGGGCTTGGTGATATCAACTTGGGTGATAATATGGGAGGCAACGGCTTCGGTAATGCTGGTTTTGGATTCAATGATCAGGGTTTCGATAATGCTTGGAAATATGGTTTCAATGCTCAAGGCTTTGGGCAGGACGGATATGGTATAACCAATCAGGGTTACGGAGGTTTCGGAAATGGAAACAGCGCTGGGTTAATGACTGTTGGACCTGCTGGTATTGCTCCGGGATACGGCAACAGAGGGCGAGGCCCGGTGATGAATCAGATTAGAGCTGGCCGTAACAACGGATACGACGGGTATGGAGCTGGTAATGGTATGTGGCAAGAGGATCAGCAAGAGGATGCCTTCTCCGGTGGAGGTTTCGAGGGACCGATGGATGACTCCCAGAAGATCAGAATGCTAGAAGAGCAGATGAGGGGGGTCCTGAACCAAAGTGCTGTGGGCTTAGACATGTCAATAATGGGTCTCGTACCTGGCTTGAGGGTGCCAATCAAATTCAAAGCTCCTACGTTTAATAAGTATAAAGGGGACACCTGTCCGAAAGTGCACGTGCGGTCGTATTTCCGAAGGATGTCTGCGTATTCGACTGATGAGAGAATGCTAATGCATTTCTTTCAGGATAGTTTGTCGGGTCCTTCCCTAGAGTGGTATATGGGATTGGAGCCAACTAATATAAAGACATGGAAGCAGCTGGCAGAGGCATTTGTAGCTCACTATAAGTATAACAGCGACTTGCCGCCCAATCGGGTCCAATTGCAAGGGCTGTCTCAGAAGAAGGGTGAGAGCTTTAAAGAGTATGCGCAAAGATGGCGCGACATGGCTGCCAGAGTCCGTCCTCCTTTAGAAGATAAGGAAATGAATGACATGTTCATTGGAACATTCACAGGCATGTTTTATGACAAGTTGTTTCACACATCTTTGGCTAGTTTCTCAGACTTAATTCTGATGGGAGAAAAGATTGAAAGCAACATTAAGCAGGGCAGATTCCAGGCCGAGGAATCAACTGCATCTGGCAGTAACAGGAAGGCTTTTGGTGGGCGCCGTCAGGGCGATGCAAGCACAGTGTTTGGAGGCCGAGGCAGAGGCCGAGGCAGAGGTCGGAACCAGTATCATCAGCCGCAGCAGGTGGCGAGTGTTACTATTCCGTTTCAGCAACAACCATTTCAGCAACAGCCAACGCAACAACAATAGCAACAGCAGCAGCAGCCACAGCAGGGGGCACAGCCTGCTCAGCGAAGATTCCAGGGTGGTAAACCGAGTGTTTGAAAAGCCGCCCTCAACGTATGCTGATCTGTTACAGACACTGTTGGGTCTGAACTTGGTAGAGAAAAGAACTCTGGCGCCTATTACGGGAACTCCTCCATATGGCTATGATGCAAGCAGGCACTGTGAGTTCCACTCTGGGGCTCCGGGCCACGATGTAGAGGGTTGCCATGCTTTTAAGCATGTTGTGCAGGATTTATTGGATAGCAAGGCTATCAATTTCGGAACGGCAGGTCCGAATATAGTGCAGAAACCCATGCCTAATCATGGGGCGAACGCCATTTTAACTGAGGAAGGGTTGAATCTGATTATGAATGTCGAGGATTTAAAGACGCCGTTGGGCGAGATAAAGAGCCGATTGTTGCAAGGTGGTGTCTATCCTGGATGTGACGAGTACTGTTTAGAATGCTGGACCCTAGCAGGGGGTTGTGATGACTTAAAGAAAGGTATTCAGGCTTTAATAGATGGGGGTACATTGCAGTTTGACCGAGCAACAACTGAAGAGCCTGCAGGGGCAGTAGCAGATAATCAGAGTGATGTGGCCACTGTAACGATTCCTCGAAAGACAATCACTATAACGACACCGGTTCAGCGACCGCCAATTACAATCACTAAGGCCGGGCCAATTCCGTACGAGAGCACGAAGGCAGTCCCATGGCCATATGGGTTGGAAGTGTATTGTGACGGAATAAAGATTGATGTTAATAAGCAGCCAGCCGAGACTGTAGATAATGTTGTTGGTACCGGAGGTATGACCAGGAGTGATAGGATCTTCATATCGCCTGAGGTAGAGGCCGAAAGACTGGTGAAGGGGAAAGAAAAGATGGTTGAGAATGTCCCAGTACAAGCAAGCGGCAAAGAAGTGGCATCGAGAGATGTAGAAGAGTTCATGCGCTTGATTCGAAAAAGTGATTATAAGATTGTGGAGCATCTGCAACAGACGTCGTCCAAGATCTCTATTCTGTCGTTGCTATTGTGTTCTGAAGCTCACAGAAATGCTTTGTTGAAAGTCCTGGATACTTCCTTCGTACCCCAAGATGTTTCCGTAAATCAGCTGGAGGGAGTGTTAGCACATGTGAATGCAGGCCACAGCTTAGGCTTTACCGACTTCGATTTGACCCCGAAGGGGAGAGATCATAATATGGCGCTGCACGTATCTGTCGAGTGCAGAGGATCAGTCATGTCGCATGTATTGGTCGATACTGGGTCGTCTTTGAATGTGCTACCCAAGAAAGCGATGATGAAGCTAGATGTCAGAGGAATCTTGTGCACGCCCAGTGACTTGGTAGTCAGGGCATTCGATGGCACGCGGAGAACAGTCTTTGGATCGATAACATTGCCTCTACAGGTGGGGCCGGAGGTTTTCGCGACTGAGTTTTATATCATGGACATCCAGCCTGCATATAGCTGCCTGCTCGGAAGACCCTGGATTCATGGGGCTGGGGCAGTCACGTCTACCCTGCATCAGAAGTTGAAATATATGGTCGGAGACAGCGTGGTCACCGTATGCGGAGAAGAAGACATCCTGGTCAGCCATCTGTCGTCATTTAAATATGTGGAGGTCGATGGAGAGATTCACGAGACACCCTGCCGGGCGTTTGAAGGGTTGCGCATCAAGGACAAAGGTCCCGGGCCGAGCAAAGTGTCGGAGATAGCCGTCTCGTCATATAAAGAAGCTCAAGCTCTGGTAGAGACTGGTGAGACGAAGGGCTGGGGCAAAGTGCTGGACATTCCTGTGAAGATGGACCGGTTTGGACTGGGGTACCAATCGTCGTCGTCAACACCTGCTGTGGGGGCACCCCATTTCAGAGGGCCAATAACCATCTCTGCTAGTGGAGTATGCCATGAGACCATCAATGCTGCTTCGGAGTCTGACGAAGGAGACAGCGATTGCGATATGGATGCCTGGATTCATCCAAGCACGCCAGGACAGGGACTGTGCAACTGGTCTATTCAGGAGCTTGTTCCTGTGACTCTTAAACAGTAATGCTTTGTTTTATTAATTGTTGAACAATCTGGTGTCTCGCCCGGGGCATCAGGATTTGCTTAGGGCTGTGCTGTTATGAACATTGCGTGTTTATCATTAAATAAATGGCGTTTTTTCATGTGTAAATATTGTGATCCCTGTTTTTCTTGTTTTGTATTTTTCAATAAAAGGGCAACGTGGTCATTCGCTTTATACGCGTTTTGAAGCATTTAACCATTCTTTTTGCAGGATAACATTTTCAGATGACATCCTTGAACCAGCTATGACTCGTCCCGACTTTGAACATTTGGTATTTCAGGCCGAAGAAGAGATTGTCGAAGATAGTGACGTTCCCGAAGAACTGTCTTGGTTGGTGAAGCAGGAAGAACGTGTCATTCTGCCTCACAAAGAGGTCATCGAAATCATTAACCTGGGGTCGGAAGGGGCTGAAAAGAATATTCGTATAGGAGCCGCGCTGCAGAGCGACATCAAGCGAAGACTGGTTGAAATGCTCAAAGAGTATAGTGATGTGTTCGCTTGGTCGTATGAAGACATGCCAGGGCTCGATACAGATATGGTTGTGCACCGTCTGCCGTTGAAGGAAGAGTGCCCGCCGGTCAAGCAAAAGCTTCGCAGAACTAGACCCGATATGGCAGTGAAGATTAAAGAAGAGGTTCAAAAACAGTGGGATGCTGGCTTCCTGGCTGTGACAAAATATCCCTCATGGGTCGCTAACATAGTACCAGTGCCAAAGAAAGATGGCAAGGTTCGAATGTGTGTGGATTATAGGGATTTGAATAAAGCGGTCCCAAAGGATGATTTTCCACTTCCTCATATCGATGTGCTAGTTGATAACACTGCTCAATACTCCGTATTCTCCTTCATGGATGGCTTCTCAGGCTATAATCAGATTAAAATGGCGCCAGAGGATATGGAGAAGACTACTTTCATAACGCCTTGGGGAACATTTTGCTACAAAGTGATGCCCTTTGGGTTGAAGAATGCTGGGGCAACGTATCAGCGTGCAATGACGACTCTTTTTCATGATATGATGCATAAAGAGATCTAAGTTTATGTTGACGACATGATTGCCAAATCCCAGACGGAGGAAGAGCATCTGGTGAATCTGCTGAAGTTATTTAAAAGGCTTAGGAAGTTCAGGCTGAGACTGAACCCTAACAAATGCACCTTCGGGGTGAGATCGGGTAAACTGCTGGGGTTTATTGTAAGTGAAAGAGGAATAGAGGTCGATCCTGCTAAAATAAAAGCAATTCAAGAGATGCCGACGCCTAAAACAGAGAAAGAGGTGCGCGGGTTTTTAGGGAGGTTGAACTACATCGCTCGGTTCATATCTCACCTAACTGCTACGTGTGAACCATTGTTCAAGCTGTTGAAGAAAGATCAAGCTGTAACGTGGAACGAAAATTGTCAAAAGGCGTTCGATAAAATAAAGTAGTATTAGCAGGAACCTCCTATTCTGATACCCCCAGTGGCAGGGAGACCCTTGATTATGTATTTGACAGTTCTTGAGGGAAGCATGGGTTGTGTTCTCGGTCAACACGACGAGACAGGAAGAAAAGAGCATGCGATCTACTACTTGAGTAAGAAATTTACAGATTGTGAATCTCGATATTCAATGCTTGAGAAAACTTGTTGCGCGCTAGCCTGGGCCGCCAAGCGTTTGAGGCAATACATGCTGAATCATACAACCATGCTCATCTCGAAGATGGATCCTATCAAATATGTATTCGAAAAGTAGGCGCTATCAGGGAGAATTGCCCGTTGGCAGATGGTCTTGACTGAGTATGACATCCAATACGTCTCGCAAAAGGCTATAAAGGGGAGTGTACTGTCTGAGTATTTGGCAGAGCAGCCTATTGAGGATTACCAATCGATGAGGTTTGATTTTCCTGACGAGGATATCATGTACCTAAAGATGAAAGATTGTGAAGAACCGTTTCCAGACGAGGGACCAGAATTGGGTTCCAAATGGAAGATGATCTTTGACGGAGCTGTAAACGCTTACGGTAGCGGAATAGGGGCAATCATCACTACTCCACACGGGTCGCACATCCCGTTTACTGCTCGATTGACCTTTTCAGTTACCAATAATGAAGCCGAATATGAAGCTTGTATTATGGGGCTGGAAGAAGCCATTGATTTGCGAATCAAAAATCTGGACGTATACGGAGACTCAGCTCTGGTAGTGAATCAGATAAAAGGGGAATGGGAGACACGTCAGCCCAACTTGATACATTACATGAATTATGCGAGGAGATTGTTGCCTTTCTTTGACAAGGTCGAACTGCATCATGTGCCGCGAGCGGAGAACCAAATGGCTGACCCCCTGGCCACTTTGTCTTCCATGTACAAAGTCAACTTCTGGAACGAGGCTCCCCAAATCATTATCTCTCGACTTGACAGACCAGCCTTCGTATTTGCTATTGACGAAGCATCCGATGATAAACCATGGTATTGTGATATCCTTAATTTCCTGAAGAACAAAGAGTATCCGGCTGGGGCATCCAGTCAAGATCAGAAGACTCTCAGGAGATTAGCGGGTAATTTCTATTTGAATCCGGATGGTGTCTTGTATAGAAGAAACCACAATTTGGTGCTGTTGCGTTGCGTAGACGAGAAAGAGGCGAAGTTGCTTATGGAGGAGATACATGAAGGTACCTTTGGCACGCATGCTGGTGGGCATGCTATGACGAGGAAGCTGCTGCGGGCAGGTTATTTTTGGCTGACTATGGAAACTGATTGTTTCAAGTTTGCGAGGAAGTGCCACAAATGCCAAATATATGCTGATAAGATCCATGTACCTCCGAGTCCTCTGAATGTGATGTCATCGCCATGGCCATTCTCGATGTGGGGAATCGATATTATTGGAAAGATCGAGCCGACAGCTTCTAATGGGCACCGGTTCATTCTAGTAGCAATCGATTATTTCACCAAATGGGTGGAAGCGGCGTCTTATGCAAATGTGACGAAGCAGGTGGTGGCCAGATTCATCAAGAGAGATATCATTTGAAGATATGGAATCCCCGAGCGGATAATCACGGACAACGGTTCAAACCTGAATAACAAAATGATGAAGGAGCTCTGTCAGAATTTCAAGATCGAACATCACAACTCCTCCCCTTACCGACCCAAGATGAATGGCGCTGTCGAAGCGGCCAATAAGAATATAAAGAAGATCGTTTAGAAGATGGTGGTGACCTATAAGGATTGGCACGAGATGCTACCTTTCGCTTTGCACGGTTATCGTACGACGGTACGCACATCAACCGGGGCAACCCCGTTCTCGTTGGTATACGGAATGGAAGCAGTACTACCATTGGAAGTTGAGATCCCTTCTCTGAGGGTATTGCGAGATGTTCAACTAGATGAGGCAGAATGGGTGAAAGACAGGTTGAACCAACTGAGTTTAATGGATGAGAAGAGGCTAGCTTCTCTAGCATACGGTCGTTTGTACCAGAGCCGAATGAAGAAAGCGTACGATAAGAAGATACATCCGCGAAGCTTTCAGACGGGCGACCTTGTGCTGAAAAGGATTCTCCCGCCGCAGGCAGATCACAGGGGCAAGTGGACCCCCAACTACAAAGGGCCATACATTGTCAGAAAAGTCTTTTCAGGAGGAGCGTTATTGTTGTCCACCATGGACGGTGAAGACTTTACGTCGCCTGTGAATTCAGACGCAGTTAAAAATTACTTTGCTTAAAATTGATCCGCTGGACAAAAAAAAGAGAGTCCAGGCAAAAATGGGGCATCCTGGCGAACCAAAAACAGAATGAAAGGTTCGGGCAAAAAAATTAGGGATAAAATGAAAAAATGTACACCCGCGAAGTTGAAAACCTACACTGGGCGGCTTCGGCAAAAAAGGGTATCCCGGTGAACTGAAAACCCGTAAAGGGCGGTTCACGCAAAAGTTAGGGATTGAAAAAGCAAATGACTGCGGTCCGAATTTGATAATGCGTTGAGCATTGGTGCGGGAGAATATACCTGAGGGGTCGATTGTCAGATACAATCTCTTCGGAAGTGTGAATACCGGGAAAGCATTGGAGTCGGGCGAGTCATAGGAGGATCAGTTTGTGGTGTTCATCTGCATCCCGTTGCCGACATGTGTACAAATTTAATTTGTCAATATATTTATGCTTCTTGTGCATACCTGTATATTTGTTGTGCGTAGCTTCCTCTTTTCAGGAGTTACATCCCGTGTACACTAAACTCCGCCCATTCAGGGGCCCAATCAATAAAATATGTTATTCAGTATTTGACGCTGGTTCTTTACTGTTTTGTGTATGATAAACGCCTAAAGTTTGATGAAACTAGCATGTGCATAACGTCACTGGCCCTTGCCAACAATTGTTAAAACTTTGAATTAACTGAAAATAATGTCACTAACGCTAACCTAAATAGATTTGGTTGCATAGGCTTGTCTTGTCTTGTTTGTGTTGTTGCAGGGTTCATGAAGAGTACGATCAAAAGATTGCAGTAACGAAAGACTCGACCCCCCACGCAGATAATAATGTTCTTCCTAAAGAAGGATCGAATTCCCCAGTTAGTCGTAGCTTATTCAAAGGACATTCTCCAGTCAGGCGTCTATTCTCAGCAGAATGTGGCGATTCCAAGATTGTAGGCTGTGTTCAGACAGTGTGGTGTCCCCCAAGAGGATTCCTTTATTCTCAAGCAGAGTTGGTTTAGCCTCCGAAGATTAATATTTGTGAGCTGTATTCAGGCAGTTTACCCTTCCCCGCAGGGTCGTTTACTCTCCCCCAGCGGAGGCAGTTGATTTTTCTTAAGAGAATCATCTCATCCCCAACGGAGTTCTCTTTCCAGCAAGTGGTTTCATTCCTCCCAGTAGAACTCGAAGATTAAGACTCTCCCCGGCAGAGTTGGTTGCGTGCCCTGGCACTTATTTTGTCAGAATACCGTGTGATATCCGTTCATTTTCCAGCAAAAGTCTAATCATACCAGGCGCATCTGCTATTCTCCAGCAGAGTTATACTCCCCAGCAGGGTGTTACTTCAATGAGGTGCTTGGTTTAAGTTCCCAATTTCCCAACTGAGTCAACTTCACTGTTCCGTCATTTATTTTGCTGGAATAATTCTGTAGCACTTGGCTATCCCCAGCGGAGTCGGCATTTGTCTTCAGCATTTATTTTGCTGAGGCAGTTTCTGTATCTCAGCAGTTCGAGTCTGCATTTGCATCGGCATATAGTGTCATACTTGCATCCACCAAATAAACACGCGTAGCATTTCCATGTCGAATGGAGCATTATATCATTGTTAATGCACATGCATTTTGAAACATAAACCAGGATGGCTAACCGTTTGTTTCAGGTATTGCTCTCTTGCAAGTGGAAGGAACTCTTGCTCAAATGAATTACTAAACATTCAAGATCTCGACGTGAGACATTCAGCGAAAGTGTCAGCTTTGGCACTATTCCCCACAGAGTTATCATGATGAAGTTCTCTTTGTCTCCGAGCAGAGTTATTTGTGAATTTCTCTTCCCCGCCAGAGTTAGTAGGAGAAATTTCTCCTCATTCCCAAGCAGAGTTATTTATCATCAACGGGTTTCGGGAATCAGAATTTCAGAGGCTGCCGCCGGTTATCAGAGCAGGCGTCCGGTAGTTTGGTTTCCAAATATCCCCAGTAGAGTCCGCCTCAAAGTCGCTGTCACGTCAGTGCTAAGAAGTTTGTGGGTTGGGACCAGTGGAGAAATGAGTCCTAACATGGACAATTTTATTGATAGGTTTTCTTCGTGCTAGAGAAGTGGGTGTCCTGACGTGGACAGATTTATTTCCTCATGGTTGATAAGAGGTGCTAGTCCTAACGTGGACAGGTTCGATTTTTCAGAATTGTGGGAATGTGGAGTCCTGACGTGGACATTTCTTCCAGGTGACGATATGTGCCAGTCCTAACGTGGACAGATTTGATTTCTCCGTATTGATTGAGTGTGAAGTCATAACGTTGACAAAATTGATTGCTCACAGTGTTGGTGTCCTGACGTGGACCATTTATTTCCAGCAGATATCTTTATTCGTAATGGTGAAGTGTGCGTCCTGACGTGGACAGGTTTATAGTTCTTCGTGATGACAAGATGCGAGCGTCCTGACGCGGACAAATTTATCTTTCTTCGTGTTGTTGGCCAAGTGTGTGTCCTGACGTGGACGAGTTTTGTTTCCCCAGCAAGTCGAAGACGCGTAAGTCCTGACGTGGACAAGTGTTATTTCCTCAGCAAGTCAAGAGGTGAGTCCTTACGTGGACGAATCAAGACGAAACGTAGGTCCTGACGTGGACAAGTTTATTCCTTACGTGGAAAGATGAGTTTATTCCTTACATGGAAAGATTGAGTCCTTACGTGGATATATCAAGGTTGAATTCCTTACGGGGAAAAAGACGCATTCCTTACGTGGAAAGAAGAATTGGTTTCCTGACGGGGAAAGATGTGATTCCTTATGTGGAACAAGTTGGAGTCCTTACGTGGACAAATAAAGATTGAGATGGTATTCCTTACGTGGAAAGAAAATGTATTCCTCACGTGGAAAGGTGGGTCCTAACGTGGACGATGTACTCATAACCTAGAAAGTTTAGTCCTGACGTGGACAGATTCAGAAAAGAAGTCGGTTTCCTTACGTGGAAAGAATTGGTTCCTTACGTGGAAAAAAGATGTGTTCCTGACGTGGAAGAGTTTAGTCCTGACATGGACAGATCTAGACGAAGTTTATTCCTGACGTGGAAGAGTTCAGTCCTGACGTGGACAGATGCAGAAAAGATGATTCCTTCTGTGGACGGTGTTATTCCTAACATGGAAGAGTTTATTCCTAACGTGGACGATTTATTTCTGGTGAGAGGTAGACGAGTCATCCCCAGCGAAGTTGTCGAGATTTTTCCTAACGTGGACAAGTTTGGTTGAGATTTCTTTGTGTTGACGACACAGGCGTCCTAACGTGGACAAAGTTTTATTCTTGCAATGATAGAAGCTTTTCAGGCTGATGAAATAATCCCCAAGCAGTGGCGTAGTTCATTTCTGCGGTTGGCAAATTTCCGGGTTCTTCGTATTCAACCGTCTCGTACCTCGAATGTTTAAAGGCCGTTCGTTCTTCACCCAATCGGGTCCAAGTCGCTTGAATAGGGGCAGCTGTTGCACCCTAAAATTTGCTCAACCTTATTCACTTGGTTTATGTTTCAATATCATTAGCATTTGCATATAGAGTCATGTACATGGTTTAATCATAGCATAACATAGCATAGCAAATCATCCAACAGGGGACCAATCACTATTCTCATCTATATGAGCCTATCAAGAGGTTATTATTCTAATTCAATCTCCTTCAAGTCATCAGAAAGAATTTGAAAACTGGGAAGTCATTGGGTCAAGCAATGCATCTATCTCCTATCTGAGGGTATCTGAGGATCATCAAAGAGTTTGTGAGTTGTGGGCTGAGCATGGAGAGTATCTAGACATCATGGGAGACTTATAAAGTCATTTGGAGAAGGAGACAAGTCATTGATATAATCACAAGTATTGCAGTTGAAGACAGTCAACTAGGGTTTCATCTGGGTCAACCCTGGATCAACTCTAGGTCAATTGAATTTTGCCTGTGAAAGTGACTTGACTACCAAGCAACTTTTACCCCTCAAGGAGATTTCAAATGAATTTCTGGTTAACATAAGAGTTGTTCCTTATTGTCTTAGATTTATAGAATGGTATGGTATGCCTTCATATGATTTGTGGAACTTTACTTATGGTCTTGGCAAGCAAAGGGTATTTTGGTCATCTGAGAATTACAGGTCATTTCAAGCCTATGCCCAAAACTCATGCAAGGAAGCTTCAAATGGAAAACTTCACAACATCAAAATTGCTCCAAATGACATTTTGAGTCTAGAAAAGTGACCATGAAAGATTGGAAAGACTCATAGCTCAAGGTTTCAAAATTGATGGATTTAATGAATAAAAAATGACATAAATTTGGGATTTTTCATAGTTTGGCCAAATGAGGTGAAATTATAGGTCATTTTGATTGGAAAAATCATTTTGAGAACATTGGCAAAAGTAGAATTGTGAGTTTGGTTCAAGATTTAGGAGTTATGCATGGTTACTTACAATGAAAGTTACATAATCCAAATCCAAGGGAAAGTGTGCATGGGAAGTTTCTCCAAGGTTCTAGGAGTTTCTAATCTCATCTATATATTGGATTGAAGAACTCCATGCCATGGTTGGTGAATCATATTGATCAAAACACAAGTTACACACTAATCTTCCATTTTGCAAAATCAATTCAAACTCTCTCAAATCTCTATCAATCTCCATTTTTCTTGATCTAATCTTCATCACCATCATTCCTAGATCACATTTCACATAAGCATTTGGTTGATTTGAGGAGAATTAGTTCCATACACTTCCATCATCCAAGAAGCAAGAAATTTGGAATTGTGAGATTCAAAGCATTGGAGCAAGATTTGTTGCATACAGAATTCAAGAACAAGTTCCCTGATCAATTTCCAATCATTGCAAGCATTGGATCAAGAGGTTTTAGCATCTGTTTTCACCATTTTGCACCAGGTTAGTTTCTCTTCGAATGGCATGATTTGGTTAGGATCATAGAGGTTTGTTAGCATAGAATGGTTAAGCATAGTTAGATGACTGATTTTGGTGAGTTTGGAGAAGTTTTATGGAGGTTGTTAATGGTGTGTCAAAACTGTTAAGGCTTGTAACTCATGGTTCAATGCACGATAATCTTGAATGATTAGCTCATAATGATCAGCGTAAGATGTGGATTAGTTTAGGGCAAGAATTAGAGAGAATTGGGAGATTTGATGTCAGGTGATTATGGTGGAATCAAACTGTTACATTCATCGGGTTCAATTACTTGTTGAGTTCTAGAAAGAATTATTGGTATGGCTGTGTAGAGGGGAAGAAGGGGAGCAATTTTGCTCTTGACATCGAATGAATCCATGGAGAGACAAGAGAGAACAGAACGATGGAAAATGCATGCATGGTTAGGGTTTCAGGCCTTAGGGTTTGCTGGAGGTTGAAGACAACTCGTGAGCCACACGATGTGATATTTGACTTTGACTGGGGACTAAAACCAATGGCCACGATTAAAAGAAGAAACAGAGGGAAATTCAAATGGTGCAACGCACCGTTTCATTAAGTATAATCAGACTGGGCTGTGAATTATTTGCTAATGACACCCTCCCCAATAAGGCCCAATTCTATTATAACTAAATATCCTGCTATTTGCACCGTGTGTGGGTTTTTTTCTTTTGTTTTTTTCTGAGCATGTGCTGGGCCCAGACGCGCTTGCTATGCGCGCCCCCCAGTCTGGGCCCAGTTTGTTGTTTTAACTAATTTTCACTACTCCCTGCACCCCTTTCCATATTAATTCAATTTTATTTTCTTTCAAAAATTTCATTTCTTTAAAAATTCATAAAAAATAGGAAAATGCATGATTTTCATTGGTTCTTTTTGCATATTACTCATAATTTTGTCAAGAAAAATATCACATAAGAAAATTAATACTTCATTTTATTTTCATATTTTTAGCATATTTTTCTTTTAAATAGCATTTTAAGTAGTTTAATTTGATGCATGAATTTGGTAATTTTGGTTTAATTAAATGCTTTACTATTTTTAATCCATTCTGTTTAGGTTGTTTAGTTTAGACTTTTATCTTGTATATAAAATTTAGTTCATATTTTTAGGACTTAATTTTAGGAGATTTGTTTAGGTGTGAATAACATGAACAAAACTAGGGTTTAGGAGATAGCATAGGTGAATTAGTTCATTTCCCTTAGGAGTTAGAGATTGAATTTTTGAGGTATGGGACTATAGGGATTATGGGTAGTTATTAGATCCCTTAAAGAATATTAGGATTCCCCTACTGCTATTAGTATACTGCTTCTATTTGTTTGACTGGTGTGGTGTGCCCTCTCTGGGGATTTCTTCTGTCTGTGTGGGGTATTGGGATTGCTTGGGGATTGGGAGAGCTGAAGACTTGTGATGATGAAGCCCATTGGAGTCCAGAGCTTGAAGACCAACTTCCAGAGTTGATGAAGAGATTCTGTGCTGGCAGCTGTTGAGGAGTGTAGGGTTTAGGAGTTAGGCAAAACCCTAGAGTAGTAAGATTGATTCTCAAACATGGAAGGCCTTGTCTCCCTCCATTCTTTCTCTATGATTCAAAGTCTCTTTCAAATATCCACCTCCTTCCTTTGGAAGGATCAGCGAATGTGTTTGAAAGATAGAACTTTTGAGAGAAAATTGTCTGTATAATGTTAACAGTTAATGAGCCACCCTTGGTAGGCATTTGACTGTTTAACATTTAATTCATCTTGTTGACTGATATTCCTCTTGGAGAGTGACACTTGAAGAAAAGCCATTGATGATGGAAGACTGATAATCAAGACCTTGCTTGAAGGCTGTGGAGATGGAGATTGATGCTTGCTGAAGCTTGTAGCTGTTTGGAGATGACTTGAAGATAGGTGTGGGTGCAGAGCTGCTGTGGCTGTTTATTTTTGCTGTTCATTTCTGATGTATTGTTTGGTTTTCCCTGACTGTATTGTTTGCTGTTTAACCTGTTGGGTTGAAGGTGAATCCTGTTCACTTTTGCCTATTGTTTTCTAGGTTCGAGGTTGAGTGGGACTCCCTTGCCTCGCTTGTATTGTTGCATCCATGCATTTTACTGCTTTACTGTATATATCTGTTGTTTCTGTTTCCGTTTATCCCTTAGGATCTCTATTTCTCTCTGCGCAGGAGAGGAGCATGATAGACACTAGGTCTTAACCCATGCATGATAACATTAGGATAGTTTGATTCCCTTTGCAACCGTAGGTTAGAGTGCTGTCTCTTTCTTTCTCAAAACAAACAGAAAAATACAATAAATATTTCAGACCCAATAAAAGACACTTCTTCCGTAAAAGATTGTGAAATCATCAAAACGTCATTTTTGTCCGCTTGGACTGTTAATCAGGAAAAACCCTTTTTCAGAAGGAATAAAAACATTCAGACAGACTTGTGTCGTACGTGGCCCGAACTACGTTTGCTCTGATCTTTCATGCTGTATGAAAGTACGTAGGCATAGGATGCGATGTCCTAGCGAGCAACCTTCCCCTCCTTTCCCGTAGGTAGGCGAACTACGTTGACTCTGATTTCTCGTTCCAGACGGGAATACGTAGGCATAAAGTGCGACACTTTGCCGAGTCATTTTCTTTTCTTTTTTAACCCTGACCTTTAGAATAGATAGAATAACAATCCATACCAGAAAACAAGCGTGCATCCCATCGAGTACGACGGACGTGAGGGGTGCTAATACCTTCCCCTTGCGTAACCGACTCCCGAATCCAGGATTTGGTTGCGATGACCATTCCTTTCCCCGTTTTGCGGTAGGTTTACCTCGAGCGTTTCCTTTCACCTCCGTTGGGATAAATAACGTACGGTGGCGACTCTTCTGTTCAGCCGACGCCGATTTTCGCAGTAGCGACACCTGAGCATTGCATCGCATTTACATATCATTTCATTTGCATTGCATATCCGTCTCTCAACCAGAAATCTTATCCATCCTTTGTCCATAATCCGCAGTTGATTTCTCGACACCCGTATCGGACTTGAAGTAGCTCTGAAAGACCATGGAACCCTTGAAGCATAATCGAGTTGAGCAGGGAAAAGACGCGAACAACGTGAAAGGCAAGATGAAGCAGCTGCCAGAAGTTATGACAATTATTGAGAGAAGGAAGGAAAAGCTTCAAGAAGGTACCACAACTAGGAGTTTTACTCCCATGGTTCCCTCCGCTCCGCAGCCTGCAGTGAATAGCCTATTGTGTGTTGCTCCTCTTGGGTTTTCTCCCCAACCAATTCTTCCAAAGCCTCGGAATCAACGGTCATCACCTATTCGGGATCGGAGAGGCAGTAAGAAGTCTCAGTCACGCCCTATTCTCGACCCTATTCCTATACCGTGTGGACAACTACTATCATATCTAATTCAGAGTTCATTGCTGGTACCCATATCCCTCGGGCCAGTTCGTACTCCTCCTCCACTTGGATATGATCCTAATGCGCAGTGTGAATACCATAAAGGGGCAAAGAGGCACTTTATTGAAGGATGTTGGTCATTCAAGAATAAGATTCGAGAGCTAATTAACAACAAGCGCATAGTCTTCGAGGAAGACAACCCAGGGGCAGAGTGCGGGTATCACACTGGAACCATAGAACATACTGTTGAAGAGTGTGAAACCTTTTGAAACAAACTGCAAAGATTGACCAGAAAGGAAGACCCTAGCTTAAATGGTTCAACTCAAAGGCCTGGCAAAGAGAAAGTACAAGAGTTTCGGGGACCGCTCAAAGTCTTGTTCCACAAGGAAAATATTGAGTTTTTTGCGGATGAAGTACCTTTATCCTCTGATAATCATGTTGAAACTACCACTTCAAGAGAAAAGCTGGAAGAAAAGTCCAAAAGGGTTGTATCTGCTGAAGAGACCTCGAAAATCAGATTTGGAGAACATCCCGTTGGCACTGAGGAAGATGATGACATCCACCTTTGGGTTCCTAGAGGACAACCAACAATACCTAGGGAACCATGTCAAAAATCTTGGGTTGCTCCTTATGCAAATCAACGAGCGTATGGCCAAGGAAATCAAGATCCACGCCAGAATCAACACAGGCCTCGCAATAATTTGGGAAGAAGGAACGCTCCTCTTCACCCAATTCCTGTATCGTACACTCAGCTTCTGCCACATTTGATTCGAAATTCACGAGTGGAACCTAAATCTCTCAAGCCAGTTCCAGGACCATACCCTCCTGGGTATGATCCCAATGCACATTGTGGATACCATGCTGGATCAATGGGGCATTCGACAGAAGATTGCAAAGCTTTTCAGGCTAGGGTGCAACAATTGATTGACGAGGGATGCATATCCTTTCAAGAAGGGAGTTTGGTTGTACGTATCCGCCTCGCGCCTGAATGAGATCGAAGACTTCAAGACGCATCTTCTCAAGACAACTGATCAAGCAAGAAAAGCCCAGTTCCTCCATGCTGGCATTTTTTTAATGCATTTGTAGTTTTTTTTCTGTTAATTACTACTGCTCTTAAACATTGTTTCGTATTAATGGTATTGTTAATGTGATAATCATGCATGTTTTGATCAAATCCATTCGTATTCACCCACAGTTTCTCATTTATTGCAAAAATCACAAAAATATTTCACTTCCTTTGTCGCACTGCTGTTTTGAGGGAGGATGACGAAAACGAAATACCCATAATTGCTGATAAGTATGCTTTTGGATAAAATCACGTCGATGATGTACAAACATTGCTTTAAATTCCCAAACACTGAAGAGATAAGGAGTTAGTCCCTAGTTAACCACTTCGAGCCTAGAAGTAGGAGTTTCCTTCGGATTTCTAAACCCTTACACTTAACCTGGGGCATGGGTAGTATTCAGTTAACTTTCTCTCGTGAATCGAAACAAGAGGTTCCCGTTGAGTACAACGGACGTAGAGGGTGCTAATACCTTCCCTCTATGTAATCGACTCCCGAACCTAGAATATTGGTTGCGATGACCATGTTCTTATCCCTTTAAAGGTTTTATCGATATTTTCCTATTCCATCCTTGGAATGAATAAAATTCGGTGGCGACTCTGTTTCGAACAGTATTTTCTGCGTCCATCACGAGGATCGTATTTTTGGAGGTACGACAGATGGCGACTCTGCTGGGGACAAACGCATAGCCCTATGCTAGAGAGAGTCAAGCCTAACTTGACTCGATTCGCGAGAGTTAGATTCGTTTACGTATTTATCTTCTCTTATTATTTAATTGCTTGTTTTCTTTTATATATTCTATTATTATTCCTTATGATACTATTGGGGTTCTGATTGTGGGAACTTTGTGAGATGGCTCTACACCCGAGTCCGAGAAAAACATAGGATTAGAATGGTGGTTGTGTAGTGGAATCCCTCGAGGAGTCTTTCTCGTTGGGAGAAAGCGAAAACCCCGCTTAGAGTTGATTCACTTGAGGATGTTGTTGTCATGGTGAGTCTTTGCCATGGCAATGATGTTTTTGAGTTTGAATCTATAACTCTAAGGACCTTTTACCCTCAAACCATGGTGGTTGGTAGTGTTAACTCATGAGGGTCACTCCTTTTTGGTTGATGCGAACGCCCCAATCAGATGAGATCCCTTGAACGTATCGTTATTCTGACAATGATATTTTCAACCTCGATCTATGACTCTGAGGTCCCTTTAAGAAACCTTGGATTCGATGGTTGTGTAGTAGAGACTCACGAGGAGTCTTTCTCGTGGGACGACACGAAAACCTCACCTAGAAGAGATCCTTCGATGGTATTATTATTGGACGAGTCTTTGTCATGGTAATAATATCTTTGAAAAGGTCCATGACTCTAGGCACCTACCCGTTTAAAGCCTACCTATGGGGTTCCTTTTATCATAGATATTTGTTATTTACCCGTTCTTCTGTCTGACTTCAGAATTGTGATTGAGCCTGTGATCCAGAGCATTGCATTGCATTTGCATATCATTTCATTTGCATTGCATATCTGTCTCTCAGCCAGAAATCTTATCCGTCCTTTGTCCATAATCCGAAGTTGACTTCTCGACACCCATATCGGACTTGAAGTAGCTCTGAAAGACCATGGAACCCTTGAAGCATAATCGAGTTGAGCAGGGAAAAGACGCGAACAACGTGAAAGGCAAGATGAAGCAGCTGCCAGAAGTTATGACAACTGTTGGGAGAAGGAAGGAAAAGCTTCAAGAAGGTACCACAACTAGGAGTTTTACTCCCATGGTTCCCTCTGCTCCGCAGTCTGCAGTGAATAGCCTATTGTGTGTTGCTCCTCTTGGGTTTTCTCCGCAACCAATTCTTCCAAAGCCTCGGAATCAACGGTCATCACCTATTCGGGATCGGAGAGGCAGTAAGAAGTCTCAGTCACGCCCTATTCTCGACCCTATTCCTATACCGTGTGGACAACTACTATCATATCTAATTCAGAGTTCATTGCTGGTACCCATATCCCTCGGGCCAGTTTGTACTCCTCCTCCACTTGGATATGATCCTAATGCGCAGTGTGAATACCATAAAGGGGCAATGGGGCACTTTATTGAAGGATGTTGGTCATTCAAGAATAAGATTCGAGAGCTAATTAACAACAAACGCCTAGTCTTCAAGGAAGACAATCTCGGGGCAGAATGTGGGTATCACACTGGAACCATAGGGCATACTGTTGAAGAGTCTGAAAGCTTTCGAAACAAGTTGCAAAGACTGACCAGAAAAGAAGGCCCTATCCCAAATGGTTCAACTCAAAGATCTGGCAAAGAGGAAGTACAAGAGTTTTGTGGACCAATCAGAATCCGGTACCACAAGGAAAAGGTTGAGTTTTTGGCAGATGAGATGTCTTTTAATCATGTGGAGACCATGATCTCAAGAGAAGAGATGGAAGAGAAGTCCAAAAGGGTTGTATTTGCTGAAGAGACCTCGAAGAGTCGCTTGGGAGAGCATCCTACCGATACTGGGGAAGATGATGACATCCACCTTTGGATCCCAAAAGGGCAGCCAACAATACCCAGGGAACCATGTCAGAAGCCTTGGATTGCTCCCTATGCAAATCAACGAGCGTATGGCCAAGGGAATCAGGATCCACGCCAAGATCAACACAGGCCTCGCAACAATTTGGGAAGAAGGAACGCTCCTCTTCACCCAATTCCTGTATCGCACACTCAGCTTCTGCCACATTTGATTCGAAATTCACTAGTGGAACCTAAATCTCTCAAGCCAGTGTCGGAACCATACCCTCCTGGGTATGATCCTAATGCACGTTGTGGTTATCATGCCGGGTCAATGGGGCATTCAAAAGAAGATTGCAAAGCTTTACAGGCCAAGGTACAACAATTGATTGACGAGGGATGCATATCCTTTCAAGAAGGGAGTTTGGTTGTACGTATCCGCCTCGCGCCTGAATGAGATCGAAGACTTCAAGACGCATCTTCTCAAGACAACTGATCAAGCAAGAAAAGCCCAGTTCCTCCATGCTGGCATTTTTTAGATCATGTTTTTTATGCAATTATAGTTTCTTTTCTGTTAATTACTACTTGCTTTTAGACATTGTTTCGTATTAATGGTATTGTTAATGTGATAATCATGCATGTTTTGATCAAATCCATTCGTATTCACTCACAGTATTCTCATTTATTGCAAAAGTATTTCACTTCCTTTATCGCACTGCTGTTTTGAGGGAGGATGACGAAAACGAAATACCCATAATTGCTGATAAGTATGCTTTTGGATAAAATCGCGCCGATGATGTACAGACATTGCTTCAAATTCCCAAACACTGAAGAGATAAGGAGTTAATCCCTAGTTAACCACTTCGAGCCTAGAAGTAGGAGTTTCCTTCGGATTTCTAAACCCTTATACTTAACCTGGGGCATGGGTAGTATTCAGTTAACTTGATTACGCACTCTAATCACGAAAGAAAACCCAAATACAGGATGGTTGTTCATCAATAACCCTTGACATGGCAGTCACCATCTTTCAAAAATTCAAAAGCCTACAAAGTCGAACACTTCAAAATGAGGCTTAGGCAAAAATCAAGGCAATCCCGATGGATCTGACAAGCAAAGTCAGTCCATGCAAAAGTTAGGGATCAAAAACAAAACCAAAAAGAGGTCCTCAAACCCTCAACAAAAACAAAATAAGATTCAGTGGCCACCCAAATCAAGAGGTTACTGACATCCATCAAAATAAGATGGCTGCCATTTCAAGCAAACTTTGAACCATCAAGTTTACATCGTCAAGCAGGTGCAAAATTAACTGAACATAGGTATGGAGATCATTACGAAGAAGGGGTGGGTACAAATAATACTTTGAACCTAATATCCTTTGTTTATATAACCGTGAACCAGACCATGATACAACCCTCAAAAGGCCTAATTGAGGCGAGGTTTATTCTGAAAGCATACTACAGCAAGGTTGCGTAAACTGACTCCTACATATTTGCTAATTTTATGTATTGGTGTCATATTCTTGCTATATCTTTCACACCAATTAAATCAGCATTGCGTTTGGAGTAATAGTCCACTCGTCACACATTTTCACATCATTCCCAATAATTGATATTTTCAAAACTTACATGAATGTCGCATTAAAATTACCATTTTTGAATGAACAACTTTAAACTGCAAATCAGTACTTGACATTATAGAAATTCCAACAAAGTGCAGTCAAAGAGGAACTTGATCGCTCATTGGTGTTGACCTGAATCAAGAATTTCTCATAACCCTACGAATCTGGGGCAAGTCCTTTTGAGGTTTAAACCGGGGCAAACCACTACAAGGTCCAGACACTGGGGCAAATGGATTCAATCCATATCCTGGTATAATCATCGCCAAAAGCTCTCATCCCAGAAGAAAATCCTTCAAATACCCGGCAGACTGGGGCAGACCATTTGAACTGGGGCAGATTAGCTGAACAGGGGCAATTTCCCTTCACGCTTTCAAAGTTGATCAAGCCGATGGTTAAGGTCAACAAACGTCAAAAGCCTTGGGGCAGAGCAAAAGCACGACTAACTCGCATTGGTTAAGTCGCTACGCTCACGCAATCCATATGCATTGGTTAAGTCGCTACGCTAGTACGAGTAACACGCATTGGTTAAGTTGCTACGCTCGTGCAGTCAACATGCTTTGGATAAGTCGCTACGCTCAACATTTGTAAGCCGTCATGACATACCAGCTAGACGCGAGGTTCTCACAAGAACAAGAATACCACTTCTACAAAAGATCCAACTTGGGGCACCAGGGGCATCCGTGTTTGTCCTCTGATTATGGCTGTTAGAAACTGTGTGTCGGGAAGTCAAATCCTCTCACCACACCCACAATAAAGTCCAGTCTTCATTGGCAACCCATAAAAGTCCACCCTTAATGGAATCCTCCTCACAATAAAGCCCAATCCTTTATTGGCAATTACAAAAAGCCACTCCTGTTGGCATCTCAAATTTACCCTATAAAGTCCAGTCTTCATTGGCAACCAATAAAAGTCCACCATCGATGGCGTCGTCCTAAAACCAAAGTCCAATTTCGCTTGGCAACTACCAAATTCATTCCCTGGAAGTATCCCTGCAGGAATTTATCCCCAGCGTACCTGATCATTTACATGGCATACAATATCATATCATAGTCATATTAAGAATAAGCACATCACTTGCATCTGCATCCTGCACTCTCTAGAAATTGCATCTTAGTTGCATGTTTATGTATCATAACGCATATCATCGCTGTCTTCGGCAACATAACATAGCAGCATAGCAGGATCCAAGATCAATTCGCGAGCATCTTGGTCAGTCCTTCATCAAAGTCAGCAATATTTCTCTGCAAAGAGTTGATATCCCGCAAGTTCAGGAATTTTACTCCCCAACAAGTTATTTTTCCAACATGAGTTGATGACAATAACCTCCAACAGTTGTTGCTCTTATGATCCCCCAAGCAGAGGTTATCTTAAAAAGTTTCTTGAAGACTCTCCCCTACAGAGTTTGGACAATGTTGTTCCTCTAGTAGGAATTTTAGCTCAACCATTACTTAGCAAATTTATCGCTCGAGATACTACTTTGGTATCATCGAAGAATCTTATTGGATAAGAGGATGCTTCGACCACCCGAAGAATCTCAAGTTTTGATCAGAGATACTGCTTTGGTATCATCGAAGAATCTTATTGGATAAGATGCTGCTTCGACCACCCGAAGAATCTCAAGTTTTGATCAGAGATACTGCTTTGGTATCATCGGAGAACCTTATGGGATAAGGGACTGCTTCGACCACTCGAAGAATCTCAAGTTTTGATCAGAGATACTGCTTTGGTATCATCGGAGAACCTTATGGGATAAGGGACTGCTTCGACCACCCGAAGAATCTCAAGTTTTGATCAGAGATACTGCTTTGGTATCATCGGAGAACCTTATGGGATAAGGGACTGCTTCGACCACCCGAAGAATCTCAAGTTTTGATCAGAGATACTGCTTTGGTATCATCGGAGAACCTTATGGTATAAGGGACTGTTTCGACCACCCGAAGAATCTCAAGTTTTGATCAGAGATACTGCTTTGGTATCATCGAAGAATCTTATAGGATAAGATGCTGCTTCGACCACCCGAAGAATCTCAAGTTTTGATCAGAGATACTGCTTTGGTATCATCGAAGAATCTTATTGGATAAGAGGCTGCTTCGACCACCCGAAGAATCTCAAGTTTTGATCAGAGATACTGCTTTGGTATCATCGAAGAATCTTATTGGATAAGAGGCTGCTTCGACCACCCGAAGAATCTCAAGTTTTGATCAGAGATACTGCTTTGGTATCATCGAAGAATCTTATTGGATAAGAGGCTGCTTCGACCACCCGAAGAATCTCAAGTTTTGATCAGAGATACTGCTTTGGTATCATCAAAGAATCTTATTGGATAAGAGGCTGCTTCGACCACCCGAAGAATCTCAAATTGTGATCGTTTATACCACTTTGGTATCATCGGAGGACCTTAACGAACGAGGGGCCGCTTCGACCACCCAAGGAGGATTGTTTATACCACTTTGGTATCATCGGAGGACCTTAACGAATGAGGGGCCGCTTCGACCACCCAAGGAGGATTGTTTATACCACTTTGGTATCATCGGAGGACCTTAACGAACGAGGGGCCGCTTCGACCACCCAAGGAGGATTGTTTATACCACTTTGGTATCATCGGAGGACCTTAACGAATGAGGGGCCGCTTCGACCACCCAAGGAGGATTGTTTATACCACTTTGGTATCATCGGAGGACCTTAACGAATGAGGGGCCGCTTCGACCACCCAAGGAGGATTGTTTATACCACTTTGGTATCATCGAAGGACCTTAACGAATAAGGGGCCGCTTCGACCACCCGAAGAATCTCATGTGTTTAGAGATACTGTTTTGGTATCATCGAAGAACCTTATTGGATAAGGGACTGCTTCGACCACCCAGCGAATATCAGGTTATCTCGTTCATATTTTGCATCCTGCCACCTTGGTATGGTACATCTTATCTCTCTGCATTTTACTTGTTTGTCGGACAAATTTCGGGGTATTCTTGTATCTAATTGACTTTCCCCTCAAAATGAACACCATGCAGCAGTTCATGCTTTCGGGTCAAAGACAATTAGATAGGGGCATCTGTCATACCCCAAATTTGTCCTACCTTTTTGAAAATTTTTATTAGCCCGACTTTATTTTTCAATTCGCAGCATAGCGTATTTTTTTTAGCAAAATAAATTTTCTCACTTCTTTTTAACGATTAAATTTGTGACATGTGGCATTTTTATTTATTTTTTATTTTTGTTATTATTTTTGCCTTATAATTTATTTTTATTTATTTATTTTAATAGGTAAGTATGATTTAGTTTTAATAGTAATTAATTAATTAGTTTAGATTAAAATAATTAGAACTTAATTAGAATATATAATTAGCTTTTTAAATTAAAATCTAGAGTTAGTTAGTTAGGATTAAAATTACAATTAAAAATTAAGAAGATTAATAATAGAATTATTATTAAATAGAAAATTAAAAAAAAAAGAATTAAAATTTTTTAAAAAGAAACACGGGAGAGGCGTTGGAGATTTTTTGCAAGTTAGGGTTAAGGATTGAGTTTATAAGAGGGCTGTTACTGTTCATTCGGGGGAGGTTGGAAAAAAAACCTAGCCGCCCCCAAAATCGGAAACCCCTAAATTCTCTCAAACCCGCCGCCAAACCCCTTTTTCTCCTTGGCTTTCTACATTATCATCACCATCTTCAAACACTTCTTCCCACCCCTTTTACTCTGAAACGGCGCCGCCATCAACCCTAGTCCGCCGCCGATTTCCTCACCGAACTCACCGACACCACCAACAAACCCCTTCGTCTACCACCAACATCATCTCCTTCATCTCGCTGTGAAACTTTTCAAAACCTCACCATCCCCTCGAAAACACACCGAACCATCTTCCTCCTTCGAGCCTTTTCAACCTCACGACATTGTTTCAAAAAGCTCAGAAAACCCCGTGATTCCTCCTCTTCAAATTGCGGACACAGGCTTTGCGTAGGTGATTATGATTTCGCGAGGATGATGTTGGTGACGTCGTCGCAGCTCAGCAAACCACCAGTAGCTTTGTGCGACTTGCATACGAGGGTGTTCGATATCAGTATGTGAGCTTGGAGCGTATAGATGTTTCGATTCCAATGAGAGATCTGCAGTTAAGTTATTATCTCAAGGTTAACGAGTCGACCAAAAGGTATTTATTTCTAGCGTGTCCAAGGATCCAGATGATGGGAGATAATAGGTATTGCAGTTGTTATTTTGACTATACACTCGGTTTTGCTTCTGTTGAAGATTTGTTGCAAATATGTTATTGACTTTGTTGCTTCTCTTATAAATCACCATTAACGTCTGTCGTTGTTTTTATATCTCAACTTGCAGCAACTGTATCATTCAATCTGATGTGAAGATTATTGGCCTTTACTTTCATTTAGTCTAGTTTTAAAACATGTGTTTTGTTTTGATTATAACGCTTGGGCTAGTTTACGTTTTGTGTGGAGTTGCTGTTGACTTTGCGCAGGTTATTAACGACGCGATTTCGACTTCACCGCAAGGCCGACGAGACTACGTGTTTGTTACTGTTGCTGCTATTACTCTGTGTGTTGCTGCTATTAGGTTTAGGTTGGATAATGGGAGGACCTGGTTTATCACTTTGAACGCACAAATCTGACTTTGTTCATCGGTTGCGGGTTGAGTTAATGCAGATTTGGTTTCGGAAATAACAGCAACGCAAACATGAAGTTCTGCAGATTCGTCGTTCGCAACGACAATAAAAGTTTGTGAAGCTTTTTGATTCAAGATGCAAACTCGAGATGCCTATCGCTGAGACCCCGTCGAGTTCCACCTTGCAAAGCGGTCTCTTCAGCTCAGCTCCCCGCGGAGACATCTTCAAGATCTCAAACATAAAGAAATGGTTATGTGCAAATAAATGTCGATGTTTCTGCTATGAGCTTGAACTCGAAATTCACCAGAAGATTATGTGAGGTATCAATATTGTTTCTGATGTGATTATAAACACTTTTATGTACACTGTTGATTGTTCACGCTGCTTGACATGCTGTGGTTGATTGTTTTTTTTCTTCTCTGTATATTTTTTTGTTTATCATTATTTGTGAATGATGTGTGGAGAAACAAATAAGTATGTGGTGTTTTTGTGAGAATTCGAAAGGAGGGGAGCCAAAGCGCATCTAGTTATTTTGGTCGTGAGAAGCAGAGTTGGATTCCATATGCTGGTGTCGTATTTGGATCGAGTTTGTTGGCCGAAACTTTTTGAGTCTGCATTGAGACCTCCGTAGGAATTTATCTTTTGGCATCATATTTGACTTAGTCTTGGATTTGATTAGTAATATCAGTTTCTTGTAGTTTTTTTTTTTTTTTTTTTTTGAGTTTTATTGATTGTTAGAGTTTTAGTTTCATATGATTACTGATTGCTGCTCTAGATAATAATTCCATATCCTCTTTAATTGTTTATTTATTTATTAAAGTTTGGTTTATGAGTTTTCTTTTTGGAATAGAGAACCGCAGAAAGAGAGAAAGATATGAGACCTGAATTTGATTTGGTTTTATGGCTACATTTTCTCTTTTATTTATTTTTCAAATGTGGGTTTATTTTTGGATTTGGATTTTTGTTATCAAGTGTTATTGGCTTTTAACGTTTTCTGAATTGGGAAATTATGGATAACTTTTGACTTTTCTAAAACTTTGGTTCTCATTAAAATAATTTAGTTCAATACATCTCCTGCTTTTGTACTTTGTTAACTATGTCTTTTTTTTTAAAAAAAAATACGGATTAATTAATTTCTTAATTTAATAATTGGACTGTTAAATTATTTATTTATAGGTTTAGCTGAATTTTGTTGAGAACATTGTAAGTAATTTTGGGTTTGTAGTAGATTTATTTCATTACATTTTAAAATTAGATTCAAAGTTCATGATTTCGACAGTTCTATCACCATTATGTCACTAAAAATTCTTACGCTTTAGTTGGCTTTCGCCGCGTTATAACGCGCACTCATTCGGGTAAGTTTGATTTATCTATTTCATTATATTCTACCCCCCCATTCAATAAAAATGTATCGCCTCTCCCTCAAAATGTAATTTAATTTTATCACTTTTATTATGATGCTTCAAAATAATTTTCAAAAAAATTCTCGATTAGTCGAGCCATTTTAACCCTTGTAAGTCGAGTGCTTTGGCCTCGCCATCAACCTTTGATCACAATACACAACATTTTAAAGCTTAATCCTGGGCTTCCTTACAGTGATACCTATTTGAACAGACAAGCCAACGTTTAGCAGTTAGAACGCGACCTAAACACTCGTTCATTTTCAAACCCTTTTACCGTAGTTGGCCGAACTACGGCTGCTCTGATTCTTCATTCTCTTCCGAATGTAAGATACGTAGGCACAAGATTGCGATGATCTTGGCGAGCACATTTCCCAAACCTTTACCCGTAGTCCCACGAACTACGAATGCTATGATTTTCCACTTCTTACAAGTGAAGATACGTAGGCACAAGGGCCCCTATCCTTGGCGAGCACCCTATCTTAATAATCACCCCCTTTTCCCATTAGCAAGCATTTCCTTAGAAGATAAAAAACATAGTTAACTCTCTCTCGCGAATCGAATCAAGAGGTTCCCGTCGAGTACAACGGACGTAGAGGGTGCTAATACCTTCCCTCTATGTAATCGACTCCCGAACCTAGAATATGATGCGATGACCATGTTCTTATCCCTTTTAAGGTTTTATCGATATTTTCCTATTCCATCCTTGGAATGAATAAAATTCGGTGGCGACTCTGTTTCGAACAGTATTTTCCACGTCCATCGCGAAGATCGTATTTTTCGAGGTACGACAGATGGCGACTCTGCTGGGGAGTAGACGCATAGCCCTATGCTAGAGAGAGTCAAGCCTAACTTGACTTGATTCGCAAGAGTTAGATCCGCTTGTTTGTGAATTTTTCTTTTATTTGTTTTCTTGTCTTATTTATTTGCTATTTATCTGCTTGCTTTTATATATTCTATTATAATTCCTTGTGATACTATTGGGGTTCTGATTGTGGGAACTTTGTGAGATGGCTCTACACCCGAGTCCGAGAAAAACATAGGATTAGAATGGTGGTTGTGTAGTGGAATCCCTCGAGGAGTCTTTCTCGTTGGAAGGAAGCGAAAGCCCCGCTTAGAGTTGATTCACTTGAGGATGTTGTTATCGTGGTGAGTCTTTGCCATGGCAATGATGTTTTTGAGTTTGAATATATAACTCTAAGGACATTTTACCCTCAAACCATGGTGGTTGGTAGTGTTAACTCATGAGGGTCACACCTTTTTGGGTTGATGCGAACGCCCCAATCAGATGAGATCCCTTGAACGTATCGTTATTCTGACAATGATATTTTCAACCTCGATCTATGACTCTGAGGTCCCTTTAAGAAGCCTTGGATTCGATGGTTGTGTAGTAGAGACTCACGAGGAGTCTTTCTCGTGGGACGACACGAAAACCTCACCTAGAAGAGATCCTTCGAGGGTATTATTATCGGATGAATCTTTGTCATGGTAATAATATCTTCGAAAAGATCCATGACTCTGGGCACCTACCCGTTAAGAGCCTACCTATGGGGTTCCTTTTATCATAGATATCTGTTATTTACCCGTTCTTATGTCTGACTTCAGAATTGTGATTGAGCCTGTGATCCTGAGCATTGCATCGCATTTACATATAATTTCATTTGCATTGCATATCCGTCTCTCAACCAGAAATCTTATCCTTCCTTTGTCCATAATCCGCAGTTGATTTCTCGACACCCGTATCGGACTTGAAGTAGCTCTGAAAGACCATGGAACCCTTGAAGCATAATCGAGTTGAGCAGGGAAAAGACGCGAACAACGTGAAAGGCAAGATGAAGCAGCTGCCAGAAGTTATGACAATTATTGGGAGAAGGAAGGAAAAGCTTCAAGAAGGTACCACAACTAGGAGTTTTACTCCCATGGTTCCCTCCGCTCCGCAGCCTGCAGTGAATAGCCTATTGTGTGTTGCTCCTCTTGGGTTTTCTCCCCAACCAATTCTTCCAAAGCCTCGGAATCAACGGTCATCACCTATTCGGGATCGGAGAGGCAGTAAGAAGTCTCAGTCACGCCCTATTCTCGACCCTATTCCTATACCGTGTGGACAACTACTATCATATCTAATTCAGAGTTCATTGCTGGTACCCATATCCCTCGGGCCAGTTCATACTCCTCCTCCACTTGGATATGATCCTAATGCGCAGTGTGAATACCATAAAGGGGCAAAGGGGCACTTTATTGAAGGATGTTGGTCATTCAAGAATAAGATTCGAGAGCTAATTAACAACAAGCGCATAGTCTTCGAGGAAGACAACCCAGGGGCAGAGTGCGGGTATCACACTGGAACCATAGGACATACTGTTGAAGAGTGTGAAAGCTTTCGAAACAAACTGCAAAGATTGACCAGAAAGGAAGACCCTAGCTTAAATGGTTCAACTCAAAGGCCTGGCAAAGAGAAAGTACAAGAGTTTCGGGGACCGCTCAAAGTCTTGTACCACAAGGAAAAGATTGAGTTTTTTGCGGATGAAGTACCTTTTGTTGCACCCCAAAATTTGACCAACAATTATTTATCCATCTAGTGTTTGAGAGTTGATACTTTCATCAGAAAGTTCAAGAGATCCTCAGAGGAGTGGGTTGAAACCAGGGTTGTGTGCTTCATAGCTTGAGGGTTGTGGGTGCTCCTCAGATGATTCTGAGACTTTAAGAATGAACTTGATGTTTTGAGAAAGCTTATGATATGTCTTGATAGCCATCATAAAGCCCAAAGAGGTCATTATGCAAGAATTCAGAAGATTCAACCATGAATGGTAGAATTAGGGTTTTGACTGGGTCAACCCTAGATCAGCTGAAGATTTGGAGAAGGTTGAGACTCAATCCAAGGGCCATGAGATCATGGAATGATGTATAGAGATGTTATAAAGATGATTCCTAGACCAACTCATCATGATTGAGGATTTTGAGAAGTTTTGAGTTAGGGTTTCCAAGGATTGTCAGTGAAAAAACCCTAATTTGATCCCTATTTTCCAGGCAGTTTTAGCTCTAGATGTGATTGACATCTCATCTTCCCCCCAACATGAATGTTGTAGAGCTTGTTCTAAGCTTTAATTTGAGTGGTGGAAGTCCTTGATAGGAGTTACAGAGCTCAAGTTATGGTCTTGACAAATTACAGGTCAGCAGAGGTGTGTGAATCTGGGTCCTTGAAAGTCACCCAACTTGCAGACAACTTTTGCCCTAGTAGGTTGATTCCTATGGTTTCTTGGTCAACATGAATGTTGAAGAGGATCTTCTTAGCTTTAATTTGAGTGGTAGAAGTCCTTGATTGGATTTGTGGAACTCAACTTATGGTTTGAACAAGGCAGGGGTATTTTGGTCATTTGTCAGTTATAGGTCATTTTAGCCAATGCCTAAAACTCCTATTTCCAAGCCTCAAATGGAAAAACTTAAAACATGAAAGTTGCTCAAAATGTGATTTTAAGTCTAGAAAGAAGGTCACAAATTGTTGAAAAAAGCTCATAGCACAAGATTCCATGATTGGTCAAAAATGAACTAAAAATGACTTATAACTTTGAAAAGTTGAAATTGAAAAGTGATTTGGGAGATCCACAAATCCAAAATAGGTCATCCAATATATCATTTTGATTGGAAAAACCATTTTAAGAACTTTGGTTTAAATAGATTTTTCATTTGAGGCTTAAAAAATGAGGTTCCTTTGGAAATTTATTACTTGAAAAAGAAGGCAATGTTGGAAAACCCTACACAAGCTAAAAATGGACTTGTTTTTCACTCATCCCTTCTCAATAACTCATGTAAGGACAATTTGGCATAGAATTGAAGGCTTGAGGCAAGGGATATGATATTTTCAACTTCTCATTCAAGGAGAAATTCATGAACTTTCCACACCATTCTAGATGAATCTAGAGACATCCAATGATTGTTATTTAAAGAATGCCATGAAGAGAATTCAAGGTTGGTGAAACTTGAGCCAAGTCAGAGGAGAGAGAGAGATACATAGCCATTGGAGAGATTTCTTCAAGTTGAAGCAAGTCAAGATATCTTGCACTACCAGCCACCTCCTTCATCACCATTGCAGACAGAAGATTGGTGATCATTCAAGGAACATCTAGAAGCAGTTTCAAGCCTTGGAACCATCTCTACATCACTGCACCATAACCTCTTAACAGGTTTCTTCTTCACTCTCCATCTCTTAATTTAATGAGTGTCAATTAGTTTTATAGCCATAGAATTAATGTGTTAGGGTAGAGGATTCTTTCCCTTGAATTAGAGCAAGATTGGTGAGGTTGCATAACAGAACCATAATTCTTTAATCTTCCATGACTGGCTGTGTAATGAGTTTTAGGTAGCATAAATTGGGTTAAAATGATCAGGATAACATCAAGAATAAGTTTGTAGCTTTGGTTTTGAGTTTAGTGAGGATTGATATCAGGTTAAAATTCTGAACCGTGTTGGTACCAGGATGTTGATGCCTTCTGTTAGAACAATTTAGGGCGAGTTATGGAAAGCTTTACGTAGGGTTGTGTAGGGCTTGAGAAGTAGATGATTTTTTGTGTTTGGGTCGAGTGGTGCCGTGGCCTGAGCAAGGAGATGGAAGAGCTCGAAGGTTGGCACATGGAGGTGAGGGTTCTGCAAACCCTAGTTCGTTTGGAGAAGACGAAAGGGAAGCCGTTGGATCAATCTCAATATTTGACTAATTCATTAGATCGTACGGCTGTGCGCGTATCTGAGAAAGAGAGGGAAGATTTGAATTCCATGAAACGCGGTCGTTTCATTAAAGGGCGTTCTGGGCCCAGAGTTCTATCCCCACCCCCCTTTTCTTTTGGCCCAACCAATTTAACTGGCGCGCTTTACTTAATACACCCCCTCCCTTTAATTCATTTTATTTCTTTTATTTTCTTCTTTTAATATTTTCTGTTTTGTAAAATTCATTAAAAAATGATAAAAAATGTTTTTTTAATGCTTCTTTTTTCTAGGATTAGATTAAAATGTGTAGAAAATTATAAAAATAAAAATGAGATTTTATTTTTAGGTTTAATATTTTTAATAGATTTTCCAATTAAATAGCTTTTTAATTGTTTAATTTTGTATCATGATTTTGTAGGAATTGTTTTAGGACATTCCCTTAGGGTTTTTAATCCATTCTTTTTTGTGCAATTAGATGATGAGTCATAGTTCCCCATAGGATTTTTTCTAGATTTTTTAGAATTGATTTTGATTAGTTTAATTAGGGTTGATTTAGGGTATCCTGATTAGGGTTTAAATTGTGCTTAGGTGATGAATTCCTTTCTTTGATTGAGTTTTATCTTGATTTTTAGGTAGAAACCTTTGTAGATGTCATGAGTAGGTGTTGAGGACCCTTATGAATATTTGTTAGATTTTTCCCCATTAGTTTAGTATTTTTAGGTATTTTCTGAAGTTGCCTGATGATTTGATCTGTTCAGTGGGTTATCTGTTCATCTGTGGGGTTCATTCTGAGGAATTTGTTGAGGGGCTTGTGTTGCCTTGAGAGCTTGATGGATAGCATCATGAAGAGAGGATTGTAGATCAAGATTCAGGGACCCAGAGCTTGGCTTGTCCCCTGTCTGTGAGGTTTGAGATCCTGAAGTTTGAAGGAAGTTCCTGGTACTTTCCTGAGGAAGGCACTATGAATGACTTTCATTCTTTCTTCTCACCTCTTTCTTAAGTATCCAATGATGTTGGAGCCAACTTGTGAGTTTAATTTCTCCTGAGGAGGAATGTAAACTGATCACATGCTGTTGAGCCACATGGGATACAACTCCTAAGTGGAAGCCTCCTAGTACTTTCCTGAGGAAGGTCCTATGGGTCTATTCACTTAGTTCCCTTAGTTTGTCTAGGATTTCTTAAGTATCCAATAATGTTGGAGCCAACTTGTGAGTTTAATTTCTCCTGAGGAGGAATGTAAACTGATCACATGCTGTTGAGCCACATGGGATACAACTCCTAAGTGGAAGCCTCCTAGTACTTTCCTGAGGAAGGTCCTATGGGTCTATTCACTTAGTTCCCTTAGTTTGTCTAGGATTTCTTAAGTATCCAATAATGTTGGAGCCAACTTGTGAGTTTAATTTCTCCTGAGGAGGAATGTAAACTGATCACAGTTGTTGAGCCACATAGGATACAACTCCTAAGTGGAAGCCTCCTAGTACTTTCCTGAGGAAGGTCCTATGAGTCTATTCACTTAGTTCCACTAGTTCAGATAGGATTTCCTAAATATCCAGTGATGTTGGAGCCTGCTTGTGAGTTTAGTTTCTCCTGAGGAGGAATGTAAACTGATCACAGTGGTTGAGCCACATAGGATATGACTCCTGAGTAGTCACCTCCTAGTGTTCTCCTGAGGAAGACACTATGAGTCTGCTTGCTTAGCTCCCTTTCTTTGGTAAGCTTATTCTGAAGCTTGAAGACTGGGATTGAATTCTCTTGTTAGGGTTTGCTTGAGAGCTTTGCTTAGATTTGATTAGATTCTGTGATTAGGGTTAGGATTAGAGATTAGATTGATTCTTTCTCAAGTGTGTTTGTTTGCCTGATGGCACTTCATTTCTTTTATCTGTTATTGCTTGATAGCATGTTGTTTATCTTCAGTATGATTACTGTTATCTCATGACTGGCTTGAGGTTGAGATGAGCTTGTGGAGGCTGAAGCCCCACACACATTTCCTCCCTCACTTGCATTGCATGCATTTCATTGTTAAAGCTGATGTTTTTGTCTGTTTCTGTGTATCATTGACATGATCCCTTAGGACTCTCATTTCCTTTGATGAGGATTTGATGATAGACTTTTAGGTTGAAACCTATGCATGACAACATCTAGGAGTTCCCTGTTCAAACCTCAACCATAGGATGAATCCATGGCATGATAACAGTAGGACTTGATAGTCTCCCTCCTAGTTGAGCCATTTTTCCTGTAGTTTCCCGAACTACGTTTGCTCTGATCTTTCATACCAGATGAAAGTACGTAGGCATAGGATGCGATGTCCTAGCGAGCAACCTTTCCCCATAATCCCGTAGTTAGCCGAACTACGTTGACTCTGATTTCTCGTTCCAGACGGGAATACGTAGGCATAAAGCGCGACGCTTTGTCGAGTCATTTTTCTTTTCTTTTTCAGCCAGCCTTGATAGGTAGATAGATTATAACCAACCAGTCCAAGTAAACAAACAAGCGAGGATCCCGTCGAGTACGACGGACGTGAGGGGTGCTAATACCTTCCCCTTGCGTAACCGACTCCCGAACCCGGACAATGGTTGCGATGACCTTGTCTTACCCTTATTCGTCAGGTTTTTTCCGATCGTTTCCTTTCCCGCTCTGAGGGATAAATAACGAAAGGTGGCGACTCTTCTGTCATGCCGGCACCTTATTTTCGCGCAAGCGACAGCTGGCGACTCTGCTGGGGAGTTCTAGCATCTAGGGATTTTTCCCATCCCTTATGCTGGGACCGTTTCCCATCCCCTACGCGAGTCAATCCTATCGTTTGTGTGTTTGCTTGTTGGGCTGCGTTTATTTATCGCATTTTTACTTCTCGCATCTTTACTTCCCGCATTTTATTTCCCGCATTTTATTTCCAGTTCGATATGATTATCTGTGCTGCTGTGGGAGAGGGATGTTACTGTGAGTGAAAAGCCGGACCTGGGCTTGAGCATACACCTAGATATAGTTGCGGAGAAGTAGTAGACGAACCTGTCTGCTGAGCAGGCACAGTTCCCTACGAAAATCTGCGCTCAGACGAGATTCTTGCAGAGGTGCTCCTTTCCGGTCCTGAGGATCTGAGGGGAGTCCGGACGTGAGGATTGTCGACTCTGGGGACCGATCATTTGGAAGTCAGCTAAGAGAGGCCTCTTCATGACTTGACGATGCCACTCCTTCTGGGAATCGTATTGTCACTCATGAATGTCTGTGACGCTGGCAACCGCATAGGATGCCGTACCTTTGTCCGTGGATTAGGTCCATCATACCTGTGAGTGGGGTTGGGATATTGCAGGAAACTTCGACCTCCAGACTACCTGGTTTTCTTGACAGTAAATCAGTTATGTTGGGTTCTCAGTTGCAGATATGTTCTTGATAGAGCAAGGGTTTGATCAGAGGATCTTATCATCGGATGATTGTTTGTTCTTGATAGAGCAGGCTTTGATCAGCGTATTATCATCAGAGGTTTGTTCTGGATGGAGAAGATTTTTGAATGGGGTCTGGGGATCTCATCAGCAGCTGTATTCTTGTTCTTGATAGGGCAGATTTATGATTTGGGGTCCGAAGACTTCATCAACAGATATTCTTTGATCTTGCATCCGGGGTCTTTATTATCAAGCCTTCGTTCTTGTCAGGGCAGAATGCTGATCTCAATCCCATCAGATGGTTATTCACAACAGATCAGATCAGTGGTTTACACCGGGGTTTCCTTCTCATCAGCGACTGTTGATACCAAATCTCCGCAGCAGCCACCTGGATATATTATTGCATCCCTGCATTTTGCATTAGCTCGCATATTCATGTTTGCATTCCATTAGCATGTGTCTGTGCTGCAGGCACGTTTCGTACCCTGATTCTGGTGTCCCGAACAATATGAGATATTTTCTTCCATGAATGGATCCAGTCTTATCATTGCATTGACACTATGTTGCCACGTTGACACCAGAATTAGGGGTGATCTCCTAAACGTACAGACACCCATGGCATTAGCATAATTCATCTTGCATGGCAGAAGCCGGGGCTTGCCTTCTAACCCTTGTGTTTGCAGGTTTGACTCAGAATCGAACAGCTCAGACTAATGGAGCAGGTACAAGCTGAACTAGGGAAAATCCAAAGCCAGCTGGGGCAGGTCATGAATGACATACAGGCAGTGCGCTTGGATCAGCAAGTACTCAGAGAAGAGAATCAGCAGCTGCAGAATCAGTTGAGCTTTCTCATGGGAGTGGTGAGGAGTATGCTAACAAAGGAGAGTGATCAAGCACCCAAGGTGGAGCCCAAAGTGCTTCCTTCGTTACCGTCAGTACCACCTGTGCTGAAGCCAAGTGGACCTCATGGACCCTCTACACAGCATGAAGCTCGAGGCCTGTCTCGTCAGCGGCCGTGCCAAGCATCTCAGAACAACCCTGGAGGTTATAGTCAAAAGAAGAAGCTACTTGATAGAGCTGTGGACCCAATACCTGTGAGTTATGCCCAGCTGTTGCCACTGTTGGTTCAGAACCGTGTTCTCAAGCTTCGGACCTCAGATCCGCCAGATGACGTGTCACCAGATCTTGATCTCAGCATACGTTGTGATTTCCACTCAGGGGCACCAGGGCACCATGTTGAAACATGTAAGGCTCTCAAGAATAAGATTCAAGACCTTATTGACTCAAGGGCAATCAGGCTTGTGCCGGGCGGCATGAGAGCATCGGGAAAGTTCATCCCATATCCTGCAGAAGAAGTGAATAATTCCATTCTCTTGCCTGAAGCTGAGAAAGATCTTGAATACGTCCCTCAACCTTTGGTGACTGAATCGCCTCGCTCGCAGTTTCTGCCTGGATCAAGTTCGAGGACGCAAGCGCCTAAACAAGAGATCGTTGCCACTCAGAAACGACGACCTCTTGCTCCTGGGCGGAAGGAATACCAGCACCAGGATCACAAGAGACCTCGCAACCACGTGGAACAAAGGAATGCTTCTTTCCATCCAGTGCCTGTGCCGTATAGCCAGATTCTTCCACTGTTAATTCAGAATTCCTTGGTGGAACCAAAAGCTCTCAAGCCCGTGCCAGAGCCTTACCCTCCAGGGTACGATCCTCATGCTCAGTGTGGCTACCATGGTGGATCTCCGGGGCATTCAACTGAAGATTGCAAGGCTTTCCAGGCAAAAGTGCAACAATTGATCGACCAAGGGGGTATTGCCTTCCCAGACGGAGTCTTGGTGGTACGTGACAACCTCTCGGCTGTTTGAGCTCGCGGATTCAGAGGGCTATTTCCAGAAGCCAGTGATCCAGACAGGCAGACGTCCTCAACATTGGCAGTCCTCGGACTTTTTACCATTTTGCATTTGTAGTTTCTTTTCTGTTTTAGTTACTACTTGCTGTTAAACATTGTATGTTTCGAATGGTAATATTAATAAAGTGACTATGCATATCTTCTGAATTAGTTATGTCGTTGTCACTCATTTACCGCATTGCACTGACACTTGCATTTTGTTTACTCCGATTTCTTACTATGATCAGCAATGAGCGGAGGGAGGATGATGAAACTGAATACTCATAACTGATGATCGTATTAATTTCAGATAAAACTTTGCCGATGACGTATAAGGCATTGTTTCAAATCCCCAAACACCGGAGAGATAAGGAAGAGAATCCCTTGTTAACCACTTCGAGCCGAGAAGTAGGAGTTTCTTTCGGATTGTTAAACCCTTGCATCTTAACCCGGGGCAGGGTAGTTGTCAGTTAGCTTGATCGAGCGTTCAAGTCTTATAGAGGAGTGTTGTCCTTCGAGGACCAATCACATCATATTCCTCGCTAGAGGTCGTACCTCATCAACCACAATGGTTAAACCTCACCAATCAGGAGTGAGACAGTTACAATCCTTTCGGAGCAATCAAGACAACCAGTGTCGCACGACTTGTTCCAAGAAAAAGGAGGAATAAGAAAGCCCGCTAAGTAAAAAAGAAAAGCTAGAAAGCAAATACTTAGGCAAAAATCAGGGCATCCCGCTGGACTTCAAAAGAAAAAAATCGAAAAGAACTCAAAAGGAGTCAGTCCAGGCAAAAGTTAGGGAATCAAAAGAATAAAAAAGAAAGGATATAAAAAGAAAAATCCTCGAACAAGGACAAGGTCGTGTAGACACAGACGCCGAAAACGAAATAGGAGTAACTGTCACTCCGAAACGCCTTGTGAATTCTTTAACCAGTTGTTCCCAATGTTCAACATACCTCTCGAAGAGGCGAGCGCTCGACCCAAGTTGACTGGACTTTAGGATCGGAGAACATCACGTAGAAGGGGTGGGTACAAATCATAATTTGAGCCAAATATCCTTTGTTTCGCTAGCCGTGAACCCGACCACGATATAACCCTTAAAAGACCTAATTGAGGCAGGGTTTATTCTGAAAGCGCGTTACGATAAGGTTGAGTAACCTGACTCCTTCATGATTTGCTAATCATATCCTTATTGCATTTTTCACTGATCGCATCAACACTACGTTTGAACTCTTGAGTTCATTCGTCACTCACTAGCATGACACGTAAATGAGTGATAGTACAACATTTTTTCGAAATTTGCATGAACACTGCATTAAAATTACTATTCGTGAATAAACAATTTTAGTTGCAGGTTAGTAGCTGATACGAAGGAACTTCAGCAAGGAATAGTCAATCAGGACTGAATCGCCAGAGGTCTGGATCAGAATGGTATGCTGCGAAGCCCTGTGAATCTGGGGCAATGACTTCCAGTGAGTTTGGAATCGGTTTGTCTGAGGACAAGTCCCGGAGCATCAGTTGATTATGGGGCAGTTTATGCAAGAAGCGGTTGATCGGAAGTGAATCTTCTCGGGACCCAATCAGGGGCAGTGATCCAGAACTCTTGCGATTTAAGGGCAGATCCCTCCAGTATTCGATCAGAGCATGTTGAGTCGCTCATCGCTCGTTCAGGGGCAAACTACTTCAGAGATATTGAAGCCGACCATGCTGAGAGTTGATTAGTTGGGGATGAATCCTCCCGTTGCGCAGATGCTGGGGCAAGCCCTCTGAAGATTGTCTTGTTGCCAGTTGTTTTCGGCTCAGAATGAATTATTCCCAAATGTCGGATTGGGGCAAGTTGAATTGCGCTGGGGCAAGTTGTTCAAATGAGTTTGTTCACCCTAGCAAGAATTGAGTATCGGGGAATGTGTCATTACCCTGCCAAAACCTGAACCTTCTGAAGAAGCCTTGCGGTCATTGGGTTGCTATCCTACAGCATAGCCTGTTACTTGATTCCATGATTGGTAGCCTGTATTCCCTGTGTTGGCGTTGTTGAATCAGGATTGTTCCTCCGCAGAGATGTACGGTTTGAGGTTGTTCCCCCTGTACAGTTTGAGATTGCAGCAGATTGAGATGGCGTTTATCCCTCATCAGATTAGGGTCAAGATTACCCTCAGCAGACCAGGATTGATATCCCCGAAGCAGGATGAATCCTCCTTCCCCGGCAGAGTCCAGTAGTCTCTCCTTCGCAGAATCAGAACCAGATAGTGAGCATTGATATGTCTTCCCCAGGTAGAGGTGATTCTCTTCCCCAAGCGGACGCATCCTGAAGGAATGTCGCCTCATCAGTTGAGTCAAGCGCTGAAGCATGATGTCGTCTTTCCCCCAGCACCGGGTCACAAGTGCAGGTTTAGCAGGAAATTAGTCGTGTACCGAAGTATGCAGTAACTGATGGTGCCAGACTGAAGTCTTAAGTGGAATTGAGATTCCTCACCAGAGTCAGGATCTCTCCCGAAGTTCGATGATTCCTTCTTCCCCAGTAGAGTGTTGGAACAGCTGATGTTGTATTCCCCTGCAGAGTTGTACTCTCCCCCGAAGTCAGATGACTCTTTCTTCCCCAGTGGAATCGAATTCCCCATCAGAGTCGTACTCTCCAATGAAGTAGAATGATTTCTCTCCCCGGCCGAGTCCGCAGAAAAGCCGAATCCTGGGAAGTTGATCAGATCATGATTGATTTTCCCCAGCAGAGCGTGGGGCAGCTAATGCTGTGTTCCCCCAGAGTCGTACTCTATCCAGCAAAGCAGAATGACTTCTCCTCCCCCAGCCGAGTTTGCAGATATCCAAGAGATCCGAATCATTGGAAGTTGATCAGATCATGATTGGCTTTTCCCCAGCGGAGTGTGGTGCAGCTGAAGTTGGTTCCCCACAGAATGGTTATCCCCAGAAGAGTAGCCGAGACGGCCGCGCAATTCATTCTCGCAATTGATATCAGCAGATCCGAGTTCTCGCAGAGCTTCATCCCCTGCAGCAGTCAGCTGAAGTTGTTTCCCTGCAGCAGTTCGCGGAAGATCAATTCCTCAGACAGAGCCCAATTGATATTGGCGTGTTCACATTCTCCTCAGCAGGATGACTCCTCTACCTGGGTGGTTCTTTCTCCTTGAGAGGAGGATTTCCCCCCCCCCTTTCGGCATTTATTTTGCTGACGGGATCGCATCATTGTGCGTGACTGCATAGCATTCAACACGGCATAGCATTTAACGCTGCATAGCATTGTGCATGATTGCACAACATTTAGCATAAACGCATATCATTCCCACTATGTGGGGCATAGCGCAGAAGCATATGCATCATGAGCATGAGCTAGGTCATTGTTATTCTTGCCTTACAGGTTTTCAGCCGAAGGATCAGTTGCTCAGGAGGATTCCTGACATTCTCTCTAACAAGGTCACTCTCTTGAGATGATTCCCAGGACCCCGGTGTAATCTCCCACAGTCGCTTGGCTCAAGATGATTTTGAGATCCCCAGCGAAGTCTTCAGTTCGAGATGATTCTCGAATTCCTCAGCAGGGCCGGTTTGCTTAAGATGATTCTTAAGACCTCAGTACAACTTCCCGAGTTGTTTGTTCAGGATAATCCTTGAGCTCCCCAGTAGCGTACCCAGCAAGAGTTACCCAGAATAATTCTTGGATTCCCCAACAGAGTGGAGGGCTTTTCCCCAGCAGGTGGTTGGCACTTCCCCAGCAGCAGGCAGGTAGATTGATATCCCCAGTCGAGCACAATCACGATTGGCAGATGAAAGGTTCCCCCAAACAGATCCCGAAGGATTGTCCAGCAAGCTGAAGTTTGTTTATCCCGCAAGTTTGAGAACTTAATGACATGAGTGTCTTGTAGCCTGACAGCTATGTTCCCCAGAAGGGTCATTTCCCAAAAAGTCGTTCAGGGCATCTATCGCTTTCCCCATGCAGAGTATATCAGAGGATAGTATGTTGATCAGCCTGATGTGCTGTGCTCTCCGGAGGAGTCCGTCATCCTCAAGTATAAGTCCAGATGAGATCGGCAGAAAATGCAGCTCCCTTGAAGGGGAGCTCTCCCTCAGTAAAGTTGGTAGGAATCGTCTGAGTGTGCTCTTTCGTTTTTCTCCGGCAGTTGTTGAAGTCGTTTGGGTGAACTCTCTCGTCTTTCTGCGGCAGAGTCTACAAGGTTGTTCGGGTGAACCCTTCTTCCTTTTCCCCAGTAAGTCGTCAAGGTTGTTTGGGTGAACCCTCACTCCTCTCTCCTCAACAGAGTTGTTAACTTGGTGATTATGTCTGGTGACCCGGCATGTTTGCTTTTATTTAGCAACGACTTGACAGGATGTCAAGTGAGTAGCAGCGTGATATGTCTGCTCCAACAACGATGTCTAATCTGAAGATGGATTTCGTGAGCGCCCGACGGCGATATCAGAAGGTTCCTGTGAAGCCAGATTTCCGTGTGGATGAATCAACGGGTGGCTGAAGACAAGGTTCCGGAGTTGTAGATACAACACAATGATCCGTGTGAGTCTGAAGACCAAGTCAGTTATCCTGAGGTGATGATTGAGTGCGATCAAGTGAATGATACGTCTTCTGATTGAAGTCGAAGATGTTCCTCCAGCAATGATGTCTAATCTGAAGATGGATTTCATAAGCGCCAGAAGGCGATATCAGAAGGTTCCTGTGAGTTCAGATTTCCGGATTGATGAATCAACGAAGGGCTGAAGACAAGGTTCCAGGGTTGTAGATACAACAGAGTAATTCGTATGAGTCTGAAGACCAAGTCAGTTGTCCTGAGGAGATGATTGATTGCGATCAAGTGAATAGTGTTTCTTCTGACTGAAGTCGAAGATGTTTCTCCAGCTGAAGCGGAGTTTTGCCTGAAGGCAAAGTGTTTGAATCCCCGTAGAGTCATGAATGGCTCAGGATACCATTTCTTTGACTGAAGTCACAGATTTCCCAAGCTGAAGCGAAGGTGCCTAGAGGGCAAGGTTATCCCCAAGGTCATGAATGACCTAGGATTCATTTTTCGGACTGAAGGCCGAAGTATATCCCTGACTGAAGTCTCGGATGCTCTATAGCAGAGGCGGAGTTGCCTGAAGGCATATCCATGTATCCTTGAAGGCCAAGGACCATTTCTTTAGACTGAAGTCGAAGATGCCTCCTGCAGAGTTGCCGACGGGCAAAGTTTACATCTTTGAAGGCCAAGGATGTTGTTTCTAGCTGAAGCTGGAATAGCCGACGGGCAGGGTTTCATCTATCTTCAGAAGAGTTTGAAGATTCTCCAGCGGATCTGGAGTGGCCAGGGGCCAGGGTTCCATCTATATTCAGAAATACTTGAAGATTGTTTTCTAGCTGAAGCTGGAAATGGCCAGGGGCCAGGGTTTCATATATCTGTAATGTTGAAGTTCTACGGCGGGCAGTGTGCAGCGGTATTCCGATGTTCGTTATGGTTCTGAGGGTGAACCCCAGATCAGAGGGTGCTCGGTTAAGTCTCTCATTCCCAGCGGAGTAGTTTCAAATACGCAAGTGTACCTTTTGTTCCATTTACCAGGGGTGAACCCCAGGTCAGAATTGTTCAGTGTAGTTCTCCAGCAGCAATGCGGGGTATTTTGGTTATCCGACGGCGAGGTCAGATTATGTTTGTTTCCGGCGGCGAGGTCAGATTATGATTTGTTCGACGGCAATGTCAGACTCCTTAAGTCCCCAGCAGAGATGGCGTTGGTACGACGGCAATGTCGAGTGTCTCTCAGAATGATGTTTGTTTCCGGCGGCGATGTCAGATCAGTATCTCTCCAGCTAGTTGTCGAGCAGCTAGTGTTGCAGTGTTCGAAGGTTTGTTCCCCGCAGAGTACCGTGTGCTTGTGCAGTTGGCAAATTTTCGGGTTTACCGATATTCAACTGTCTCGTACCTTGACTGGTTGAGAGTCGTTCGCTTCTCACCCAGTCAGGTTCAAGCCGTTTGAATAGGGGCAGCTGTTGCACCCCAAAATTTGACCAACAATTATTTATCCATCTAGTGTTTGAGAGTTGATACTTTCATCAGAAAGTTCAAGAGATCCTCAGAGGAGTGGGTTGAAACCAGGGTTGTGTGCTTCATAGCTTGAGGGTTGTGGGTGCTCCTCAGATGATTCTGAGACTTTAAGAATGAACTTGATGTTTTGAGAAAGCTTATGATATGTCTTGATAGCCATCATAAAGCCCAAAGAGGTCATTATGCAAGAATTCAGAAGATTCAACCATGAATGGTAGAATTAGGGTTTTGACTGGGTCAACCCTAGATCAGCTGAAGATTTGGAGAAGGTTGAGACTCAATCCAAGGGCCATGAGATCATGGAATGATGTATAGAGATGTTATAAAGATGATTCCTAGACCAACTCATCATGATTGAGGATTTTGAGAAGTTTTGAGTTAGGGTTTCCAAGGATTGTCAGTGAAAAAACCCTAATTTGATCCCTATTTTCCAGGCAGTTTTAGCTCTATATGTGATTAACATCTCATCTTCCCCCCAACATGAATGTTGTAGAGCTTGTTCTAAGCTTTAATTTGAGTGGTGGAAGTCCTTGATAGGAGTTACAGAGCTCAAGTTATGGTCTTGACAAATTACAGGTCAGCAGAGGTGTGTGAATCTGGGTCCTTGAAAGTCACCCAACTTGCAGACAACTTTTGCCCTAGTAGGTTGATTCCTATGGTTTCTTGGTCAACATGAATGTTGAAGAGGATCTTCTTAGCTTTAATTTGAGTGGTAGAAGTCCTTGATTGGATTTGTGGAACTCAACTTATGGTTTGAACAAGGCAGGGGTATTTTGGTCATTTGTCAGTTATAGGTCATTTTAGCCAATGCCTAAAACTCCTATTTCCAAGCCTCAAATGGAAAAACTTAAAACATGAAAGTTGCTCAAAATGTGATTTTAAGTCTAGAAAGAAGGTCACAAATTGTTGAAAAAAGCTCATAGCACAAGATTCCATGATTGGTCAAAAATGAACTAAAAATGACTTATAACTTTGAAAAGTTGAAATTGAAAAGTGATTTGGGAGATCCACAAATCCAAAATAGGTCATCCAATATATCATTTTGATTGGAAAAACCATTTTAAGAACTTTGGTTTAAATAGATTTTTCATTTGAGGCTTAAAAAATGAGGTTCCTTTGGAAATTTATTACTTGAAAAAGAAGGCAATGTTGGAAAACCCTACACAAGCTAAAAATGGACTTGTTTTTCACTCATCCCTTCTCAATAACTCATGTAAGGACAATTTGGCATAGAATTGAAGGCTTGAGGCAAGGGATATGATATTTTCAACTTCTCATTCAAGGAGAAATTCATGAACTTTCCACACCATTCTAGATGAATCTAGAGACATCCAATGATTGTTATTTAAAGAATGCCATGAAGAGAATTCAAGGTTGGTGAAACTTGAGCCAAGTCAGAGGAGAGAGAGAGATACATAGCCATTGGAGAGATTTCTTCAAGTTGAAGCAAGTCAAGATATCTTGCACTACCAGCCACCTCCTTCATCACCATTGCAGACAGAAGATTGGTGATCATTCAAGGAACATCTAGAAGCAGTTTCAAGCCTTGGAACCATCTCTACATCACTGCACCATAACCTCTTAACAGGTTTCTTCTTCACTCTCCATCTCTTAATTTAATGAGTGTCAATTAGTTTTATAGCCATAGAATTAATGTGTTAGGGTAGAGGATTCTTTCCCTTGAATTAGAGCAAGATTGGTGAGGTTGCATAACAGAACCATAATTCTTTAATCTTCCATGACTGGCTGTGTAATGAGTTTTAGGTAGCATAAATTGGGTTAAAATGATCAGGATAACATCAAGAATAAGTTTGTAGCTTTGGTTTTGAGTTTAGTGAGGATTGATATCAGGTTAAAATTCTGAACCGTGTTGGTACCAGGATGTTGATGCCTTCTGTTAGAACAATTTAGGGCGAGTTATGGAAAGCTTTACGTAGGGTTGTGTAGGGCTTGAGAAGTAGATGATTTTTTGTGTTTGGGTCGAGTGGTGCCGTGGCCTGAGCAAGGAGATGGAAGAGCTCGAAGGTTGGCACATGGAGGTGAGGGTTCTGCAAACCCTAGTTCGTTTGGAGAAGACGAAAGGGAAGCCGTTGGATCAATCTCAATATTTGACTAATTCATTAGATCGTACGGCTGTGCGCGTATCTGAGAAAGAGAGGGAAGATTTGAATTCCATGAAACGCGGTCGTTTCATTAAAGGGCGTTCTGGGCCCAGAGTTCTATCCCCACCCCCCTTTTCTTTTGGCCCAACCAATTTAACTGGCGCGCTTTACTTAATACACCCCCTCCCTTTAATTCATTTTATTTCTTTTATTTTCTTCTTTTAATATTTTCTGTTTTGTAAAATTCATTAAAAAATGATAAAAAATGTTTTTTTAATGCTTCTTTTTTCTAGGATTAGATTAAAATGTGTAGAAAATTATAAAAATAAAAATGAGATTTTATTTTTAGGTTTAATATTTTTAATAGATTTTCCAATTAAATAGCTTTTTAATTGTTTAATTTTGTATCATGATTTTGTAGGAATTGTTTTAGGACATTCCCTTAGGGTTTTTAATCCATTCTTTTTTGTGCAATTAGATGATGAGTCATAGTTCCCCATAGGATTTTTTCTAGATTTTTTAGAATTGATTTTGATTAGTTTAATTAGGGTTGATTTAGGGTATCCTGATTAGGGTTTAAATTGTGCTTAGGTGATGAATTCCTTTCTTTGATTGAGTTTTATCTTGATTTTTAGGTAGAAACCTTTGTAGATGTCATGAGTAGGTGTTGAGGACCCTTATGAATATTTGTTAGATTTTTCCCCATTAGTTTAGTATTTTTAGGTATTTTCTGAAGTTGCCTGATGATTTGATCTGTTCAGTGGGTTATCTGTTCATCTGTGGGGTTCATTCTGAGGAATTTGTTGAGGGGCTTGTGTTGCCTTGAGAGCTTGATGGATAGCATCATGAAGAGTGGATTGTAGATCAAGATTCAGGGACCCAGAGCTTGGCTTGTCCCCTGTCTGTGAGGTTTGAGATCCTGAAGTTTGAAGGAAGTTCCTGGTACTTTCCTGAGGAAGGCACTATGAATGACTTTCATTCTTTCTTCTCACCTCTTTCTTAAGTATCCAATGATGTTGGAGCCAACTTGTGAGTTTAATTTCTCCTGAGGAGGAATGTAAACTGATCACATGCTGTTGAGCCACATGGGATACAACTCCTAAGTGGAAGCCTCCTAGTACTTTCCTGAGGAAGGTCCTATGGGTCTATTCACTTAGTTCCCTTAGTTTGTCTAGGATTTCTTAAGTATCCAATAATGTTGGAGCCAACTTGTGAGTTTAATTTCTCCTGAGGAGGAATGTAAACTGATCACATGCTGTTGAGCCACATGGGATACAACTCCTAAGTGGAAGCCTCCTAGTACTTTCCTGAGGAAGGTCCTATGGGTCTATTCACTTAGTTCCCTTAGTTTGTCTAGGATTTCTTAAGTATCCAATAATGTTGGAGCCAACTTGTGAGTTTAATTTCTCCTGAGGAGGAATGTAAACTGATCACAGTTGTTGAGCCACATAGGATACAACTCCTAAGTGGAAGCCTCCTAGTACTTTCCTGAGGAAGGTCCTATGAGTCTATTCACTTAGTTCCACTAGTTCAGATAGGATTTCCTAAATATCCAGTGATGTTGGAGCCTGCTTGTGAGTTTAGTTTCTCCTGAGGAGGAATGTAAACTGATCACAGTGGTTGAGCCACATAGGATATGACTCCTGAGTAGTCACCTCCTAGTGTTCTCCTGAGGAAGACACTATGAGTCTGCTTGCTTAGCTCCCTTTCTTTGGTAAGCTTATTCTGAAGCTTGAAGACTGGGATTGAATTCTCTTGTTAGGGTTTGCTTGAGAGCTTTGCTTAGATTTGATTAGATTCTGTGATTAGGGTTAGGATTAGAGATTAGATTGATTCTTTCTCAAGTGTGTTTGTTTGCCTGATGGCACTTCATTTCTTTTATCTGTTATTGCTTGATAGCATGTTGTTTATCTTCAGTATGATTACTGTTATCTCATGACTGGCTTGAGGTTGAGATGAGCTTGTGGAGGCTGAAGCCCCACACACATTTCCTCCCTCACTTGCATTGCATGCATTTCATTGTTAAAGCTGATGTTTTTGTCTGTTTCTGTGTATCATTGACATGATCCCTTAGGACTCTCATTTCCTTTGATGAGGATTTGATGATAGACTTTTAGGTTGAAACCTATGCATGACAACATCTAGGAGTTCCCTGTTCAAACCTCAACCATAGGATGAATCCATGGCATGATAACAGTAGGACTTGATAGTCTCCCTCCTAGTTGAGCCATTTTTCCTGTAGTTTCCCGAACTACGTTTGCTCTGATCTTTCATACCAGATGAAAGTACGTAGGCATAGGATGCGATGTCCTAGCGAGCAACCTTTCCCCATAATCCCGTAGTTAGCCGAACTACGTTGACTCTGATTTCTCGTTCCAGACGGGAATACGTAGGCATAAAGCGCGACGCTTTGTCGAGTCATTTTTCTTTTCTTTTTCAGCCAGCCTTGATAGGTAGATAGATTATAACCAACCCGTCCAAGTAAACAAACAAGCGAGGATCCCGTCGAGTACGACGGACGTGAGGGGTGCTAATACCTTCCCCTTGCGTAACCGACTCCCGAACCCGGACAATGGTTGCGATGACCTTGTCTTACCCTTATTCGTCAGGTTTTTTCCGATCGTTTCCTTTCCCGCTCTGAGGGATAAATAACGAAAGGTGGCGACTCTTCTGTCATGCCGGCACCTTATTTTCGCGCAAGCGACACCTTTATCCTCTGATAATCATGTTGAAACTACCACTTCAAGAGAAAAGCTGGAAGAAAAGTCCAAAAGGGTTGTATCTGCTGAAGAGACCTCGAAAATCAGATTTGGAGAACATCCCGTTGGCACTGAGGAAGATGATGACATCCACCTTTGGGTTCCTAGAGGACAACCAACAATACCTAGGGAACCATGTCAAAAATATTGGGTTGCTCCTTATGCAAATCAACGAGCGTATGGCCAAGGAAATCAAGATCCACGCCAGAATCAACACAGGCCTCGCAATAATTTGGGAAGAAGGAACGCTCCTCTTCACCCAATTCCTGTATCGTACACTCAGCTTCTGCCACATTTGATTCGAAATTCACGAGTGGAACCTAAATCTCTCAAGCCAGTGCCAGGACCATACCCTCCTGGGTATGATCCCAATGCACATTGTGGATACCATGCTGGATCAATGGGGCATTCGACAGAAGATTGCAAAGCTTTTCAGGCTAGGGTGCAACAATTGATTGACGAGGGATGCATATCCTTTCAAGAAGGGAGTTTGGTTGTACGTATCCGCCTCGCGCCTGAATGAGATCGAAGACTTCAAGACACATCTTCTCAAGACAACTGATCAAGCAAGAAAAGCCCAGTTCCTCCATGCTGGCATTTTTTTTATGCATTTGTAGTTTCTTTTCTGTTAATTACTACTTGCTCTTAAACATTGTTTCGTATTAATGGTATTGTTAATGTGATAATCATGCATGTTTTGATCAAATCCATTCGTATTCACCCACAGTTTCTCATTTATTGCAAAAATCACAAAAATATTTCACTTCCTTTGTCGCACTGCTGTTTTGAGGGAGGATGACGAAAACGAAATACCCATAATTGCTGATAAGTATGCTTTTGGATAAAATCACGCCGATGATGTACAGGCATTGCTTTAAATTCCCAAACACTGAAGAGATAAGGAGTTAGTCCCTAGTTAACCACTTCGAGCCTAGAAGTAGGAGTTTCCTTCGGATTTCTAAACCCTTACACTTAACCTGGGGCATGGGTAGTATTCAGTTAACTTTCTCTCGCGAATCGAATCAAGAGGTTTCCGTTGAGTACAACGGACGTAGAGGGTGCTAATACCTTCCCTCTATGTAATCGACTCCCGAACCTAGAATATTGGTTGCGATGACCATGTTCTTATCCCTTTAAAGGTTTTATCGATATTTTCCTATTCCATCCTTGGAATGAATAAAATTCGGTGGCGACTCTGTTTCGAACAGTATTTTCCGCGTCCATCGCGAGGATCGTATTTTTCGAGGTACGACACTGCTGCAGAACTAGCCTTGCTCTCAATCCCTTTTGAGACTTGTGATAATTGTTGAAGGTTGACACTAGCTTGTTTAATCAGTGAACCCAATTCCAAGATGATGTTTGCAACTTCGGGAGAGGTAGTCAGAATTTCAACCTGTTTTAGGAGACCTTTTACAGCAGTCATAAAAGTAGATTCAGACTCCAAGAGCATAAACAAGTCACTTTTAAAAGCCTTGTCCTTGATTTTCGAGAGTATCTCATTTGCATGATTAATCTAGGACTGACCTCCTGACACTGAGGAAGAACTAAGGCTTCTCTCATATGAACTACCTCTAGAACTCAGCAGGGTTTTTAGATATTCGCGAGGATTGTTCTTTTTTAAAGCAACCAGTTCTTTTGTAGAAAAGGCTGCAGTAGTCTTGGTCGAATCTTTTATAGTCGCCGGATTAGGGTCAGGGATTGGTTGTTGGTTTCTGCCATCTTGAGTTTCTTCATTCTCTTCTTCTTAAGAGGCATATTATGGTCGGGGATCAAGGAGTGGCCCTCTACCTCTTCCATGTTGTCATCTTGATTTTGCAAGATAGCCTCCTGGTTTTCGAATCTAGGAGATCCATCCTCAATTTCTTCTTCGATACGGATGCCAGTATGTTCCACCTCCATATCATCCCTGACTGTTTTGGCCTGCGCATCTTTCTCTAGATTATCTTCGCACTCAGATCCACTAGTATGGAAATTTTGAAAAGAGTCTAAGGCAATCTTCAACTTATAAACTTGGTTTTCCAATTTTTACATAATTTACTTTTGGGAAGCTAATTTCTTGAATGGTTGTAAATCCTAACATGCATTTTAAAACATATAATGTCATTCATCATAATAAAGTGATGAGTTAGAATTATAAGAAGATTTACTTACCTTATGGTTTTTATGTTTGTCTCATGAAATATAAGTGAGTTGTCTCTTTGTTTGATTTGTTTTTAAAAGATGATCTAAGTTCCTTTTCTTAGGCTATGTAAGCCTTTGTTTACTTCAATTTTTTCCTTAGAGCAACTTTAGTGCATGGTTGTTAAACCAAAATTTTGTATAGCTTATGTTAGTAATAAAGAATTTGCATTATAGTAGAGCTGGCATGACATTTAGTGAACTAAAGTTTAGTTTTCATTATCTATATAGTTAACGTTAACTATTTAATCTGAAATATATTATAATATTATTTAATATTAATAAAATATTCCAACAATATTAAATTAATGGTAATTTGAATAAAAAATATAAAATGTGGGGTCAAGTTTTAGTTTCTTATAGACAACCATCGTTAAAGTAAAAACTACTCAAATCAACTATACATTTTTTAAATCCTACAAAACACTTTGAATCTACAAAAAATATCTTAATTTACCCATTTAGTTTACTTCTATTAAAGATGCTCTTAGACTTATAATGTGGCTTGATATTATGATTGGTCAAGTTGGAGCATTCACTGTTCAAGACACCTTCCTTGATGCGTTCATCACAAGTGTTTTGTTTCTTATGATTTCCTTACTTTATGATTGGCCAATTCATGGCATTCACTCTTCAAGAGGCCTTCATTGTTGCACTCATAGAAAGTGATTCATTTCTTATGATTTCCTTATTTTTTTAGTTGATCTTCCTAAATTATACCAATTTTCTTCTCAATATTGGTTTCTATATTTTTTAACAAAGATTCTCATTTCCTCGTCGTCATCCGAGGAAATGTCACTCAAGTTATAACTCTCTTATGCCTTTTTTCTAGCCTTGGAATATTCATGATATATTTCTTTTTATCCTTATATATTTTTTCATTTAAGTATAGCCTAACAAGATCCTACTCATGTTTCTTGAGTTTATCCAGTGATGCAGTGATATCTAGATTCCTTAAATCTTGAGATTCGTTGATTGTTTTTACTTACATAATATTGCTTTTGATTGTCTTACCCAAGATTTCCAAAATATTAACAAAATGAGTAAACCACATACCCATGAAGGAAATGGTCTCCCCATTGATCCATCTGGAAGAGATCACACTATTACCTTAAAGTATTAATCTTTTACATATATGTGGTTCCCTCATGGAGAACTTTCAACGCATCCAACATAAATCTATCAACCTTACAATGTGAATTCGAAAATAATTCATTCACACTAAGTGCATAAATACGAATAGCTCGTGCCTTTAGATTATATTGGACTTTCATAGTCTCTTTATCCTTCCATTCACTCTCTAGCTTTCATAAAACACGACTACCATGTTCTACGGCTTCCAAGACTTCCATATCAATAGACATGACATGGATGCTCATTCCTTCTTTCCAATACTCATAGTTCTCGTTGCTAAACAATGGAACTATATTATATGATCCTTTATAGGATTTTACTAATCACACTTATTTTTAAGTTGTTAGACCATGGTTATAAAACTAAGGTATTGTTTTTTTTTGGATTGACTGTATTTTGCAAAACAACAACATGGAGAAATGTTCAATTTTTTCATACTTCAGGATGATTTTCTGGTATAGAAGAGACACATTTTGGACGCGATGTCAAATCATGTGGGTACGACATTTGAGTCTTACTCAACAGGTCAGATTGTTATGTTTTGGGACGGATTTTCTATTGAAGATTCAATTAGATTTTACTGCTTTTATTTAGCAAAATGATTATATGATTTGCTGGACAATTGTGAAGATAAAATCAAATTTAAATTTGAATTTGAAACAAACCAATTCATATCTTTGTGTTGGAGATATTTATGGAACACATCATATCCAATTGATTGTGCAAAGATTATGGACAAAATTAAATCAAAGATCAAAGGAGAAAAGTTCATAATACTTTTGTTATATAAGGAGCTCAAATACTTTTGAAGATATTAGAGTGTTAGGGTTAATTTGATCCTTTTTATTGATGTATGTACACCACAATATGTTTCAATAATTTGGCATAGTTTAAGGTTTGTCTACCTGAGTTGTAAATCAACATCTAACAATGTGAATTAAAGTAGATCGCTAGGGTTTAATGATTTATACAAAGTGAGATAAGATCTCATATTTAGGGGGAGTCCTAAATAGAAAGTCATTGAGTACTGTAAGAAAGAGGTATTGAACAACATAGGGTTTGTTGGTTCATATAAGACTAATTGTACTAGATTTTTAATAATGAACTTCCTTTCTTGGGTTGGAAGTCAACCCTCCAGACGTAGGTGTTGTTGCATCAAATTGAGTTACCAATTATCGTGTTCTTTATTTCTTTTCTGCTCCATCATTTTGTATAAATTATTCGGTGTTAATTGAGGTCATTCTTGTTTAACTTTTTTGAACCAGTTGTCTAAGACACCACGTTCGACATCTGTCTTTTGAGGAACAAAATTTCAATTGGCATCAGAGAAGAAACCTTAGCATGTTCAGTGAGCTCCAGGGAAGATAAATTTTGCTCAAATTGACACATTTAAAAATGGAGAATCAGTCAACAAACCACCTATTTTAGATGACACCAATTATGATTGTTAGAAGACTATGATGGTGGTCTTTCTCAAATCCGTGGACAAAAAAGCTTGAAAAGTTGTGATAAAAGGATGGAAACATCCGGTTGTTACTTCTGAAGATGAAACTACTAGCTTGAAACTAGAAGCTGAATGAACTAATGTTGAAGATGATGAAGCTCTTGGAAACTCCAAGGCTTTGAATGTTATATTTGATTGTGTGGACAAGAACATGTTTAGCTTGATCAAAACATGTTCAAAATCTATAGAAGCATGTGAGATCCTAAAAAATGCACATGAAGGCACATCCAAAGTTTGTATGTCATGGCTGCAGCTTGTTACAACTAAGTTTAAGAATATGAGGATGAATGAAGATGAATTTATCTATGAATTTCACATCAGGTTGCGTGATATTGCCAAGTTACCTGCATTTTACAAAACAACAACATGGAGAAGTGTTCAAGTTTTCCAAGCTACTTTAATACAATTTTCGGATGTAGAAAGGACACATGTTTTACGGAATGTCACAACATGTGGGCATGACATCTAGGTCTTGCTCAACAGGCTAGGTTGTTGCGTTTTGGGACGAATCTTCTATTGAAGATTCGTTTAGATTTTGTTGATTTTATTTAGCAAAATGATTATACGATTTGTTGGACAACTATGAAGACCAAATCATATTTAAATGTTATTTAAATTTAAATTTGAAACAAACCAATCGTATCTTTCTATTGAAGATATTTATGGAACAAGTCATATCCAATAGATTGGGCAAAGATTTTGGACAAAATTAATCAAAAATCCAAGGAGAAAAGTCCATAATACTTTTGCTATATAAGGAGCTCAAAACCTACATTAGAAATCAAGTAATACATTGAAGGTATTAGAGTCTTATGATTTATTTGAGTCCTTCTTATTGTTTTATGTACACCACATTATGTTTTAGTAACTTGGCATAATTATAGGTTTGTCTAGTTGAGTTGTAAATTAACATTCAACATTGTGAATTGAAGTTGATCACTAGGGTTTAGTGATTGAGAGAAATTTAAAGGAGATATCGTAAGAATATATGCAAAACACAAACTATTAAACTAATATAAGCTTAAAAGTTTATTAATTTCTATCAAAATCATGAGCATTCGCATGTAGGTCTTTTTTTCAAATTATATGAGATTATCCAATTCAAATTAGGAATTTGTCTAAAACAAATGAGGACAATAATACTTAATGTGGATTACCATAACAAAACTAAAATACAAGCAAGATGATTAAACAATGGTTAAGTTGCAAGCAAGATGTTTGTAATTAAAATACTAACAACAAAACTACAATAATAATTGAACAATAAATAAGTTGCAAGCAAAATGTTTGCAATTAAACTTCATTAGTATAAAAGCACATTTTACCACAGCTCGGAGAAAGATATTAACACAGTTAGAGATTTATGGTAACATAAGGTGTGGTAGTATGTATCCTCTTTATCATCAGTTGTGGTAAAATCACAATAACGCGTAATTTATTACCACAGTTGTAGAAACCAACTTTTTGTAAAAGGTGAAGGTCATGAAATCGATACCCAACACCAGTATTTTGGGAGATTTTTCAATATTTCATCATGGTTGTACGTTGCAACCGTACCATGATTATAGTTTTCAGCCGCGGTGGCATGTTCATTTGAGTTTATTATAACTCATGTATAATGCTTATTTCACCAATTACTCATTAAACATATAATCTTTTAAACTAATTTAAAAATTAATAATATAATAAATTAAGTTATATTAGAAAAACAAGAATAATAATCAATGTTTTTCGAATTTTCTACAATTCATTATCTGTATCTCATTTTTTAATGGTTAGAATTTATTTCAACGCTTCTAATTCTTCAACCGACACTTTCTTCTTTTCTGTTTCATTCTGCAAAGTGTTAATTACATTAAAGACAAAAATAATAGAAAATGAAGTGATGGAAGAAGAGCTAGAAGTATTCAATCAAATTCTAACCTGTCAAAAAGCTAGATAAAGATAATGAGTTGCGGAAAGTACGAAAAGTGTTGATCAATGTAAATTGTGTTTTAACATAACTTGATTTTCATATTAATTCAATTCGAAATGTTATATATTTAATGAAAAAATGGTAAAACACTCAAATTACAAATGATATAATAAACTCATCTTTTAAAATATGGTGGCTAAATAAAATGAAAATTACAATATAAGAGAAATAACATAACAATAACATAAACAATTATCCTATCCTATTTCTCTATTGTAAATTATTATCTTAAATTTGAACTGGAATAGAAACTATTAGGATATATTAAGAAAATAAATTACTAGTTTATCTCTATAAAATAATTTAAAATATAAAATATTATAATCAAATGTGATATCAATAAACAAAAAAAAAATTAATCACTAATTTAATTTGTTTAGAATTTATAACTAGGATATTAAAATAAAATGTTCAAAAATAAAATTATAATTTAAAAATATGAAAAAACTATTATTAATTTAAAATTATAAATTAAATATAATTTTATTAAAATGGTAGTTTTGTCTTTTGCATATAATATATATTGTTTCTATAAATAACATATCTAATATATATAATACAATTAATTTTATTTTTTATTATTAAATTTATAATATATATTTATTTTATTTTATTTATAAGAGGCAATTTATTTTTCCTATTCATTGAATAATTATTATTATACTAGATACGTTGATTATTAAATAAATTAAAAAAAAATAAATTTGTAAAAAAGTCTGGAGGGAATATTATGTATCCATCAAACAATGCTAAAATATTATCTATTTTGTCCCTATCATTTATTAAATTTATTTAATTTTATCATATCATATAACTATTTTATCATGTGCAGCAAACAATATCTTAGACTTTTACAACAACAACCAGGTCTTTAATTAATCTTTTTATTAAGCCTGCACATTGAAAATCCTTCCTAATGGAAGATCTCGAGAAAAAAACCCTTTCTTTAAAAAAGAATCGTGTTTTTAAATAATTATTTTTTTCAATTTAAATATTTAAATAATCAATATTTTAATTCATCAAATACTCATGTTTTAAACAAAAAAATTATATATAAAAAAGATATTTTATTGATACTGATTCATACACTCACTATGTCAAAAAAGACCTTTAGCAGCGCTTAAAAGCGCTGTCTAAAGAGGCGCTACTAAAGATAAATGCAACGCTTATTTTAAGTAAAAAGTGCTGTTATAGGTCCACTTTTATCAGCACTTTTCTAAAAAAACGTTCTCTTCTCCCTCCCCTTTTTAGAAGCACTTTTAGAAGCGCTCTCTAAAGTATATTTCCGTAATACTTTTAGCAGCGCTTTTTTAAAAAAGTGCTTTCTATTCCCTCATATTTAGCAGCACTTTTTAAAGCGCTCTTTAAAGTGTATTTGCTGAATACCTTTAACAGCGCGTTTCTAAATAGCGCTGTCTTTTCCCCCACCTTTAGCAGCGCTTTTTTAAGCGCTCTCATTTCTCCCATTTTCCCCCTCTATAGCAGCGCTTTCAGAAGCGCTCTATTTTCCCCCTCTTTTAACAACGTTTTTTCAAGAAAAACGCTGTTTTTTATTCACGTCATTGATTTTTTTTCAAAAAACTCACTTTTCATAGCCTTTTTTTATAAAAAAAAGCGCTCTCTATTCCCTCATATTTAGCAGCACTTTTTAAAGCGCTCTTTAAAGTGTATTTGTTGAATACCTTTAACAGGGCGTTTCTAAATAGCGCTGTCTTTTCCCCCCACCTTTAGCAACGCTTTTTTAAGCGCTCTCATTTCCTCCATTTCCCCCCTCTATAGCAGCGCTTTCAGAAGCGCTCTCTTTTCCCCCTCTTTTAACAGCGTTTTTTCAAGAAAAGCGCTGTCTTTTCTTCACGTCATTGATTTTTTTTTCAAAAAACTCACTTTTCATAGCGTTTTTTTTGGTAAAAGCGCTGTCTATTTTGCATATTTTATAAAGTGATTTTTGTTGAATTCTATTGCATAATTCTTTATAATTTTTCACATAAACCTGCTTATAACAATTATATTCACCACAAGCCTTTATTTAACACTTTGGCCTTATATATATCATAACAATTCAAAATATAAACCTGCTTATAATCATTGTAATTCAACACAAGTCTTTATTTCAACAGAAGCGATCTATAATTCTAAAATATATATATATATATATATATATATATATATATATATATATATATATATATATATATATATATATATATATATATATATATATATATATATATATATATATATATATATATATATATATATATATATATATATATATATATATATATATATATATATATATATATATATATATATATATATATGTTATACTATAATTCAACAGAAGCGATCTATAATTCTAAAATATATTACAAAACCGATAACTTCACAAATATATTCATTATACATATAATTACAAATTCCATATTTCCGGATCCTCATAACAACTAACTTCTAGATCGAAGTATATCAACAAATTCCAAAACTATATAGTACTTCCAGAACTATAATTATCCAGTAGTATGTACATAACATCACAACAACAAAAATCTCCATAAACTCCGATCAAAAGACAAAAAGACAATACGTATACCTTATACAATTCTCATATCAAGAATGTATTGACAACATTCCTCCTTAATTTCTTCCAATTTGTCTTTCGAGTAAGTACCACACTTGAATTCATCAAAGTACTACATAATATAACATAATATGCATGATTTAGTTTTAAAACTAATTACTCAGTTGAAATATCGGTTAAATACTAAAATAAATCATATAAATTATAAATCCATACCATGTTTGAAATCTCTATTTGCAATAACCATGTTTTTTTGCAATAACTATTTCATTTTTGCAATGTTGGTAAGTTCGCAGGATCGATTACCTTACTACAAATTGACCTGAAGAAAAAACACAATTTAGCTATTGCGCTTCTTACTTTTTCTAAAAAAATAGAACGTATACCTATTGGTAGAAAGTGTTCCATTATAACATGGCAATCATGTGTCTTTAAAATCTTTAACTTGAGGTCTTTCATAGACACAAGTTTTCTAATATCTGAAGAGTATCCTTCTGGAACTTTAACTTCACTTAGAAACTTACACAATATCTTTTTCTCCTTTCTAGATAAAGTATAAGTAGCAGGTGGTAGATATGTTTGATTTCCTTTCTTCAAGGGTTCTAATTCATTTCTTATTCCCATCGCTACCAAGTCCTTTCTTGCTTTAAGGTCATCCTTAGACTTTCCTTGTATATTGAGTAACGTACCAATAACACTTTCAAATACATTTTTTTCAATATGCATAACATCAAGAAAATGTCTTACATACAACGACTTCCAATACGACAATTCAAAAAAAATTGACCTCTTCTTCCACCCACGCGTGACAAGCGTATGAGCAAAAGGCTTGCCAAACTTAGTACTCACATCTTTCACCTTTTCAAAAATTTGTTCACTAGTCAATGTAGGTGGAGCTCTACCTTGTTATGAATTTCCATTGAATGCCTTTCTCCATCCACGGTAGTGATGATTAGAATTTAAGAATCTACGATGACCAAGAAAGACATTCTTCTGACCAAATTCCAATCGCGTCCAATCTGTGTTTTCTTCACAAATAGGACACGCACATTGACCTTTAATGTTATACCTCGATAGGTTTCCGTATGTTGGAAAACCATTAATTGTGCCAAACAACATCGCCCTCAAATTGAAACTTTCTTTCCTATATCTATCATAAACCTCCACACTATTCTCCCACTAACTTTTTAAGTCTTCGATTAAAGGTGTCATGTATACGTCTATGTCATTCCCTAGTTGTTTAGGGCCAAAAATTAACATAGATAACATCATGTACTTACGCTTCATACATAGCCATGGAGGTAGGTTATAAATCATAATAATTACAGGCCATGTGGAATGTGAGATACTTTGTAGACCATGCAGATTCATTCCATCAGTTGATAATGCCAAGCGAAGGTTTCAAGCTTCTTCTCCAAAATCAGGATACTCATTATCAATTTTCATCCACTGTGGTGAATCTGTCGGATATCGATACTTCCCATCTATAATTCTATCATCTGTATGCCAAGTCAAGTGTTTTGCATCTGTTTCACTACGAAACATGCGTCTGAATCTCATAATTATAGGAAAATACCATAATACTTTTGCTGGTGACAACTTTTTCTTATACCGAGATACACCGCATTTAGGACACTAGTTTAATGATGCATATTCATTTCGAAACAAAATGCAATCATTTGGACAAGCATGTATCTTATCATAGCTTATTCCAATAGAGCATAACATTTTTTTAGCTTCATAGGTTCGATTGGGAAGAACATTATCCTCCGGAAGCATCTCTTTCATAAGGGCTAATAACTCCGTGAAACTTTTATCTGACCATCCATTACCCGCCTTTTAGTTGTACAACTTTAATACTGCAGACAATCTTGTGAAAGTAGTGCAACCTTTATATAACGGTTTCTCTGCATCACTTGCCAACCTCTCAAACATCTTGGGACAATCCTGAAGATCTTCTTCAAGTGCTTTTGCAATCTCTTCGACTCGATCACAATCATATGTATCTTTGCCATTATCATTTGAAGCATAGGTCGTATTATCCTCCGGTTCAACATTCTCGTTACTTATCTCACCATGTAATGTCCAACATGTATAACTTCGATCAATTCCATGTCTCTTTGAATGAGATTCCAACTGAACTGCGTCAATCTGACGCCTATAATAGCAACCTAAGCAAGGACATGCGATCCTACTGGGGTCTTTGGCGTGTTCAACAGTAAACTTAACGAATTTTGATACCCCATTCTCGTACTCTTTTGACAATCGATTGGAAGACATACATTTTTTATCCATACTAATTAAATAGGCTAAACTAAACTAAGTAAGCTAAACAAAAACAGCAAATACCTATAGCACCTGTAAAGAAATCACCAACTTCTAGAACTACCCAGTAGGATTCTTGAAAACTTCACAATCTTACTTTTCACAGGTAACCCCTATAACAAATTCACTAAGTTAGTAGTTGTACCTAATATAACCACTTTATCACTTAAGTTCAAGAAACTAATCAACAAAATCGCAATATTCAACAAGTAATTCGCGAATATTCAAACATCAACAATATTCAACAATTAATTCAAGTTTCCATCAACAACAATATTAACGTATATACAAAATTAACATACAAAATTAATTCATTTACTTTCATCAACAACATCAACATCATTAACATCAACACTAACAACATCAACAATAACATTCTCGTTACTTAATTCAAGTTTCCATCATCAACAACATCAATATCAACAACATCAACACTAACAACAACATTCTTGTTACAACATCATCAACATCAACATATACATTTACATCAAGAACAAAAAACTTCAATATTAACTTCAATATTGACATATACATTTACATCAAGAACAAAAAAACTTCAATATTAACTTCATTAAAATAAGTGTCATATTTCTTAAAATAAGTGTCTTATTTCTTATTTCTTAAAAACTTCAATATTAACTTTTTCTTATGTCTTCAATATTTACTTAATAAATTGATTCTAATCACTCATAATATATATGGGTAGGTACCAAAAATAAATTTTCTAATCACTCATATTTCTTATTTTTTATTCTCATCTCTAAAATATACTTCTTTCTAATTGCTAATTTTTGTATCTCATCATCATCATCATCATCATTCATAACAGTAATGGAACCCAAAAGAATAAGATAACATCAGACCTTTTTCCCAGCAAGTTTGGAGTCTAAATACTTCTCAACATCAATCCAAGAAAATTATTTCAACAAGAACTTCATAAATCTATCAGTTCTCAAGCCTCATTATGAATTGTAAAAGTAACTTTTTTTAAAAACTTCAATACCTTGAAAATGGTGGAATGGCCGGACAGAGGAGGTGCCGGCGGACAGAGGGGGTATGACGGTCGGCAGTAATGACGAAGAAGGCAGACTGGTCGGACGGAGGCAGTACGGTGGTGCAGCGGACGGAAGTGGTCGGACGGAGGGAGTAGGGTTTGTCGCGAGAGGGAAAGAAATTGTTTAAACAAGAATGCTGTTGTTTCTGAATAAATTTGTTTTATTAAATTTATGATATTAACACATATAGCAGCGCTTACGTATGCACATCCTTTAGCAGTGCTTTATAAAAGCGCTCTCAAAGGTCTGCCTTAGGCGGGACCTATAATAGCGCTTTCGTTGCCCCTCTATAGCAGCGCTTTTAGAAAACGCTTTCGTACACCCCCATATAGCAGCGCTTTCATAGATCCCCCTTTTTAGCAGCGCTTTATTAAAAGCGTTTTTTTTTTTGTAATACTAAAATTGACACCTTTAACAGCGTTTTTTTAAAAACGCTTTCAAAAATCGGCTTTTTTTTTCGTTTTTTTACTCTTTAGCAGCGCTTTTACAGAAAGCGTTGTCTTTTCTGCGTTGACAAAAATCATTTTTAACGTAGTGGTTCAAATTCGCACATAAATGCATGTTTTAGGTGATAGTAGTGCGCCTGTATGCAAATTTAAATGCACGCTTAAGTAATATGATTTTTTTTAAACATTGCTAAGAATAAGGTAGAATGTTAGTTATTGGAATATTTAAATTTAAAAAGTAGATTATTTTGAATAATAAAATTCAGAAAAATGTCCCCATAATTTATTTCTTTTTTTATGAACAATTCCTTAAGTAATAACAGAAAATCCAACTTAAAGCACCGACATATCATAATCATAGGTTGCGTTTACACATGAAATTGAAAACCACATAATTATTATTGCATGATAAGCATATCCTGCTACGATACTCTTCTCATTTATAGTTTATTACTTTCAAATTTTCTTCTCTTTTTGAATTCTACGATTTCTTCCTATATATACATCAATCCATTAAACCATTCCATAATTGTCACACTCATTTAACACCATAAAAACCGCGCTAACCCTTTTAAAAATTACATCAGTCCAAAAATGGAGTCCAAAGGGTCGATTTTAATTAAGCTTCTCTTGCTTCTTCAATTATCAATTCTATGTGCTTCACAACAAGATTTTGATTTCTTCTACCTTGTTCAACAGGTAACACAGAATTCATTTCAATCACCATCAACATATGAATTTAGTCACTGTATATTTGAATTAGTAATATGGTTTTTTGCATTTGTAGTGGCCGGGATCATTCTGTGACTCAAAGAAGAGTTGTTGTTATCCAACTACCGGAAAACCTGCTGCAGATTTTGGTATTCATGGTTTATGGCCTAATTACAAAGATGGCACATATCCATCTAACTGTGATCCCAATAGTCCTTTTGAGGAATCTGAGGTATTTTTCATTCTTCACTAATTGCATTTTTATATCATGTCTTCATTCTACTAACTTGCGTTTGTTTATATGATTATTGATTATTATAGATATCTGACCTCACAAGTAGTTTACAAAAGAATTGGCCCACACTTGCATGCCCAAGTGGTGATGGAATTCAGTTTTGGACACATGAATGGGAGAAACATGGAACTTGCTCAGAATCAGTTCTTAAACAACATGATTATTTTGAAACAACTCTCAACTTGAAACAAAAGTCCAACCTCCTCGATGCTCTTACGAGTGCAGGAATAGAAGCCGATGGAAATTCATACAGCTTAAGCAGTATCAAAGAAGCTATAGAAAAGGGAGTTGGGTTTACTCCATTCATTGAATGCAATGTCGATTCATCTGGAAACAGCCAGCTATACCAAGTTTATCTCTGTGTGGATACTTCTGGATCAAACTTCATTCAATGTCCTGTTTTCCCCCATGGAAAATGTGGATCTGAGATTGAGTTCCCAACTTTTTAAGTATCACTCTCTCTTCTTACGACAATAATATATCTTAAACTTCATATATGGTCTTTGATTACATGTTTTTACATGGATGGTATAATAGTGATAATTGAGTTTGAACCAGTGTTTTGTTTTTTAATTGAAAATTTATCTTACAAATGGGTTGACAACTTAGATTCTAGCGATCTTCTTTAGTCCATCATAATTCATAAGTTTATTGAAAAATTAGACTAAAATAATTATGCAAAAGAATATGAAAGAAATAAACTTAATAGACACAAAATGGATATAATGGTGGATACCTATGTTGGAATTAAATTCAAAACTTTAACTAATTCCGAATCAATTTTGATGAAAAAGATTGAATCACACCGATCAAATTTTCTCTTGTTCTTCATTCTCCACTCGACTGAATCAACCATCCTTAATTGCAAGATTGTATCACTACACAATGGTGATGAAGAGAAATTTTTGCAGAGTATCTCTCTGTTTCTACACTGAAATTTTATTCTTTTGCAACTGCAAAATTCAAGTGTTACAATAAATTCAAGTGTTACAATAATATGGGTTACTCTCTATTTATAGATTTTGGACTTGCTTGCTCCTCAAGCAAGGTCCAAAATTAACCTAACTAACTCAGTTAAACAAACAAATAAAGATAGGTCTAACATTGTCAAGATACTCTTTGACATTTTGACACCTAGATGATTCGATACTTTCTTGCTTCTGTCGAACATCCTGATTCGACACAAGAAATTACAATTCAACACATCATCTAATTTATTGTGTCTAAGCTATCTATATTCATCATAGACCTTAACTTCTTGAACACTTCGACATGCACTCCATTTGTCATGATATATGCAATCTGATTCTCAGTTCAGCAGTGTTCCAAGTTCATCTTCTCATTTGCTACATGCTTTCAAAGATAATGAAACCTCATTTCGATGTGCTTGATTCGTCCATGTGCTATCAAATTCTTCGTCAGATTTATAGCATACATGTTGTCTAGCTTCATGGTAATTGCTCCATGATTCTTCCCCGTAATCTCTTCGACCAGATTCACCATCCATGTTGTTTGACACCCACAGAGAGAATCAACTATGTATTCTGCTTCACATGATGATAATGTCACCTCTAGTTCCTTTTTTGAACTCTAATCAATTACATCTTCTTGGTCGACATTTGGCAAAGGTATGGCTTCGATCCATTTTGTGAAATAGTCGATACCTACCAAAATATACCTTTGATTTTTGGATGATGCTGGTCGAATTTCTCCAACCAAATCCAAAGCCCCGCCACTAAAGGACCATGGTTTAACTATAGAATGCAATTCATTTTCGGGAACATGTTGTATGCATGCGTGTACTTGGCACCCTTTAGCAAACTCGATACAGTCTTTCAATATGGTAGACCAATACATGCCTTGTCGAAACAACAACCATTTCATCTTATAGCCAACCTGATGTGCCCTACACGTCCCGCTATGGACAGTCGAAAGGGCTAAATAAGCCTCTGATTCACTAAGGCATTTAAGCAAAACTCTCTCAAGAGTCTTTTTAAACAACTCATTTCCCAAAAGAACATAACTCAAAGCACGACACCTGACTTTCCTTTCTGTGGATGTCGTTGGATTTTGCAGATACTCCACTATTGGTTTCCTCTAATCTCCATCCAACAAGCTATCTATTTCGAGTATTTTGAAATTCTCTTTGTCAGCGCATCCTAGCTTCATTGTTTCCAAATCTGATGGGGACAGTCTAGTTGACACAACTCTTCCTCTGACTTCGACTGCATCTTGTAGTTTCTCTTTTGAAATTTTATACCCTGAAGCAATCTGGGCCAAATCATTAGCCACTTGATTCTCCAATCGAGGTATGTGTCGAATCCTGACCATTTCAAACCTTTTTAGTAATCGATTGGCTATTAAGAAGTATATAATGAGATTTTCTTTAACGCATTTGTACTCTTTTATAATTTGCTTTATGACTAACTCTGAATCTCCCATTATTTCAACTCGAGTTGCCCCAAATTCCAACAATATTTCAAGTTCGACTATTCAAGCCTCATATTCAGCCTCATTATTCGAACAGAGACATTCGACTTTATACTTGAATTTTGTTGGAATTTTATCAGGAGAAATGATCAACACTCCTACACCGATTCCATCTCTATGACTATAGTCATCGAAATATAATTTCCAAGGCTCGAGTTCAAGATATGTTATATTACTTTCATTTATTGAGTGGTCAACTATGAAGTCTTCTACCACTTGTCCTTTCATAGCCTTTAAAGGAATATATGCTAAGGAATACTCAGTCAAAGCTAACGCCCATTTACCAATTCGACTATGCAAAATTGGTTTGGACAACATATGTTTAATGATATCGAAATGGGACAAAAAATAAATATCAACCGGTTTTATATAATGCTTCAACTTTGTACAAGAGAAAGACAAGCATAAACACAATTTCTCAACTATGTTATACCTAGTTTTTGCATCATTTAAAACTCTACTAAGGTAGTAAATGGCTCTTTCGACACCATTTCCGTCCTCTTGAGCTGACATGCTCCCTAAAGTGTTATCCGATGCATATATATACAACCTCATGCTTTTATTCCTACAAGGTGGTGACAGAATCGGAGGATGACTCAAGTAATCCTTGATTTTTTCGAAGGCTTCTTGCTAGATCTTCCCCCATTCAAACCCTTCCTTGTTGAGTCGAAGCAGTGGTGAGAAAGCTTAAGTCTTTCTGCTGAGATTCGATATAAACCTCCTCAAGAAGTTAATCTTGCCCAACAGTGACTGCAATTCTTTCTTTGTCGATGGCGTTTTCGCTTCCATTATGGCCTTGATCTTATTTTGGTTTGTTTTGATTCCTTTTTTGTAGACCATAAAGCCTAAGAAATCTTCCACCTGCACACATAAAGTGTAAGTGCTCTTGATTGGCTGCATTTTGTGGCAAAACTTTAGAGTATGCATGTATGTCATACTGAATGTTAAGACATACTTAATGATGTGTGTGCAAGGTAAGTTAACTATAAGTTAAGCTGTATGTCATACAGAATATCATGACACTGACCATATGACGTCCAGCGGGCAAGTTAGTTTTTTTGGTATCTAGAAATCAGGACTCAAATCAGGAGCTCAAGCTGAAAGACAGAAGACATTTGAGAAGCCCTAAAGCAAAACAAATGATCCTGAATTAAAGGGCAAGCGTGCAGAGAATTGAAGAGTAGGGTTAGTTAGTACATTAGCCAATGTCACTGTGGATGTTATAACCTTGGTAGTAACATCCATCGTGTGCTTGCCAGAATTTCAATTGGCATCAGAGCAAGCACCCTGCCTGTTTATTGTGGGTGAGATCTAGGGAAATAAATTCTGGTACTATGGATAAAGATATAGGATTCACTAATAGACCTCTAATTCTGGATGGTTCTAATTATGATTATTGGAAACCTAGGATGGTTGCATTCTTAAAATCATTAGACATCAAGGCTTGGAGAGCTGCAAACTCTAGTTAGGGTGAAGACTGACAAGAATGGAGTAGATGTGTTAATTTATGAAGAGGAATGGAACAAAGAGCAAGAGGCCTTAGCTCTTGGGAACTCTAAAGCATTGAATGCACTCTTCAATGGTATAGACAAAAACATCTTTAGACTGGTACACCACTGTGAACTAGCAAAGGATGTTTGGGACACTCTCAGAACTACTCATGAGGGAACTTCCAATGTCAAAATGTCAAGACTTCAAATGTTGACCACCAAGTTCGAAGGTATGAGAATGAAGGAAGATGAGACCATTCATGAGTTTTACATGAATGTTCTTGAACTTGCAAACACCTCAGGAGCTTTGGGAGAAAAGATGACTGAAGAGAAGCTTGTAAGAAAGATTCTAAGGTCACTACCTAAAAGGGTTGTTATGAAAGTAACAGCCATTGAAGAAGCCCAAGACATATGCAACATGAAGGTAGATGAACTCATTGGGTCTCTCCAAACATTTGAGATGGGCATGTATAATCAGGCTGTAGAGAAAAATAACAAAAGCATAACTCTTGTTTCAAAAACTGCAAGTGATTCAGATGGTGAAGATGGTGAAAATAAGAAGAGTATGTCAGAAGCAATAGCCTTGCTTGGAAGACAATTCAGCAAACTGATCAAAAGAATTGATCATAAGTCCAAATCATACACCAAGAACAACCCATCTGAAGGCAGCACTAGGGATAAGTCTGAGGAAAATTCCAATCAAAACAAAGGAGTTCAATGCCATGAGCGTGAGGGATATGGCCACATAAGAAAGGAATGTCCCACCTATCTCAAAAGGAAAGAAAAAGGCCTAACTATCACTTGGTCTGATGGAGTTTCTGAAAGTGGATTAGAAGATGTGTCTACAAAACATGTCACAGCTCTGAAAAGTGTATGTGTATCTGATGGTGACTCAAGTGAAGAGGAGCTAACTTATGATGAACTAGCAGAATCATATAAGAATTTGTCCATCAGAAGCATTGAATTGCATTAGCAAGGAGAGCATCAGAAGAAGTGCATAATGGAATTAGAGGCTGAGAAGATAGAGCAACTAGCAATAATAGACTCACTCAAAAGTGAGGTCAACTTGTTGGAATCCAAAATGAAGCAGATGGCAAAATCCATAAGGATGCTAAATCCAGGGACTAACATTCTATAAGAGATTCTGTAGAGTGGTCAGAACTCAGGAAATAGGACTGGACTGGGATTTGTTGATAGACAGAATCCTGTTCTGAAACTCAAGAGATTACAACCTGAGATTCAGAAGGTGAAGAGATTGTCACGACCAATGTCATAACATCCACCACACAGAAACTGGAACCAAGTCAAAAGTAAATTCCAAGGGTATAGATGTTACCACTATGGAAAACTTGGTCATATCAAATCTATGTGTTTCTGGCTGCATGGATTTCCTAGTCATCAAGGGAAATCTAAACAGAGAGCTCATGTCAAAAGACAACCTCAAGCAAAACCTAAGAAGAATGCACCTAACAAGCAAAGACATTGGGTTGCCAAGAATATGGCTTTAGTAGCTCAAAATTCCCCAAGAATGCCAACCAAAGAGGATTGGTACTTTGATAGTGGCTGCTCCAAACATATGACTGGAATTGAGGATCACTTGATAAAACTGAAACCCCACTCATCTAGTCATGTAACATTTGGTGATGGAGTTAGAGGAGAAATTAAAGGTGCTGGAAAACTAGATCGCCCTGGTGTTCCAAGACTGGATGATATCTTATTGGTGAAAGGACTGACTGTTAATCTCATCAGTATCAGTCAGCTCTGTGACCAGGGCTTCAGTGTAAAATTTACTAAAAATGAGTGTGCTGTCATCAATGAGGAAAGTAAGGAATTTATGAGGGGATCTAGAGCCAAGAACAACTATTATCTATGGGAGCCTAGAAGTAATCTCAATGTCTTGGTCAATAAGGAAAATAAGGACCAACTATGGCTGGAGAAAGGAAGACAACCACTAAAGATGGAAAGGACCAGGTCCAACACATCAGCAAGTGGATCCTCAAAGTGTGCTTCAGAGAGAAGGACAAGATGTAAGAAAAGTCATAAGGGGAAGCAAGTCAAGAAGGGATACCCAACGATTGGTCATCAGGGAAAGCTAGATAGGCTATATTGGAACCTGATGGAGTCCATGGAAGCTGCCCTGCATAAAGAAAGCAATGTCACTCCAGATGTTATGACCTTGTTCTGTGGCATCAAGAGTACCATCCAAACAAGCTCTGATGAGTTCAAGGGAGACATGCTCAGGGGTAACTTGTGTAAATGGCAAAAGGGTTATGCTAAACCTGGTGATTATGTTCGTAGTAATGCTGATATGGTTTCAAGAAGTGTCAAGGAGTCTCAATTTAAAAATTCTCTAAAATTGGAGACCTCCAGAAATGATGAGTTATAGCAATTAATAGTAAAAGGGAATTACATTTTGAATTTAAATCATTTAATGATAAATAAAAAAGGTAAGTTCCCTCCTATTGGGCAATCATACCCCACTTCCATTTATACGATACAACCCGTCTACTCTTGGTGCCATCACAAACTATTCAGCTTCCTTACCGATTCCAACAAACACAGAAAACCTCTTCTTCCTCAAACAATGACCCTATGTATGTCGCAGCATTCTAAACCATCCTCAGCCAAAAGAATGACCGACAACGATGCTGAATCAAATCCTAATGAAGTGCTTAAAATTGCTCCACTACGAATGATGACACCAGAAGGATTATTGGTGAAGGAACCTAAAATGCTGTATGCAAAAAGACCCAAAGATCTTGTCGTAGGTCAGGTTCCTCATGCTGCTACATCTGATGACCAAAATGGAGAGGAAGCAAAAAGAACACACCTTAAAATTGCAGATATGGTGGCAACCGCACTCAACATACCCATACCATCCAACAAAAAGGGGAATGATCCTAACCAGGATGATCAAGCTGATGTCTCTCACAATGTCAGAACATTGAAAGAACCTACATCAGAAGGGAAGAACAAAGGTAAAGATGCTGAGAAAATGAGTAATGATATTCAAGGCACCAAAAACACTAAATTGGTAGACCTAGAGGAATATTTTGGCAATGACCTCATAGAAAAGATCAATCCGGGCATAGCCAAAAGACTGATGACAAGAAAAGGGAAAAAGGTGGCTGACCAAAGCCCCCTCAAGAAGAAGGCTGTTAAGAAAAATGGTAAGCAAAACACCTCCACGGAAAGGGCGGTTGAAAAGAGTGCTGAGCAAGACATCCCCACTAGGAAGGCTGGAACAAAGAGGACTCAAGTTGGACCCTCCAAAGGGTGGATCAAAGTAACCACTAAAAAGAGAAAGGTTGTATCTAGTTCAGAACAAGAAACAGATTCTGATGTTGCTGTTGATGTCACTGACATCCAATCTAAGAAGAAACCATCTACCAGCAAACTGGCTGCAAATATCCCTAAAGTGCCAATTGACAACATCTATTTTCACTACCCGTCGTGTGCTATCAGATGGAAATATGTATATCAAAAGAGGTTAGCCCTGGAGAGAGAGCTTGCACAAACTGCTCTTGAGAACAAGGAGATCATGACCCTCATCTGTGAGGCAGGTTTGATGAAAACTGTAACTCAGTTCTCCCAATGCTATGAAATTCTGGTCAAAGAATTCATAGTAAATATATCAGATGAATGTGTTGATAGAAAATCCACTGAGTTTGGGAAAGTTTATGTGAGAGGAAATGGTGTCATCTTCACTCCCAGTACCATCAACAAATTCCTTGGAAGATCAAATAAGGCCCAACCTGAGTTAAATATCTCTGACAACAAAATGTGTCAAGTTATCACTGGAAATCAAGTCAGAAAGTGGCCATCAAAAGGGAAGCTTGCTGCCAGCAAACTAAGTGTGAAATATGTTATGCTGCACAAGATTGGTGCTGCAAACTGGGTGCCAACTAATCACAAGTCATCAGTGGCCACTGTCCTGGGGAGAGTTATCTATGTTGTTGGGACCAGGACCGAATTGGATTATGGCACTTACATCTTTAATTAAACTATGAAGCATGCTGGTAGCTATAACATCAAAGGACCCACAGAATTTCCCTCACTCATTTGTGGAATTATGTTAGCACAATTTCCAAATATCCTCAAGACCAGTGATGTATCTAGCAAAAGAGAAACTCCCTTAGCCTTCCATAACAAGTTGTTTCAAGGTACCCATGTTCCAGACATTGCCATGACATCTACTGAGACATCCCAAAGGGGTCCCAAAGCCAGAAAAGCTGAAGTAATGGCAATAATAAAAGAGACATGCAAGGAACTGGATGCAAGGAAGCAAACCCTTGAAAAACTGCTAAGGTCTCTAGAGCAAGATGAGAATACTGAGCTCACTGATGATGATGGTACAAGGGAAAATGATGGTCAAGAAACTGGCTCAGAGGAAGCTGCTGACAGCTCAGAAGAAGATACTGATGAGGCAGAAGGAAGCTCTGAAGAATTTGAGGAGGACAGGTCCAGCTCAGCTGAAGAACAAGATTAATGACTAAGCATGTTGTGACCACTGAGTGAGTGCAGGCAGAGGTGCTGCTGGTGTTGTGTGTTGATTAGTTTTGGTTAGCCTTCTGTGGGAATTGATTAACAATTTGTATTTGTGATGCTCTCTATGAGCAATTTGTTTAAATTTGCCCCTAACAATTGTAATGTTACAATTTTTTATCTGTGCTAAGTCAGTAGTTAGATCTTAATTTGTGGCTAAAAAGGGGGAGAGAGTATAATAGAAAACAACAGGTACAATAGATGAAATAAGAGAACAACAGGTGGAAGAACAGGTGGTGTGCAGAACAGTGCAGAACAAGTGGGCTAGCATATGTGCTATTGTATGCACATGGTAGAATCATGCTTGCTGTTGAGGATTTATGTGATAACAGCAATCTAGTGTTGTTAGTAATGTGCTATGTGTGTGAATTCTTATGGTGCATAGGAATGTTTGGTAGAACTGATTAGTTGATTGTGCATGTTGCTAACCATGTGTGATCCTAGAAGGTGTTTAGGAGTTGCGTGTGTCTGCATGATAGTAGCAGAGAGTGTTATGCAACTCTTCAGAGGCAGTAGCACAGGTGTGTGTGTGTGTGTGTGTGTGCTTCAAGGTGTATGTCATCCTGAATGTCATAACATCCAGAGCAGACTGGATGAATATGTATGATTGCAGACTGTTTGCAGGATGTGTGCTCAGCTGAGAGGATATGCATCAGTTGAGGGGGAGTAACCCAGTATGTTACTCAGCAAAGTGTGACATCTGGAGTGGTAACTAACAGATGGTTAACAAGGTGAGTTATAACAGTGAGAGCTAACTGTGAGGACTCAGAGAGGCTTGAGCTAGTAACTATCCTGCATAACAGGACACATCATAAGTCTTATGCTGTGTGTAAACTCTGATATGTTAACAGGGTGTTTTAGCCAAAAATTTGCCAAAGGGGGAGTTTGTAAGTGCTCTTGATTGGTTGCATTTTGTGGCAAAACTTTAGAGTATGCATGTATGTCATACTGAGTGTTATGACATACTTAATGATGTGTGTGCAGGGTAAGTTAACTATAAGTTAAGTTGAATGTCATACAGAATGTCATGACACTGACCGTATGACATCCAACGAGCAAGTTAGTTTTTCTGGTATCTAGAAATCAGGAGCTCAAGCTGAAAGACAGGAGACATTTGAGAAGCCCTAAAGCGAAACAAATGATCCTGAATTAAAGGGAAAGCGTGCAGAGAATTGAAGAGTAGGGTTTGTTATGATTAAACCTAACTATATGCACCAAGGCCCAAAAGGACTGACTGCTATATATATATATATATATATATATATATATATATATATATATATATATATATATATATATATATATATATATATATATATATATATATATATATATATATATATATATATATATATATATATATATATATATATATATATATATATATATATATATATATATATATATATATCAGAAGGAGCAATCCTAGCAGTAAGGATTTTGACTGAAGAAAAGAGTGCATATTATAGAGTCCTTGTGAGTGAAGAAGGTTGTTCTTCACGTGAGTATTGTGAGTGAAGAAGGTTGTTCTTCACGTGTGTATTGTGTCTTAGGAATACTTTTTCACCAAGCAACTGAATGCTGCATTGGTTAGGTAGTTTCTAAGTTGTTGTGCCACTCAAAGCTTTTAAGCAAGAGTGTGTGTCACTTGGTCAAAGCTGTGAAGCAAGATCAAGTTGTGTATGAAGTGTTTCTTCATATTTATTTTGTAATTGTGTACTGATATCACGGTGGTGTGATTGAGGGGGAGTGAGTGGGAATACTCAGGTCTAGAGTGTCTCTAGGCAGAAGTGTCATTGGGTAGGTCTTAAGTGAGGAGTGCAAACTGGTGTGTTTGACTTTGAATTAATACGGCTGATAGTGATTTTCCTCCCTGGCTTGGTAGCCCCCAGATGTAGGTGTTGTTGACACTGAACTGGGTGAAAAATTGCTGTGTGATTTACTACTTTTACTTATAGCTTAATTAGTTAGTACAGTAGCCAATGTCACTGTGGATGTTATAACCTTGGTAGTAACATCCATCGTGTGCTTGCCAGAATTTCAGAAAGCACATTTAAGGGAATTCATTTTTAGACCATGTCTTTTCATCCTTTCTAAAGATTGTCGAAGATGGCAAATATGACTCTTCCCTGAAACAGAGTTAACAACAATATCATCAATGTATATTTGCATAAAAGTCTCTATATAGTCATGGAAGATCGAATTCATTGCCCTTTGATACGTTTCCCTAGCACTCTTTAAACCAAAAGGCATCACTACCCATTCGTAGGCGCCTAAGGCTCCAGAGCATCGAAAGGATGTCTTCGAGACATCATCTTCAGCAATAAATATTTGATTATATCCATAATACCTGTCGCTACTGCGAAAATCGGCGCCGGCTAAACAGAAGAGTCACCACCGTGCGTTATTTATCCCAAAGGAGGGAAAGGAAACACTCAGAGTAAACCTACCGCAAAGACGGGAAAGGAATGGTCATCACAACCAAATCCTGGATTCGGGAGTCGGTTACGCAAGGGGAAGGTATTAGCACCCCTCACGTCCGTCGTACTCGACGGGATCCACGCTTGTTTGGTTTGTCTAAAGGATGCAAAAGCAATCTATCTACGGTTGCTAAATCTAAACGGAAAGAAACTGACTCGATAGAGCGTCGCACTCTATGCCTACGTATTCTCAAGAGAGAAAGTCAGAGTCATCGTAGTTCGGGAAACTACAGGGAATTGGCTCGCCAAGACTTCACGTCTTGTGCCTACGTACTTCCACACAGCGTGAAAGATCAAAGCTTACGTAGTTCAGGCTAACTACGGCTAAACAGGGTGCTCTCAATCACACAGGGGTGAGAGATTAAGTGGTTTGAAAGGTACGGGAACCTACGGGAACTAGAACTACGGTCTGGTCTCAAATGCACAAGGGCAAGAGAAAGGGAAACATCAGTCGTCAGCGGGAAAGTCTAGATCGCACGGCAGCGAGAGAACAGAGAAGTTAGTTGTTAGTGTGCTCGCTAGGATATCGCATCCTATGCCTACATATTCTCATTCGATATGAGAAATCAGAGCAGCTGTAGTTCAGCCTACTATAGCTAAATGGGGAAACGGGAAAAAGGGAGCTCGCTAGGATATCGCATCCTATGCCTACGTACTCTCGTCTGGCACGAGAGATCAGAGCAAACGTAGTTCGACGGGAAAACGAGTCTCGATTGCACGGGGGCAAGGGAAGGGGTCTCGATCGCCTGAACGCGAGAAAAAAAGGGGTTTCGCTCGCACGGGGGCAAGAACAAAGAGGAAGCAGGCTTACGCCTAAACGGGAAGGACTCGGGACACACACGCAAGATCCTAAGAAGAAACTCCTCAACTGTCATTTCCTTCGTATCTAACGATGCAGCTCACAACACTCGACGGTTGCCTGAAGACTTGAATAAGATGATGATGATGAACGAAGCGGCTCCGTTGGCTCCTGACATGCGCGCAAGCTCCATTCCAATCTTCTCCTCTCTAGATCTTTAATGATGACGCTCGAATCAGAACCAATGTAACGCTTAAACCGTCATGGTTCGACTTATACGAGAAATCGAACTCTCAGAGGTAGCGTATTGATATCCGTGTCAAAGACAAGATAGAGAAATGATATCGAAAATCATTCTCCAATTGAATCGTGTCACACGGCCAGCCAGAAATAAAATTGAGAATAAAATCAGATAGAAACGAAAATAGGAGAGAAAATAGGAGACAAATCCACTAACAAATGGAAATAATAGTCTACTTCTAAGATACGGCAAAAATAATCTCCTAATGAAAATATATCCTAAAAAGAACTAAATATATAAATCTCCTTAACAAGAAATTAACTAAATCCTAAATTCTCTTAAAAGAAAATTAAACTAATTTCCTAAATTCTTCTTAAAACAAAATTAAACTAATTTCCTAAAATGGAAATAATATCTAAGAATTCATTAAATGCATTAAAAACAATACAAGAAAAATAAAGGAAATAAAAAACTGCAGGGGGGCATTAGTAGTTACAAGAGATGTTGCTAGCAGCAACAAAATAAACAAAAAAATGAGAGGTTGGGCTCAGCCCAACAACACACACACAAAAACGAGGGAGGGGTGAGGAAGAAAAACGGGATTGTATTAGTAAAACGCAAGTGCAATTGGGCCTGATCCAAAGATCAACAAAAAAACGAAGGGTAAACATGGTAAAAAAAACAGATGGGCCCTCAGGCCCAATCAACCACGCGACCTCTCTCCCTTCTCTCATTCCACTCGCTCATCTCTGGCTGTAACCCTAAGTTCCTCTCTCTGTTTACCGCCGCTGGCCACCTTCCCTCTCTCGCACCGTCTCCACCGTAAACCTCTCCCTCGTCTCCAACCTTCTCAAATCAACGCTCCTTTTTCCATCATCTCAAACTCCTCTTTGTTTCAATTCTTGATGTTCTTGAAAAAATCTTGAAGATTATGATGATTATGATGATTTCTGGAGAGAACTGTAGGACGAAGGCGATGAACACGAATGAAGTTGAAGGAATTTCTTGACTACGATGAAGAGATGAACAGAGGTGAAGCTATGGAAGTTGAATGGATTCTGGAGAAAATCCACGAAGTTTGATGAACGTTCTTGATCTACGAATTTCTAAAGAACTTGGTTGAAGATCGTTGGAGATTCGAAGGTTGATGAAGATTGTTGGAGTTCTGTTGAGAAGCTTGAAGAGGCGTCCGAATCTGGAAAACTCAACGACGAACATCATGAAGATCTATGAAGATCTTGAGGATTCTGGAAACGGCGGAAGAATGTTCAAAGATCTGGACAAAGATCTTGCTAGATCCTGAAGTTTGCTGATGATCGGAATCCGTTTGGAGGTTGGACGTGAGTTCACGGAAGATCTTGGAGAATTGCTGGATGACGGTTCTATGGTGGTTTGATGTAGATCTTGAGGTTGGATGAATGTTCTTGAATGTGTTGAAGAAATCTGGAAAAGGTGAAAGACGGATGAAAGACTGGATGAAGATTCTGGAAGCAAGATGATGAAGGTTCATAAAGATTTACGGCGAAATTGATGAACGCATGATGAAGATCAATGTGGATTTCTGGAGAATCATGAAGAACACTATGAATTTTCCGGCGATGGTTTGATGTTTCCGGCGAGTTTAGGAATTTCGGCGACGGTTACAGCTGCTCCGGCGACATGTACGGTGGCCCAACGGGAGGTTGCATGGCCGGCGGCGAGGGTTTCCGGCGAGAAGCTGGTTGGAGACAGGTGGAACGCATGCAGAACTGGGAGAGAGAGAAGGAGACGCGTGGCACATGCAAAGGGAAGGAGAGAGACAAGTGGCGATTGAGTGGTGAGTGGAAAATGTGAGGTGTCACTCTCTGGGAGAGTGGAAAAAATGAGGTGGCAGGGGGAGACGAAAATGCGTGGCAGTGCCTTTATATGACATGTGGCACTGGACTTGACTGGGCCCACGAAATTTGGATAACTGGCCCACTATTAATACTCTGATTAATTAACTAATTAAACTCAGTTAATGGTGATTAATGGCTAATGATCAATTAAAGATTAAAAACTGGTAATTAATAGACTATTAAAGACTAAACAAAAATTAAATGACTAACTCACAATTAATGAACTAAACAAATAAAGCTGACCCTGACTAAACTCAATTAATAGATTCTAATAAATCCTAATAAAGAAAAATCTATTAAAACTAAACTATTCCAAAAAGAAACTAATATCTATTTAAAAAAAAGAAATTATTATCTAATATTAAAATCTAATAAACTCTATGTTCTAAAATTCTATAAAATCTATTAAAAGTATTTAAAAAGAATTATCTATTTAAAATTCTAAAAAAACTATTAAATTCTATAAGAAAATATAAAAACCCTATTTAATATCTAGAGAAAAATTCAATTAAATCTATCAAAATCTATTAAAAATCTAGAAAATAAAGGGGAAAATTCTAAAAACAACAGGGAAGCCAATTAAATCAATTAGCGAACAACTACGCAACTACAGCGAAATAAGCGGTAAAAATCGGGCACCGAGATGGCCTGAAAACACAGGGAACGAGCACCAATTCTAAAAAAAAATCCTCGTATTGGCCTGAAATGCCTGAAACGCTAGGGGAGGCTGTAATCCCGATAAAGTCAAAAATGGCTGAAAAAAATGCAATGTATGCGGTATGCGAGTGCGAATGCAAAATGCGTCGAAACATAAACCAGATGTGGGAACCGGTTGGTCAAATTTTGGGGTGCAACAATACTCATCACGCATGCTAAGGTATTTGTGGCCTGCGGCAGAATAGACTAGCATTTTCGCCACATGCATTGAATATTCGTCTTTTGGAGTTGCAGCATTTAAATCTCTAAAATCTATGCATACTCTCAAAGACCCATTCTTTTTTATAAAAGGTACAATATTTGCTAACCGTTCGACATACCTGGCTGAGCGAATGAAGTTACATCGGAGAAGCTTTTCAACCTTTTCTTTGATCTTCGATAGAACTGTCGGTGCAAACCATCTTGGATTCTGCTTGATAGGCTTCTTTCCAGGCTTTATTAGCAACTTTAGTTCGACCAAATCCCTTCTTAAACCAGGTATCTCGTTGTAATCCCATGCGAAACCGTCTTTAAACTCCTTCAGTAGTTGGATTACTTCGATCTTGAGTTGTGCGCTAATGTTGGCACTTATATATGTTAGCCTCTTTGTTGCCCCCTCTCCCAGGTCAATCTCTTGAAGGGGATCTTGTGCTAGCATCTTAATTTGGATGCCAACAGATCCTTCTCGAAACCCAAAGGCTCGTCATCATAAATTGCATCGAGCCTTTGTTGTTCTTCCTGAACCCTATCAGGAGGTTTTGGTTCGAAGTCCTTACCAGGACCTTCTTTGTGTGAATCTTGGTTAGCTTCTACAACCATGTTTTCCAATTCAGCCTCTAAGGCCGTTTGTAACTTACTTTTGGCTATGTAAGCTGAAATCCTCTTTAGTACTTCGAATTCAGTCATCATCACCGAATTCGCGTCCCCAACCTGTTGGGGTTATCCCAGACACATCAAGGTATGGCATGCTATCATCTCCTACCACTTCTCTGTCCCATCAAAAACCCTGAACAAGATGCAGATACAACGAACAATAAACATTGTCATCTGGGGTAAAAGCGAAATTGGCTAGATTGCACGGAGCGATATTGGCCAAGTGTTTTTCGAAACTACGCCTGTCGACATGGTTGATTGGAGCTTTAAAATAGCCTTGATCGGCTTCAATATTTCGACGATACCATTTGGTCTCCATATCATGATTCTCTGGTGCATGGAAGATGGCGCATCCCCAACTCCATGTATCCATTCTCGACCCAGTAGTAAGTTGTAGTTGGCCTTCGTCTCGACGACCATAAAAACATTAGGCCTTGTAACAGTCCCCATCGTCAAATCCACTTGTATAGCACCTAGAGTGGTGCCCACCTTTCCATCATAATTGGAGAGTACCATATTATGAGGCTTGGTATCCGTGTCGTACTTGCTGATTCTTCTTAGTATGAAGTGCAACATTAGATTCACTGTGGCGCCATAATCTACTAGAATTTTGTTGACTGTGACATTCTCCACCTTTCCAGTGATAAACAGAGGCTTAAGATGACTTTTTATTGCCTCGTCTGGTTGTTCCAAGAATACATTCTGCTCTTCGACGCAACCATTGTTCATGACATAGTAACACACTGGTTTGTGTGCCGCCATTTCTGCTTCTGTATACATATCTAGATCTTCGACCTCAGTGATCTGGTCGAATTCCCTGGGTAGAAATTGTAATACCCGAGGCCGAAGAGGGCAAAGAGTGGTTACATGTAACACCTGAGAGTGAGGGAGTGGTTGTCAGTGCATGAGGCATGACAATGAGACACTTCTAGCTACTTCTAAGAGAAAACCGAATTCACATTGGAATGAGAGGGATTATAAGGTTGTGCAGGTATGGGACTGCATGGTTGAAGGAAGGCTTGTAAGGATTAATTGGTACTACCTATACCAATAAAATGCATCTTATTTTTGGTAGCCCGTTTCATAGGAACTCCACAATTAAGCGTGCTTGACTTGGAGCAATTCTGGGATGGGTGACCTTTTGGGAAGTTTCTCGGAAAGTATGTGATTGAGGACAAAGCATGTTGAAAAGACCCGTGTTGGTTTTTGGGGTCAGTCGGTAATCCTGAAAGCAGTATGGGACGTTACAAATGGTATCAGAGGCAGACCTCTCCCAGTACGATGTGGTTCAGGGACGAACCAAGCGGAGGCTGGTGGGCATGTAACACCCGAGGCCGAAGAGGGAAAAGAGTGGTTACATGTAACACCCGAGAGTGAGGGAGTGGTTGTCGATGCATGAGGCATGACAATGAAACACTCCTAGCAACTTCTAGGGGAAAACTGAATTCACATCGGAATGAGAGGGATCCTGAGGTTGTGCAGGTATGAGACTGCATGGTTCAAGGAATGCTTGTAAGGATTAATTGGTACTACCTATACCAACAAGATGCATCTTCTTTTTGGTAGCCCGTTTCATAGGAAATTCATAGGAACTCCACAGTTAAGTGTGCTTGACTTGGAGCAATTCTGGGATGGGCGACCTTCTGGGAAATTTCCCGGAAAGCATGTGATTGAGGATAAAGCATGTTGAAAAGACAAGTGTTGGTTTTTGGGGTCAGTCGGTAATCTTGAAAGCAGTATGGTGCGTTATAAATGGTATCAGAGCCAGACCTCTCCTAGTACGATATGATTCGGGGACGAACAAAGAGAAAGCTGGTGGGCATGTAATACCCAAGGCCGAAGAGGGCAAAGATTGGTTACATGTAACACCCGAGAGTGATGGAGTGGTTTTCGGTGCATGAGGCATGACAATGAGACACTCCTAGCAGCTTCTAGGGGAAAACCAAATTCACATCGGAATGAGAGGGATCATGAGGTTGTGCAGGTATGGGTCTGCATGGATGAAGGAAGGCTTGTAAGGATTAATTGGTACTACCTATACTAACAAGATGCATCTTATTTTCGGTAACCCATTTCATAGGAACTCCACAGTTAAACGTGCTTAACTTGGAGCAATTATGGAATGGGTGACCTTCTGGGAAGTAATCCTGAAAGCAGTATGGGGCATTACAGAACTAATACCACGTTTACTATGATATCTAAAGAGTCTTCTGACCCAGAGTCAAAATTATCTGTAAGCATTTTGTCTTCTTCTCGATCATGCTTCTCCTTAGCCTCATTTCCCTGGGTAGCAAATAGTTTTCCCCCCACGGGAAATTTTTCAAAAGGCTTTAGTTCCTCGTCCTTTCTTTCATCGAAGGTAGGTTAGTGCTGGTCTCAGGCTTAGCTTCAGCCTCTTTTTGAGCTTTTCTCGGCTTTAGTTCCTTGTCTTTTTCTTTCATCGAAGGCAGGTTAGTGCTGGTCTCAAGCTTAGCTTTCAGCATTTCTTTGAGTTTTTCCTCCTACATTGTTCCCTTCTCCATTGAGATCGAGACATTGGATTCTTTCCCTTGTAATTTTATGAAACATAAGCCATCTTCTTCGAAGCCTCAAACTCCTTACGGTAGGCTATTGATGAGCCTCTGTCGACGTTGAATTTCTGCCATTTTTGTTATCCAGACTGTTTGCCCTCAGTTGGCCTTATCCAACTTCCTTTGCAAGTTTCTATTGTTGGTTTGAATGTGGATGGCTTAACCCCCAGCACCCTTGGCCTAGTTTTGTCTTGCTTGTAAGAAGATCTTCGTGGATCGAAACCCCATTGGTTGTAAGAGGCCCTTTGCTCACGCCTCTCTTTTGCTTTTCTGACACCCTCTATGTTGTATGCCGCTTTTTTGTCGAACACGGCACCACACCTGGGGCACAACATCACCTCGGACTTTTTGTTTTGGCACCTGTGAAGAAAGTCGATCAAGCTTTCTTCCTTTTTTGGGTAGGCCACTTTATTGTATTCTTCTTGCCGACACTCCCGGTCAAACTCCATGGGAGTTCCCTGCGAAACTTCCACCATGTTAATGTTCATGTCAACATCATCAGTGATGTCTAACTTACAGAACTGCATCTGAAGGCCATCATCAGCCTTATCCATTTGAATGAAACCATCAGTAGTTTCCTTCGTTATTATCATTCGGTTGGAGTCCTCTGTTAGAACACAGATTGGTTCTTAATAATATCTCAATGTTTTGATGATAACTAATATGAAATTTTGTATTTAAGAATTATATACTCTAAAATTTGCTTGAGAGTTTTGACTGCAGATAGTAAAGGAATTAACACTCTAGAAGCAAATCAGAATTAAACACAAGAAATTAGCTAGACTCTGAAGCGCCAGATGCATTCATTAGAAGATTTTGATTGCTGCCAACAGAAGATCCTGAGCGTAGCCTCCAGAAGATTCTGAAGCAGAAGCTCCAGAAGGATCTGAAGCAGAAGCTCCAGAAGAATCAGAAGCAAGTCAGAAGCATCTGTAGCAAAGAAGAATTTTGTATGAAGAGTTTTTCAAAGCATAGTTTCTACAGAAGATTCTGAAAGTACTAAAGCTGCCAGTACTGAAGTTCTGTCTCAAATATGCTCTGATCTTAAACACGCTGAAAGCACACCTGCTGCAGAAGACTCTGATTCAGCAAAGACTCTGATCATCATTAGAAGACTCTGACCCAATTAGACTCTGATGAATTTGCTGAAAGCTGAAGAAGAAATACTCAAAGAATATATCCGTTGGAGTGAACCAAACGTCTCTTTCCTTATTTATGCTAGACACAAGAACACAGACAAAAAGGATTTTTCTGTGCTTTCTTCTTCTAGGAAAGGTCACTTGATGTGAAGACAAAAAGGCTCAGACCTTTTTGGACACTCTTCTCAACGTGAATCTCACCTTGGATCAGCTGCCTATAAAAGCAACTCCACCAAATTCTTCAGTTGACGTTTTGTTGAAAAGAAATCAAATATTCAAGCTCTCATACTTTCATATTCATTCTAAGAATGTATTTCTTTGTTCTAAATAGTTAAGTGAAAAATCACAGTTGTGATAAAGCTTTATAGAAGCAATCTTAAACACTTGTATTGATTTTACATTTGATTGTAATCCTTAAGAAGATCCAGTGAGGATCAGTAGTTCTTGAGAAGACTTTGAACAGTTGTTTTAAGTGTTAACTATTGTAATCAGTTGATTTAATAGTGGATTAAGTCCTTGATTGAGAAAGGAAAATCACTCTAGGAAGGGTGGACTGGAGTAGTTGAGTTCAACGAACCAGGATAAAAATACTTGAGTTTTTATTTCTAAGTTTTAATCTTTCATACTTATTCAACCCCCCCCCCCCTTCTAAGTATTATCTCACCTTCAGTTGGCATCAGAGCTCTGGTTCTGTGTGTGCTACCACTTAACAGTGATAGTAAAGATCCAGAGAGAAATACTTTGATATATATTTAGTTGTTACTATGGCTGATAATACAATATCTAACATTAACAACAAATATGAAGAAAGGGACAGAATCAGCACCAAACCCCCTATGTTTAAAGGGGAGAAATTTGATTATTGGAAAGACAGAATTGGAAGTTTTTTCCTTGGATATGATGCTGATTTATGGGATCTAGTCATAGATGGATATGTTCATCCCACAGATGGGAATGGCAAGAAGATAGACAGAAAATCTATGACAGATGCTCAGAAGAAAGAATTTAGAAATCATCACAAGGCCAGAACAATATTGTTGAATGCAATATCTCATACTGAGTATGAAAAAATTACAAACAGGGAAACTGCATTTGACATGTTTGAATCCTTAAAGATGACTCATGAGGGAAACTCTCAAGTCAAGGAAACAAAGGCTCTGGCTTTGATCCAGAAGTATGAAGCCTTCAAGATGGAAGACTCTGAATCTGTTGAAGCTATGTTCTCCAGATTTCAAATACTTACAGCTGGACTAAAGGTTCTGGACAAAGGATACTCTACTGCTGATCATGTGAAAAAGATAATCAGAAGTTTACCCACCAGATGGAGACCTATGGTGACAGCGCTGAAGATGGCTAAAGATCTGAACAAGATCTCCTTGGAGGAATTGATCATTTCACTAAGAAGTCATGAAATAGAACTTGAGGAAGATGAACCTCAAAAGAAAGGTAAATCTGTAGCTTTAAAATCTAATAAATCTGCTAAAGCTTTGCAGGTAATAGAGGAAAGCTCTGAAGAATCCTCATCTGAAGATGAAGATGAACTATCCATGCTGTCCAGAAGAATAAACAAACTCTGGAAGCATAAAGGAAAGAAGTTCAGAAACTTCAGAAATCCTGACCAAAGAAAAGAATCTTCTGGACATAGAAGATCTGGCAAAAAGGAGGTTGTCTGTTATGAGTGTAAAGAACCTGGACATTACAAAAATGAATGTCCAAAGGTGTTGAAAGAAAAGCCTAAAAGAAAATTTGATAAGAAGAAAAAGGTTCTGATGGCCACCTGGGATGATTCAGATACATCTGAATCTGAATCTGAGTCAGAAGAAGAGTGTGCCAATGTAGCTTTGATGGCAGACATAGAAGATCAGGAGGAAGGAACTTCAGGATCTGAATCTGATTCTGAATCTGACTCTGACGCTGAAGAGGTAATGGCCAAACTTACTAAAGAAGAACTTATCAAAGTGTTATCAGAAGTTGTGAAAAGCTATAACAATATTAAGCTCAAATACAAGAAGCGCCAAAGCAATCTTGTATCTGAGAATAATATTCTCAAATCAGAAGTAGCTGAGCTAAATGAAAAGAACCTAAAAATGAAAACTGATTATGAATTAGCTCAACAAAACTCTGATTCTGAAACTGAATCTGAATGCAAAAATATTTTGGAAAAATATGATTATAGCTTTCAGAAGTTTCTTGCTAAAAGCATAGACAGAAGCAAAATGGCTTCTATGATCTATGGAGTTAGCAGAAATAACAGAAAAGGTATTGGATATGAGTCCCCCTCTGGAAAGGATTTAAATCCAAAACCTGTTGATAAAATTATCATCAAGAAAACTCCTTTATATTCACACTTTAAATTTGGTCACTTGAATGATATTGAACAAACACGCTCTGAAAAGAATATTCATGTGTTTAAATCTAAGGCTAGTCAGAATAAACCTTATGTTGAAAAACAGAAGTTTAGACAAACCTTCAGAACCACTAACCCTAAAGGACCCAAGAAGATCTGGGTACCTAAAAGTAAAATAATTCTTGTTGCAGATGTTCTTAGCAGCAAGGTCAGGACACCAATCATGGTACCTGGACTCTGGATGCTCACGACACATGACAGGAGAAAGGTCTATGTTCCAAAGCCTGGAGCTTAGATCTGGAGGTGATGTGAAATTTGGAGGGAACCAGAAGGGTAAGATCATTGGATCTGGCACCATTGGAAATGGTAAACTTCCCTCTATTACTAATGTTTTACTTATTGAAGGGTTAAAGCATAACTTATTGTCCATAAGTCAATTAAGTGACAATGGTTATGATATTACCTTTAATCAAAAATGTTGTAAAGCTATTAGTCAAAAGGATGGCTCTATCCTATTTAGTGGTAAGAGGAAAAACAACATTTATAAAATAAACCTTTCAGAACTTAAAGTTCAGAATGTTAAATGCCTCTTGTCTGTTAATGAAGAGCAATGGGGCTGGCACAGAAGATTGGGCCATATTAATATGAGACGTATATCTCATATTAATATACTTAATCTTGTCAGAGGACTTCCTAATCTGAAGTTCACCTCAGATGCTCTTTGTGAAGCATGCCAAAAAGGGAAGTTTTCAAAATCATCTTTTAAATCAAAAAATATTGTTTCTACTCCAGACCACTAGAATTACTTCATATTGATCTGTTTGGACCAATGAAAACTGCATCCATCAGAGGCAAGAAGTATGGATTAGTCATTGTTGATGACTATAGTAGATGGACATGGGTAAAGTTCTTAAAACACAAGGATGAGTCACATTCTGTGTTCTTTGACTTCTGCAAGCAAGTCCAGAATGAAAAAGATTTCAAAATTATAAAAGTCAGAAGTGATCATGGTGGTGAATTTGAAAATAAATATTTTGAAAAATATTTTAATGAAAATGGCATTGCTCATGATTTTTCCTGTCCTAGAACTCCACAACAAAATGGGGTTGTAGAGAGGAAAAACAGAACTCTGCAAGAAATGGCCAGAACCATGATCAATGAGACAAATCTGGAAAAACACTTTTGGGCAGAAGCAATCAACACAGCCTGTTACATTCAGAACAGAGTGTCTGTAAGACATCTTCTGGAGAAGACTCCATATGAACTGTGGAAGAACAGAAAGCCCAACATTTCATATTTTCATCCTTTTGGATGCATTTTCTATATGTTAAATACTAAGGAAAATCTGAACAAGTTTGATTCCAAAGCACAGAAGTGTTTCATGCTTGGATATTCTGAATGCTCTAAAGGCTACAGAGTATACAACACTGAGACACAGATTGTGGAAGAATCTATTCATGTTAGATTTGATGATAAGCTTGGCAATAAAAAGCCAAAGCAGTCTGAAAACTCTGCAGATAGAGAAGTAGTCTTCACTGACTCTGAAGTCCCAGAGGCAGACAAAGCTCAAGTGAAGGAACCAGAAGCAACGCCAGATGCTATTCCTTTAACTTCTCAGATGAACAATCTAAACATTTCTTAAGAATCAACTGTTAGAGGATCATCATGCAGAATTAAAGCTTCTCATCCAGAGAACGTCATTATTGGAAAGAAGGATGATCCCATCAGAATAAGATCCTTTCTAAGATCATCTGAAGCATCATTATTTGGAATGGTGTCAGAAATTGAACCATCTTCTGTAGATGAAGCTCTGCAAGACAATGATTGGATTATTGCCATGCAAGAAGAGTTAAATCAATTCACCAGAAATGATGTATGGGATTTAGTTCAAAGACCACAAGGATTCAATATAATTGGAACAAAATGGGTCTTCAGAAATAAGCTGAATGAGAAAGGAGAAGTTGAAAGAAATAAGGAAAGGCTTGTTGCTCAAGGGTACAGTCAACAAGAAGGTATTGATTACACTGAAACTTATGCTCCAGTGGCAAGGTTAGAATCTATACGCCTTCTTATTTCATTTGCTGCACAAAATAACATCACTCTGTAACAGATGGATGTTAAAAGTGCCTTTCTAAATGGTATTATAGAAGAAGAAGTTTATGTCCACCAACCTCCTGGTTTTGAAAATGAAAAATTTCCAGATCATGTTTTCAAATTAAAGAAATCTCTATATGGTTTAAAATAAGCTCCCAGAGCTTGGTATGAGAGATTGAGAAATTTCTTCTGGAGAAAAATTTCATCAGAGGCAAAGTGGACACAACACTCTTTTGTAAATCAATTAAGAAAGATCTTCTAATTTGTTAAATTTATGTGGATGATATAATATTTGGATCTACCAATACTATACTGGGAAAGGAGTTTGCTACATGTATGCAGGAAGAATTTGAAATGAGCATGATGGGAGAACTCAGATTCTTTCTAGGAATCCAAGTCAATCAAACTCCAGAGTGCACTTACATACATCAGACCAAATATGTTAAAGAACTTATGAAGAAATTTAACATGACTGATAGTAAGCTGGCAAAGACTCCCATGCATCCAACTAGCTCACTTGGCAAGGAAGAGGTAAGTAAGAAAGTAGACCAGAAGCTCTACAGAGGTATGATAGGATCTCTTCTTTACTTAACTGCTTCTAGACCTGACATATTGTTCAGTGTATGCTTGTGTGCTAGATTCCAATCAGATCCTAGAGAATCACACTTGACAACTGTCAAGAGGATTCTAAGGTATCTGAAAGGTACTTCTAATGTGGGTTTGTGTTACAGAAAATCTGATGATTTCAAATTAGTTGGATTCTGTGATGCTGACTACGCTGGAGACAGAGTGGAAAGGAAAAGTACTTCTGAAAGTTGTCAATTTCTAGGAAGAAATTCTAATCTCTTGGTACAGCAAGAAGCAACCCACAATTGCACTTTCAACCACAGAGGCAGAATATATTGCTGCTGCTGGATGTAGCACGCAGATGCTCTGGATGAAAAGTCAGCTAGAAGATTATCAAATATTTGAAAGTAACATTTCTATCTTTTGTGATAATACTTCTGCTATATGTTTGTCTAAGAACCCCATTTTACACTCTAAGGCAAAACATATAGAAATTAAGCATCATTTCATCAGAGACTATGTTCAGAAGGGAATCATAAATTTAGCCTTTGTTGATACAGATCATCAATGGGCAGATATTTTTACAAAACCCCATATTGAAGATAGATTCAAATTTATTCTAAAAAATATTGGTATGGATTTTTGTCCAGAATGATATTTATCAGAAGCAAATTTTTATAGATGCAAAAATGCCTAATGCTCTGAAGCATTTCTTCTGACTACTTATTTATTTTATTAAATTTATTTTGTGAAACTCTGAACTAACAATCCTTAGAGGATCTGAACGTTGGTTAACGTTTCATTTCTCAAGAGAATTCAGAACACATGCAAGCAAACACGTGTCACTCCATATCTGCAAAGGTGGCGTGTACACTACTGAAGAGACGTTTGAGGTGAAGTTTGAATAGTGAAAATCTTGATTTCCCCCCCAATTTGTCAGAAGCAATAAATGCTTGAAATGATTTTTATTCTTTTTATTTAATGCTTTATTCAAACGTGCAAAATTCTGACTGTTTGTATGCCTACTTATTTTAGTATAAATACATCTCTTCTCTTCACATTCACACTTTTCTCATCTCAGACATTTTATGCATTTCCATCTTCTCTTCTCTCTACATAAAAACCCTAAGCGTGTGACAAAACCATCTTCAATGGCAACTTCATCATCAACAGCTGCATAATTTCAATCTACAATGGTTGCAGTTACCTCTACTAACATGGGTGTTACCCCTTATTCTCCACCAAAAAGAACTTTACTCACCCTTGTTGAAAAGCTGGAAGTTTTGTGTGAATCAATGGTGGAATTTGATTCACTTGCTGAGAATGGTTTTGAGTTTCGTTCCATTATAGGTGCTCAAGGATGGGTGAAGTATTTTGATAGACTGTTTGGACCTGTTTACCCCCTTCTTGTAAAAGAGTTCTGGATCCATGCTTCAGTTTACCCTAAGTTTATCTTATCTTCTGTTCTGGGCAAAGATATAATAATAACAGAAGATCTGATCAGAAAACTTATTGGCTATGAGGAAACAGATGGAGTTTCACACTTGTCAGCTGGGCGTGTGGATATGGATGAAGTGTATGAAGAAGTGATGACTGCTGGACAAGCTTCTAACAAGTTCAAGGATCTGAAGCCTGATTATAATATCTGGGCTAAGATCTTCATGGGATGCATTCATCATAGGAAGTCAACAAACTCTCCAGACTATGTCAATAATGAACAGCTTTACTTTATGTATTGCCTCAGTCAGAGCACCAAGGTAGATCTTCCATATATTCTCTTTATGCATCTTTGGAATCATATAAATGCTTCTAGAGAATATGTGAAAGAAAAAGGACAGAAGATCAGAACCTGGATTCCTTTTGGAAGGTTAATCTCAGATCTTCTAACTGAGAATGGACTTGTAACTGCTCTGTACGCTGCTGGAGTTACAGAGGAATTGGAATCCATTTTGGGAAAGCCTCTGAATGCCAAAAGTCTTTAGAGACTTAAAATAGTGGATGAACTCACAACAGCTCCCAAGAAGCTGAATATTTCTGAACTGAGTAAGAAGAGAACTCCTATAGATGATTACCCTCTGTTCTATGCTGAAGAACCAAGGGAAATTGTTGTCATGTATATTGATGAGTGCATGAAAGAAGGAAAGCCTATTCCTGCTGACATTATAAAGAGAGCAAGACAACCATTGCATGTTGCAGAAGAAGAAGAAGAAGAACCACCAAGAAAGAGGACTCAACCAGAAGCAAAAGCTGCACCTGTTCAGAAGAAGATCAATATTGCTGAGAAGCCACATAAGCTCCTAAAGAGGACAGAATCTGGAGACATTCCTTCTGTACCAGCTAAAAGAATCAAGATCAAAGGTACTAAAACTTCTGTATCTTCTGCAAATCCTATTGTTTTAAATGATTCTAATGTTAAGTCTATTCCAAAACCACCCTCTACACAAAATACATCTGTTACTGCTCCATCTCATGTTTCTACCTCATCACCACAAAAATCTTCTAATCCAATTTCCATTTCACCACAAAAACAATCATCTGTTCTAACACCAATAACAACAAAAACAATTCAAACTCCAAAAGTCTCTATACCTCAAACAATTCAACCAGAGGTTCCAACCAAACCATCTGTACCAAAAAAACAACCATCAGAAAAACAACCCACAGAACAACAACAAACAACAAAACCATCTGCTCAACAAAAACCCTCTGAATTTTTTAAAGAAAAGCCATCTGAACTACAAAAACAACCACAAGAAAAGCAACCAGAAAAACACTCTGAACCTCTACAAGAAAAGGACTCTGCACATCAACAACCACAAAAATCATCTGAACCTCAGACACAACCTCAATCTCAAAATCCACCATCCACCACATCTAAACCTACTGAATCTGTTCCAGTTTCATCTGAACCAATAACAATTTCATCTGATCCACCTACCTCAGAACACCCATCAAAACCCTCTGAAATTCCTTCAGAACCAACCAATCCTTCTGAACCCAACATTCCTGAGACAGAAGTTCTTGATGTCACACCACTAAAAATTGTGTTTCAAGTATCTTCTACCTCCTGCACACCAACCACCTCATCAAACTCCTCAGAATCTGACATTCACCCAGATTTTCTAATCTCTCCTTCTCACAGAGATTCTGAGGTAAACCAACCAGAACCTCCTGTATCATTAAAAGTTCCTATTTCAGATCCTATTCCCACACTTGCACCATCATCTGAAATCCTGATTCCCAATTCTAACCCAACATCTAACCCAAGAACATCTATTTCATGTGCACAAGTCTCATCACTGTTTCATAATCTTGCATATGGTTTCAAACTCAAAGACTTTTATGACAGAGTTGAACCATCTGACCCTATCACTCCTCTGAAACCCAAACTCACAATCACCCTACCATTTGTACTTCTCACCTATATACAATCCATGACAGATGTAGGTTCATTAGCAACTATATCATATTCTGCTAAATCTGACAAAGCTGTTGCTTCAGCTATACCAATTTCATCTGATAAAACTGTTGCTTCTGATGAACCTCCAAAATCTGCATTTCAACCTTACTCAAATAAACCCTTTGATGTGGTTTCCTATCACACCAAAGCAAAAAAAATCTGTTAAATGCTTTAAACAGATCCAAACCTGTTGAACCTGAAATTCCTTTCATTCCATACTACCCTCCTCCTCTGATCTCCATTCAGAAATCCATTTTTCCACCTACTCCCCAACCAAAACCAATAACACTGGAGACTCTGTTACATCCCAAGCCTAGACTTAATGTTAATCATTTATTTCAATCTTTTTTGCAAGAAATACAGTTGTATTTAGGTACTGTACAGAGGAAGTGTTCAGCAACAATGGATGCACAAGAATCTGAGGTCATCCGGAATGGATTTATCAACAGATTCAACTCTGTGGCCTCAAATCTGAAGAACATATGTTCTGATGATGCGAAGCTCAGATTTGCTGAAGCTGCAAGAAATCTGTTTTGGACTGTCAAGAGATCTGAACCTTTGCTCCTTACAGATGCTCCTCCACCATCAGAAGAAACTATTGAACCTGCATCTGAAGATAATCCTTTGGCCATGACTCTGGTAGAATTTCCTTCTGGCTCCAATGCTCCAGACTCTACAGACCCTATGGAAATTGACTCTGTTCAAGCTCTAGACAATGTTCAACCTTCATCATCTGAGATTAAGAAAGAACATCCAGATTTTGAGGATAAAACTGCTGCTCTGGAAGCTGGTCAATCAGAGATCAAGTCTTGGATGGCCAAACAGGATAAGAAATCTGAAGACATGACTGAGTGGATGTCAAAACAGGATCAGAAGAATGAAACAATGGCTAAGTGGATGTCAAAACAAGAGCAGTCCTCCTCTGAGATCACGGATCTGTTGAAGATGTTTTTGTCAAAACACTCTTAGATTTTCATTTTTTTCATTCTGATGTTTTTGCATCTGATGTTTGCTTATGTACTTTTTGCTATATCTTCTGATGCATGTACTTTTGATCTGAACTCATTGAATGAATCAAAGTTTTCTCCACTGAATTATCTCATTTACTGTTTCTCTTTATTTGTCTTTTTAAAGTTTTTACTTTTTGCTTATGACAAAAAAGGGGGAGAAAATATAGATCTAAACTGTTTAATTTAACTTCACCAGAATGAAACTTCAGACATATCTATTCTATCTAACATTTTAATCTGAGTATTTCAGAACAGTTGATAAGTACACTCTATAAAAGATACTCTGAGTCTCTCAGATCATTTGACTATTATCAAACTCTGAATCTGAAATTTGCAAGACATTTTGACTTTCAAATGTTAAAAGAACAATCAAGATCTAACTCTGAAAATTTCTTAAGACAAAAGGGAAGTTTCTATTCCTTATTTGTATTTAACTCAGGGGGAGATTCATCATCTCAGGGGGAGTTATAATTTTAATATTTTCAATTAAACAAAATTTCTGATGTTTTTGTCATCATCAAAAAGGGGGAGATTGTTAGAATACAGATTGGTTCTTTATAATATCTCTATGCTTTGATGATAACTAATATGAAATTTTGTATTTAAGAATTATATACTCTAAAATTTGCTTGAGAGTTTTTACTGCAGATAGTAAAGGAATTAACACTCCAGAAGCAAATCAGAATTGAACACAAGAAATTAGCTAGACTCTGAAGCGCCAGATGCATTCATTAGAAGATTCTGATTGCTGCCAACAGAAGATCCTGAGCGTAGCCTCCAGAAGATTCTGAAGCAGAAGCTCCAGAAGGATCTGAAGCAGAAGCTCCAGAAGAATCTGAAGCAAGTCAGAAGCATCTGTAGCAAAGAAGAATTTTGTATGAAGAGTTTTTCAAAGCATAGTTTCTACATAAGATTCTGAAAGTACTAAAGCTGCCAGTACTGAAGTTCTGTCTCAAATATGCTCTGATCTTAAACACGCTGAAAGCACACCTGCTGCAGAAGACTCTGATTCGGCAAAAACTCTGATCATCATTAGAAGACTCTGACCCAATTAGACTCTGATGAATTTGCTGAAAGCTGAAGAAGAAATATTCAAAGAATATATCCGTTGGAGTGAACCAAACGTCTCTTTCCTTATTTATGCTAGACACAAGAACACAGACAAAAAGGATTTTTCTGTGCTTTCTTCTTCTAGGAAAGGTCACTTGATGTGAAGACAAAAAGGCTCAGACCTTTTTGGACACTCTTCTCAACGTGAAGCTCACCTTGGATCAGCTGCCTATAAAAGCAAGACTCCACCAAAATCTTCAGTTGACGTTTTGTTGAAAAGAAATCAAATATTAAAGCTCTCATACTTTCATATTCATTCTAAGAATTTATTTCTTTGTTCTAAATAGTTAAGTGAAAAATCACAGTTGTGATAAAGCTTTATAGAAGCAATCTTAAACACTTGTATTGATTTTACATTTGATTGTAATCCTTAAGAAGATCCAGAGAGGATCAGTAGTTCTTGAGAAGACTTTGAACAGTTGTTCTAAGTGTTAACTATTGTAATCAGTTGATTTAATAGTGGATTAAGTCCTTGATTGAGAAAGGCAAATCACTCTAGGAAGGGTGGACTGGAGTAGTTGAGTTCAACGAACCAGGATAAAAATACTTGAGTTTTTATTTCTAAGTTTTAATCTTTCATACTTATTCAACCCCCCTTCTAAGTATTATCTCACCTTCATCCTCAGCAACTCCTTTGGCAAAATCATCAGCAACTTCACTGTTGAAACTATCAGTAGTTTCTTGGGTGAAACCTTCAGTTGCTTCTTAAATAAAATTCGTCACAAGTTCTTCAGTGACTCGAACCAGAACAACTTTATTAAGGAATTCCTTAGTGACTTCAACCATGTTGACAGCACTGTCGAGACCCTGAGTGACCTCGACCATGTTAACCTCTTTAGGCTCAGTATAGTGAGTGTCAACAATTTGTTGAGGCTCGATATCCACGTTTGTCTGGCTTTTGAGCTTCTCTCCGAATTTCAATCTCCCATATAGGATAGCATTTTGCACAAGATCCCTGAAAAGAAAATATTGAGAGGTTTTATGGCCCAAAAAATTATGGTATTTGCAAAATCATCTTTTCTTTCCTTGATCTAAAGGGGGCATCTTAGCACCAAGAGGTACTACCAATTTCCCATCTTTAACTATTAAATTGAAGATTCCATCACACTTGGTGACATCAAATGTATAAGTTCTCTCAGGAAACCTATCATTCTTATCTGACTCAGTATGGTTCTTCCCATTTCAAGGTGTTAAAACCTTGCAAGAATAGGGTGAACCCTTTTTCAATTCGGCGAGATCTATTTCATTTTCGTTGAAACTTATAGACTCACTACACGACCCTTCGCTGTCTTTGTTGAATTCGACATAGGCTATCCTTTTATTCTTATTTACCCTCACTTTTTCTTCTCTTAAATGTTCCAATTGTTGAACTCTATCGGTCAACTGGGCTATGTCCCTCAGGTATTAAGTATCTAACTTCTTTCTGATGGAATAATCTAGGCCACCAGTAGCCATTTCGACTAACTCATGCTATGGTATTTGCGTGAAACACCTTACCTTGAGAAGTCGAAATCTATTTAAATAATCATCAATTAGCTAAGTAAACTTTCGCTTTATACTAGTCAATTCCTTCAAACTAATCTTCGTCTGTCCCATATAGAATTGTTCATGAAATAGACGTTCTAATTGGGCCCAATTATGAATCGAATTTGGAGGTACAATTGTGAACCAGGTAAAAGCATTTTTTGTAACAGAACTTGGGAAATACTTGACCCTAAGATTCTCATCATTTGAAATGTCTCTCGCTTCTATCAGATACCTAACCACATGTTCGACAGTAGACTCAGTGGTATCCCTAGAAAATTTAGGGAACTTGGAGACTTTTGTTCTTGGGGCAAGTCTACCTGGAGGATATATTCTGATAACGGTGACGTGTACTTTGGCCGTCGAAGGCCAAAATTTACTCTGTTACGTGCCATTATTCTTTCGACCATGGCAGCCAAATTATTGTCTGCTGCTAGATTATTACGTCAAACTTGTTGTGTGATGTTCTCAACATCCTGGTTCTTATTTACCAAAACTACCCTTGATTCTTCTTCTCTAGGAACTTGTGGTTGATTCCTAAGAGGCTCGACTCTAGGTCGTTCGACCATTCCCTGGTTATTTTGATTTTCCTGGGTTAGATTTTATGGAATTTGATTGATGGTGTTATCTTCGTCGAAGACTACTCCTTGGTTTTCTATCAGATACTCCCTCGGTGGTTGTCGAGGGGGATTTAATACACCCAAGAATTCCAGCAGGTACATCATTTGCGTTGCCAATTGTTGATTGGCTTGTGTAGTATTCTAAATGAGGGGCTGAAAGATTTCCCCTATAGTTTAAGACATCATATGAATTATTTGATGGTTACTTTCGTCCATCTGTTGTCTCAGATAAGATGAAGAATTGGTCGTCAAACCTGGCATCTGGGCTGAATATCCTATACCTAAATTCTGACTATTTTGACCCGCATTTACCCTAGTGCTAGATCCCTGTAATGGAGAAGTCATTACGGGTTCTGTATATAACGGAGGTGCATTTTGTAAGTTTGCCATCAACAAAGTTGCCATTCCATAGGGAGGGTCTCGAGGCAAAGGCATTGAAAACCCAGGGGGAGAAATGCCTCTAAATGTCGAAGTACCTATTGGTGGTGGGGCCTGTGGAGGACCCCTTGGCCCAATGTAAGTTAAAATAGGTTGCGTATGGGAAATCGAATATGTAGGCATCGAACTTCCCATAGACAGTATTGCCTCAGAAATAGACGTTGAGACCGTTGGTCCCCCTGTCGAAGCCCCTATGGGTTGTTCTATATGGTTATTTGAGACATCCTGAGGATTATTTGGCTAGTTCAAATTTGTCGCCATTCTCCTCCTATATCTCCATTTTGGTCTATCTTCGTTAACAATAGCTACTATATCACTTCTCAATAACATGCAACGAAGTTTTCACAAAAAAAAAAATCTTTAGCACAATCCCACTGGGCGTGCCAATTTGTAATCACTTAGCACAGTCCCACTGGGCGTACCAATTTATTCGCCGTGAAAATTGGTGAAAAACCGTTGGTCTAAAAAATCGAAAAGAGATCTGTGTTACTTGCAGGATCGACCACACAAATCCTAGGACATGTGCTAATTGATCTTTTAAATGAAGTGTATGAGAACTATGAACACTTTGACTAATTCCATGGTAAGGCAACTTATTTCAAGTGTAAATGAATTTAAGTGATAGTAAAAGGAATTAAAACGCTGATAAATAACAAGGATAAGAACTTGCACAAAGAAAAGATAAATTCTTAAATAAAAAGATCTATCAAATTGCGTTGAAATAAAAATTGGTGTTTAGTCAACGTACATTCTTACAACTCGTTTCTCTCAATCACATGGATACTTAGAGTAAATGAAGATTTTGTACACAATTGAACACACACGCATCTTAACAGACTTTCCCTCTTTTATTTGAATTCAAACGAACTTGTCGAAATGCACCCTAGCAATGCTTCTGTCAAATTGGGTCTTCCGACTGCTGAGGAATATCTCTAAGTCCATAACATAGACCCTCCTGGCAAAAGAACACCTTCGACTCTTATTCCAAAAACATAGTTTTAGTTGAAGTAATTAGATTTCTTCAGGAAACTCTATTTATTACTTTTAACTTTATTCAGGCGTTGAAATTAGGAGCCAACACATGTATCCTCTAAAGGTTTGATGATAACAAAGTATTTGAAAAACAATTAGAATTTCTAAATAGCTGGTTATTGTGTGCAAAATTATATTTACTTGATGAAACTGGGTCTGACACAGAAGTTGCTTTGGTTTGGTTCTGATTATACACTCGTTAGAGAGTCTGATCAGAAAGTTATTGCTAGTACATTTAAAAAATAAAGCATGTTATGGATGCCTCTAGAACTGAGTAGTTTCAACTCAAGCTCTTCTAACACAATAATCGAGATATGTTGACATTATCTTCAAATGATTGTGTTGTACTTGGTTCATAGAACTGTTCTACGAACAAAGGCCTTGTTCTATGGACAATTCCTTGACTACGAGTTCCAACACCTACTTATTGGAAAAGAAGATGTACTAAAAGATTAGATCTGATTTTAGCCGGTTAGGATGCTTCAACTACTATATTAGTTCAACTATAAAAGGAGTAGAAGATTGGAAGATCAACTCAAGAAATAACGTTGCAACTACAACTGAGATATAAACGCATTACATTCATATCAGCTCAAGAGAAGCTAATCTGTTAAAGATTTCTTATTTTTGTATATCTTAAGAATATTTTGTGTAAAAGTATGTTGTATTATATTTGAACACCTCTGATTGTTAATCAATTGTTGTTGTAAGTTATTCCTTCTCTAAAAAGCCAGTTTAGATAAAAGGCTCTTGCCTTGTGCTTGAGAAGTGAAGTCTTGCAATTTGAATCTGAGCAGATAAATCTTAGACGGTGCGTTTGATAAGAGAAGTCTTAGGCAAAGTGTCTAAGTGGTAGAGTCTTGAACCAGGAGGGTTGAAGCAAGGAAAGTCTTAGGATCTGAGGATCTAAGCAAATAAATCTTGATCAGATGCTGATTAAGCAAGGAAGTCTTAGACTGTAGGTCTGAGCAGGGAAAGTCTTATACTGGTGAGTATACGCAGTTCTAATCAGTTTGATTATAATGGAAATCTCTTGCACGACAAGGGGACTGAATTACTCTTAGTTGGAGAGGAACCAAGATAAATGTTGTTATTCTTTGCTATTTTTTATTTGCTTTTGTTACATTTTTCACTGCACTCATTATCAGACTCTGAACTCTAGTTTAGAATCCGAACTCTGGTTCAGATGTAAAAAGAATTTTGAAAACACAATTCAACCCTCCTTCTTGTGTATTTTTCTCACCTTCAGTTGGTACCAGAACAACGTAACACTTGTGAGGGCAAATCCTCATATACTATACATATGTGTGTTTCGATGATGTTAAAATGCAATCACATGGAGGAATCGGTTTTTGGAACTCTTACCACAAAGCTAATGCATATCACATCTCTTATGTCTCCCTTGTGTGCATGTCATGTAAATCTAACTAGCTATATTGAGTTCAACATATTTGGTAGATCATAGGTTATGTCTAGAGGTGTTGAAATCACAAAAATAAGCATTTTTGCAAATTAACAGGGTTTGAGTCGACCATTCTAGGGGTTCCGATCGACTCATAGAAAGTGTCCAGAAAGTGAATTTTCCACTGGTTGGCACACGCCGACCTGTGGTTGACACATAGTCTGTTGCCTTGACAAATTTTGGTTTTCTGGGGAGTTCCGGTCGACCGCTGCTCTGTTTTGGTCGACCGTTCGCTTCATTTTCTGCATTTTTCTGTCTTTCCACTTATTTCGAAAAGTGGTTATGTCTGTTACTTTTTGGCATACTATAAATAGATTTTAGCTTTTTTTTTTTATCAACAATTGAAACATTTGAGTCAATTGCATAAACAAGAAAAGTGAAATAGGTGTCATTAGTTCTCATCATCTTCATCTTCAACATTTCATAACACAACAATTACACACAACAATTCTTGTTGTGCATTATGGTTTGTTTGGAGTGATAAGGTCTGAAGCCGTTGATTGGGAATCCGGTTCGGGTTGAGTTTGTTGGCAGGTTTTTCTTGAATAAAACCTTAAGGGTTTTTCCTCCAAGATTCGGTGAATTTGGGGGGTTTTGGTACAAATCTTCTCGACAAACATTCAGCTGAGCGAAGGTGATTAAGGAGCGGTGGGTTCCGTCAATCTAGTAGCGGCAATTGGTGAAGTGTTAAGGAGAGATTCAGGTTCGATTAGTTTGTGTTTGAGATCAGTCGGGCTGGGGTTTGAAGAACGCAAGGTTGTTCAACAAAGGGGCTGTAATCGGAGGTCTATTCACAACAATCGAAGGACTTGATTCGACTCGAATCAAGGAACAAGAAGAGAGATCATTTACAACAACAAGAGAGTTTGTTTGTATATTTGCTTGTCTATTCTTGTATAAACGTTTCAACTACAACATGTGATATCTATAGTATATGATCTCAATTCTATTGTTAGAATTGAGGGCAGACGTACCCCGAAGCGAGGACGGCGGGGGAACTGCCTCAACAAATCTTTGTGCCTTTTATTTTCTGCACTTTCATTTTTGCTTAATAATTGAGTAATTTTAGTACAAACAATTCTATCAAATATAGTATTGGTTTGAGTTAGTGCTGAACATTGTTTTTGACTCTAGTACAATATTTTATTGTACAAGGAAGCTAAGAGCTACTTACTCAAGGAAAAACTCACTTGGAGTGCTACGCACGCCAAGTGTTTGATAAATTTTCTAAACCAAAATTCTCTTGTGTTGTCCATATAATTTATTGGCATTTTGAGGCATTGGAACTAGTCTTACCAATTAGTGATATTAATCAATTGATAGTGTGACTAGTGTGGTGATTCTTTTTGCTCCTTATCATATCCTTTGGCTAGACGGATATTCGGTCTTCTAATAACAGTTCGTTATAGACGGTAATTTTTCCAGGGCCGCTTCCGCATATCAAATATTTTTAAAACAAATTTTTATTGGTAGCGCCGACTAATTTTTTAATTGGGATCTATTCAACCCCGCCCCCCTTTCTAGATCTGTGCCATCGTCTAACAACACTTAATAGTGGTACAGTCAAAGATCCAACGAGAAAAATATGACTACTTAGGATACTAATGCTAGTTCCTCAATAAGGGGATTTCCCTATGATTACAGTAGCTCTGAGAGAAATCATTACTCTGCTAAACCTCCTATATTTAGTGGTGAATCCACTGAGTTTGAATGGTGGAAAAGCAAAATATACATGTATATCATTAGACTCGGTGATGAGCTATGAGACATTCTTGAAGATGGAATTGAAATTGTTGTTGACAGCGTTGGTATGGCATCTGACAAGAAAACTCAGACTCTAGCTCAAAAGAAAATCTATAAAAAACATCATAGAGTTAGAGGTATTTTGGTTGATGCTCTACCACATATTGGGTACTTGAAAATCATTGACAAGTCTTCTACAAAGACTATCTCTGAATCTTTGTGCTCTACATATGAAGGGAAACAACAAGTTAGAGAAGCAAAAGCTAAATTACTGATACAAAAATACGAATGTTCAAGATGAAGGATGATGAGGATATTGAAACCATGTTCTCTAAGTTTCAGATTCTCGTATCAGGCCTTCAAGTGCTAAACAAGAGCTACTCCTCTTCAGATTATGCTAAGAAGATTATGAGAAGTCTCCCTCAAAAGTTTAGACCTAAAGTAACAACTATTCAGGAAGCTAAGGACCTGAATACGTTGTCTCTTATAAGTCTAATCAACAATCTTCAAACCCATGAGATGGAACTAAATGGAGATGAGTCTTCAAAGAAACTTAAGTTTCTTGCCTTGAGACCTACTTCTAAAAAATCTGGTGAAAAGTCCAAAATATCTTCAAAGAGCAGTAAACCTGATGAAACTTCTTAAGGAGACTCTAATGGTAGATCTGATGATTATGATATGGATTGCTTCATCAAAGTATTTCAGCAAATTTCCATAAGGAACAGAAGATTTCCTAGAATCTTGAATTTACATTCTCCCCCCTTTTTAATGCTGGAAAATCATTAATTGTGCCAAACAACATCGCCCTTAAATTGAAACTTTCTTTCCTGTATCCATCATAAACCTCCCCACCATTCTCCCATAAAATCTTTAAGTCTTCGATTAAAGGTGTCAAGTATACGTCTATGTCATTCCCTGGTTGTTTAGGCCCAGAAATTAACATAGATAACATCCTGTACTTACACTTCATATATAACCATGGAGGTAGGTTATAAACCATAATAATCACAGGACATGTGGAATGTGAGATACTTTGCAGACCATGTGGGTTCATTCCATCAGTAGATAATGTCAACCGAAGGTTTCTTGCTTTTTCTCTAAAATCAGGATAATCATTGTCTATTTTCATCCACTGTGGTGAATTTGCCGGATGTCAAAACTTTCCATCTATAATTCTTTCATCTGCATGCCAAGTTAAGTTTTTTGCATCGGTTTCGCTACAAAACATGCGTCGAAATCTCGGAATTATAGGAAAATACCATAAGACTTTTGTCGGAGATAATTTTTTCTTATATCGAGAGATACCGTATTAGGGCACTCATTTAACGATGCATATTCATTTCAAAATAAAATGCAATCATTTGTACAAGCATGTATCTTATCATAGCTCATGCCAATATAGCATAATATTTTTTTGGCCTCATAGGTTCGATTGGGAAGAACATTATCATCTGGAAGCATCTCTTTCATAATGGCTAATAACTCTGTGAAACTTTTATCCGACCATCCATTGTCCGCCTTTACGTTGTACAACTTTAATACCGCATAAAATCTTGTGAATTTAGTGCAACCTTTATACAATAGTTACTCTGCATTGCTTACCAACCTCTCAAACATTTTGGGATAATCCTGAAGATCTTCTTCAAGTGCTTTTGCAATCTCTTCGACTTGATCACAGTCGTATGTATCTGTGCCATTGTCCTTTGAAGCATAGGCCGTATTATCCCCGAGTTCAACATTCTCGTTGCTTATCTCACCATGTAATATCCAACATGTATAACTTCGATCAATTCCATGCCTCTTTAAATGTGATTCCAACTGAACTGTGTCAACCAGATGCCCATAACAGCAACTTAAGCAAGGACATGTGATCCGACTAGGGTCTTTGGCGTGTTCAACAGCAAACTTAACAAATTCTGATACCTCATTCTCGTACTCTTTTGACAATCGATTGGAAGACATCCATTTTTTATCCATGGTTTTTACTAAGTAAGCTAAACAAAAACACTAATTATTCACGCAACTATAGCTAACGAACAAGTATAGCAAACGCGCAAATTCAATCACACTTAATGTTTTAACTCAAGTAAGTCACAAAAAATACCAATTCGAGCATAAATCAATCACCAAAATTATCAAATCCACATTTAAATTACCAAATATAACAACTTCATCACTTAAGTTCAAACAATCAACAACATCACAATATTCAACAATTAGTTCACGAATGTCATTCTAGTTTCAATCAACAACATCACCAATGATTATAAAAAATAAATTCACAATGTCATCATTATTCACCATCTTCAACCTTAACCATTAGCAATTAATTTCATTATCATTTTCAATCAACATTTCGATCAAAACAAAGTAATTATCACTATTCATCATCACTAACATTCAACATTAACTTATAAAATTAACACCAAAACTCAAAAGAAATTCACCACAAATATCATTATTCATCATCTTGAACCTTACTACAACAATGTCATTCAAACTTCTATTAAATTCAAATAGCAACAACATCACAATGTATTTCATGGTTTGGGAATTAAAAAAAAATATAAAGAAATACCATGCGAATAACCTTGAAAATGAAGAAAATGAAGAAATACCTTCAAAAAGGGTGGAGCACGGCCGTCGGAAGCGAACAGAGGGAGAAGGAGATAATTGTAGACGGAGGGTGCTACGGCAGTGAGAGTGGCGCGACAAAAACGCAGCTGGTCGGAGGAAGATACGGCGGTCGGAGGTCTGGTAGGATTGGGAAAAGGTGCGTCTGAGAGTGAGAGAAACAAAATGGTTGCAAAAACATAAGAATTATGTTTTAATTTTAAAAATTAATGACCTATAGCAGCGCTTTTGAAAGCGCTTTCTTTTCCTATACCTATAGCAGCGCTTTTTCTTAAAAAGCGCTTTCATATGCTAGACCTTTAACAACGCTTTTGAAAAGCGTTGTCTAAGGTGTGACCTAGACACCCCCTATAGCAGCGCTTTTTTAAAGCGCTTTCTAATGTAGGCCTTTAGCAGCACTTTCTATTGTTTCTACGTATGATGTAACACCCTTATTCTACCCCACAGATATTATGGCAAAATAACACGGATTTCAGAGTAAAATATTAACTTTCATTAAAAAGCCACAAAAGGGTGTACATTTCTCAAAGTCAACAAAGTTGGTCAATACTCCGTAACACACGGGTTTTCTCAACATACATCAAAACATCATATACAGCGGAACTCAAAACATAACTCAATGTTTTTCTCATAAGGGAACATCAGTAAAATAACCCAATGATATACAATCAATTCAAAGAACCCAACCCGATGTTACATATCAGAGCAAGACCCTCTAAATTAACCATAAAGGCTAACAACTCTAAAACTTCACAATACTCCCCGACAGCGTCCACGGCTAAACTTGCTCATCTGCACGTTACCCACGTGGAGGTAACATTCAAACAGGCAGGGTGAGTAAGACAATTCATAATAATAAATGTATAACAATTAATGCATAAACGGCATATTACTCATAGTTATATTCAACACATTGATATCCTTCAAATATGCCTCAAAGGCCACAACGTCATAATTTATACACAAAGGCTTATAAATGCAAATGCAACATAGACTCAATACATGTGGTACCAATCATCACAGCGCGATGGAACTGGGCCATCAACCCTCCATAGATCCCCATCAATAGGATCGGAGCACATCAAAATACTTCACATCCACACAGTGGGATTGAAGCAAAAGTAATCGAGGTCCTGAACCGAAGTCCGGATGCACATGAATGCATGATGCATACTTCACAATAGTCCTCATAATAACAACATATGGTGCATCATCATTCATCATATTCATCATCATTACACGTCATATCTCATCGTCATATTCATCATCATAAATCATGTCATCATAGCTCATCGTAACAATCATGCTATCTGATCTCATCACAGTAATCATCATTATACAACATATCATCATATCTCATCACATTAATCATCATACAGCATATCATCATAATTCATCATATTACTCATCATACAACATATCATCATAGTAATTAATCTCACACATCATGACATCATATAATCACGTATAAATCACATATTAGTTCATAGTCATATTATCCCATATCAATTCATAATACTACCCTCATATCATCTCATATTAATTTATCAAATTATACGCACGGTAATCCTCACACTATCGCCTATCAATCACATAAACTTCACATTTCTACTCATGTTAATTCATCATATCATCACATAGTATTTACATATTAATCCCTAATATCATCTCACATTGCCTCATATTAATTCATCATAATTACACTCGCGGTAATTCTCATACTAGCACTTATTACTCACGCAACCTCACTGTCATACTCATATTAATTCATCATATTATACTCATGGTAATTCTCATACTATCGCCTATTAATCACATAAAATTCATAGTCCTACTCATGTTAATTCATCATATTATCACAGTTACCCTCATGGTAATTCATCAGGAAAATCGCAGCATCAAAACGCCAAGACATCACTGAACCAAAACATGATTCATTAAAAGGACATATACACAATTGACTTCTCAAACATAATTAGATATAAAAATATTGGGAAACCAATTCCCTTATCTATACTATGTTATAGCCCTGTTCATTAGCTTTCTAACGCTTCAAACGGGAGTCAAAACAGACTTACGAATCAAAAGTTACGTCCAAAACGATTTCGACCGAAAACATGAACAGTCGTGACGGACAGCAAAACGCTATTACGCTCCGGAACCTAAATCAACCCAAAAGTCCACACGATTCACTTCCCCAATGCCTCCAAAACATCCCTAAATCATTCCTAAGATCTTACAGCGATAAAGGCACAAAAACTATGGTTTATTAGACTAATCTGGCAACATTTGCACTACCTAAAACACTATTTTCCTGCAATTGCTCTGAGTGCATCAGAGTTACTCACATTGAATATTCTTATTCCTACAGGGTCAAACATATCACAATCCAAGGTTTTGACCACGAAGGTCTAAGGTTTCCCTTCTCATATCAATATTCAGTGTTACATACCATTACCTCTAACCTCAAAGCCTTATCATCAAATTCCCTATTTTCCCATAACCAACCCAAAATACCTTAAATCACAAACTAACCATAAACGCATCTAAAGGAATACATAGAAAATCATGAACAACGATACTCCCCATACCTTAGCCGATTCAAAGCTTTCACGATTAACTCCGGCAATCTTCCGAAGCTTTTGCCTCCACTGATCCCTCCTCAGAGTTCGGACTTCCATTCTTTTCACAGTTAACAAAATGAATCCTCAACCTTCAGAATTCTATTTTGTCAAACTTAGACTTGGGCCACACAATTGGGTTTTTCCCATAACACCCTTACTAACTCTTCATAATGCCCAATTTACCCTTATTTCACTTATATTCATTTTAATCAATAATAATAATACTAATATTCTCATATAGTATACTATTAATTAAATAAATAGTCCAAAAATGCACATTTTCTCAATAATCCACAAAACCACCAAAAGCTACCCAAAATACGAATATTCTCAATTAAATAATTAGTTAAAATATTTCGCTTAAATTTGGGGTGTTACATATGACCTTTAGCAGCGCTTTTCAGAAGCGATTTCTAAAGGCATACGTTAGCAGCGGTTTTTTCCCTTGTTTTTTTTCTTGATTTTTTTATCTTTTAGCAGCGCTTTTGGAAAAAAGCGTTGTCTTTGTAGTGCTTCCAAAAAGAACTTTTGGCGTAGTTAGAAGATATTTTGTTACTTTTGCTTCTTCATCATCAGAATGATGTGATGCCATCAACTCAATATTTGCATATTCCTAACTTTCCAAATTGAATGATGAACTCACTTCATTATATGGGCCTTTTTGGACTTTGACTCTTTTCTTCCTTTGAAACCCCTTTTCTTGGTGATTTTTAGGAAATTTGTCCTTATGTGTCCTTACTTTCCACATTCATAGCAAGTGACATTTTGTGTTGACGTAGTGACTTCTTTTTTCCTGAAAAAAATTATTTCTTTTTGCAAAGTTTAAAGATTTATCATTATTATTAAAAAACCTTGCCAAACCTTTTTACAAGAAGCATGAAGTTATCATCTTACGAAGCATCTTCTTCTAGTTCTTCCCTTAAGTCAACTTTTAAAGAAATGTCTTTGGGTTTCTTCTCTTGAATCTCATGCTTTTGTAGTCTCCCAAGTTCAATCTCGTGTTCTTGAACTTTTCCGAATAAAGATGTATATGTCATAAGAAATAGACTATTCTTTTCAAAAATTTTCTTCACCTTTGGTTTTCATTCCCTGGTTAAAGATCTAAGCACTTTAAGATTAAGTTCACTGTTAGTAAAAGTCTTACCGAGAGCAATCAAGTGATTGGTCCAGTGTACACATTTTTTCTGCAAGATAAGGATTGATTCTTCAAGTTGCATTCTGAATAACTCATACTCTTGACTTAAGGTATTTAATCTTGATCTTTTTACTTCAACGGTTCCTTCATGAGTTTTCTCTAATGCATCCCATATTTCTTTTGCCATAGAGTGCTTTGAGAGACATAGCAGAATTCATCCATGCTTATAGCCACTTGGAGTAATTTGATTTCTTTTTTGTTGTAGAGGACTTTTTTTTATCATATTCATCCCATGAACTTTTTATTTTTGATTTCCCAACACCATTGACAACACTTGTAGGAACGAACATACCAATTTCTACGGCATCCCGAATTTCTTCTCTTTGTGCTTCTAGATGTGCCTTCATGCGTATTTTTCAGAAATCAAAGTATTCACCACAAGACAATGGAGGATTGTTATTGTAATCACTGTCTCTAAAAGCTGGATTTGTGGAAGCCATTCTGGATTTTTTAGGAACAAGTTACCTTAACCTACTATGATGCCAACTATAAGTTCAGAGAGCACCTAAGAAGAGGGATGAATTAGGTACTTTAAAATTTTTTGGTTTTTATAGTGGAGTTTTTCTTTATTTTCCGGTTTATTGTTAGGTGATGAAAATAGTAAAGTGCATAAAGTAAATAACACCTGAAATTATACCAGTTCCCCTTATAATCTGCGAGTGGTCTAGTTCTCTTACACACTGTAAGAGATTTCAATATTGTTAGAACTTTGTACAAGTCTATACCTAGTTTCTATACACAAACTTCTAACTTAATCACTAAGGCAAACTACCTTGTGATTTTACAACACAGAAAAAGAAACACAATTTCTTTTTCCAACCTTCTTGTTTCCAACAATCTTAGACAACAAGATACAAACACAAATATTTGAGTTTTTGATACAGATAAGTTTGGTTTAGTAGGGTAGAATAAATCGTAGCAGTAGAACTACTTCCCTTTCAAAAATATGGTATTTCACAATATATCGTTAAATGCTCAAGAACTTTTACTTTATATGAATATGAAAAAGTTCTTGAAGAATGCAAATTTAACAGATGCGGGGAAGTAAAACACTCAGGAAAGAAATTTTGAAAGAGGTGAATTTTATCTCTAGATAAAAATATGATAAGGTGTGATTTTATGTGAAAGGATGTAAAAGAAGGTGCCATGAAAAGATGCAATGTGGAAAAATAATGACAATTAATTTATGCATTAATGCAATCGATTGCTTGCCTTAAATTTTTTGGAAATTTGAATAATGACAAAAAATGGTTTTTTCAATTTAAATACTATGCAAAAATTTCTAAGTACAAATGCAAAGAAATGAATTTTTATGAGATGTCAGGGATTGATTTTAAATAGTTTGAACACTTAAGGTTATTTGTAACTATGAAATACAATAATTACCATCTTATTCAATAATTCATATCATAATCACTGAGTATCTTTTTCTATCTTTAACATTTGATCATGTTTTCACACTATGGATTGTTTTAATCAAAACTGTCTTCATTGAAATCTTGAATTCATAGGTTGGACTCGAAATATGAAACAAACTTAAAGAATGTAACATCGACTGATATGAGATATTATTGTAGAGTAGAAGAATCACAAAAATAACCATTTTGTGATCGATGATAATCAAAAAAGACACACTTAAGTGATCAAGTTGATAGTTTATCGAGAGAGAGAGAGAGAGAGAGAGAGAGAGAGAGAGAGAGAGAGAGAGAGAGAGAGAGAGAGAGAGAGAGAGAGAGAGAGAGAGAATGTAGACCCGAAATCACGGAAAAATATTGGATGAAGGGGGAATGAGAAAAAAGAATTGAGTGAGATATTTTATTATCTTTATTAATAATTTTTTCACATTGCACGTAATTATTTTAATGAAAAAAAAAAATATGAATTATTTTCAATAAAAAACAGTTTAAAAAAATATTAACATAACTCACTAAAACTTTATCAGAAATCAAATAGAGATTTTTTTTTTCTCATGGATTAATTTAGACTTTGTATAGCTTAAAAAAATTTTAATTTTTTTCCATTAAACTTCGCAATAGGTTGGATCCACGTTACTTACGACACATACAATAAATATATTGGGTATTGAACATGTGAACGCTTCGTTGTCGTTTTACCCATGTGTATATATGAACGTTTAAGGAAGCATCCAAGTAGCATTCGTTGATAATGCTACACTTGTTTTGTTTTATATATGATTTTTGTGGTCCAAGTCCATTACTTAGTTTTTTAAAAAATTATAGTTTTTTCCCTCCACATATTTCATCATAATTTGCTTTGTCAAATTGCTTTAAATATGGCCTCAAAAAATGTTTTAAATAAGACCAGTAACGAACTTGGGACTTTTAGTAATGTGAACAGAGAAAACGTGATCGAACCATCTTGTTGCTTCTCAAATCATACATACTCCAATAATTGGTATTATGTGTTCCCATTTCATTTGTTATTGACGTATGAATTAAGAAATATAGTCAGCAGAATAGATTTTATAAAACAAAAATCCCTTCATCATTTATTTATGAGTACTACGTTAACGTTAGGCTGTTTCTTACATAAATTAAACATATGTTATAAATGAATAAAAGTATAACAATTTTATTAAATATTAAGGTATTTACTGTTGTTGTAAATGAAAAAGAAAGAATAATAATTTGAAAATAATGCATATGTTTAAACAAATGAGGAGTACAAGAAATACATGATTCTTTTATAAGTACACAAGGATTGATCACGGGAGTTAGTGGTTGAGAGAAATTGAGAGGAGTTCTCATATTTAGAAGGAGTCCTAAATAGAACGATACAAGTAGTATTAAGAAGAGAGGTATTGAACAATGGTTGTTCATCTAAGACACTTTGTATTAATAATATTGAGAGTGTATTTTCTTTCTTGGGTTGAAAGCCTTTTAGACGTAGGTGACGTTGCACCGAACTGAGTTACCAATTCTCTTGTGTTATTTATAAGTTTTATGATTTATTATCTGTTTTATATTATATGTCAAACCTGGTCTAAGATGTTGAACATGTTGGCTTAGACATCTGATCCAGCATCTGTCTCTGTATAGAACAAAATTTCAATTGGTATCAGAGCAACACCATGTTCTGTTTGGGTGAGCTCCAGGGAGAGTATTTTATGTTCAAATGAACAACACTAAGGATGGAGGATCAATCAATAGACCACCTATCTTGAATGACACCAATTATGATTATTGAAAAGGCAAAGTAGTTACTTTCCTCAAGTCAATGGACAACAAAATATGGAAGTGTTACAAAAGGTTGAAAACACCCTGTGAATACCTCAGAAGATGAAAGATAAATCTTAAAGCCTAAAGTTGATTGGACACATGTTGAAGATGATGAAGCTCTTGAAAACTTCAAGGCCTTGAATGTTATTTTCAATGGTGTGGACAAGAACATGTTTAGATTGATCAAGACATGTACTGAAGTCAAAGAATCATGTGAAGCTCTCAAAACTGCTCATGAAGGCACATTCAAGGTTAGTATGTCAAGGCTAGAGCTCCTCACTACAAAGTTTGAGAATCTGAGAATGAATGAAGATGAATTCATCTCTGACTTCAACATCAGAATGCGTGACATTGTCAACACTTCTTTTACATTGGGAGATAATATGTCTGAAGAAAAGATGACCAAAAAATTCGCAGATCTCTACCTAAGAAGTTTTATATGAAGTCACAACTATTGAAGAAGCCCAAGACTTAAGAAACATAAGAGTGGGTGAACTCATTGGATATTTACAAACCTTTGAGATGGAAATAAATGATAGAATTGAAAAGAAAAATAAGAGTATTGTCTTAGTATCCAACACTGAAGAGGATAAAGATCAAGGTGAAAGTCTATCAGATGTTATAGCTCTTGTTGGTAGAAAGTTTAACGAAGCTTTAAAGAGACTGGACACACTACTACAAAACGCGTAAACAACAACGCAAAAGTAACAACGATTTCCTAATCACTGTAGAAATATGTGATATTTAGGAACGTACATTTTTTTATTTTATTAAAATACTTTTAATCACGGCTAAAATTCTAACAGTGGTGAAAAGTGAGGCCTTTCACCACGGTTATTTAAAAAACTGTGATTATAGGTAGCGTTTGGTCATGGGTTCAAGTCTCAGCACCATCATTTTTGGTTTTTTACTTATTTTTTCAAGTCCCAACACAAACATTATAGGTGGCGTGCTTGTTGAGTTTATTAATTGTCCTTAAAAAAACCATGGTCGTCCATTTAGTGATTATCAACGGTCAAGACACTATTATTAGTGATTTGTATGAAACCTAAAACTTAGATGAACTATATCTTCTACCTCCAAACATCATCTTTCATTTAGGATACTCTATTTATCCACTAAACCAAACTCGAAAATGACATTTCTTTCATAAACAAAACTCAAAAATATCATTTCTTTTGTTAACAAATTTCAAAACTCCATCATCTCTTCTACAACTTGAATGAGACGAGAAAAGTATGGATTCGAGTTAGCAATGTTAGTTGTTGGTGCTCTTTTTTTATTATTGTTGTTCTTGTTGTTATTATTGTTGTTCTTATTGTTATTTTGTTGTTGTTTCTGTTCTTCTTCTTCTTATTATTATTATTATTATTATTATTATTATTATTATTATTATTATTATTATTATTGTTGTTGTTCTTTTTTCTTGTTCTTGTTTTTGTTGTTTTTGTTGTTGTTCTTATTGTTGTTCTTGTTGTTCTTGATGTTCTTGATGTTGTTGTTCTTGTTGTTATTCTTGTTCTAATGCTGCAACTTTTTTTAATTTTATTAAAAGACATACAACAACGGGTGTTTAAAATAACTGTGATTATAGGTAGTTACAATTCTGCATTTTTTTAATTTTATTAAAAGACATACAACAACTGATATTTAAAATAACTGTGATTGTAGGTAGCGCACTTTCCAGTTTTCTACCACGCGTATTGGACCATAATTATAAATAACCCATATACAACCACACGCTACTTAACAACGCCATGTCCCGCATGATTATATATCTTTTCCAACCATTGTTGTATGCCTTTTTTGTAGTAGTGACAGATAATGGAAGACAAATGTTGAAAATAATGTGCCACATAACTTCAAGAAAATTAGTCTCTAGAGGAAGAGCAAAGCTAAAAACATACCAAATAAAGGCAAATGAGCTCAATGTTATGAATTTGAAGGGTTTGACAACATTAAAGTTGAATTTCCTATGTTTTTAAAGAAGAAGAAAAAGGGTATGTCAATCACTTGTTTTGATTTTGATAATGAGAGTGAAGAAGAAATAGCTAACAACGTGATGACTTTCATTGGAAAATATAATTTTGGTAGTGAGTCTAATGATGAAGAGTTCGCTGAAACATACAAATTTTTGCTCACTCAGTGAAAGGAAGCATTCATGTAGTAAAGAAACAAAAGAAAACTGCCATTGCTCTACTATTGTAAAAATAGAAACTCAACTCAACCATTGCAGGTTTCGAAGAGGAAGTCACATTATTAAAGTCCAAACTTGGTAATATGACAAAATTTGCACCTACGTTGAACAATGGTTCAGATATGCTAGATGAAATCTTGAAAGTTGGGAAGATGTCTATGAATATGAAAGGTATAGGGTTTGACTATAGCTCCACGAACAAAGGAATCCAAATTTCCACTAAGAAATTTGTTTCTCCTGAGAAGAAAACTAAGTTTCTGATGAAGAACCACATTTCTCAGTATCATGCTCAACATATGTACACAAGAAATAAGAACTCGTCATGGTGATGTAACTGTTAGAACACAGATTGGTTCTTAGTTATATCTCTATGTTTTGATGATAAAACTTATGAAATTTTGTATTAAGAAATTATATACTCTAAATTTGTTCAAGTATTTTTGCTACAGATATTAAAGTGAATATTCCTGTGAAAGCAAAAATGGATCTGAACGTTGAACTACGCAAGGCTCTGAAGCGTCAGAAGCATCTCTTAGAAGACTCTGAACGTTGCCTACAGAAGACTCTGAGCGCTGCCTACAGAAGGATCTGAAGCAGAAGCTACAGAAGCATCTGAAGCGTAGACTAAAGACTTTGTATGAAGAGTTTCAAGCACTGTTTTTCAGAAGACTCTGATAGTACTGTACGCTGCAAGTACTGAGGATCTGATCTCCAAACTCTGCTCTGAGTAATCTCACGCTGAAGCACACTTGCTGCAAACACTCTGGTACAGCAAACTCTAAAGACATCAAGACTCTGATCACTCAAGGCTCTGATATTAATTGCTATGAATTAGAAACTTGCTGAAGAAGATTATTTGAAGTTATATCTATTGGTTAAGCCAAACGACTTTTTCCTCTTTTATGCTAGACACAAGAACTCAGGCAAAAAGGACTTCTCTGAACGTTCTACTTCTAGGAAAGGTCAAGTGATGTGAAGACAAAAAGGTTACAACTACTTTGCAGACACAGTCTTCAAAGCATGCAACGTCTTGGATTTCTAAGCCTATAAAAGCAAGTCTCCAACATCCTTCTTCAGTTGACGAATTGACATACTTTGACATAAATTCATTGAAAAGCTCTCATACAAATTATTACTCTTTGCTGAATTTATTTCATACGTTCTTAAACTTAAGTGTAAATCACAGTTGTGATATAGCTTTTCTAGAAGCATTCAAACACTTGTTTAGTTTACATTTAATTGTAAAAGTTCCTTGAGAAGACCCATTTGTGGTCAGTAGTTCTTGAGAAGACTAAGAACAGTTCCTCTTAGTGTTTGCTATTGTAATCAGTTTAATTAATAGTGGATTAAGTCCTTGTGGAGAAAGGCAAATCACTCTTGATAGGGTGGACTGGAGTAGTTGAGTTCAACGAACCAGTATAAAAATATTTGTATTTTTATTGCCATAATATTTTCAAAATCCTTATTCAACCCCCCTTCTAAGTATTTTATCACCTTCAGTTGGCATCAGAGCTCCGGTTCTGTGTGTGTTATCACTTCACAGTGACAGAAAAGATCCAGTGAGAAAACTCTTGATATTCTTTGGTTGATATTATGGCTGAAGCTTCAACATCTAACAGCAACAACAGATATGAAGAAAGGGATAGAATCAGCACAAAACCCCATATGTTTGATGGGGAGAAGTTTGACTATTGGAAGGACAGAATAAAGAGTTTCTTCCTTGGTTATGATGCTGATCTATAGGACTTAGTCACTGATGGTTATGTTCACCCCACTAATGGGGATGGCAAGAAAATTGATCGAAAATCTATGACTGAAGTCCAGAAGAAGGAGTTCAGAAATCATCATAAAGCTAGAACAATCTTATTAAATGATATATCTCATACTGAGTATGAGAAGATTACCAACAGAGAAACTGCATTTGATTTGTTTGAGTCTTTAAAGATGACACATGAAGGGAACTCACAAGTTAAAGAGACCAAGGCTCTGACGCTGATCCAGAAGTATGAAGCCTTTAAAATGGAAGAATCTGAATCTATAGAAGCTATGTTCTCTAGATTCCAGATCCTCACAGCTGGGTTAAAAGTGCTGGACAAAGGCTATTCAACTGTTGATCATGTGAAAAAGATCATTAGAAGCTTGCCCATCAGATGGAGACCAATGGTCACTGCTCTGAAGCTAGCTAAGGATCTGAACAAGATCACATTGGAGGAATTAATCAGCTCTCTGAGGAGCCATGAAATTGAACTTGAAGAAGACGAGCCTCAAAAGAAAGGTAAGTCAATTGCTCTAAAGTCTAACAAATCTGTGAAAGCATTGCAGGTGTTAGAAGAAAGCTCTGAAGAGTCTTCTTCTGAAGAAGAAGATGAACTGTCCTTGTTGTCCAGAAGGATCAACAAACTCTGGAAGCACAAACAGAGGAAGTTCAAGAACTTCAAGAAGCCAGATCAACGCAAGGAGTCCTCTTGACACAAAAGATCTGGAAATAAGGAGGTTGTTTGCTTTGAATGCAAAGAACCTGGTCATTACAAGAATGAATGTCTAAAGCTTCTAAAGGAAAAGCCAAAGAGGAAGTTTGACAAAAAGAAGAAGGTTCTAATGGCAACCTGGGATGATTCAGATGAATTTGAATCTTCATCAGAATGCGCCAACATGGCTCTGATGGCAGGCGTGGAAGATCAGGATGAAGGATCATCTGGATCTGAATCTGATTCTGAATCTGACTCAGAAGAGGTACTTTCTGATCTCTCTAGGGAAGAACTTATTAAAGTTTTATCAGAAGTCCTGAATAACTATAATCAGATTAAGCTCAAATGCAAGAAGCTTAAATGCAATCTTGAATCTGAGAATAGTCAGTTAAAGTCAGAAGTTGCTGAGCTCAAAGAAAATAATTTGAAAATGAAAAACAATTTTGAAAAAGCTCAACAAGACTCTGAATCTGAAACTAAGTCAAAATGCAAAAATATTTTAGAAGAATATGACTTTAGTTTTCAGAATTTTCTGGCTAAAAGCATAGATAGAAGCAAGATGGCTTCAATGATCTATGGAGTTAGAAAAAACAACAGGAAAGGAATTGGATATGAATCTTCCTCTGGAAAGGATTTAAATCCAATGCCTGTTGATAAACTTATCATTAAGAAGACTCCCTTATATTCTCATTTTAAGTTTGGTCATCTGAATGATATTAAACATACACATTCTGATCAGAATGTTCCTGTGTTTAAACCAAAAGTTAGTCAGAACAAACCTGTTGTAAAAAGACAGAAGTTCAGACAAACTTTTAAGGCAACTAACCCAAAAGGACCCAAAAAGATCTGGGTACCTAAGGATAAGATAATCCCTGTTGCAGATGTATTTAGCAGCAAAGTTAAGACGCCAGTCATGGTACCTGGACTCTGGCTGCTCACGTCACATGATGGGAGAAAGGTTTATGTTCCAAAGCCTGGAGCTTAAATCTGGAGGAGACGTGAAGTTTGGAGGGAATCAGAAGGGCAAGATTATTGGCTCTGGTACTATTGGCAATGGTAACATTTCCTCTATATCTAATGTTTTACTTGTAGAAGGATTAAAGCATAATCTATTGTCCATAAGTCAATTAAGTGACAATGGTTATGACATAATCTTTAATCAAAAATGTTGCAAGGTTGTTAGTCAAAAGGATGGCTCAATCCTATTTAATTGAAAGAGGAAGAACAACATTTACAAAATCAATCTTTCAGAACTTAAGGTTCAAAATGTTAAATGCCTTATGTCTGTTAATGATGAGAAATGGGTCTGGCACAGAAGATTGGGGCGTATTAATATGAGACGCATATCTCAAATTAATAAACTCAATTTGGTCATAGGACTTCCTAAGTTGAAGTTCAACTTAGATGCTCTTTGTGAAGCATGTGAAAAAGGAAAATTTTCAAAATCTTCTTTTAAAACTAAGAATGTTGTTTCAACTTCAAGACCATTGGAGTTACTTCACATTGATCTGTTTGGACCAGTGAAAACTGCATCCATCAGGGGCAAGAAGTATGGATTAGTCATTGTTGATGACTATAGCAGATGGACATGGGTGAAATTCCTAAAACACAAGGATGAGTCACATTCTGTGTTCTTTGACTTCTGCAAACAAGTCCAGAATGAAAAAAAAATTAAAATTGTTAAAGTCAGAAGTGATCATGGTGGCGAATTCGAATTTGAAATGACATTACTCATGATTTCTCCTGCCCTAGAACTCCACAACAGAATGGAGTTGTAGAGAGGAAAAATAGAACTCTGCAAGAAATGGCCAGAACCATGATCAACGAGACTAATATGGCAAAGCATTTTTGGGCAGAAGCAATAAACATACCTTGTTATATTCAGAACAGAGTGTCAATTAGACCTCTTCTGGAAAAGACTCCCTATGAATTGTGGAGGAACAGGAAACCCAACATTGCTTATTTTCATCCTTTTGGATGTATATGTTATATGCTGAACACTAAAGAGAATCTGAACAAGTTTGATTCTAAAGCACAAAAGTGTTTCATGCTTGGCTATTCTGAATGCTCTAAAGGCTACAGAGTATACAATACTGAAACACAGATTGTGGAAGAATCTATACATGTTAGATTTGATGATAAGCTTGGCATTCAGAAGCCAAAGCAGTTTGAAAGTTCTGCAGATAGAGAAGTAATTCTCACAGACTCTGAAGGCTCAGAGGCAGAAAAGGCTCAAGTGAAAGAACCAGAAGCAATGCCAGATGCAACTCCTTTAGCTTCTCAAATGGAAAACTTGAATATTTCTAAAGAATCAAATGTTAGAGGATCATCTTCCAGAATCAAGGCCTCTCACCCAGAGGATGTAATAATTGGAAAGAAGGATGACCCTATAAGAACAAGATCCTACCTCAGATCATCTGAAGCGTCATTATTTGGTTTAGTGTCAGTTATTAAACTAACTTCTGTGGATGAGGCTCTGCAAGACAATGACTGGATAAATGCCATGCAAGAAGAGCTCAATCAGTTCACATGAAATGACGTTTGGGATTTGGTTCCAAGACCAAAAGGATTCAACATAATTGGAACTAAATGGGTCTTTAGAAACAAGTTGAATGAAAAAGGAGAAGTTGAAAGAAACAAAGCAAGGCTTGTTGCTCAAGGTTATAGCCAGCAAGAAGGAATTGATTACACAGAGACTTATGCTCCTATGGCCAGGTTAGAGTCTATTCGTTTACTCATTTCTTTTGCTGCACAAAATAACATCACTCTATATCAGATGGATGTTAAGAGTGCCTTCTTAAATGGGATTATAGAAGAGGAAGTTTATGTTCACCAACCTCCTGGTTTTGAAAGTGATAAATTTCTAGAACATGTTTTTAAACTAAAGAAATCTCTTTATGGTTTAAAATAATCTCCCAAAGCTTGGTATGAGAGATTAAGCAATTTTCTTCTGGAGAAAATTTTTATCAGGGCAAAGTGGACACAACTCTCTTCTGTAAAACATTTAAGAAATATTTATTAATTTGTCAAATATATGTGGATGATATTATATTTGGATCTACCAATGTTATACTGGGAAAGGAGTTTGCTCAATATATGCAGGCTGAATTTGAGATGAGCATGATGGGAGAATTGAGATTATTTCTGGGAATTCAAGTCAACCAGACTCCAGATTGCACTTACATTCATCAGACTAAATATGTAAAAGAGCTTCTGAAGAAGTTCAACATGACTGATAGTAAGATGGCAAAGACTCCTATGCATCCAATAAGTACTCTTGGTAAGGAAGAGGTAAGTAAGAAAGTAGATCAGAAACTCTACAGAGGTATGATTGGATCTCTTCTCCACTTAACTGCTTCTAGACCTGACATTTTATTCAGTGTATGCTTGTGTGCAAGATTCCAATCAGATCCTAGAGAATCACACTTAACAACTGTTAAGAGGATTCTAAGGTATCTGAAAGGTACTTCTAATGTGGGTTTGTGTTACAGAAAATATGATGATTTTAAACTAGTTGAATTCTGTGATGCTGATTACGCTGGAGACAGAGTTGAAACAAAAAGTACTTCTGGAAGTTGTCAATTTCTGGGAAGAAATTTAATCTCCTGGTACAGCAAGAAACAACCTACAATTGCTCTATCAACTACAGAAGTAGAATATATTGCTGCTGCTGGATGTAGCACTCAGATGCTCTGGATGAAAAGTCAGCTAGAAGACTATCAGATCTTTGAGAGTAATATTTCCATATTCTGTGATAATACTTCTGTTATATGCTTGTCTAAAAATCCAATTTTACACTCTAAAGCTAAGCATATAGAAATTAAACATCACTTCATTAGAGACTATGTTCAAAAGGGTATTATAAACTTAGCCTTTGTTGATACAGATCATCAATGGGCTGATATTTTCACAAAACCCCTTGCTAAAGATAGGTTTAAGTTTATTCTGAAAAGTATTGGTATGGATCTTTGTCCAGAATAATATTTATCAGAAGCAAACTTCTCAGATGCAAAATGTTTAAACTCTGAAGTATTACATCTGTTAATTCATTTAATTTCTTGAATTATTAATTCTGTGTGTATTTGAACTAACAAGTCTCAGAGGATCTGAATGTTGGCTAACGTTTCATTTCTCAAAGAGATTTCAGAAGCACATGCAAGAAAACACGTGTCACTATGAATCTAAAAAGATGGCGTCCACAATACTGAAGAGACATTTGAGGTAATGTTTGAATAGTTGAAATTCTTGATTTCCACCCAATTGTCAGAATCATAAATGCTTTGAAATGGTTTTTTTTAAATGCCATTAATTGCTAAGTGTGTACGTGCTTTACGTGTGACTGTTTGTGTGCCCTAAATTTTCTCTATAAATTCCACAAATCTCAACATTCCACACTTTTCACTCTCACAAACACGTTTATGCATTTCTGTTTGCTCTTTAGCCTTCATCTAAACCCTAAACCTTCATCATCTTCAACAATGGCTACTTCATATTCAACCTCAGCAAGTTTCAATCAACAATGGCAGTTGTATCTTCTTCCAATCTGGGTGTTGTTCCTTTCAAGGAACCTGTTAGAACAAATCTTACTCCTGTTGAGAAACTGGAAGTGTTATGTGAATCTCTGGTGGATTTTGCATCTCTGGCTGAAAATGGGTTTAATCTACGTGACATCATTGATGCTCAAGGATGGACCAAGTACTTTGATAGACTGTTTAGGCCAGTTTATCCAGTTTTAGTAAAAAGAGTTTTGGATTCATGCTCATGCTTATCCCAAGTTCATAGTATCATCTGTTCTGGGAAAAGAAATTGTGATTACAGAAGATCTCATAAGGAAACTCATTGGATATAAGGAAACTGATGGAGTTTCTCATCTGACTGGACGTGTCAACATGAATGTTGTGTATGAAGAGGTGATTGCTTCTGGAGAACCCTCTAACAAGTTTAAAGATCTGAAACCCAATTACAAAATCTGGGCTAAAATCTTTATGGGTTGCATTCACCACAGAAAGTCTACAAATTCACCAGATTATGTCAACAATGATCAACTTTACTTCATGTTCTGCCTAAGTCAGAGCAAAAAGGTAGATCTGTCTCATTTGCTCTTCTCTCATCTTTGGAATCATGTCAAGGCATCTAGAGAAGACATGAAGACAAAACAAGCAAAGATTAGAAATTGGATCCCTTGTGGAAGGTTGATTTCAGACATTCTAATAGAGAATGGTCTGGTGGAGCATCTGCATGTGGCTGGATTGAAGGAAGAACTTACATCCATCCTGGGAAAAGTTCTGAACGCTAAAAGTTTACAGAGGCTGAAAGTTATTGATGAACTTGCTTCTGCTCCTGGAAAACTGAATACAGAAGAAGTAAGCAAACGAAGAATTCTGGTAGAAGACTTTCCAACGTTTTATGCAGAAGAACCAAAGGAAGTTCTGATCAAATTTGTTGGATCTTGTATGGAACAAGGAATTCCTCTTCCAGAAGGATTTCTAAACTGTGAACCAATGCCAGATTTCTATGTAGAACATAAGTGGTAGAGAAAACAAGAGTTGGAAAAAGAAGAAGCTGCAGGCTCACCTCAGAAGAAGCAGAAAACTTCTGAAGAACCTCAGAAGAAGAAAGAAACTTCTGAAGAACCTCAGAAGAAGAATAAATCTTCTGAAGAGCCTCAGAAGAAGAAGAAGAAAAGAAAAGCTTCTGGAGAAGCTCCTTCTGCACCTATCAAACGCATTAAGATAAGAGGTACTAAAAAATCCTTACCTTCTATTTCTGAAATTGCAGTAGATTTATCAACAGTTAGCTCTATTCCTAAACCCCCTCTTTCTCAAACTCAAATTATTTCTTCTCCATCTCATTCCTCTGAACCACCAAAAAAACCCATTACATCTAAATCTGAACAACCAAAAGTTTCTGAATCACAAATTCCAACTGATTCTGTTCCCACTAAATCAATATCTCCTACACCCCCAGAATCCACTCAAACAATTTCTGCACCACAACAATCATATGACATTCCTTCATCAGAACCACAAACAACAACACCAGCAGAACCAATACCAACACCACCAAAAGAACCAACTTCAAAACAACCAGAACAACAACCAGAAATTCCTCAATCGAAAATTTTTGAACCAGAAACTATCCAATCCTCTGAACCTGTTGTATCTGAACCACCAAAATCTATACCTTCTACTCTACAACCAAATCCTCAACCAGAACAACCCAAACCTACTGAATCATACATATCTGATTCTGAGGTTCTGGATGTCCAACCTCTCAAGATGATGTTTGACGTATCTTCAACTTCTTGTCCCTCATCTACCTCATCTGAATCTGATGTTCATCCAGAAGTTAGCTCACCCCCTCTCTCAGAGGATATGAACCAAAACAACCTGATACATCTATTTCATTTGATGCTATCATTCCTACACCCGCTCCAGAACCTGAACCAAAACAATTTGCTTTTATTCCATATTACTTTGATAAAACATGTATTGTTCCACGCATACGCAAACTTAAACCATTTTTTCATCTTATACCTGCTTAGAAGAAACCACCTTATCCTCGCCCTCTGTTCATCATCCCAAAATTTACCATACCACCTCCACCAAAACAAACCAAGTCATTCACTCTGGAAGCCTTTCTTAAACCTAAACCAAGGCTAAATATTGATATTTTATTTGCTAATTTTATGAAAGAGATAAGGATGAATTTAGACTCTGTGAAGAAGAGATGCTTGTCAACCATGAACTCAGATGAATCTGATGCTATTTGGAATAGCTTCATTTTAAGATTCAACACTGTTGCTTCAAATCTGAAGAGTGTTTGCTCTGATGATGCGAATATTAGATTTGCTGAGACTGCCAGAACCATGTTTTGGAACTTGAAAAGATCTCCACCTTTGTTTCTTGAAGATGCACCTTCAACTTCTGGAGTGTCTGCTAATTCTGAGAATATTGAAGAATCTACTTCTGAAATCATTTTGGAAGAGAATCCTTTAGCTCTGACGATTGTGGACAAATCCTCTACATCTATGGCTCCAGACTCTGCAACTCCAATGGACATTGACTCTGCTCCTACTCCTGCATCAGAATCTGCTCCGTCTACTTCTTCTGAGATCAAGAAAGAGAACCCAGAATTAGAAGATAAGATTGTTGTGCTGGAAGCTGGTCAATCTGAGATTAAGTCCTTGATGGCAAGACAGGATCAGAAGACTGAGAACATTGAGAAGTGGATGTCCAAGCAAGAAGAATCTTCATCTGAGATCACTCACCTTCTGAAGATGCTTCTTTCCAAACAATCCTAGTTTTTTGTTTTCTTTATCTGATGTTTGAGCACCTGTTTTCAATTTCACATCTGATGTTTTGTCTGTCTTATCTGAATAGTTGAATGATTGAATGAATCTGAATGTTTTCTATATCTGACTTATCTTTCTCTCTGTTTCCTTTTACTTGTCTTTAAAAGCTTTTCTTTTTGATTATGACAAAAAGGGGGAGAAAATGAAATTCTGACTGTTCAAATAAACTTTACCTGAATGGAATTCAGACATATCAAATTATAACTAACGTGAATTTTCTAGTCTCTCAGAACTTAATGATAAATCTGAAAAAATTCTTTAAAGTAACTCTGAGATCCCCAGATCAAGGTTTAATCAATCAGGCTCTGATTCTGAAACGTGGCTCTGATTCTGAAATGATCATCCAAGTCAAGCTCTAATTCTAAACATTCAAGCTTTGATTCTGAAAAGAATACTCATGCAAAAAGGGAAGTTTATATTCTTTATTAGTATTCAATTCATGGGGAGATTCATAATCTCAGGGGGAGTTATAATTTACCTTTTATTGAACAAAACTTCCTATGTTTTTGTCATCATCAAAAAGGGGGAGATTGTTAGAACACAAATTAGTTCTTAGTTATATCTCTATGTTTTGATGATAACACTTATGAAATTTTGTATTAAGAAGTTATATACTCTAAATTTGTTCAAGTATTTTTGCTGCATATATTAAAGTGAATATTCCTGTGAAAGCAAAAATGGATTTGAATGTTGAACTACGCAAGGCTCTGAAGCGTCAGAAGCATCTCTTAGAAGATTCTGAACATTTCCTACAGAAGACTCTGAGCGCTGCCTACAGAAGGATCTGAAGCAGAAGCTACAGAAGCATCTGAAGCATAGACTGAAGACTTTGTACACTTCCCCGTTACTCCGAGCAGAGAACCAAAGTTTCACCAACACTCCACGATCATGGCTAGCCCACACCATAACGATACCGTGCACGACTTCATGTTCAACGCCGCCGCCAACGGCAGTAAGCAGACGAAGACGTCACGCCCAACGGAGACCAACAAGAGAGACGGTCAGACTGCGTCTCCGTCGTCCGCAGAACCGACACACCAGGCTGACCGCCGGCCCCAGAGCTCAGTGGCGTTCCAACCCGTTCCCGTCCTAGCGGGAGCGGACCCAATGGTGGTCGCCCTCTTCGCGGCCATCAACCAGACGAACCAGCTATTGTTTCAGCAGAACGCACGAATTTGAGCATTGGAGCGGGAAGTCCCCTCAAGGTCCCCCCCGCGGGAAGACCAGAATGGGGGCTCGAGGAGTCCCTCGCCTCAACCCCGAAATAGACGACCTCAGCTGGAGAGGCCCCAAACAGAAGTAGTGAGGGAGCGCACCAGATCCCCGATGAGACAAGTTCGCGGGAGGCGGCAGAACACGGAAGCGATCCCGACCAGGCCTCCGCGCGCCGAACCCCTGGTCAAAAGGACGAGGACCCGAAACCAGGCGCCTATACTAAACGGCCCATCTCCTCCTCGGTCACCAGCTCTCAGCAACGAAGATGACTACATGACTCCCTTGTCCCGGGAAATCATGACCGGCCGCATCCCCCACGGGATGGAGAATCCCCCGACGCTCTTGACGTACGACGGTACCTCCGACCCGGAAGATCACCTGGAAGACATTGAGGTCATGCTCGATTACTGAAACGTCCGAGGAGCTATCAAGTGCAGGCTATTCCCGACGACCCTAAGGAAAGGCGCCATGACATGGTACAAAAGGGTTGAGCCCGAATCGATTACGTCGTGGAGGATCCTGAAGGACCTGTTTTCAAAACACTTCACAGCGTCCCGACGCCACCCGAAGACAGAAGCCGCCCTCGGCGCGATAATCCAAGCCCCCGACGAGCCTCTTCGAAAGTACATTAAAAGATTCACACGGGAAGCAGTGCAGGTAACGACGTCAGACAAGATGAAATGTTACCTAATGGAGCAGGGTCTACCCCCGACTCCAAGTTCTACGAGGCCGTGGGTATACACCGACCAGCTTCCCTGCAGGATTTCCTTGACAGAGCCGCGCATGATATCCGGTTCGAGGAAACCCAAGCAGCCAACTCCGCTCGAGACACCCGAGACAGGGAGGCCCCCCGCGAGCACCGAGATGACGGAGCCTCAAGCCAGCGGCGTGGAGGTGACCGCCGTCGGGAAGATCTCCCCCGCGAACAACGCGAACAGCACAGCCCCGCCGGCCGATTCACGGAATACACGGCCTTAGTCGCTTCCCGCGAGCGCATACTGGCCGAGTGCGCCAAAACCGAATTTCCCCAGGGAGGTGTCCGCTTCCCCAGGCCGACGCCCCCCAAACCCAATGTGGACAAGTCGAAATACTGTCGATTCCACAAGAGCCACGGGCACGTGACGGAAGACTGCATCCATCTCAAGGACGCGGTCAAAATCCTGATTAAGGACGGCCACCTAAAGAGGTACACCCGGGGGGTGAGGCCCTGAGGCAAGAAGCCCCCAAGGCCAAGAAAGTCGAAAAGCTCCCCTCTTCCGACGGCGACAATGGACTCCAGGTCGTGTAATACCCCACTTCCCAAAAACAATTAAAATAATAAACATTATAAATAAACATCAGAGTTTTCTTCCCAAGTGGGATATCACATAGCAAAACCAACATTTCCTTATAAAAAAGGTTTTTCTCCAAATGCAGCGGAATATTAAATAGTAAAATCCAACAAAGGTTTTTGATACATTCACAGGAACAAAATACAAGTTCAGCATAAAACAAATAAAAACACCCAAGTCCCGTGCTACGTATCAGAGCATCCTAGACTCGACTGGCACACCATAATCCAAGCTAGCTAAGTACCTGGATTATCTGTACTTCCGAAGAAGCACAGACCACAACAACAACAAAGGGGTGAGAAAACATGATCAAAAATATATTGGTAATGTAATACATGTAAACAAGGTAGTAAAACACACCAACACCCCAATATTCACCCCACAACACCAATCACGAACCTACTGTTCAAATTACAATATAACATATTATAATGCAAATATGCAACTCAACACCATGCATGCGGTACCGACTCATTGGTTCATTTAATCGAACCTGGACAGATCACTTACGTTCCTACTGAGATATGATCTATCCCCGACAGATCACTTACGCTCCTACTGAGATATGATCTATCCCCCACCATTTTCCTCAAAGGAGTACGGATGAATCACTTATGCTCCTACTGAGATATGATTCATCCCACCAAACACCATGATATGCAAGACACCAATGCATAACTATTATATTCAGGCACACTAAGTGCACACGATCCTCCTGATCATATCATCATACATCAATGCATATGTGTAGATATATTACACACCAACGACTTATAATTCAAATCACACAGTGAGCAGTTTCACATTCTAACACCAAGTATAAACACATCCCATCACCCGGGGATACCCTATCATAGTGATAACCTTACAATACTCCATATCGCACACTCATCCATCATTCACTTAATTTAAACGATAAAGAATCCACATCCTATCACCAAATGTACTCCCTACATTATCCAATCTCCATCCCTACACTCATCATGGTCTAAGGGATACTACACAGCTAGCGCACCAGGCACGATAGCACAAAAATTCACATTTTGCTACGCTCGCTACTCCCTCGCTAGGCGAGCTCCTAGCGAATGCTCGCTAGCTGTTCGCTTAGCGAACCTCCTCGCGAATGACAATAGTGGCTACTGTAATGGTTTGCTACCCAACTCGTCATAGCGAATACTCGCTACCTGTTCGCCTAGCGAACTACCTCGCGAAGGCAAACAGAGACTACTGGACACGGTCGCAACCTCACTCGCTAGGCGAGCACCTAGCGAACGCTCGCTACCAGCTCGATTAGCGAAGTGCTAGCGAGTTGCCTGCGACTTCCCAAATTCTCACAGTTCAGAATTCTCATTCTCCTCTGATTCAAGCCTATTCCACAACATCCACTTTCTATCCTATCAGTATTACAACCAATGCATATTACGCTTATCAATTGTCCTATAACTCTACTCCAGACCAACATTACGGTACATTACCGGCGCTCCAGAGTTACTCAGAACCTTACTCAAACCACACCAACACCAGCACTCATTCAACAATGGCAACATCAAACATCAACAGATCATCATATACATATTATTCAACACAATTCATCAATAATCAACAACATACAACAATCCACACATATTCATCAGAATACCTACGGGGTTAAGGAAATCCCCTCTACCCAATTTCATGTATTTTACCATCCCAATTCGTTTCTCCCCCCTTACCTTGTTAATCGGTTTGATCGATGGAAATCCTCCTAGATTTGGTCTCTTGACTTTCTCCTTTCTCTTTCGTTCCTCGTTCCTTTGCTCGTTCTATGCTCTTCTCACTTCTCTCGTTCTTTCTCCCAACTCTCCAAATGTATCGTAAAAACCACTAACCCCTCACATTCCCTATTTTAATTATCTAATCTTAATAATAATAATAACTTAATAAAATAATATTATAATAATAATCTTAATAGTAATACTAATATAATATTACTAATATAAATGATAACACTTATTAATAATAATAATAATAATAATAATAATAATAATAATAATAATAATAATAATAATAATATCACCACCAATATTACTATTATTTATTATATTATTATATCCACACCAAAACACCACCAATAATCCTCCCATATCAGGGACACCCACCAATCATCATCCAACACACCTCACCAAAGGGCACACCAACACCTAATAATTAAAATTATAATAAAATGACTAAATAATTAAAATGGGTGTTACAACTCTCCCCCACTTTAATTATTTTCGTCCTCGAAAATTACCTGATGGAAATAGTTCCGGATACGCTTCTTGCATCCTACTTTCTAACTCCCAGGTCACACTGCCTCCTGCAGCACCTCCCCAAGCTACCTTCACCAAAGGTATCTCCTTCCCTCGGAGCTGTTTCATCTTACGGTCCTCGATCCTCAACGGCATCATTTCAACAGTAAGATTCTCCCGAACCTGAACATCATCTCTTTGAATCACATGAGATGGATCAGAAACATACTTTCGCAATTGCGACACATGAAACACATCGTGTAAGTTCGAAAACTCAGGCGGCAACGCCACCCTATAAGCCACATCGCCAATTCTCTGCAAAATCTCATAAGGTCCAATAAACTTAGAATCCAGCTTCTTGGACTTCAAAGCACGACCCACACCAGTCATCGGATTAACTCTTAGGAATACGTAATCACCTACACATAATTCTAACTCTTTCCTCCGATTATCATGATAACTCTTCTGCCTACTCTGAGACACTTTCATTTTCTCACGAATCATCTGAATTGTCTCAGTAGTCTGCTGTACAATTTCTGGTCCAAGCACCACATTCTCACCAGTCTCATACCAACACAGAGGAGTCCTACACCTCCTCCCATATAAAGCTTCAAACGGTGCCATTCCAATACTCGAATGGTAACTATTATTGTACGTGAACTCAATCAATGGTAAATGAGTATCCCACGCACCACCCTTTTCCAACAAACAAGCTCTCAGCAAATCCTCAAGCGACTGAATAGTCCTCTCTGACTGACCATCAGTTTGTGGATGATAAGCTGAACTCAACTTCAACTTAGTTCCCAAAGCTTCCTGCAAGCTTTTCCAAAATTCCGAAGTAAACCTCGGGTCTCTATCTGACACAATACTGGACGGAACACCATGTAACTTTACAATTACCCGAATATAAATCTCCGCCAGCTTAGTCAACGGGAAACTAATATTAATCGGCACAAAGTGTGCAGACTTCGTCAATCGATCCACAATCACCCATATAACATCAAATCCTCTCGCCGTATTCGGCAAACCTGTAACAAAGTCCATAGTAATACAATCCCATTTCCAAACCGGAATCTCTAATGGTTGCATAAATCCAGACGGTCTCTGATGTTCTACTTTCGACTTCTGACACGTCAAACAGGCATACACAAATTGAGCAATGTCTCTTTTCATACCAGACCACCAAAATAATTTCTTCAAATCATGATACATCTTCGTAGCTCCCGGATGGATACTCAAACTACTACGATGTCCTTCACTTAAAATTGACTTTTTCAATTCTTCATCATCTGGTACACAAATCCTGCCTCTAAATCTCAACACACCTGTACTATCCAATTTAAAGTCACTATCGGAGTCACTTCCTATTCCAGGCATCAAATCTACTAATTTCACATCCAACTTCTGATTCTCTCTAATCATATCCAAGAAGTCATTATTTACCTGCAACATACCCAACATCACACTATCTGCAGTAGTCTCACAAACCATGCTCAAATCTCTGAACTGTTCAATTAACTCAATTTCTTTCACCATTAGAGCTGCCATATGAATCGTTTTCCTGCTCAAGGCATCCGCCACTACATTGGCCTTTCTTGGATGATAACTCAAACTGAAGTCATAATCCTTCAAAAATTCTAACCATCTTCTCTGTCTCATATTCAGCTCTTTCTGATCAAACAGATATCTCAGACTCTTATGGTCACTAAACACTTCAAATCTCGAACCATACAAATAATGTCTCCATATTTTCAATACAAAAACAACCGCAGCTAACTCGAGATCATGAGTCGGATAATTTCGCTCATGCACTCTCAGTTGCCGCGAAGCATATGCTACTACCTTACCATTCTGCATAAGAACTCCGCCTAATCCCATCTTAGACGCATCACAGTATACCACAAACGGTTCACTCGGAGTCGGCAACACTAACACCGGTGCCGTAGTCAATTTCTTCTTCAGCTCTTCAAAGCTTTCTTCACAAGCAGCATCCCATACAAAAACTTGGTTCTTCCTCGTTAACTGAGTCAATGGCAACGCCAAATTAGAGAACCCTTCAATAAATCTGCGGTAATAGCCTGCCAAACCCAAAAAGCTTCTAATCTCCGTTGCTGTCTTTGGTGGTTCCCACTGCAACACTGCACTTACTTTTGACGGATCCACCGCTATGCCATCACCAGATATTACATGCCCCAAGAAACTCACTTTCTTCAACCAGAAGTCACACTTTGACAGTTTAGCAAACAATTTATTTTCCTTCAGCACCTGCAAGGCAATTCTCAGATGTCCTGCATGTTCTTCATCAGATTTAGAATAAATTAATATATCGTCAATAAATACCACAATGAACTGATCCAAATAAGAATGGAAGATTCTGTTCATATACTCCATAAATACTCCCGGCGCATTAGTCACTCCAAACGGCATTACAGCATATTCGTAATGTCCATATCGAGTCCTAAAAACAGTCTTCTGAATATCACCTTCTTTTACTCTGATCTGATGGTAACCCGATCTCAAATCGATCTTACTGAAAACACGAGCTCCCACCAGCTGATCCATCAAATCATCAATCCTTGGTAGAGGATACTTATTCTTAATAGTCACTTTATTCAACTGACGGTAGTCGATGCACAAACGCATACTACCATCCTTCTTCTTCACCAATAACACTGGAGCTCCCCACGGTGACACACTCGGTCTAATAAACTTTCTATCCAACAATTCTCCAATCTGAGACTTCAACTCAGCCAATTCCACTGCAGACATCCTGTACGGCGCCATAGAAATAGGCCTCGTACCAGGAACAAGATCAATACTAAATTCAGCTTCCCTCGTCGGAGGCAATTCCGTAATGTCATCAGGAAACACTTCCGGAAATTCATTCACCACTGCCAATTCCTCCATTGACGCTTTGCTATCCACCGATAATGGTGCAAATAAAGCAAACACTTTAGCTTCATCTTCCAACAAGGTCCTCAATTCTTTACTAGACAAAGAATCTGCTAAAGCTTCCCCTTCTGGAGTCAGGAACAACAATTCCTTCCGAAAACAATCGATGTAGACTCGGTTGAACTCTAACCAGTTCATACCCAGAATAACATCCAAATTACCAAGTGGTAGACAAATCAGATCCACTCCAAATTCTCTACCGAAAATTGTCAGCGGACACTTCAGGCATACCAAAGAAGTAGTCACTGAGCCAATAGAGGGTGTCTCAATAGTCATCTGTCTCTTAAGAGTAGACGGCACCAATCCTATCCTCTTCACACAGTCAACAGAAATAAACGAGTGGGTTGCACCCGTATCAATAATAGAAGTCAAAGGAATATTATTGATAATACCAGTACCTTTGATAACCCGCTCATCACTGACAGCTTGAGTTCCTGCCAAAGCAAACACTTTCCCACTAGCCGGAGATGTCTGAGGCTTCTTCGGCTTCTCACAATGGGTACTGATGTGACCCTTTTCACCACAGTTATAACAGGTCGGCATAGTAGCTCTGCAATCAGCTATCACATGACCTGGCTTCCCACACTTAAAACACTTCTTTACTTCATTAGGACAATCATTAGCACGGTGTCCCATGCCACCGCATCGGAAACATTTCCCATCAGCAGATGCTCTCCCCTCTCCGGGCTTCTTATCAACAACAGCTTTACGCTTTCCCTTATCAGCAGCAACACTATAAGGAGTACCACTGAACCTCTGCTTACCCTTACGGTCATTAACAGCTTTGTAGTGTGCAATCCTTGCCCGGTTGTCATTATCATAAATTCTGCTCCTGCTTACCAGCTCGGGATAACTCCTGATCTTCTGACAAGCAATCCCCAACTTAATCTCTGGACGCAGTCCATTCTCAAATTTTAAACACTTAGAAGTCATTGCCCCATCAATATTATAATGAGGACAATACTGCACCAGCTCTTCAAATTTAGCAGCATACTCTGCTACCGTCATACTACCCTGCTTCAGCTCTAAGAATTCAATCTCCTTAGCACTTCGAATATCTTCCGGAAAATACTTTTCCAGAAAACCTTTCCGAACCACCTCCCAAGTAATGGCAGCTCCAGCAGCTTCCAATCTTTGGCAAATGTTGTCCCACCAAGCTTCAGCTTCGCCCTCCAGCATGTGAGTACCAAACCTCACCTTTTGCTCATCACTACAATCCATAGTCCTGAAAATTTTCTCAATTGCCTTCAGCCACTTCTATGCAGCTTCAGGATCTAGAATTCCTCCTTCAAACGTCGGCGGCTTGTTGCTCCGAAACTGCGCCAAACTCCTGAATTGGGCATCTGCAGTTTGGTTCTGATTAGCAACCGCCTGCGCCATTGCTTGCATAGCAGCAGCCAACGCAGCATCGTTCCTTCCTGCCATACTGCTCAAAAATAACAACACCAGGTTAAAAGATACTCAACTCTATCCTAAAGGACAGACTCAACTCGACTCAACAACACTGGCCGGACGGACCGACCTGCTCTGATACCAATTGTAACACCCCACTTCCCAAAAACAATTAAAATAATAAACATTATAAATAAACATCAGAGTTTTCTTCCCAAGTGGGATATCACATAGCAAAACCAACATTTCCTTATAAAAAAGGTTTTTCTCCAAATGCAGCGGAATATTAAATAGTAAAATCCAACAAAGGTTTTTGATACGTTCACAGGAACAAAATATAAGTTCAGCATAAAACAAATAAAAACACCCAAGTCCCGTGCTACGTATCAGAGCATCCTAGACTCAACTGGCACACCATAATCCAAGCTAGCTAAGTACCTGGATTATCTGTACTTCCGAAGAAGCACAGACCACAACAACAACAAAGGGGTGAGAAAGCATGATCAAAAATATATTGGTAATGTAATACATGTAAACAAGGTAGTAAAACACACCAACACCCCAATATTCACCCCACAACACCAATCACAAACCTACTGTTCAAATTACAATATAACATATTATAATGCAAATATGTAACTCAACACCATGCATGTGGTACCGACTCATTGGTTCATTCAATCGAACCCGGACAGATCACTTACGTTCCTACTGAGATATGATCTATCCCCGACAGATCACTTACGCTCCTACTGAGATATGATCTATCCCCCACCATTCTCCTCAAAGGAGTACGGATGAATCACTTACGCTCCTACTGAGATATGAGTCATCCCACCAAACACCATGATATGCAAGACACCAATGCATAACTATTATATTCAGGCACACTAAGTGCACACGATCCTCCTGATCATATCATCTTACATCAATGCATATGTGTAGATATATTACACATCAACGACTTATAATTCAAATCACACAGTGAGCAGTTTCACATTCTAACACCAAGTATAAACACATCCCATCACCCGGGGATACCCTATCATAGTGATAACCTTACGATACTCCATATCGCACACTCATCCATCATTCACTTAATTTAAACGATAAAGAATCCACATCCTATCACCAAATGTACTCCCTACATTATCCAATCTCCATCCCTACACTCATCATGGTCTAAGGGATACTACACAGCTAGCGCACCAGGCACGATAGCACAAAAATTCACATTTTGCTACGCTCGCTACTCCCTCGCTAGGCGAGCTCCTAGCGAATGCTCGCTAGCTGTTCGCTTAGCGAACCTCCTCGCGAATGACAATAGTGGCTACTGTAATGGTTTGCTACCCAACTCGTCATAGCGAATACTCGCTACCTGTTCGCCTAGCGGGATGCCCTGATTTTTGCCTAAGTATTTGCTTTCTAGCTTTTTTTTACTTAGCGGGCTTTCTTATTTCTCTTTTTCTTTTGGAACAAGTCGTGCGACACTGGTTGTCTTGATTGCTCCGAAAGGCTTGTAACTGTCTCACTCCTGATTGGTGAGATTTAACCATTGTGGTTGATGAGGTACGACCTCTGGAGAGGGGTATGATATGATTGGTCCTCGAAGGACAACACTCCTCTGTAAGACTTGAACGCTCGATCAAGCTAACTGACAACTACCCTGTCCCGGGTTAAGATGTGAGGGTTTAAAAATCCGAAAGAAACTCCTACTTCTCGGCTCGAAGTGGTTAACAAGGGATTCTCTTCCTTATCTCTCCGGTGTTTAGGGGATTTGAAACAATGCCTTGTACGTCATCGGCAAAGTTTTATCTGAAAGCAATACGATCATCGGTTATGTGCATTCAGTTTCATCACCCTCCCTCCGCTCATTGCTAATCATAGTAATAAAGTGGAGTAAATAAAATGCAAGCGTCAGTGCAATGCAGTAAATGAGTGACAACGACATAACTAATTTAGAAGAAATGCATAGTCACTTTATTATCATTACCATTCGAAACATACAATGTTTACCAACAAGTAGCAACTAACAGAAAAGAAACTACAAGTGCAAATGGTAAAAAGTCCGAGGACTGCCAATGCTGAGGGCGTCTGCCTGTCTGGATCACTGGCTTCTGGAAACAACCCTCTGAATCTACGAGCTCAAACAGCTGAGAGGTCGCCACGCACAACCAAGACTCCCTCTGGAAAGGAAATACACCCTTGATCGATCAGTTGCTGCACTTTCGCCTGGAAAGCCTTGCAATCTTCAGTTGAATGCCCCAGAGATCCACCATGGTAGCCACACTGAGCATGAGGATCGTACCCTGGAGTGTAAGGCTCTAGCACGGGCTTGAGAGCTTTCGGTTCCACCAAGGAATTCTGAACCAACAGTGGAAGAATCTGGCTGTACGGCACAGGCACTGGATGGGGAGAAGCATTCCTTTGTTCCCCGTGGTTGCGAGGTCTCTTGTGATCCTGGGGCTGGTATTCTTTCCGCCTAGGAGCAAGAGGTCGTCGTTTCTGAATGGCGACGGTCTCTCGTTTAGGCGCTTGCGTCCCTGAGCTTGATCCAGGTAGAAACTGCGAGCGAGGCGATTCAGTCACCAAAGGTCGCGGGGCGTATTCCAGATCTTTCTCAGCTTCAGGCAAAGGAGTGGAATCATCCACCTTTTCTGCAGGGTAAGGGATAAACTTTCCCGATGCTCTCATGCCGCCCGGCACAAGCCTAATCGTCCTCGAGTCGATCAGGTCCTGAATCTTATTCCGGAGAGCCTTACATGTTTCAACATGGTGCCCCGGTGCTCCTGAGTGGAAATCACAATGCAAGCTTAGATCAACGTCTGATGACACGTCATCTGGTGGATTTAAGGTCCGAAGCTTGAGAACACGGTTCTGAACCAACAGCGGCAGCAGCTGGGCATAACTCACAGGTAGTGGGTCTATAGCTCTATCAAGTAGCTTCTTCTTTTGACCATAACCTTCAGGATTATTCTGAGATGCTCGGCGCGGCTGATGAAGAGACAGGCCTCGAGCTTCATGCTGTGTAGAGGGTCCATGAGGTCCACTTGGCTTCGGCACAGGTGGCACTGACGGTAACGGAGGAAGCACTCTGGTCTCTTCCTTGGGTGCTTGACCACTCTCCTTATTTAGCATACTTCTCACCACTCCCATGAGAAAGCTCAACTGATTCTGCAGCTGCTGATTCTCCTCTCTGAGCACTTGCTGGTCCAGACGCACTGCCTGTATGTCATTCATGACCTGCCCCAGCTGGCTTTGGATTTTCCCCAGTTCAGCTTGTATCTTCTCCATTAGTCTGGGCTGCTCGATTCTTGAGTCAAACCTGCAAACACAAGGGTTAGAAGACAAGTCCCGACTTCTGTCATGCAAGATGAATTATGGGTGTCTGTACGTTTAGGAGATCACCCCTGATTTTGGTGTCAACGTGCCAACAAAGTGTCAATGCAATGATAAGACTGGATCCATTCATGGAAGAAAATATCTCATATTGCTCGGGACACCAGACTCAGGGTACGAAACGCGCCTGTAGCACAGACACATGCTAATGGAATGCAAACATGAGTATGCAAGCTAATGCAAAATGCAGTCATGCAACAATATATCCGGGTAGCTGCTGTGGAGATTCGGTATCAACAGTCGTTGATGAGAAGGAAACCCCGGTGTAAAACCCACTGATCTGATCTGCTGTGAATGACCATCTGGTAGGATCGAGATCAAAATTCTGCTCTGACAAGAACGAAGGCCTGATAATAAAAACCCCGGATGCAAGATCAAAGAATATCTGTTGATGAAGTCTTCGGACCCCAAATCACAAATCTGCCCTCTCTAGAACAAACACACAGCTGCTGATGAGATCTTCAAAACTCAAAATCTGCCCTATCAAGAACAAACAACAACTGCCGACGAGATCTTCAGACCCCACTCAAAAATCTGCCCTGTCAAGAACAAAATAACAACTGCTGACGAGATCCTCAGACCCCACTCAAAATCTGCTCCATCCAGAACAAACCACTGACGATAATATACGGATCAAAGCCTGCTCTATCAAGAACAGACAAACATCCGACGATAAAATCCTCTGATCAAACCCTTGCTCTATCAAGAACATCTCTGCAACCGAGAACCCAACATAACTGATTCACTGTCAAGAAAACCAGGTAGTCTGGAGGTCAAAGTTTCCTGCAATATCCCAACCCCACTCACAGGTATGATGGACCTAATCCACGGACAAAGGTACGGCATCCTATGCGGTTGTCAGCGTCACAGACTTTCATGAGTGACGATACGATTCCCAGAAGGAGTGGCATCGTCAAGTCATGAAGAGGCCTCTCTTAGCTGACTTCCAAATGATCGGTCCCCAGAGTCGACAATCCTCACGTCTGGACTCCCCTCAGATCCTCAGGACCGGAAAGGAGCACCTCTGCAAGAATCTCGTCTGAGCGTAGATTTTCGTAGGGAACTGTGCCTGCTCAGCAGACAGGTTCGTCTACTACTTCTCCACAACTATATCTAGGTGTGTACTCAAGCCCAGGTCCGGCTTTTCACTCACAGTAACATCCCTCTCCCACAGCAGCACAGATAATCATATCAAACTGGAAATAAAATGCGGGAAATAAAATGCGGGAAGTAAAATGCGATAAATAAACGCAACCCAACAAGCAAACACACAAACGATAGGATTGACTCTCATAGGGAACCGGAGAACCAGAGACTCTGGGTTCGGTCCCCAGCAGAGTCGCCAGCTGTCGCTTGCGCGAAAATAAGGTGCCGGCATGACAGAAGAGTCGCCACCTTTCGTTATTTATCCCTCAGAGCGGGAAAGGAAACGATCGGAAAAACCTGACGAATAAGGGTAAGACAAGGTCGTCGCAACCATTGTCTGGGTTCGGGAGTCGGTTACGCAAGGGGAAGGTATTAGCACCCCTCACGTCCGTCGTACTCGACGGGATCCTCGCTTGTTTATTTACTTGGACGGGTTGGTTATAATCTATCTACCTATCAAGGCTGGCTGAAAAAGAAAAGAAAATGACTCGGCAAAGCGTCGCACTTTATGCCTACGTATTCTCATCAGAGAATGAGAAATCAGAGTCAACGTAGTTCGGCTAACTACGGGTGAAGGGGGAAGGTTGCTCGCTAGGACGTCGCATCCTATGCCTACGTACTTTCATCTGGTATGAAAGATCAGAGCAAACGTAGTTCGGGAAACTACGGGTTTAAATGGCTCAACTAGGAGGGAGACTATCAAGTCCTACTGTTGTCATGCCATGGATTCATCCTATGGTCGAGGTTTGAACAGGGAACTCCAAGATGTTGTCATGCATAGGTTTCAACCTAAAAGTCTATCATCAAATCCTCATCAGAAGAAATGAGAGTCCTAAGGGATCATGTCAATGGTACACCCAAACCGACAAAGCATCAACTTTAACAGTAGAATGCATGCAATGCAAGTGAGGGAGGAAATGTGTGTGGGGCTTCAGCCTCCACAAGCTCATCTCGACCTCAAGCCAGTCATGAAATAACAGTAATCATACTGAAAATAAACAACATGCTATCAAGCAATAAACAGATAAAGGAAATGAAGTGCCAACAGGCAAACAACACACATGAGAAAGAATCATCTACTCTCTAATCCAAACCCTAATCACAGGATCTAAACAAATCTAAGCAAAGCTCTCAAGCAAAACCCTAAACAAAAGAAATCAATCCCAGTCTTCAAGCTTCAGAACAAGCTTACCAAAGAAAGGGAGCTAAGCAATCAGACTCATAGTGTCTTCCTCAGGAAAGCACTAAGAGGTGTATACTCAGGAGTCATACCCTATGTGGCTCAACCACTGTGATCAGTTTATATTCCTCCTCAGGAGAAATTAAACTCACAAGCAGGCTCCAACATCACTGGATATTTAGGAAATCCTATCTGAGCTAGTGGAGCTAAGTGAATAGACCCATAGGACCTTCCTCAGGAAAGTACTAGGAGGCTTCCACTTAGGAATTGTATCCCATATGGCTCAACAACATGTGATCAGTTTACATTCCTCCTCAGGAGAAATTAAACTCACAAGTTGGCTCCAACATCATTGGATACTTGAGAAATCCTAGATAAACTAAGGGAACTAAGTGAATAGACCCATAGGACCTTCCTCAGGAAAGTACTAGGAGGCTTCCACTTAGGAATTGTATCCCATGTGGCTCAACAACATGTGATCAGTTTACATTCCTCCTCAGGAGAAATTAAACTCACAAGTTGGCTCCAACATCATTGGATACTTAAGAAAGAGGTGAGAAGAAAGAATGAAAGTCATTCATAGTGCCTTCCTCAGGAAAGTACCATGAACTCCCTTCAAACTTCAGGATCTCAAACCTCACAGACTGGGAATAGGACAAGCTCTGGGTCTCTGAGTCTTGATCTACAAACTTCTCTTCATGATGCTCTCCATCAAAGTCTTCAAGGCAACACAAGCCCCTCAGCAAATTCCTCAGAATGAACCCCACAGATGAACAGACAACCCACTGAACACCCCAAATCATCAGGCAACTTCAGACAACACCTAAAAACACTAAACTAATGGGGAAAAATCTAACAAATATTCACAAGGGTCCTCAACACCTACTCATAACATCTACAAAGGTCTCTACATAAAAATCAAGATAAAACTCAATCAAAGAAAGGGATTCATCACCTAAACACATTCTAAACCCTAATCAGGATACCCTAAATCAACCCTAATTAAACTAATCAAGATTCATTCTAAAAAATCTAGAAAAAAAAACCTATGGGGAACTATGACTCATCATCTAATTGCACAAAAAAGAATGGATAAAAAAGATTAAAGGAAAGTACTAAAACAATTCCTACAAAATCAAATACCAAATTAAACCTATTAAAAAGCTATTTAATTGGAAAATCTATTAAAAATATTAAACATAAAAATAAAATCTCATTTTTATTTTTATAATTTTCTACACATTTTAATCTACTCATAGAAAAAAGAAGAAGTTGAAAATCATTTTTTACCATTTTTTAATGAATTATTCAAATCAGAAAAATAAAAGAAGAAAATTAAAATGAATTAAATGAATAAAGGGAGGGGGGGTCTGAAAAGCAATACGCGCCAGTTAAATTCATTGGGCCAGCAATAAAGGGGGGGGGGGGGCGAATAGCATTGAGCCCAGAATGGCTCTCTAAATGAAACGCTGCGTTTCAATAAAATTCAAATCTTCCCTCCAATCTCAGACGCGATCACGGCCATTGGATCTGAATAACAAGTCAATCTTTGAAACTGATCGAAGGGCTCTCCCTTCGTCTTCTCCAAACACGCATTAGGGTTTTCAGACCCTCCCTCCATGCACTCACATTCGAGCTCTTCTAGCTCTCTCCACACGCCATGGTTTGCCACGACTCCAAAACAAGAAATGACCTACTAAATGCCTAGATTACAATGGTACGAGTAGATTTTCCTAATTCGACCTAGGTTGTTCTAACAGAAAGCATTAACATCATGGCACAACCATATTCAACTGCTATCAAACTTCATCAAACTCAAAACTAAAGGTCTACAGATGCTCTACCCGTTACCCTTGCTATTCTAAACCAATTCATGTTAACTAAAACTCATTAAACAACCAATTCTTGAAGATCCAAGAATCATGGTTCTGTTATACAACCTCACCAATCTTGCTCTAATTCTCAGTACTTGGTCACCTATCCTAATACAATCATTCTATACCTAGAATATGATCTATCTAAGCATAAATAAAGAGAAAGAGATGAGTTCACCAACCTGTCAAGAAGTTATGGTGAGTGATGCTATGGCTCGAACCAGGGCTTGCAAATCCTTCAGGATGATCCTTTGATGATGGATAGCCTTCTGTTTGCACAATTCTTGCAGAAGAAGACTTGTAATGGAAGAATTCTTGAGTTGCTTCAACTTGAAGCAAGAGCTTTAATGGCTACCTCTCTCTCTCTCTCCTCTGACTTAGCTCAAGTTTCACCAACCTCTCATCACTCTCTGATGCACACTTTATATAACAATTGATGGATGCTTCTAGATTCATCTAGAAGGGTGTGGAAGTTTCATGAAAGTTCCATGATATGCCATGTTGGATTTCTCATATACCATGCTCCATGCCTTGTAATTTTGACTTAAAATACCCTTACATGAGTTATTAAGAGGGAATGAGTGGAAAACAAGTGCATTTTTGGCTTGTGTAGGGTTTTGCAAAGTTGCCCTCTTTTTCAAGTAAGAAATTTCCAAAGGAAGTCCATTTTTGGAGCCTCAAATGAAAATTCTACTTAAACCAAAGTTCTTAAAATGTTTTTTCCAATCAAAATGATATATTGGATGACCTATTTTGGATTTGTGGATCTCCCAAATCACTTTTCAATTTCAACTTTTCAAAGTTATAAGCCATTTTTAGTTCATTTTTGACCAATCATGGAATCTTGTGCTATGAGCTTTTCCACCAATTTGTGACCTTCTTTCTAGACTTAAAATCACATTTTGAGCAACTTTCATGTTTTGAGTTTTTCCATTTGAGGCTTGGAAATAGGAGTTTTAGGCATTGGCTAAAATGACCTATAACTGACAAATGACCAAAATACCCCTGTCTTGTTCAAACCATAAGTTGAGTTCCACAAATCCAATCAAGGACTTCTACCACTCAAATTAAAGCTAAGAAGATCCTCTTCAACATTCATGTTGACCAAGAAACCATAGGAATCATCCTACTAGGGCAAAAGTTGTCTGCAAGTTGGGTGACTTTCAAGGACCCAGATTCACACACCTCTGCTGACCTGTAATTTGTCAAAACCATAACTTGAGCTCTGTAACTCCTATCAAGGACTTCCACCACTCAAATTAAAGCTAAGAACAAGCTCTACAACATTCATGTTGTGGGGAAGATGAGATATCAATCACATCTAGAGCTAAAACTGCCTGGAAGATAGGGATCAAATTAGGGTTTTCTCACTGACAATCCTCAGAAACCCTAGCTCAAAACTTCTCAAACTCCTCAATCATGATGAGTTGGTCTAGGAATCATTCTTTATAACATCTCTATACATCATTCCATGATCTCATGGCCCTTGGATTAGGTCTCAACCTTCTCCAAATTTTCAGTTAACCTAGGGTCGACCCAGTCAAAACCCTAATTCTACCATTCATGGTTGAATCTTCTGAATTCTTGCATAATGACTTCTCTGGACTTCATGATGGCTATCAAGACATCTTATAGGCTTTCTCAAAACATCAAGTTCATTCTCAAAGTCTCAGAATCATCCGAGGAGCACCCACAACTTTCAAGCTAGGAAGCACACAACCCTGGTTTCAACCAACTTCTCTGGGGATCTCTTGAACTTTCTAATGAAGGTATCAACTCTCAAACACTAGATGGATAAATAATTGTTGGTCAAATTTTGGGGTGCAACACTTGTTAATCGGTTTGATCGATGGAAATCCTCCTAGATTGGTCTCTTGGCTTTCTCCTTTCTCTTTCGTTCCTCGTTCTTTTGCTCGTTTTATGCTCTTCTCACTTCTCTCGTTCTTTCTCCCAACTCTCCAAATGTATCGTAAAAACCACTAACCCCTCACATTCCCTATTTTAATTATCTAATCTTAATAATAATAATAACTTAATAAAATAATATAATAATAATAATCTTAATAGTAATACTAATATAATATTACTAATATAAATGACAACACTTATTAATAATAATAATAATAATAATAATAATAATAATATCACCACCAATATTACTATTATTTATTATATTATTATATCCACACCAAAACACCACCAATAATCCTCCCATATCAGGGACACCCACCAATCATCATCCAACACACCTCACCAAATGGCACACCAACACCTAATAATTAAAATTATAATAAAATGACTAAATAATTAAAATGGGTGTTACAGGTCGCACTGTGCGTAAGCCGCCCCGAGGACTGGTTCGCGGACAGAGAGTTCGGCCTCCCCAACGTCCCCCACCTACCCGGCGAGCCAGTACGGCCAACCAGTCGGTGGGAATACTTTGCTAGAGCCATGGTCATCTCGGGCGGCGCCACAAGGAACCTGTCCATAGGATCGGTGAAAAGAAAATTCGACGAGCTTATCACAAGCAACTCCGGTAAGATGAGCACGCTCGAAAAATTTTGCGGTCGATCCAATCCGATCACATTCTACCTCGAGGAACTCCTCGGGGGCTCCCCCAACTCCAACATCCCCCTGCTGATACGGGCGCGGATGGAGAACTTCGACGTCAGACGCATCCTCGTCGGCGGAGGCAGCTCGGTGGACATCATGTACACCCACCTCTTCACGACCCTCCAACTTGACGAATCCAACCTGTCCCCTTACGTAGGCTCCGACCTTCAGGGGTTCAACGGGACGACGAAGAGACCTTAGGGGTACGTGGAGCTAAAAGTCACGTTCGGGGAAGAGGAAACGGCTAGGGAGATTAGCATCCGTTTCTTAGTCATCGAGTGCCCGTCCCTCTACAACTGTATCTTGGGCAGAACGACGATAGCAGAACTCACCGCGGTGCCTTCCACCGTCCACCTAAAAATGAAGTACTACACGAAGCGGGGGGCCGTGGTGACCCTGAACGGGGACATCGAGGCCGCCTGGAGGTGCTTTGAGGCCGCGCTGAAAGGTTTGGACACCATCGCTCCAGCAAATAAGAAGGCAACCCCAACCATGACGCCGAAGAGCGAACCAAAGGAGCTCGTCGGATCCGTGGACCTCGACAGCCGCTTTATTGAAGAGCACGATCACGAAATAAGGACCAGCGAACCCAACCAGTCCAACGGGCAGCCCACCCACCCGGCACGCCCATCCCGGACTGTGAATTCGAGATCGTCACACTCGGGGAAGACAAGAGCAGAACCGTGAAGATCGGCGTTGGACTCCCAGACTTAGCGAAAAAACAACTACAAACATGTCTCCGCGAGAACGCCGACCTCTTCGCGTGGAGCGCCGCAGAAATGCCCGGACTCGACCCCGAGGTCGCCTGCCATCAGATGTCCACCAGCCCGACTGCGAAGGCCATAGTTCAATGTAGGTGTAGACAGTCCCCCGAAAAGTCGGCGGCGGCTGAAAAAGCTGTAAAAGACCTCTTAGAGGCGAATTTTATTTCGGAAGCCTGACATTCAACCTGGCTGTCCAACGTTGTACTCGTTAAAAAGCATAATGGAAAATGGCGCATGTGTGTTGACTATACCGATCTCAACCAGGCATGTCCTAAGGACGCTTACCGTCTCCCCAACATCGACAAACTCGTCGACAACTCCGCGGGCTTCAAGCTCTTTTCCTTCATGGACGCATACTCGGGGTACAACCAGATCCCGATGGCCGAGCACGACAAATAGAGCACAGCCTTCATGACGGTGTCAGGAAACTATTACTACAACGTAATGCCCTTTGGCCTAAAGAACGCCGACGCCACGTACCAACGGATGATGAACAATGTCTTCCGGGGCGAAATCGGCGACATGCTCGAAGTCTACATGGACGACATGATCGTCAAGTCCTGCACGGAGGTCGACCACACAACCCATCTCATAAAGGTCTTCGACACAGTGAGGAACTGCCTAATACGCTTCAACCCGGAGAAATGCACCTTCGGCGTTCGCGCAGGGAAATTCCTAGGCTACTACCTAACCGAGCGTGGGATCGAGGCGAATCCGGACAAGTGCCACGCCTTTTCGGAAATCACCACACCCACCATGAAGAAGTCCATCCAATCCCTCAACGGCGTGCTCGCCTCACTTTCCCGGTTCATCGCCAAATATGCACAACACGCCCTCCCCTTTTTCAAACTACTCAGGAAGGAGACCGCATTCGAATGGACAGAGGAGTGCGAGGAAGCCCTCTGCCACCTCAAACGCGTCCTGTTCGAACCGCCGGTGCTGACACGACCCGTGATGGGAGAAACCTTATACCTATACCTAGCCGTAGCTAACGAGGTCGTCAGCGCCGTTCTCATCCGAGAAACCAAAGAGGGGAAAAAGCCAATCTACTTCACGAGCAAAGCCCTCCACAGTCCCGAAGTCCGATACCAGCTGATCGAAAAAGTCGCCCTAGCCCTCATCACCGTTGCACGACGGCTCCGACATTACTTCCTAGCACACACCATCGTACTCCGCACCGATCAGCCCATCCGCCAGCTCCTCGGCCGACCCGACATGGCCGGACGCATGCTGAAATGGTCATTAGAGCTATCCGAGTTCGACATCATCTACGAAGGCCGGAAAGCTATCAAAGCCCAAGCCCTGGCTGATTTTATTGTCGAGATGACCTCCACACCTGACCCTACCACGGGGAGCCACGTATGGACCATTTTCGTGGACGGCTCCTCCAACTCCACGGGCAGCGGAGCAGGCATCATCCTCGACAACAAAGAAGGCACCATCATAGAGGTTTCCCTCATGCTGGCTTTTCCCGACGAATAACAACCAAGCCGAGTACAAAGCGTTCCTGGCCGGACTTCGCCTGGCATCAGACCTCAGGGCCAGAGAAATTAAAATCTACACAGATTCCCAGCTGGTCGCCTCGCAAGTGCGAGGAGAATATCAAGCGAAAAAACGACAACCTCGCCAAATACTTAGCACTTATCACCGAAAAGCTACAAAGTTTCGACTCCCAGAGATACAGCACGTCCCGCGTGAGCAGAACACCCAAGCCGATATTCTCTCAAAATTGGCGAGCACCAAAAAGCGAGGAGGCCACAAGTCGGTCATCCAAGAAGTCCTATCGCAACCGAGCACCAAAGCGGCCACCGCCCCGCTCGACATCAACGCAATAGGAGATACCGACTGTTGGATGACACCGCTACACGCCTACCTCAGCACGGGCCGCCTACCAGTCGACCCTAAAGAGGCAAGCACGACTAAGCGATGAGCCTGCTCGTACGTCCTCCTCGAGGGCACAATATATCGCAGAGGCTTCGCGATCCCACTCCTCAAATGCATCGACAACTCCCAGGCCGCAGCCGTCCTAGAGGAAATCCACGAGGGCATCAACGCGCATCACCTCGGAGGACGATCCCTAGCGAGAAAGGCCTTACGAGCAGGATACTACTGGCCTCGATGAAAACAGACGCGAGGACACACGTCAAACGATGTGACAAATGTCAAAGACACGGGGACATGCACCTCGCTTCACCGACCGAACTCAAATCCCTCTCCTCCCCGTGGCCATTCGCCTGGTGGGGGATGGACATCCTCGGCCCCTTCACCCTAGACTCCTATCAGAACAAGTATCTCATCATGGGCGTGGACTACTTCACCAAATGGATTGAGGCCGAAGCCTTAGCCAAAATCACGGCCCACAACATACTCTGATTTTACAGACGAAATATCCTCGCACGATTCGGGTTCCCGCTCGCCATCGTTACAGACAACGACACGCAGTTCACGGACAAAAATTTCCGCGACGTCGTCACCAAGCTCGGAACCAAACGCCATTTCACCTCGGTCGAACATCCCCAGACAAACGGTCAGGCGGAATCCGCGAACAGGGTCATACTCAGGGGACTAAAACGACGAATCAGCGATGCAAAGAGGGCATGGGTCGAGGAACTCCACAGCGTCCTCTGGGCATACCGAACTACGCCTCACTCAACCACGGGGGAAACCCCATTCCGCCTCACGTATGGAACCGAAGCAGTGATCCCAGTCGAGATACGCGAACCATCCAGACGAACTGAAGCTCCCCTCGACACCGACGACAATGACGACGCCTTACGAGAGGAGCTCGACCTCGTCGAGGAGATTCGATCAGGAGAAGCCCTTCCGGAAGCCTGGCCAAAACAACAGGTGGCACTTTGCCACGACAACAAAGTCCTAAAACGTGACTTCCAAATCGGCGACTTAGTCTTGCGCAGAAACCAAAAAGACACACACGAGGGAAAACTAGCTGCGAACTGGGAAGGTCCCTACCGTGTCCGCGACAAGACGGGGCATAGGGCCTACTACCTCGAAAACCTGCACGGGGAACAACTAGCTCGACCATGGAATGCCGAGAAACTTAAGCGGTACTACAGTTAAACACTGCCCGCGACGACCCATCGTCGCGACCACTGGGGAGGCGACATAGTACCACCGCACCTCCTCGCGTCTCCTAAACGACCATACCAAAAGCAAGCCCTGCCTCTTGTGTGCGCGGGCAGAAGGCCTTGCTCGGCGGGAAACACCTCGATCGAGATTCCCCAGCGCCGTACCAACACCGGTAGGACACCTAGCTCGCGATGGGACGTCCACGCCACGGGGAAAACTACCCCCGAACTGGTCAGGCAACAAAGCCGACCAGCCGGCCAGTTCCCCACACCGTCGGAAACAATCGACGTCGAGCTACCACCCCGGATAGGCCCAAAGGCATACTAAACATGCATTTCAAACATACATACATTTCAAGCATACAAGTACATGCAGAAATAAGACGAGCATAAACAACATGCAAAAACGAGGCGCACACTTAGACAATTCTCAAAATATATTAATCAAAAGAAGGCACCAGCCCAGTAGTCAATATTACATAAACAAGGGCGCGCAGGTCCGACAAAGAAAATAGCAAAATATGGCACGCAGGCCGAAATACGCGGGCACGCAGACCCGGGGCTAGTTTATGTTCCCTCCTCTCCATCAGCTTCAGGCTCGACAACAGGGATGACGGTGCCAGCCTCCTCGGCGCTAGGGTCGACCACCCGGCCGTCGACTATCTCGTGGAAGGGGCCGATCCCATCCTCGACGAAGGCGACACCGGAGTTCACCACCCTAAGCTGCACAACGGCGCTGTTGAACCCCCGCGGCAAAACCATCTAGGCAATCCCCCTCCAACACGCGTATCCTGGCGAGCAGGTCTGCCCGGGTAACCAGCAACATGTCGTCATCAGTCTCGTCATCACTAGGAAAGAGATTGCCATAGAGCTCCACCACACGAGCTTTCGACGCCCGCAATCCCTCCTCAGCTGCCCTCAGCTTCTCCCCGATGCCGCCGCACCTTTTGCGCTCGAGGTCAACCTCCCCGCGAGTCTTCTCCAACTCTTCGGTCAGCTGAGTCACCTTCCCACGGCTCGCCTCCAAATCCTCGGCTGCCTTATTCAGACGGGACTGCACGAAAGCGAGATCCCCTTGCAGATTTAACAGCTCGACGGCCGAACAACTCTCTTCGCTCAGGACCATTGCCATAGTGAAAGTCCACATCAACACGGCCATGTCCTCGGTCAGAACCTGCCTCCTCGTAGCACGGTCAGCGCCCAGAATCGCCTTCACCTCCCCCGCAGGAATGTTGGACGACCTAGCCCCATGGAAATAGTTGGGGTGCTGGTGACAAGGAGCGATGGCGTAACCCTCCTTGGAAGACTCCATCGATAAGTCGACCACGGGCGTATCCTCCTGAACTCTCGCTCTCTTCGGGGCCCCTTGAGAACTAGGCAACTGGCTATCGGTCGGGGACGCCGACGACCCCCTTTCATCCTGTTCTACGGAAGACTGCCCGGCCAACTGAGCCACCCGCGTCTTCGGAGGAACGGAGGCCCTTGACGCACGCAACTTCTTCACTCGCTCTTCAACAGAAGCCATATTCCCTGCACGACAAAAGAAAAACTGGTCAATAAAAAGCTAAGGATATCAGGTCGAAAAAGGACGAGGCGTCCACCACCTAGGTAGCGCAGGGCATCCTCCTCCGAGGCACACTCGAGCAGAGCCTTTGTGTTGATCAGCCTCGGTGTCTCGCGAATGTTTCTGTAACTTTCGAGGATATACCGGCCATCGGGGGTGACCAGCTTCGACGGCGGTAAATTGCGCACGAAGGAAACTATCTTCAGATAGCTAGCCATATCCTCCTCATTGAGCGACCCCGCCCGCACGATGTACCGACCTGTTCCCCGAGAATAATGTTCCAGAGACCATTCCACGTGCACCCGGGGTAGCATGACGGCCTCGCGATGACCATCCACTATCCTCTCCCCCTCTGAATATAAAGAACGGACCCTTTCGTGCATGATCGGGCTGACCACGAAAAAGCGACCTTTGAAATCTCGGACAGAATCCATATACGTTCTGAAAAGCCTGTCCGGATGCTTGAATGACACCCAGCCGTGACGACCACTCACCGATTGTCGTTGCAGATGGAAAATACGAAAGAACAGCGGCAGCGTGACGCCGACCTAGAGATATTGGCACACGAGCTCGAAGGCCCGAATAAAATCCAGGGCATTAGGGTGCAGCTGCGACGGGGCCAACCTCAGCCAGTCGAAGAGGCCCAGATGGAAGTCTGAAAAAGGCAACCTGAGCCTAGCCTCTTTGAAGTAAAACTCATACATCAGAAAGCACATCCGCCCATATTTCGAGCAGATTCGATGACCTGGCCGGGGACGGTAAACTTGCCAGTTTTAAGGATCCCCCTCTTCCCGGTCCTCCACGGTGGCATAGGCCCCTGTCAGATCAGAAGCAAAGCAGGAGGGCATGGTGAGAGGCTCCTCGGCCACCCAGTCTCCGATCGGAACGACGCGCTCATCAAAATAGGGGACATCCGGCTCATTATCCTCGGCCATTGTGCCCAAGACGAACGTAGTTATTAACACCTGAAAAGCAGAAGGTAACGGTGAATTCGATGACATAGATCAAATTCACCCTTCCACCGTAAATCAAGTGAAAGGGCGACGAGGACTCCCCGAGCATCGTCCTCGGTGGATCTGCCCTAACCTACCACCTCCCCGGTTATCAGTATGACCCGAACTGCAAACCCTCCTCGGAGGCGTCCGTCGGAATAGACGTCGCTCCCCAGGACGTTCATCGGAGTAAAGAACCTCTCCCCGGGGCATTCATCGGAAAAAGCTTCCCTCCCTGGGACACTCATCGGAACTATCGTCTCTCCCCGGGACATTCATAATAAAAACCCTAAAAAAAAACCTAGAACGGCTGAGATCTTCGCCTCTCCTCGGGGCATTCAAACGGCCCCGACCATGGTCACAAAACAAACAAGAAAAACAGAGGAAAAGAGAAAGGAAACTTACTGCGACGAAATCTACGACGGAGAACGCGACGGCTGTGACGGCGGAGATATCAGACGGCGGCGAGACAGCAGGCAGGAAACTTCAGAGCAAGAAAGCGAAAAGTGAGAAATGAGCAGGGGCTCGCCTACTTATACCCCTGCAGGGACTCGAAGCGTCGCTAGACACTCGAGTACCCTAGGGTAGCCGCCCTAGCAGCCACCCAGCGCGCGACACGTGGCGAAAGCAGACAGACGCGCCCCTTCACCTCTCCTCGCCGATGCCCGTCTTCAAGCCTGGACAATCGACAACGTAGAACACGCGTGCTCGCGCTGAAGGGTCTCCCCCGGGCCAGTCCACTTCCCCGGAACGACGTCTTCAAGTCCTTGCTCCCTTCCTCGGAGCAACGACTTGGGGGGCTCCTGTTCTGGCCTGGGCCCCGGGCTGGCTACGCGGGCCTAGCCCAATAATGTTCCACCAGGCCCTATCCAGTCCGAGTACCGCGTCGGGCACGAGGTCCCCGACGAGCCAGAAAGACCTTCCTGCGAGGAAGGCCTACCCCAACTACGACGGGCTGGAGACTCCCCGCTCAGAGAACTCTACCCTCCGAGGATAAGACATGCCCCCCGCGGGCAGAACCCGCCCTCCTGTCGGGCAGGACAGCGAATCCTTCATACGTTCTCCACGTGCTCCCCTCCGCGGAGACACGTCACCAACCAAATGCCACCCTCAAAAGAGCAGGTCAAACCCACTTTCCGGAGATCAAAGGACAGTTGGACTAGGGCGAAGACCACGTTCTGGTCTTCACTACGCCATGTAAGCCCTAGCAGTCACCTAGGTTGGGCCTGGAAATCCAGCCCAACACAAGTGACTGTTGGCCCAGCGCTGAGGTCTCTCTATAAATACCCTCTTTCACAAGAGGGTCAGGTAATTCACATCTTGCCCTTTCTGTACTTTGCTCTCACTCTGCCCAATTCCTTAGAGTGTCTTGCAGGTACACCCCCCTCTCTCCTCCTCATCATCGGTGATCAGATAGCAGTCCATCAGCGTGTGGCCAGCCCGTGATCCCCTCCTGATCAGGTCAGATCACATATTAATGCATAAAATGTTTCAGAAATATATCATACATGTCAAGTCCCATAATGGCGTGTCAACAATTAAATAAGGATGAAGATAAATTTAGACCATCAAACTTGTGTATATTCTGAATGGATGTCATTCTGGATCTTTCACACAATTTTTTCAAGCTAAATTTATCTTTGTCCTCTTTATTGCAATAAGCATCCATACCTACAAGACGAAAAAAGAAGAAAGCTCAAACATCATGAAACAAGCTATTGAAACATATTTTGAGAAAAAAAACTACAGAGAAAACAAACCCGTAAATGCTCATTGGCTAAGATTTGTTGTTATGGTATTGTTTTGTGGTTTCCATATGAGAGAGACGAGTGACAGAGTTATTAGGGTTTCGTTTTGAAAGATGAGTGAAAGAGTTGTTAGAGTTTTGTTTTGAGAGAGACAGTTGTTATGTACTGAAGCGATAAATAATTTTACTTATATATAAATAAATATCACGTTTTATCATGGTTGGTTATAAAAACTGTGATGATATACATGGTCAATAATACTTTTTATCACGATAAATGGCTAATTGTTGGTGATGGAATTCGAACCATTTCACTTCGTGTACTTTTTACTACAGTTGCTACATTTGACCGTTGTGACATGTCATCCAGTAAATAAAAAAAGTATGTGCCAGGATTAATCTATTACCACAGTTAACATTATGGCCGTCGTAATATTGGTGTTACGAAAGGCTTATTTTGTAGTACTCTCTCTCTCTCTCTCTCTCTCTCTCTCTCTCTCTCTCTATATATATATATATATATATATATATATATATATATATATATATATATATATATATATATATATATATATATATATATATATATATATATATATATATATATATATATATATATATATATATATATATATATATATATAATATATATATATATATATATATATATATATATATATATATATTGTTCTTGCATATATGTTCATCTTCATCTCTTTCAACCCAGCTAAAAAATAAGCCAAAAATCTAGTGATGCTAAAGCTTATGAACCCAAGTTTGTTACCAATTCGTACGGGGTCAAAATGCTTGATGTCAATTTAGGAGATAAATATACAAAAAAGATATCTAGGTTTTATGAATCAAACATCAATGTTGAATCACATGTTGAACCAAATGTTGAAACATCTTTTCCAACATCAGGTAAATTACTGGTTGAACCCCTACCGAACCAATTGTTGATATTCATGCTTTTGACACTCGTCTGAATGATACTTCATTTGAAGTTTGGAGAGATGTAAAACATCATCACGTAGAAACTGAGGTTCGGAATAATAACGGTAAAGATAAACAAATTATCAATACTCATATTGTTGACTCATATTTGAATGATATATTGACTGAAAACCATAAGTCCAATGAACAATTGAGGAATGTGGATCCTCAGAATAAAGAGTCTAAGGTGAAAGGAATGAAGAAGATGATGAGGATGATGACATTCACATTGCCAATATCATGAAGAAGATTATTGAAAGTGTAACCAAGCCTCGAGAGAAAGCTACAGAAAAAGAAGCAGTGAATATTGATGAAGAAATTGAGGTTGATGAAGAACCTGTAATAAAAGTAATAAGGAATATTGCTAAGTGATGATTTTTTGACAAGTGTATCGATAATGTTGCAATAATAAAAGATTGAATCCACAAGGAATATAGTTTATAATTTAATTAATGAGTATTTAGACATTAAAAGATAGTTTTAAATAATAAAATAAAGTTGGTTAATAGTATAAAAGATTGATTAATGAAGTTTAGAATTTATTTTATTGAATGATCATACACCAAAATATAATCTTTCATGGTAAATCAATTTTAGTTCATAATTTAGTTAATGAGTGCACAAATATAAAAAATTCAAAGTTGATTAATAAAATAAATTGTTAACAACATATATTTTTATGGTTAATAAAATAATCAAATTGATTAATGAGACACTTTTATATTTATATTATAAAACATTTTTTTATATTTTTTTAAAAAAAAATTTATTATTAATAATATTTTTTATTTTAAAAAATATTTAATATTCAACGTAGATAAACAATATTTGATTGAAATATTTCATTTCAAATTGTGGTTCAAAATAAGACGAAATGGCATACACATGAATCACACACGGCAAAGGATGCCTAAAATTGACACCCTTGTACGCAAGAACAAGAAAACGTCCTTGCCATAAAACCCAAGATGGATGAACAACAAAATTAATATAATCTTGACTTTACGTCTTTCACATGACAACAATGGGTCTAAAGTATTATAACTCCTTACGTTAAATAACATGGTAAGATTTCAAACATGTTTTTTTTTTCCTAAAACTTCAAGTAATCAAATCACGTTGATGTAAGAATCCGAGAATCATATTAGGAATATGCCATTATTGGTACGTTAGGTAAGTCATAAAGTTGACCGTGAAAATATATTCTAATTTTTATGTTTTTTTAATTTAGTTTATTTTAGCATGAATATGTTGTATCATGTGGACAAGAGGACGATGATCATTAATTAATCTGAAAAATGCCATTAAAAAAATTAAATTGAAAAGTATCTCTACTAATGTTATTTCTCCATTCTTATTATATGTTACTTTGTAAAAAAAATGTATCAAATCGTAGCACTAATGAATCATTAATATATTTTTATTATTTTTTAAATATTTATTATTATGTTTTCTTTCATTTATTTAAATTTATCTTTTTTATGTTATTGATTAAGAATAATTTTATAAAATTTATAATAATTTATGTTTTTAATGCAATAATTATATTTTTTAATATGGGTGAAAATAGTAAAATGATTTATAATAAAAGAATAGAGATAGGATTAATAATGTTACTTCTTCACTCTCCATAAATAGATATAACCATTCCATTTAGACTTATTTTAGGCCGTTGGAGTGGACATATTAGAGAGTGGAGCCTGAAATATTGGTTCGTCCGAAAAAAAATGTATCTTGAATAGACATAGTAGAGGGTAAGACCTACGACCTTGGTTCATCTTGAAAAGAAAAAAAAGAACGGGACAAAACATGTATCTAAAAAATTTAAAAATTATAAATTTATATTAATTGATGTCTGACTCGCAAAACTCGCAACTAAATAACACAAATATTAGATGATACGAGTTTAAAATATTTACCCTAAAAAAAAAGCGACAAAACTTACATGTTGAGCGGTCGGGCCCGTTTAGCACCCGACTCTCCACCCTATCACCCTGCTCTAAAAAATTTAGCCTTTACTTTGAACAGGTGAAGAAAGTTGTTTCGATCAAAACTTAAATTTACATTTAAGATCTATTCAAAGTTGTATAAAATAGATAAACATATCTGTTAATGCATTATTTAAAAATCCATTCGAAACTTCAAAGCAATCTGTAGTTTTCTTAAATATGGATAAGCCTAAACTTTTTTAATAATGCAAAGTACTTCACATTATTATATTTGAAAATAGGGTTGTACATTAGTTCACGATTGGTTCACGTATTCCTTTAACATACCTTCTAAGTTCAACATGGTTGCACTATATATATGACACCACTTTTGAGTCTAATATCAACATCATATTCATTAGTTTCATTGCTTGTGAAATTCAAAAAAACTCATTTACTTATATACTTAAAACTCCTTTAAAGCGAAAGAGAAAAAAAAAACATAAGAAAATGAAACTCTTCAGCATTTCATTTTTGTTCAAGCTTTTGATACTTCAATATCTTTCAATTCAATGCCTTTCTGAAGAATTTGATTTCTTCTATTTTGTTCAGCAGGTAAATCATGAGTTAAATAAGATTATAGTTATGAATATATCTCGGTTACATATAGAAGCATCGATCTTCATTGCAGATTCAAACCTGCGCCCCGAACTCGTTTTCATATTGTATTGTTTGTTAATCATGTAGTGGCCGGGAGCATATTGTGACACCAAACAAAGCTGCTGTTATCCAAAAACCGGAAAGCCAGCGGCAGATTTCGGCATTCATGGACTATGGCCTAACTACAACGATGGATCATGGCCTTCAAACTGTGATCCTGACAGTACTTTTGATAAATCTCAGGTATTCATTTTATTCATTAAATTATATTTCTTTTCAGTATAAACCAGATATCCTCTGCGTACAACTGTAACAACTAATTTCTCGAGCCAGAAAGACTACAATGGGCGCCAAAGCTCGCTCAAGAGAATTTATTAAATGATCTTTAAGATAGTAGTAATTAGTTTATTTCTCTGCTGAAAAACTCATGAATGAGTCATGTTAAATTTTTGTATAGATCTCAGACCTGATGAAGAACATGGAGAAAAACTGGCCATCTTTGAGCTGTCCAAGTAGCAATGGTTTTAGATTCTGGTCACATGAATGGGAGAAACACGGCACATGTGCAGAATCTGAGCTTGATCAACGTGAGTACTTTGAAACAGCTCTCAAATTGAAGGAGAAAGTCAACCTTCTACAGATCCTCAAGAATGCAGGCATTGAACCAAATGATGAGTTTTACAGCATAGAAAACATTTCAGAGGCTATAAAAGAGGCAACAGGGTTTGCGCCAGGATTAGAGTGTAATAGAGATTCAGCACGTAACAGTCAGATTTATCAAATTTACATGTGTGTGGACACTTCTGGCTCAAATTTCATAGAGTGCCCTTTGTTGCCAAGGAGTAGATGTGGAGATCAAGTACAATTCCCTAAGTTTTAAGAGAATTTATTTTGTTAATCAAAACATGGTTTAATTTGTATTTTGATTTTTTTAATCATCATTGTACTTTAAATTCCATCTCTTTCTCTATTGTAAGTTTCCATTTTTTGTATTCCTTCCTTGACTGTTCATTTGTGAATGTCAAGGCAATATGGAGTGCATATGTTGTCAAAATCTCATGACTATAGCTTACTAAGTGGCTTGATGATACTCCTTAGTATATCTTTGAATAAAAGATAATCTTGATTTGAATCTTCATCCGACTTCTAATTCTCTAAATCCATATCAAAATTATCTTGAAAAACTTGATCAATAGGTTATTCATTCTTGTTTATGTTAGTTTCGACCTCCACCTAAATTCAATGTTCACCTATGTTATTGCTTCGGTTTAGGCTAAAGCCTAACACGCTTAGCTCCAAAGCATCTGACATTTGATATCAATCTATTTTATTCACATTTGAATTAATACTTTATACATATTTAGTTTAAATTTGACCAATTTATTTTATCACATTTTAACTTTTGTCTACACATTTTATTTGACAATGAACCCGAATCAATATAACACTTGTCCAATTTTATGTAAAATGATAGAAGTCCTCATGGTATTTCAAATCAACAAAATAACTCATATTTAAGAAATACACCTCTTATACCAAATTTACACAATAACCCAAATTTTCAAAACTCTCATTTTATCCCAAATCCACAAAATAAACGACACTTTGGAAATTACTCGTATCATACACCACCTTACCCATATCAATATCAACAATTTTCATCTCAATCAACTAACCTGAACATGCCTCATGTGGTTCAAATAGTAGTTGTGTGCAATCAAATGATCAAGAACATGAAACGCCATAATTTTGCACTCAAGGTAGTTTGGACAATACTAACCTTTGGTGAGGAAGTTGCATCTGCACCGATTGTGAATACGCCTAAACAAAGGTTCAAACAAAAAGAGGATGAAATTCTCATTCAGTCATGGCTCAATGTTTCAAAGGATTCAATTATTGGAGTTGATAAAAAAGAAGATAGTTTTTGGAAGAGAATAGGTGAAGTTTTTAACAAGTATCGTGACATCAATTACAAAGAGAGGAAGCCGATGGCACTAAAAGGTAGATGGCACAAAAAAAATCTATATGTTTAAAAGTTTGTTGGATGCTACAAATAAGTCGTATCTGCACAAAAAATGGGAGTTCTAAGAACAATATCATGCAAGCTGCATATAAAATTTATTTTCAAGATGAAGGTGAAAAGTTTACATTTGAGGCTGCATAGAGATTATTGAAAGATAAACCTAAATGACTCGTAGGTTCATCGGAAGCTTTGGCAAAAAGAACAAAAAATTCAGATTCAGGAACATATTCTTCATCTTCTAATCCGCTAACACTAACGAGCAATGAATATAATCCACCATCACCTACTTTGTTACGTCATCCAATCAGTTATTCAAAAGCTTGTGGAAATGTCTTCTACTCATAATGTCATATATGATTGTTTGAAAGATGACTTCAAAAAAATTGATTTGATGTCAATGTTTGCACGAGACTATGCACATATTGAGGGTGAAAAAGTTGAGATAGAGAGAAAAAAAGTTAATGCAAATATTAAGAAGGCTCAAAGTGTTGAGGAAAGATTGAAGATGAATGATCTGCAAATACTCTCAAAAGATACATCAAATATGGATACAAGACAACACTAAGCTCATGAAATGTTGTGCGACATGATTAGAGACAAATATGGAATTAATTAGTATGATTATGTATTTTGAAATTAATTAGTATGATTATGTATTTTGAACTTAATTTATATGTACTTAATTAGTATGATTATGTATTTTTGAAATTTGATAATGTATTCAAACTAGCCGTTATTCAAAGTCAAACTAGTCGTTATTCAAATTTAAACTAACCGCTATAAACTAGTCTTATAAATAGTATTAACATGCACACTAAGTTTCATAGTACTTCTTCTCATTCTCTACCTCTTTCATTCTCTACAATTTTTTATCATCTTCTAATCAATATCAAACTTCTTTTACATGGATCCTTCCAACTCTTCCCACAATGCAAAAATGTTCATGGATTATATGAATGATGATATAGATGAACAACTTGTGATGCCGCTTATGGAAGAAGAATCCTCGAGATCTAAAAGGCCTAGACATCAAAGAAGGAATATAGAGAGGAATCGTGAAGAGGGACATGATCGATTATTCAATGATTGTTTTTCAGAAACTCCGGTATACACGAATGAGCAGTTTCGTCGAAGGTATCGAATGTATAAACATGTGTTCCTTCGTATTGTGGAAGCTCTGGGTCAATACGGTGAGTATTTTCGAATGATGGTTGATGCAACTGGTAGGTCAAGTCTTTCACCATTACAAAAATGCATTGTTGTTATCCGTATGTTGGCATATGGAACATCTGCTAATATTGTGGATGACTATTTGAGAATTGATGAAACCGTGACACTATAATGTGTTGATAAGTTTACAAGACGAGTGATTAGCATCTTTGGGGCACAATATTTGCGAAGGCTAGATACTGAAGTGATACGCGGTCGCTCGCGGATCAAAAACAAGTATTTTTAGGAAAATGAAGTACAGCGACAGTGACTCGGAATATCGTCTCACAAGGATTCTTGTAGGAATAATCAAATACAATAACGAAATATGGGGGGTTTTGATTAAGATAAAATAAACGAAAAATAAGTTATTAGAAAAAGTGATTGTAGTAATGAGTTGAAACGGTTAATCTACTGTTTTCGTTTCCCAACTTATCATCGATTCTAATAATTCCCAATTCCTAAGCGAATTCTATCCCCTTTCTGATTATAATAACAATCAACAAGCGCAATTGATATTATAGGATACACGTTCCTAATTTCTGAATTAAGCAAACAGATAAAATAGTAACCGTGAATTAAGCAAACACGAGAAACATACGCGGATTAAGCAACCGCGATTAAAGTATAAGAACATGCAATCATCGAAATAAATCAATCATCTCTAAGATAAATCGAATTAAGCAAACAAAATATCATAGAGAAGAATTGAAAGGAAATAGATTTTATTGGAAATTAAAAGAACCTCAAAGTGTTGGCGGGAACCGATTACAGCAGATTAATTCGAAGGAATTAGTTCCCCGTAATTCATACAAAGCTCCAACAAATATTTTCGTGAATAGTGAATAGGATATTTAAGGCTGTACAGCCAGACCTAAACTAAAAAGAAAAACAATGGATCCAGTTCATAACCCAACTGGGTCGAAAATATAACTCAGGCTCAAAACATGACCCAAAACTAAAACAATTTCCTAATGCTGCAACTTCTACGAATATTCTGGGAAAATATGTTCCGAATCTGACTTTGACTCCAACACGAAAGTCGTAACTCTCTCTCTTAGCTTTCCGGCGATTTTAAGAACGCCTCAAACGGATTCCCGAAACTCCAGTTATGATTGTTTCCGTGCAGCCTGTTAAAGCTGAAAAATAAGTGCGAAAATTAAATTAAACCAAAAATAAAATAAAATATGAAAACATAATAAAATATAATAATAAACAAAATAAAATAAAGAAATGCCTAAGTAAAAATGTAGGAGAATGTGCATAAATATGCACTGATCATGAAGACATTGAACGCCTAATGCAAATGAAGGAGGCACGAGGATTTCTATGTATGTTAGGGAGTATTGATTGTATGCATTGGAGATGGAAAAATTGTTCAGTGGCATTGAATGGGCAGGGAAACCAACTATTATGCTTGAAACAGTGGCTTCACAAGACTTATGGATTTGGCATGCATTCTGTCGTATTCCAAATTTTGACTATCCTTATATTATTTTTTTATAATTATTACTACGAGGATTATTTGTTTTGATAGCATGGGTAGAATAAATTATAATAGCGTTATTAGTTAAATGGGGTTAGATTACTATTTTTTTTTATCTTTTATAACACATTAGTATTAAGTTGTATCATTATTAAATAAGGAATGAATTAATATGGGGATTAATTAGGGTTAAATTAATTCTATTAGTCAAATTATTATTAACTGATATATTGTCTAATTAGAGTCATAATGGGGGTTATTAGAGCTTTAATATTAGTATTAATATTATCATAAAATTAGTATTAAAATTATTATTATAAACTCGTTTTATTTTGCATAAATGCAATGACATAGTTGGTAGTAAAAGAAGTACAAGAAGTTACAAGAAGGAAGGCTATTAGTTCAAACTCCACTTTCCTCACTTTAGTATCTTTTTTTCTCTTTTATTTTTCTAACTTTTCTATTCTTAAAATCACAAAAATTACATTTTTTATTTTTTATTATTAATTTTCGTATTAATTAAATAGACATTTTTTAAATAATTAATTTTTACTTTTTTCATTTTTTACTCAAAAAATATCCATAAAAAAATCATAAAATCCAAATATGTTATTCTTTTGCACAAAATTTTTTAAAAAACCTTTAATTATGGTTGGAAATCATTGATGGTAAAAAAAAATTATCTTATGATTTGATTCACTTTTTAAGTTGTCATTTATTATATTAACTTAATTTACTAATATAAATTAAGACATCACTACACCCTTTTTGCACATTTTTATATTATATTTGTTGTTTTTATTGAAAAAATGTAAAAGGTAAAAAATAGCTAATTTTAATTACAATTGAAGATTCTTAATTATTTTATTATAAATTTTAGTTTTTTTCTCTCTTATATTTTATCTTATTTTTGACAACCTTATTATAATTAAAAACTATAAAGGATAAGGTATTTGATTCTTGACATAAAATTAGAAAATATTTGTCAAAATATTTTGGCAGATGACTTGGTAAGTTATTCTCATCATGTTGTTTCTTTCTCCTTCCTCCTCCCGTTCCCATACTGTTTGTTAATTTTTTTTTCATTCTCCTTCCTTCTTCCCAATCCCAAAATTAACCTAGGGTTTTTGTTTTTGACAAGCATGAAATCTGGTTGTTCGTCCTCCTTGTTAAAATAGGAAAGTGGAGATTCAGATGTTTGTAGTAGGTCACGATGGAAGCCCATATGTCATTGTGGAGACATGGTTGTTCTTCAAAGGACAACTACTGTTAAGAATATGGGAAAACTTTTCTGGGGTTGTCCAAATTATAAGGTATGCAAGGTTTTTTAATTTGTTAATAAGTTTTGTTTAAGTTTCATTTTGTAGGTAACCTCTAAACAATGAAAATTTCAAGGGGGTATGCAAGTTGTGTGTGGTTTCTTTGATTGGTTCTATGAGGATGTAGGTGATGAAAAGGAGCAATTCTGGATGCATAGGCTATGTGTGATAACTAAGGGACTTGCTGAAGCAAAAAAGGATATTGAAAAAGTGACAATGGAGAATGAAGAAATAGGGAAAAAGTTGGTAAAACTTGAAAGTGAAATGAAGAATATCATGAAGTGGAAAAATATTTTGAATTTGATGTTTATGATGATTATCATTGTATTAGTTGTTAGAATTAGTTAGGGTATTAAGGTTTATTTGGAAGTAGTATGTTATGGTTTGTTTATAAAAATTAACTTATCTTTTGTTTGTAAGAATTAGGTTTAAGTTCAGTTAAAGATTCTATCAGCTTTGGATTGTATCAGTTCAACATGAATGTAATAGTTGGATTCTTTTAATTTTACTTTTTGCAGTTCAATATGAATGTATCAGTTTAGTTTTGGATTGTATCAGTTCAACATGAATGTAATAGTAAAAGATTAGCTTGATTTTAACACACAATGATTTATAAGTTCTATTTGGTATGTTCTGTTTTTATGTTAACTTGGTCTGTTATATACCTGTCAAAGGTGTTTTTAACTTGGTCTGCATTGTTAAAGATTATGTTATTTTTACATGAATGCAATATTTGGTCTGTTAAAGATTAGCTTGATTTTAACACACAATGATCTATAAGTGTTTTATATAACACACAATGACCTTTAAATTATATTTGGTATGTTCTGTTTTTATGTTTACTTGGTCTATTATAGACCTGTCAAAGTTGGTTCTACTTTTAACTTGGTCTGCATTTTTAACACAACATTATGACAGGTTCATAAACATTATGACCTATAAGTGGGTTCTGCTTTTAACATAAAGTTCATAACAGGTCCATAAATAGGTTCTGCTTTTAACACAACATTATGACAGGTTCCATTTCATAACAGGTCCACAAACTGATACACATGTTCCACAAATACATAAAGTCATTTCACACATGTTCCAAACAACAGCAGGATACATAAACTTATAAAACACATGTTCCAAACAACAGCAAAAAAACATAAATTAATTATACAGCAAAATACATAAAGGGATTCCACATGACATGATAGCCTAATTACATCTAAAGTTCTTCTTTGGCGTGGTCCTCTTTGTTGGAGTATACCTCCTTGTTATTGGGCCAACAACATTCTTGGTAGCACTCAACCTAGTTGTAGGCCCAAATGGTAAAAAAGGTCTTGTTGGCTTCCTAACAGGAAGCTTTTGTGTCTTGCCTTTAGCAGGTCCATGTGTCTTCTGAGCAGCCTTTCCCTTAGAAGTCTGAGTTTCTTGGCTAGATTGTTGAGTAGAAGTTCCCTTAGAAGTGTGTGTTGTTGTGTTCTGAGAGGGTTGGTGTGGTTGTTGAGTAGGCTGAGTTGTTAGAGTAGGAATATGTTGGGTTAATTGTTGAGCAGTCTGAGTTGGAGTATGAGAAGGTTGGGCTGATTGTTGAGTAGTCTGAGTTATTGTGTCCTTACATGTAGACTTATTGTGTCCTGCTTTCTTACACCTATTACATTTCACCATAAACCTGTTCTTCTCAATTTGCGATCAGAACCATTAATTTCACCTTATTCTAGGTTCCTCCTCTTTTTAGGTCTACTAGGCATCTTCTTGAACTTGGGTGGTTGCACATCTGGATATGGTATCTTAACCCACAAGGTAGATCACATGCTTACAAACTGCCTTGTACCTTGAAACCCTATAATAATCTGGAATGTAAGTATCAATTTCAAAATTCCTACTATTCATAGCAGACAAAGCATGAACACATGGGAGTCCTATGAGTTCCCATCTTTTGCATGAAGATATATGATTTTTCAGGTTCACAACAAATTTGTCATCTTGATTTTCCAAGTGCCTTACTTTAAATATATGTTCATCAGACATCCTAAAGAATTAAACAAATAGAATATATGAGTCACGTGTTTGGATTGTATGTTATAGACATCCTAAAGAATTAATGCATGTTGATATTACATACCTTACTAGCCAGTTGTTGGTGTATGTGCTTGTGACATCAAGTTTCTTTCTAATATTGGGAAATATATCATTCTCATCCAAAGTACCAAATCTCATTCTATTATTTGCCCATCTTTCCGTCATGTATATTCTGATGTCTTCCAACATAGTGATTAGTGGTTTTGCCCTTGCATCAAAAATGACATTGTTAAAGGATTCAGACATGTTGTTGAGAACAACATCACATTTTTTTAGTCCTAAAGTAAGATGTACTCCAAAACCTTGGTGGGGTCTTCTCATATGTTTAAATGTTCTTCATTGATGGCCCTCATTCCATTCATCTCTCTTTCCCATGCCTGTGGGTAGGTTGACTTGGCAGCCTTCCATATTATGTCCTTCAACATCTTTCCAGGAAACCTCTTTCTAAAATTGTTATAGAGGTGCCTAACATAAAACCTGTGCTCCACTCTTGGCAATAGCTCATCGATAGTAGGTAGCAGACCCTACAATAGTATAACATACAGTGTAGCATAACAATATCGCATCACATACAATATAGCATAACAGGAATAGCAGAACAGAAAAATATAAAACCATAAGAATAAATGAAAAACTTGCCTTTTGTTGATGTGAGATGAAGGTGTATGTCAGGCATTGATCTTTGCCTCCAAGGTCATCAATTAACAGCTCTAAAAACCAAGTCCATCTATCCTTGTTTTCACTCTCCACAACTGCATATGCTATGGGAAGCATCTGGTCATTAGGATTATGGCAGCCGGAATCTGCCTTCCACACAACCCCTTGAGAAAACACCCATCTAGACCTATTACATGCCTGTATAACTTAAAGCTTTCCTTACACGCAACATAGCATATGTAAAGCCTTCTAAAATATGGTCTTTGATCCTCAACACCTTCTTGTACAGGCTCAACATTGATCTTAATTGTTGACCCTAGATTGGCTCTTAACAGTTCATGACAGTAGTCATAAACCCTTGTGTAATCTCCCAAAAAAGAACCGTCAACATAATCTCTAGCTGCAAATCTTGCTCTTATAGCTTTGGTTTTTTTGACCCCAACATTCCACTTTTTTTGTGCCTTCTCCTTGATATCCTTTATACTCAACCTTGGATTGTTTTTCAAGCTATTCTGAATTCTTTTACTCAACCATTTTTTACTCATCAGCTTCATATTATACTCTCAACTACAATTGTGTTTTTCAATTACTTTCCTGAGTTGTCAAGTGTCTTCATTTGACAACTTGCTACAATAAGCCTTCCCACTCACAACCAACTTTACATCTAACCCTTACCCTAACTGTCATTTTTTACAAACCTTAGGTCTCTACCATTTTGCACAGCATAAGATGTTATTTCTTCCCTACAATCACCCTTTGAACTAAAATACATTCCCACATCCCACTTGTAATCTGAAATGTCTTTTGGTTGTCTGAAAATTGGATGTTTTTTTCTTAAAACTCCACTACTATCATCACTGTCACAACCATTTTGCATCTCCTCACTGTCATTGTCACTCTTTTCATCTTCTAAAGACTTATCATTAAGTTCTTGGACTTCACTATTACCACCATTTTCATGACCAATTAGGGTATCAAGTTCATCCTCCTCAATCTCATCATACCCATCAGACTCATCCTCAAAAGCCACTTCTTGTGCACTATCATAATTGTAGTCCTCATCTTTCATTATCATCAGAAGATAAACTTAAGTCATCATCCACTGCAGATTTACCTTTTTCAACTCCAACATTACATTCTTCCCCTACAGGTTTACCTTGTTCAACTCCAACATTAATTTCCTCAACTCCAACAGTATGTTCATCAACTACAGGATTCACTTGATCAATTCCAACATTACCTTCCTCCAACCCAGCAGTGGCTTAATCAACTCTAACATCACCTTCCTCCATCACAACAGTGGTTTGTTCAACTCCCACAACTTCATCGTGCAGTTGACTAAGTAACTCCTCCACCTCGTCTACCATTTCAACAGGGCCCTCATCAACTTCATCAACAAAAACATCATAGTAGTCAGGTTGAGACAAGGTGTGTTGAATATAAATATCAATATTTTGGTGTACCCTATAAATATCTGCAATTTCTAAAGCTCCATTGTCATCAACAAGTGCATTCATCCCAAATTGAGGGTCCTTGTAATATATTGTTTCAAACTCCCTATAAATCAAGTCTTTCAATACACCAACTAGCTCAAAATAACTCCATTTGTCTATATCTATTCTCAAATCATCTACTACTCCATTCTCATATACACTACGACCTTCATCGGTGAACTCGCCAGTATGATGAATTTTAAAAGTTATGTATTCATCCATGATACCTAATCATATTATCTAAATAATTAGAGTTTACACTAAAAAATTTACATAAACCCTAAATCTGAACCTCTAGCAGATATTTCCCTATGAGATTCATAAACCCTAAATCAGAGAGAAATGAACTAACCTTTTGATAATGTCTCCTTAAACCGTCTTCAATCCTTCGCGTCTTCAACCCTTCGCGTCTGGAACAATCCTTGAATCGTCTTCAATGTTTCGTTGAGTTTACCCCTACCATCAATCCTTTTATCTTCTGGGTAATGGAAAGCCAGTTCAAAGGGGATTTGTTTTAAGACATTTTATATCCACGTCAACAACATCAAGTCCACCTGGACAAACGTGGCAATTGTTTTCAAACTTTGACTAACGGCAACAGACAGAAGGATAAACGTGACACCATTTTAAAAGTTAGAGGACCAACTTGCCACTTTTTAAAGTTAAGGCACCAAACTGGACCCCAAGTTAAAGTTAAGGGACGAAAAATGTTATTTTGCCAAATATTTTTTATTTTAGGTTAAAATTCATTTACATTAAATTTTTACTTTATTTTTTAGTTCATTTTTTAATTTGTTAATTAAATTAATTGACCTAATTTTTCAATATAGAAGGAAATTCAAATTATTCATAAAGGGAATTTACACCTACAAATAATTCACGTACATATTTCCTATCAACAATTTCTAACCTATTCACAAATCCTTAATTCACAAACCACATACTAAAAAATTGTTCTTCACACTGAAGAACACCAACAACAAAACCCTAAAACCTCAACCATCGATCTTCTAAAAAAGGCACAAGCAAAAGAAGGAGAATTATGAAAACCTGGGATCAAAAGAAACAGGGCAAGAAAGAGTAGCAAATAAAAAGGGATAATATAACCACTCACATTGGGATAAACCTCGATCTCGTAGGAAAAAAAAAGGAAAGAGCATATCAAAAGGGCAAACATTGGACGTAACGACATGAAGGAGTTGGAAAATTCAAAAGGGATTATTTTTCTTATCAGGGAAAACCTCCTCCCCATAGGTTGGTTCTTGTTGATATTGAATTTTATATGTTCTAATAGTTAATTATAATTATAATTTTACAAAGAGAAATCATAAACTATTTTAATTATAATTATAGTTTCACAAAGATTCCAATACCAATGGTACTTAGACTCAAGATGCTCATCACACATGATTGGTAGGAAAGATTGGTTTGTCAACATAAATCCCTCAATGAAGGACATGGTAAAATTTACAAATGAGAATACTCTAGCAGCTGAAGGTATTAATGATGTTCTGATTATGAGGAAAGATGGCAAGAGGTCAGTAATTTCCAATGTATTGTACATATCAGGCATGAAGAGTAATTTGCTCAGCATAGGGCAGCTGGGTGAAAAGAACTACAATGTGTCATTCAAAGACAAGATTATGAGAGTTCTTGACTCAGGTGGTAGGTTAATCTTGAAGGCACCAATGTCTCAGAATAGAACTTTCAAGATTGAATTTAATGTAATTGAACATAAGTGTCTTGCAACCGCAGCCAATAGAGATGTATGGATATGGCATTATAGACTTGACCATCTCAAATTCAAAGATATCAAAGATTTGAAGAGAAGAAATATGGTTTCAGGATTAACAGAAATTGACATTCCAAGTGAAGTGTGTGAAGAATGTGTTCAAGCGAAGCAACACAACAACTTCAACAATGATGCCAGAAGCAAGTCAGAGGCTAATTCTTGAATGGATATACTCTGATGTATGTGGTTCTATCCAGGTGGATTCGATTGGAGGTAATTGATACTTTGTCACGTTCATAGATGATTTCAGTCGAAAACTATGGACTTACCTGATCAAGAAGAAAAATGAAGTAATCAAGGTATTTGCCAAATTTAAATCTATGGTCAAAAGAAAAAGTGGTCGAAAGCTAAAGATTTTGTGGATTGATGGTGGTAGAGAGTATGTGTCGAAAGATTTTGATACATTATGTGATAATGAAAGGATTGTGCATGAGGTGGTGCCACCCTACACTTCACAGCAGAATGGAACTGCAAAAAGGAAGAATAGAAACATCATGAATATGGTAAGAAGTGTGTTGAAAGGCAAGCATCTACCAAAATAATTATGGGGAGAAGCTGTGTCAACTACAACATACATCTTAAATAGATGTCTGATGAAAAGGCTAGAAGGAATTACGCTAGAAGAATGCTGGTATAGTGTCAAGCCTAGCTTAAGTCATTTGAAGGTGTTTGGATCTATAGCACATAAACATGTGTCAAATCAGTTGAGAAGAAATCTTGATGATAAGTTGAGTCAAATGATCATAATAAGATACCATTCGACTGGAGGATACAAGTTGTTCAACCCAATGAACAAGCAAGTTGTGATCATCAGGAACATGATCATAAATGAGCTTAAGGAATGGGATTGGACTAAGAATGTTAAGAAGGATTCAGTGACAATCTTATGTGAAGAACCAGCTAGTGAAGTCGAAAGAGAAGTTTGACAAGAAAAAGTCAGAGTTGAAGCAGACCCAAGCAAACCTCAACGAACAAGACACATTCCTACAAGGTTGCAAGAATGTGTGATTACATCATATGATATGGTCGATGATGAAGGTGTGCTGGTACACTATGCTTTATAAGCGGACGTCAAACCACTCAATATAGCTTAGGCGTTGAAAGATTCGAAGTGGGTGAAAGCAATGAATGAGGAACTAGAGTCCATCGAAGTCAACAAAACTTGTTCACTTGTTGAATTGCCTCAAGGCAAGAAGGAAATCGATGTGAATCAGGTATGCAAGGTGAAGTTGAATCCCAAAGAAGAAGTAACTCGACACAAGGCAGGACTTATAGCAAAAGGATTTCTTCAAAAGGAACGAATCGACTTCGAGGAAGTTTTTTACCTGTTTCTAGGATCGAATCAATCAGGTTGGTTTTATTCTAGCAAACATGAACAATTGGCACATATGTCGGATGGATGTGAAATGTGCATTCCTGAATGGCCCCTTAGATGAAGAAGTTTATATTGCACAACCAGTTGGATTTATGAAACAAGGCGAAGAAATAAAGGTGTGCAGGTTGTAAAAAGCCTTGTATAGACTTAAACAAGCTCCAAGAGGTTGGAATAAGAAGATAGATAGTTTTCTAAGAGAGAAAGAATTTGTAAATTGCACAACTGAGTATGGAGTATATGTAAGGAGAAGCAATAGTGAATTGCTTATACTATGTCTCTATGTCTATTACTTGTTGATAACAGGAAGTTACAAGAAGTAGATCGAAGACTTCAAACATGACCTAAGTGAGGAGTTTAAAATGTCAGACTTGGGAAATCTCTCATATTTCCTTAGTATCAAGTTCTGCAAGAGTGGTAGAGGTTTGATGGTGCACCAAAGAAGATATGCAGGCGAAATACTCAAGACATTTGAGATGCAAGATTGCAACTCAACTTCGACTATAGTTGAGCCCAGATTGCAATAGTCGAAAGAATAAGATGAAGATAATGTCAACCCAACTCAATATAGAATACTTATTGAGTCATTAAGATACCTTTGTCACACAAGGCTTGGTCTAGCATACAATGTAGGTATGGTGAGTAGATTCATGCAGAAGCTAAAGGTACCACACCTAGCGGCGAAGAAGAGGATATTAAGGTATATGAAAGGAACTCTTGACTATGGAATTTTGTTTCCTGTAGATGATGAAGGAAAAGAATGCAAGTTACTGGGATACACTGACTCAAGTTGGTATAGTGATGTTGAGGATAGAATGTCCACATCGAGCTATATGTTTATGCTAGGTGGTGCACCAGTTGCTTGAAGTTCGAGAAAGGAGCCAGTAGTGGCATTGTCGTCATGTGAAGCAGAGTACATAACTGCTTCTCTCTGTGCATGTCAAGCAAAGTGGATGGTGAATTTGGTTGAAGATATTACAGTGAAGAGTCATGGAATAATTACCATGAAGATCGACAACATGTCAGCTATCAATCTGGCGAAGAATCCAATAGCACATGGACGAAGAAAGCACATCGAAATGAGGTTCCATTATCTTCGAAAGCATGTAGCATAAGAGAATATGAACTTGGAACACTATAGAACTGAGAATCAAATTGCAGATATCATGATAAAAAGAGTGCAAGTCGAAGTGTTTAAGAAACTAAGGTATATGATGAATATAGATAGCTTAGACACAATGAATTAGGTGGTGTGTTGAGTATGTAATTCCTTGTGTCGAAGCAGATGTAGCTCGATAGAAACAAGGATGTGTCGAAATTAGCCTAGTGTAGTATGTGTCGAGTAGGGTTAGATATCAAAGTGTCGAAGCAGGTTGCTTGACACATAATTTCGACTTAGACCAAAATAGAAATTTTGGGCTTTTATGGTTTTGGGATTTACCTTAAGGAGAAAGGTAACTCAATTATAAATAGAGGGAGTAACCCTTATTTTGAAAAAAAGAAGAATGGAGAATAATATTGTAACACACAACAGAAAGTGTAGTTGCACAATTGAATAATATTTTTTCTCAGTTTGAGAGTAGAGAGTTACTCTGCATAAATCATTCTCCTATTTCCTTATTTTGTTAAACCCTAATCTTCTTCCTTATTCATTTTTCTTTCTTTCTTCTTCTATTAATAATTTTTGTGCATAATCATTCTTGCAATCAAGGTCTGATTGTTTCACTTGAGTGAAGAGTGAAAAATAATGAATTTTAACCAGGTCAATTGAATCTTGTTCAGCAATATTGATTCGAAATTCTCAAAGTTTTAGGTTAATTCTAACAGTTACAATACTTCCTTGATCTTAGTGAATGCAATATCATACTTTGATGTCCACTCGAACATTGCTCCTATTCTCATAATCTTGTAAAATGGTATTGTGTGATGTGCTAATATGGAGATGAATCGAGACAAAGCTATCAAAACACCATTTAGTATCTAGATTCCCTTCTTGGTCTTGGGTCCCACCATATTAACCAATGCTTTGAATTTTCTAAATTTACTTCTATGAGGTAATACTCAAAGAACTTATCGAATCTCACCCCAGAGATGCATTTCTCGAGGTTCGTCTTCATCCCATGCTATCTGACTTCCTCAAATATGGTCTCTAGATGGGTTGAAATCAAATGAGATGACATCAAGTTTGTCAATATATGGAAGTGGATATGCATCCTTTGCACACTCTATTTAAGTTTGAATATCAACGTGAATGTGTCACTTCTTATTGGATTTTCACAGCAAGTCTACGTTAGACAACCATATAGTGTATTTTCCCCGATTATGAATCTGGCTCTAAGGAACTCATCAACTGACTTTTTTAGATGCTTTGGCCTTTTGCACTGATTGTTTCCTTATATGTTGAACTACATACCGGACATCGTTACAAAGGGCTAATGTATGACAACCTACTTTAGGGCTAAGGATTGAAATCTACATTGCTTACCATGCGAATAAGTCGTGGTTTCGTTGTAGACATTCTTTTAACTACTCATGCACGGGCTCGAGCAACTATCACTACTACAATAAATAGATACAACGATATATATATATATATATATATATATATATATATATATATATATATATATATATATATATATATATATATATATATATATATATATATATATATATATATATATATATATATATATATATATATATATATATATATATATATATATATATATATATATATATATATATATATATATATATATATATATATATATATATATATATATATATATATATATATATATATAAAACCGTGGTGATATCATTTAATCACTTTATACATAGTTGGCTAACTTGTCTTTTCAGTTGTATATTTTCATTTCCATCAAGAAACATCCCCTGACAAAACAACGTGATTTTCAACCCTAACGAAACATACATCACCATTTCAACCCCAACGATATAAAATCAGTTTCAACCCTAATGAAACGTTCAACACCATCTTCAAACATGAAGAAACAACAGTATTTTCAACTAATATCTCTGCTTTCATACCGTATATAAGGGAACTGACAATGTGTTCTTCGTTCTTGAGTAGCCTTTGGTTTAGCTGTCGAGGAGGAACTTTAAGATTCGGAAAACATTTTTTTACTTATTCATCATGTTTTTAGTACGTAACTTTTTCATCCCATGCATCTACAGTACCAACATTTTCCAATGTTATTTATGTGTTTATTGTTGTTGATGCGTATGTATTTATTTTTGTTGATGCTTATCTATTTGTTATTGATGATTCTTATTGTTGTTGTTGTTGATGTTTCTTGTTGTTGTTTATGCTTATTGTTGAAGATGATACATGTTGTTGTTGTTGATACTTATGTATTTGTTGTTGTTGATGCTTATTTGTTGTTGTTGATGTTTATTGTTGAAAAGGATGCTTATTTGTTGTTGTTGATACTTATTTTTGTTGTTGTTGTTGATGTTTATTATTGAAAATGATGCTTGTTATTGTTGATGATGCTTATGTATTTGTTGTTGGTGATGTTTATTGTTGGTGCTGATGCTTGTTGTTGTTGTTGATGCTTATTATTGAAGATGGTGCTTGTTGTTGTTAATGCTTATGTATTTGTTGTTGTTGCTGCTTATTTGTTGTTTTATTATATAGATGGCCTCTTCTCTATTGTTGATTCTTATTGATGCTTATTTGTTGTTGTTGATAGATGGTCTCTTTTTTGTTGTTAATTTTTATTGTTGTTGATGCTTATTTATAGTCTAAATATATTGATTATTCAACGTAAAACATTTTGTTTATATATAGTCCAAATATATTAATTATTCACGTATCTAAAAAATAAGTTATTTTTTATAAATTGAATCAAAAGCAATATATGTGAAATGGTTAAGTGAGTAGTGGGACACAGGAATAATATATTTGTGAGATCTCCTTGCAATGAAAAATGAGGGTGGGGGAAGGATCTGTGAGCATTTAGTATGCTTAGCTTTTAAATTTTGAAATTTGAAAAAAAAATCTGACAAAGTAGTGTGAAGTGGGGTGGTGGAGTGCATTGAATAATCTCTAAGGACATACAGCATTTAATGCCATAGACTGAGTTCGTGGTGTGGTGGAAAGCCGAGACTGATTAACTCCACTTTTGCTGTGATGCTGTCTATAATTTTGTGTGTTTAATTGTTGCGTCATAAATTCAACACGATTGCAATAAATTAGTAACACCAGTTTTGAGTCTTCTATATCAATACCCTTTGTTTTGCTTGTGAAGTTCCAAATATCCTTACCACAATTTATAGACAAAACATAAGGAAATGAAACTCAGCAACATTTCATTTTTGTCCAATCTTCTGATACTTCAATATTTGTCACTTCAATGCCTTTCTGCTCAAGATTTTGCTTTCTTCTATTTTATCCAGCAAGTAAATCATTTAACCATGAATGTTTCATTTTCCTATATATTATTTTTATTTTGATTCTTGAATTTTTGTTAATGATGATGCAGTGGCCAGGCTCATACTGTGACACAAAGCAAAGCTGCTGTTATCCGAAAACCGGAAAACCTATACCAGATTTCACCATTTATGGACTTCGACCTAACTACAATGATGCGTCATTTCCCTCAAACTGTGATCCTCATAGTGTTCTTGATAAATCTAAGGTATGAAACTATATATATGTATTTAACTGATGTATATGATTTTATTAGTGCATTTCTCTATTGAAAAACTCATTTATAATAAAGTTATATTTAATTTATATAGATCTCAGACCTCATTAAAAACTTGGAAAAGAATTGGCCATCTCTGAGCTGTCCGAGTGGCACTGGTATTAGATTATGGTCACATGAATGGAAGCAACATGGCACTTGTTCAGAATCTAAGCTTATTCAACATGACTACTTTGAAACAGCTCTCAAACTCAAGAAAAAACTTAACCTACTTCAGATCCTCAAGAATGCAGGTAACAAAACATGATTTCAAAGCATTTTATGAGTATATATTTGAAAATTTTCTAATTATTTAATGGCAATGAATTTCAGGGATTGAACCAGATGATAAATTTTACGACCAATACAGCTTTTTAGATGCTGTACAACAGTCTACAGGATTTCTACCAGGAATAGAATGTAATAGAGATTCATCACATAACAGTCAGCTTTTGAAGGTTTACATGTGTGTGGATACTTCTGGCTCAAAGTTCATTGAGTGCCCTGGTGTTCCAATGGGTAGTTGTGGTGCTAAAGTACAATTTCCTAAGTTTTAAGATAATCTGTCTTGTTAGGCGAAACATGGTTTAAATAATTTAGATTTTCTAGTCATCATATTGTACTTCTAATTCTAAACTATCGTATCATTTCTATTGTCATCTTATTTTTGAAATGTTGATGGTGTTATTACACCTTACGAATGTGTAATTTTAATTGAGAGAAAGATAGAGAGAGTGTTGGAGAGGAAGGGGAGAAGAGAGAATGATGAATATTAAATGAGAGAAAGTGTTTGTTATGAGAGAATGATTACAAAACTACAAAAGTGGTTATTATATATACATACAATTAACTAACTAATTAAGTTTGAATTAATACATAACATGCTTCTTCAATTCAAACTTTTACCAAGTGATACACATCAAAAATTGATACTTCAGACTTTGTGCTTTCAAACTCCAGTCACTCTTCAGAAGCTGCTTCAGACTCCAGAGGTTTAGAAGTAATTTTCACCTCTGACTCCTTTAGAGACTAGTGGTTCAAAAACTATCAAAGTTTCAGAGACAAGACTACTTCATCCTCTGATTTCTATAGAGGTTGTCGCTTCAGAGACTACTCTGTTCTAGCAACAACAAAATTTCCCCTCAAAAGGATTGTAAAAGTAATATCCTTTTGGTTGTTTAGGATACACCACAAACAAGAATTTATCATATTTAAGCTAAAGGTTTGCTGAAAATTTTCATTTCACATTAACTTCGCAACCCTGAATCTTCATGTAAGACATATTTGGCCTCTTATCACTCCACATCTCATATGGTGTCTTCTCAATTGTTTTGGATGGAACATGGTTAAGTGTATAAGTTGATGTCAATAAAGCATGTACCCAAAAGATTTTTGAAAGATTAGAGTGACTCATCATGGATAAGACTGCGTCTAACAAGGTCTGGTAATTTCTTCTCTCTAATACACCGTTCCATTGTGCACTACTACAAAATATACATTTTGTAACAATTTCTTTCTACGATCATTTATCCAACCGAAGTAATATTCATTCATTAGGAGACATTTTTTTAAATAACTTTTCCCTATGGCCCAAATAAACAAACGTGGTGATATCTAAAGGGCTAACATGCTTCGAATCCCAACACCAATAATTTTATGTTTTTTCGTTATAAAAATGGCGTGTTCCCTTAACTTCTATTTTTTAATAAAAATAAAACTACTTTTCACCATGGCACAAATTAAAAACCATGTTTAAACATCAGGGACATTTCACCACAGTTCCTTTTATCAACCGTGGTGAAATGTTTTACCTATATAAGCTAATTTAATTCACTTCAGAATAGACTGTGCTCTAAAGTGAAACCCTAATTTCTTACGCTTTATCTCAATCTCACAAAACTCCAACATAACTTTTCGAACTAGTATGGATCAAGAAAATGTGTCACGAATCTTTTCAAGACGAAACAAGAAACATTTATTTGTCTTCCTCTTCACATTTCTGCCACACACGTTAAACATTTTTCACCCTTAATTTTATGAGTTATGTTGTTATTAAAAATATTTTCCCTTTAGGGTTTGTAGTTTTTATTGTTGTTAATATGAGATTAGAAGTTTTATAGTGTTGTTTTTGTTGATATAAGTAAAAGGTTTATGATATTGTTGTGGTTTTTTTAGTTATGTTGTTGTTTTTACTGAGTTATGTTGTCGTTTTTGTTGATATATGTCGCTACTGCGAAAATCGGCGCCGGCTGAACAGAAGAGTCGCCACCGTGCGTTATTTATCCCAAAGGAGAGAAAGGAAACGCTCAGAGTAAACCTACCGCAAAGACGGGAAAGGAATGGTCATCGCAACCAAATCCTGGATTCGGGAGTCGGTTACGCAAGGAGAAGGTATTAGCACCCCTCACGTCCGTCGTACTCGACGGGATCCACGCTTGTTTTCTGGTACGGATTGTTATTCTATCTATTCTACAGGTCTGGGGTTAAAAAGAAAATAAAATGACTCGGCAAAGTATCGCACTTTATGCCTACGTATTCCTGTCTGGAACGAGAAATCAGAGTCAACGTAGTTCGCCTACCTACGGGAAAGGAGGGGAAGGTTGCTCGCTAGGATATCGCATCCTATGCCTACGTACTTTCATACAGCATGAAAGATCAGAGCAAACGTAGTTCGGGCTACGGAAGACACAGATTTGTATGACTGTTTTTTATCCTTCTGAAAAAGGTTTTCTCCTGATTACGGGTCCAAGCGGACAAAAATGACACCTTTGATTGGTTTCCAGTCTTTTACGCAAGAACTGTCTTTTATTGATGTTTGAAATTTTATTATTGTATTTTTGATTGTTTTGAGATAGAAGAGAAAGAACTCTAAAATCCTAGGGTTAAAATGGGAAGCAAAACTATCATATTGTTATCATGCATGGATTAACACCTAATGTCTGTCATATTTCTCTCTTGCGCAGAGAGAAACAGAGATCCTAGGGGATAAACGGAAAAGAAACAACATATATACAGTAAAGCAGTAAAATGCATGAATGCAACAGTACAAGCGAGGCAAGGGAGTCTCACTCAACCTCGAACCTAGAAAACAATAGGCAAAGTGAAGCGGCTTCACTTCAAACCTAAGGGGAAAAAATAACAAACAATACAACAAGGAAAATAAACCCCAAAACCAGTTTTGACAGCACACCAGCTCCTACAGCAGCAGCTCTAAAAAAAACATCCATCTCTGACGGTTGATTAACAGCAATCTTCCAATGAACCCCAAAGTCAAACTCCAATGATACCCAAGCTACAAAAAGCTTCCATCTCCAAGAAATCACCAAGCTCAAGCAAGCACATGATCTTAACCAGTTGTTAGCATCAGACATCAAATAGCTCCAGACAGCAGTAAACCCTAGCTTTAACAGCTGCACAGCTCTGACATGAATAATCTTCATCTTTGGTCAATCTTTGATCTTCATCTCTATCTTCAATGGCTTCTTTCTTCAAGGCAAGCTCTCCTAGATGAGAATCACTTAACAGAATAAGTTGAATGCTAAACAGCTTATTGACAATCAAAGGAAGCCTATAAGTGCTTAACATTATGAGAGACAGGTTCCCTCAAAGTTCTACCTCTAAGGTAAGGCCACTTATCCCTCCAAAGGAGGGAGGTGAATGCCATAGAGGGACTTTATGTCATAGAGATGAATGGAAGCACATGAAGCTATCCATGTTTGCACAAAAAATTCAGTCTATTCTAAGGCTCTGCTTATTCCTATTATTTCCTATGTCTTCAATCAACTCCAAGCACAAACAATCTTCAAGCTTCAACATTTGATTATCATCTTCAATCTTCTCTTTTGATGTCCTCATGCCCCATAAGCTCAAGTCAAGCCCCATACCCCATAGAAAAAGCCCAAAAGCCCAAGCACACAATGTAAACCCCAAGTGGGAACACCAAACAAACACTCCATTTGTAAAATATACTAAAAATAGTAATATAGTATTTAAAATTCTAAGATTAATTCTAAGGGGATTTCTACATCTACCCTACATACCCTATATGTCCCAGAACCTAATTCATGCTAAAACCCCAAAATAAAATGTTATAATGCACCTATGTTGAGTTTGAACCCTACTCTAACTAACCTAATGTTCCTTATTCCAAACTAATCAAGATTAAATCACAAAAATGTGAGATAAATCTATAAGGGAACCTATACTTCTAATCTAATCAACCCAACAAGAATCAACTCAAAACTATTCACCAATTGGTCACAAGAAAATTTACAAAAACATGTATCAAATGTACAAAATTAAAGAAAGCAATAAAATGGAAAAAATCAAATTAAATTGAAAAATGGGTGAATATGAAATTTATATTTTTCATGAAATCACAAATAAATCCAAGATCATGGAGGTATTTTTGAAATATTTTTCTGATTGATTTTGGATTTATTATGATTTATTTTGTAAACTATATGCAAATATGAAATAATATGAAAATTCAATTAAGACAGGGGTGGCAAAAGCAAATATTTCCACTGCAGGAATATACTGGGCCCAGGAGGGGGGTACTGCTAGCAAACACGTTAAGCCCAATCTGCTTAAGAAAAACAATAGACCGGGGGGGTGCAGATAACGAGAAATTCACTTTGCATTCACGTTTGGGCCCCAAACGGGGGGTGTAACCAGCAAACGACCTAGGGCCCAAACCAAATTCACACCAGGGGAGGGGGTGTTAAGGGAAAACAAGGGAGTGTGATCAGCATTCTTGTGACTGGGCCTAATGCCCGAGTCCAATTCCCATTCAGCCTTAGTAACAACTAACCTAATACTCCTCACTATCATCCTCCAACACTGTTCATCCCTAACCTCAAACCCTAAACGGCGCAACCATCCTCCCAAACCTCCCAGTTCTCTCCATCACTAACTATCCTTCTAACTTCATTTCAATCGTTGCCTAGTTCTACGAACTACTATAATCAGAAGAGATTGAAGCAAAACTTGGAACCACTGATGAGCGATGGTGGAGCTTTCCTGGAGATGATGAAGATTGAGAAGTCCTGATGGCGATCTTGAAGTTCTGGCGATCTTGGAGCGTTGAAAACGGAGGAGATCAAGGAATCTGGAGACGGATGAACCGATGAAGAACCTTGAAGAAACTTCTGGAAATCCTTGCTGAAGTTTAAAGGATCTGGAGATCACGAAGACGACTTGAAGCTCCTATGATCTTCTGGGAAATCAATTGAAGGTTGAATGTTCTTCACGAGATTCTTGATGAATTTCTTGAAGATTCACGGAGAAATCGATTAAGGCGCGATGAATATCACTGTGGATCTCTGGAGATGATGTTGACAGTTCTTGAATGTTCTTGTGAAGAACATGAAGATGACGAACACCATGATGAAGTTGGTTGAAGATCCGTTCGTGGATGCATGTGGATCTGGAGAAAAGATGAACATAAGTGCAGAACGATGAAGATCGTTTGATTCGTTTGATTTTTCTGGAAAAAACGTCTTGAACGGGATGAAGGCGCTTGAAGAAGATGGTGGTGATCTGGGAATTCCTGGAGAAATTGATGGAGAAAAATGATGAAGCTGGCAAAAATGCAGTTTTCAGCGGGTGGTTAGGAAGTCCGGCGGGAGGTTACGGTGGCCGGTGGCAGTTAGAGTGGTCGTCGGTGAGTGGTTGGGGTGGCCGCCGGCAGTTGCATGTCGGCCGGTGAGAAGCTCTGGTGAGGTTGCAGGTGGCGCAGAGGGTGAGGGAGAGGAGGACGCGTGTGGCTGAGGGAGAAGGAGAGGGAGACACGTGGGGTGCTAGGTGGCAGGTGCTGAGTGTGTGTGAGAGTGAGGTGGCTGAAACTGGGGCTGCACGCGTGGCATGGCTCTTATAGGACAAGTGGCATCGTTCTGGACCTTGGACTGGGCTTTGACTACTGGATAATTGGCCCAATGGATCTGAACTCTGATTAAACTCTAAAAACAAAATTAATACTGAAAATTAATAATAAAACCTAATTAAAATCTATCATTAATCCTAATTAATCCTAAAACGAAAATTAAAAATAAAATCCTAATTAATCTATTAAAAAAACAGAAAAAATTATTTAACATCTAAAAACTATTTAAAAAAATTAGTTAAATCTGAAAAATCAAATAAAAATCTAAAAAACATTTAATCCTATTTTTAAAAATCTATTCTATTAATTTTGAAAAATCAATTAAAACTTAATAAAATATAAAAAACATTACTATCTATTTTAAAAATCTATTCTATTAATTTTGAAAAATCAATTAAAACTTAATAAAATCTAAAAAACATTACTATCTATTTTAAAAATCTATTCTTAGTTATATCTATTTAAAAAATCTATTAAAAGGAAATTGATATCTAAAAATATCTATTAAAACTATTCTATTAAAAGAAAAATAATATCTAAAAATTATTAAATTCTATTAAACTCTATTAGAAAAATTCTAGAAAAATCTATTTAAATGCATTAAAAAATCTAGAAAATACAAGAAAAATCCTAAAAATGCCAGGAAGCCGATTAAATCGAATAAAGCACAATTGCGCAACCATAACAAAACCCGGGCACCGAGATGGTCTGAAAACACAGGAAACGAGCACCAATCCTCAAAATACACTTATCCAAACCGGCCTGAACTGCCTGAAGCGCCAGGGGCGGCAATCCTGATAAAATCGATCTGACCGAGAAAAATGTCATGCATGCAATATGCGAATGCGAATGCAAAATGTGTCGAAACATAAACCAGATATGGGAACCGGTTGGTCAAATTTTGGGGTGCAACAGCTGCCCCTATTCAAACGGCTTGGACCTGAAGGGTTGAAGAGCGAACAGCCTTCAAACATTCAAAGGTAGAAGACGGTTGAATACAAAATAAACCCGAAAATTTGCCAACCGCAGAAGTAAACTGCGCACTTGCTTGGGGAACACCATCCAGAGAACTGAATCCAATTATTATGGCAACAAACTGATCGATCACCTGATAAAGAGATTTGACTTTAGCCCCAGTTACTTGTGTGACACCACAGATAACAAACCCGAAGGTTGGATCAACGTGCACTTGATTACCCCCCATCGTCTACTGATAGACGGAGACACCATCCCGCAGGAAAACAATAACCATACTTACATCGTCTAAAGATAGACGGAAAGACACCATCCCGCAGGAAAACAATATCCATACTCACATTGTCTAAAGATAGACAGAAAGACACCATCCCGAAGGAAAACAATATCCATACTCACATTGTCTAAAGATAGACAGAAAGACATCATCCTGAAGGAAAACAACATCCATACTCACATTGTCTAAAGATAGACAGAAAGACACCATCCCGAAGGAAAACAATATCCATACTCACATCGTCTAAAGATAGACAGAAAGACACCATCCCGAAGGAAAACAACATCCATACTCACATTGTCTAAAGATAGACAGAAAGACACCATCCCGAAGGAAACCGTTAGCGGAAGGAGAACCATGTTCATCACCACCCATCAAATTTCAGAATCCTTTCGTCTACAGGAATTGATGGAAAGAACAATATCTTCAAAGGGGCCACATCATCAATAAGGATTGACAGGAAGAAAAACCACCTCCAAAGAGCCATGCCGTTGATAAAGATCAACAACTAGGAAAACCAAACATTCTTCAAAGAGCCTCGACGTCAACAAGGATCGACGGTCAGGAAAACCTTCTTGAAATGTCATCTCATCCAATAAACAGAAAGAACGCCAATATCTGAAAGATCGCCTTGAAACCTCTCAACGTCTAAAGATAGACGGAGAAAACCACTTGCTGGAGAAACACCTCATCAATATGAACCGACGGGAAGAGAAGTCTGTCAATATCAGACGACTGATGAGTAGAGCATAACCGTTGTATGATCTGAGAATCGAACACCAAAGAGCTGTCTGAATAAAGCTGCTGGATAAATGCCCCTGAACTGATTACAGAGTACTTCATGTTGCCACTGAAGGCTGATAGAAAAGCTGGCTTATGCTTCGTATGCATATGCGTATGCTTGAATTTTTCTATGGCGCAACGCTCCATATGGGATGGAAATGCTACGCATTTGAGGATGAAATGCAAGTATGATGCAAATATGATGATATATGCAAATGCAACTGCAGGCTCGGGTCGCTGGAGAAGTTGGATACAGAAAACCGCTTCAGCAAAATAAATGCTGAAGACAAAGCCAACTACGCTGGGGATAACCAGGCATCACAGAATTATTCCAGCAAATAAATGTTGGAAAGGTGGAGCCAACTCCGCTAGGGATAACCGAACGCGCCAAGCATGATTGGACTTCTGTCAGGGATAGCTTACCCGTGCCAATGAAAAATTGGACTTGCGCTGTGGAAAATAGACGGAGTCTTCTTGCGTACCAATGAAGATTGGATTTTGAAACTGATGTGCCACCACAAGTTGGGCCTCACAGTGATTGCCAATATGGATTGGGCTTCTTGAAAATTGCCAATAAGGATTGGGCTTTAGGCTCTCTGTGATGGGTCATGTATAATTGACACTGAATAATATCGTGTCTGAATTCATAGGTCTTCTGGTGGAAGAGTCATGGGACGATAACACGACTTTCCGACATTCGCCTCAAACTTGGAGATTGGCTGAATCTGCTCGAGTAGCTCTGAGTAACTCTGATGACACGGAGAAGAACAATTCTTTCGCTTCTGATATGCCCCAGCCTGTGGAACCTCTATGGGGATAGTCCTCAAAAGGAAATCTGAAAATCTGTACCCTGATGGTCTGATATGAAATGCCCCAGCATTATGAACCTCGGCAAAAACTTCAAATCAAATGCCTCTCGAATAAAGAATAACTCCCGCGCTCTTAGGATGGTCTGCCTCTGTCTGCAATGACTTTGCCCCCGATTGGCTGATTCGGTGTAGTGCCTCTAGCTACGAGAGATTTACCGAATCTCGACCTGATTGCCCCGGAATAACGACTTTGGATGGCTGACCTCACTGGGGATCACTTGATAATAGCTTGCCCCGGCTTTCGGAACATTCGGGTATCCTGCATTCTATCCTGATCAGACTTTCCACTGTAGGAAACTTTCCTGCTGTCAAGCGCTTACTCGCAAGTAAAACAAGTTGTTCTGCATAAAAGATATATTAATGCAATGCATATGACAGTTTTAACATCCAAGCTGATCACTGGAAAAGGAAAAAACCGTTTATGACACATAATGCACAAATCATTTATCAAAATATCGACATCAGTACCAACATGGTAAGAAGAACCCTTTTAGGAGTCAGCTTCGACGCGATCTTTACCGATGTATGCCTTCGAAACAACCCTGCTTCAATTAGGACTTTTGAAGGTTGTAACGTGGTCAGGTTCACGGTTTTGAAAGAAAGGATAAAGGCTCAAATTTTAATTTCAACCCACCCATTCAAATTGATGTTCTCCGATCCTACGTTCAGCTAATTCGACCTTAGCGCTCACCTTTTAGAGGTTGAAATATAGGAGTGATAGTTCGAGAAACTATGATCTTCGAGAGTGACAGTCACTCGCTCTTCGTCTTTGACACTTGGGGTCGCACGACCTGATTCTCGTTTCTGGATTTTCTTTTGTAATCCTTTTTCATCTTTTCCCCCTTTTCTTTCCCTAACTTTTGCCTGGACTGACTCTTTTGAGTTCCTTTTGATTTTCCAGTCCAGCGGGATGCCCTTATTTTTGCCTAAGTCGTTTGTTTTCAAGTTTTGACTTAGCGGGCTTTTGACTCTTTTTGCTTTTCGTTTTTTTTTCCGACCAAGTCGTGTGACACTTGTTGTCTGACTCTTTGGAGAATGATATGACTGTCTTACTCCTGATGCTTAACCACTGTGGCTTTTTAGGCACGACCTATAGAGGTGTGATTGATCCTCGAACGGACACTCCTTTTGCAATTTGGGCGCTCGGTCAAACTAGCCAACACCTACCCTGCCCCAGGTTAAGATTGAGGGCTTTTCGTATTCAGAAAGAAATCCTACTACTAGGCTCAAAGGGGTTGTCAAAGGATTATCTTCCTTATGTCTCCGGTGTTTAGGAATTTGAAACAATGTCTGTACATCATCAGCAGGTTTTATTTCAAAGGCATACAATATCGGAAGCTTGCATGTCGTTCATTTTCGTCATCCTCCCCGGATTCCGCTTAACCAAGCGTTGGATATCTGTAAAAATCAATTAGTGAACACGAATGGATTTAATCAAAACATGCATACTCATTTCATTATCATCAATTGAATGAAAACAACAAGTTTTACAAACAAGATTGCAATTTAACAAGAAAGAAACTACGAACATAAAGAAATGACAAGATGAATCACAGGAAAACGTCAGCTTCCGAGAACCGTGCTTTCACATCTGACTTGCTGCTGAACTAGCCATCTCCAAAGTTGCTTATTGAAACCATACTGCTTAAAACGGATGCCGGGTGAATTGCCTTTCTGACTTCATTGGGCTCTGTCTAGCACGCAGGTTTGACCGATAACGATAAGGCTGCTGACTCTGGAAAGGAGTTGACGTCTGTTGCGAAGACTGGACAGATTGTTGACTTTGAACAGTCAAACCACTTGGAGGTCAAGTCTGAATTATCAGGGGCTCCTTCTGTTCAAGCGCTTTCATCCTCAGGCTTGGTCTAGGCAGCAACTGAGGACAGGGGGATTCTGACACCAATGATTGCAGAATATACTTCTGATCTACGGCAGCTTCGGGAACGTCCATCATTTTAGCACCAACTGGGGTAAGACCATTAGGTACAACTACGCCGTCCGGCGTGAGTTCAATAACTTTTGCGTCAATCAAGTCCTGAACGTTGTGCTTAAAAGTGTGACAACTTTCCACATCATGTCCGGGTGCCCCGGAATGAAATTCACACTGCTTACTAGTGTCATACCCATAAGGAAGCGTCGTTCCTGTGAGTGGTTCCAATGTTCTTTTTTCAACCAGCTTCAAACTCAATAAAGTCTGAAAGAGCTTAGCATATGTTGAAGGCGGCGCCTCAAATATCCTCATTGACCTTCGCCGAACCGGATGTATCTTTTGTTGTTGGTGGTGGTGTCGATCAACACGTCTTTTAAGCTCAGGTTCCACAGGCACGAGCTCCACAGGCACAGGTGGAACAAGCTCCTTCACTGTGGCTTCAGATAGCTGATCATCCTCTTTCCTAATCACATTCTTGACTACTTCCATGATCAAGCTCATTTGGGTCTTCAGCTGATTATTTTCCTCTTTGAGTATCTTCTGATCCAGACGCAACTCTTGCATGTCTTTCATCATCTGCCCTAGCTGGCTTCGGACTTCAATCAATTCAGCCTGATTCTGTTCCATATCTCTGAGGGTATTCCTGCAACAAACTGGCGATAGGAAATAAGACCCACGGTTCTGATGTACCTGTTACGTGAGAATGCAATGCAGAAATCAAACACATATTCAAGACAAGACAAATAAACCCCAAGCTATAAGCACAGAGATAAACGCCTCACACCACTATGTAAAGTCAAAAAAAGCAGCAAACAAGCACACCCAAGTACAAAATACAATGACCCCAGCCAACAAGCCTGGTGGTGGTCAGCAAACAACAATGCACGAAAGCTAAGCAGGCAGCAGAGAAAAACAGATGCGACACTCGGTGCAGAAACCTCTAGCAACTTCCTCCATATTCAACTGAGCTCTCAGTTGGACATTCTTCCGACCATACACTTTCAGTGGAGTATTCCATAACATTGACTGACGAACCCACACAACTGGATGAAGGAGAATCAATAATCTGAACAAAACCCTGAGGTGTGATAAAGATCCTGTTAGAGTCTAGCAGATTCTGAACTTGGCTTCTAAGCACCTTACAATCATCTATCGAATGCCCCTGTACCCCAACATGGTACTCACAGCGGGCGCTGGCATCAGAACCTGGAGGATAAGGCGGGATCATTGGACTAGTCTCTTTCGACACTATTAATCCACTTTCGACCAAATCTGGCAACAACTGGCTGTACGACACCGGTAGCTGAGTAAACTGCCTTTCAGGTTTCCTTGGTCTTTGTCGGGCGTGATGACGCGGCTGACGATAATATGACCGTTGGCTTGAAGTGTCTGAAAACTGAGCCTGAGACGCTAGAGATTCTGAGACAACATCATTTCCTTCTTCCCACTCCTCTTGAGAACTGACAACTGATTCATTCTTATCAACTAGGATATAAGGAGCATCTCAAAGATTTCCATTCTTGAGTCCTCTCTCAACAAGCTCTCCCATTCTCATCAAGCCTTCAAAGCTTGTACAAGTAAACATCATGTCGTAATAACAGCCCTTCAGAGTACCCAAAAAGAGGCTAACCATTTCTCTCTCCTAAATCGGTGGTTGAACACGAGCAGCCAATTCTCTCCATCTTTGCACATACCCCCTAAAGGATTCATTCTCCGCACGAGATAATTCTTGCAAATGCACACGAAAAGGAGCCATTTCTAGGTTGTAGTCGTACTGCTTCACGAAGGCATTGGCTAAGCCCGACCATGATTTAATACTATCACTCTTCAAGTGCAGGTACCAGTCCAAAGATGTTTCGATCAGACTATCTTGGAAACAATGAATCATGAGCTTGTCATTGGTGATATGTGAAGTCATTCTTCTGCAGAACATAACCAAATGTAGCTTCGGACAGCTATCCCCTTTGTACTTTTCAAAATTGGGCATCTTGAACTTCGGAGGCAATACAAGACCTGGCACCAAACACATGCCCGCAACATTCAGATCAAGAGTATTCTTATTCACCAGGGCAGCAATCTGATCTTCCAACGTCTGAAGTCTTCTCATATACTCAGCAGTCCTTAGGTCCTGAATATTAACCTGTGGAATAACTCTTGGAGATGGAATAATCCTTGGAGAATCTAGCATAGAGAAAGTGGAATTGTGGCACTCTGTGTCATTGAAGGAATATGGACCTCTGACAGGGGTTTGCACGGGCTGAGCAACATTGTTCATCTGAGCTCTTAGACCATTGTTTCCTCCTCCATTTATAGCTGTTATGGCTTCCATGACCTGACTCACCTGGTACTTCAACAATTCAAACTCCGCCCGAGTAACAACCAAGTTCTGCTCTCCTGAAGCCATGATCTTTCCAGATGCTAACTCAAGTCTAATGCGAATGTCGGGAACTCAACTGGATGGACAAACAACGGGTAAGCTCCCTGTTCCGGCTGAGGGTGAATATGCAAAATGAAATGCAAATGCAAACAGTCATGCAAAATGCAAAATGCACACACAAGGGGCCAAGTGTGCTTGCTGAGAAGCCCAATCCACCATACTGGTCTTAACCAGACCCATAACACTGCTCAAGCCTGGTCTCAACAAACCAAAACAATACTCCAACCTGGTCTCCAACAGACCCCATAACGTTGTCCTCAAATATCAACGCCACTGAATCTCAATCAAGAAAACCGGTAATTTGGAGGTCAAGTTACCTGCATGTCCCAACCCCTCTCACAGGTAGGTGTCCTAATAACTGACACAAGGTATGGCATCCTATGCGGTCATTGGCGTCACAGACTTTCAAGACTGATGATACGATACCCAGAAGGTGTGGCATCATCATGTCCTGAAGAGGCCTCACTTAGCCAACTTCCAAATGATCGGTCCCGGAGTCGACAATCCAACTAACCAACAACCCCCTCAACCCAAAGGGTTGAAAAAGAAGTCAACCAGAAGAACCTCGTCCGAGCGTGGATTTCATGAGACACTAGTGTCTGCAAAGCAAGCACGCGCCCACTAATTTCCACTCTAATTATAGGTGCACTCAAGCCCAGGTCCGGCTTATCTCTCAATCATAGAACCCCCTCATACCCACAGCAGCAATAACAATATAAAGATGACAATAAAATGCGGAAAAGTAAAGACAGAAATGTAAAACCATACAAAATCCACGACGAGAAAACAAGCGCTAGGATTGACTCGCGTAGGGAACCGTTGGAGTCCCCAGCAGAGTCGCCAGTTGTCGCTACTGCGAAAATCGGCGTTGGCTGAACAGAAGAGTCGCCACCGTGCGTTATTTATTCCAAAGGAGGGAAAGGAAACGCTCAGAGTAAACCTACCGCAAAGACGGGAAAGGAATGGTCATCGCAACCAAATCCTGGATTCGGGAGTCGGTTACGCAAGGGGAAGGTATTAGCACCCCTCACGTCTGTCGTACTCGACGGGATCCACGCTTGTTTTCTGGTACGAATTGTTATTCTATCTATTCTATAGGTCTGGGGTTAAAAAGAAAATAAAATGACTCGGCAAAGTATCGCACTTTATGCCTACGTATTCCCGTCCGGAACGAGAAATCAGAGTCAACGTAGTTCGCCTACCTACGGGAAAGGAGGGGAAGGTTGCTCGCTAGGATATCGCATCTTATGCCTACGTACTTTCATACAGCATGAAAGATCAGAGCAAACGTAGTTCGGGCTACGGAAGACACAGATTTGTATGACTGTTTTTTATCCTTCTGAAAAAGGTTTTCTCCTGATTACGGGTCCAAGCGGACAAAAATGACACCTTTGATTGGTTTCCAGTCTTTTACGCAAGAACTATCTTTTATTGATGTTTGAAATTTTATTATTGTATTTTTGATTGTTTTGAGATAGAAGAGAAAGAACTCTAAAATCCTAGGGTTAAAATGGGAAGCAAAACTATCCTATTGTTATCATGCATGGTTTAACACCTAATGTCTATCATATTTCTCTCTTGCGCAGAGAGAAACAGAGATCCTAGGGGATAAATGGAAAAGAAACAACATATATACAGTAAAGCAGTAAAATGCATGAATGCAACAGTACAAGCGAGGCAAGGGAGTCCCACTCAACCTCGAACCTAGAAAACAATAGGCAAAGTGAAGCGGCTTCACTTCAAACCTAAGGGGAAAAAATAACAAACAATACAACAAGGAAAATAAACCCCAAAACTAGTTTTGACAGCACACCAGCTCCTACAGCAGCAACTCTAAAAAAAACATCCATCTCTGACGGTTGATTAACAGCAATCTTCCAATGAACCCCAAAGTCAAACTCCAATGATACCCAAGCTACAACAAGCTTCCATCTCCAAGAAATCACCAAGCTCAAGCAAGCACAGGATCTTAACCAGTTGATAGCATCAGACATCAAATAGCTCCAGACAGCAGTAAACCCTAGCTTTAACAGCTGCACAGCTCTGACATGAATAATCTTCATCTTTGGTCAATCTTTGATCTTCATCTCTATCTTCAATGGATTCTTTCTTCAAGGCAAGCTCTCCTAGATGAGAATCACTTAACAGAATAAGTTGAATGCTAAACAGCTTATTGACAATCAAAGGAAGCCTATAAGTGTTTAACATTATGAGAGACAGGTTCCCTCAAAGTTCTACCTCTAAGGTAAGGCCACTTATCCCTCCAAAGGAGGGAGGTGAATGCCATAGAGGGACTTTATGTCATAGAGAGGAATGGAAGCACATGAAGCTATCCATGTTTGCACAAAAAATTCAGTCTATTCTAAGGCTCTGCTTATTCCTATTATTTCCTATGTCTTCAATCAACTCCAAGCACAAACAATCTTCAAGCTTCAACATTTGATTATCATCTTCAATCTTCTCTTTTGATGTCCTCATGCCCCATAAGCTCAAGCCAAGCCCCATACCCCATAGAAAAAGCCCAAAAGCTCAAGCACACAATGTAAACCCCAAGTGGGAACACCAAACAAACACTCCATTTGTAAAATATACTAAAAACAGTAATATAGTATTTAAAATTCTAAGATTAATTCTAAGAGGATTTCTACGTCTACCCTACATACCCTATATGTCCCAGAACCTAATTCATGCTAAAACCCCAAAATAAAATATTATAATGCACCTATGTTGAGTTTGAACCCTACTCTAACTAACCTAATGTTCCTTATTCCAAACTAATCAAGATTAAATCACAAAAATGTGAGATAAATCTCTAAGGGAACCTATACTTCTAATCTAATCAACCCAACAAGAATCAACTCAAAACTATTCACCAATTGGTCACAAGAAAATTTACAAAAACATGTATCAAATGTACAAAATTAAAGAAAGCAATAAAATGGGAAAAATCAAATTAAATTGAAAAATGGGTGAATATGAAATTTATATTTTTCATGAAATCACAAATAAATCCAAGATCATGGAGGTATTTTTGAAATATTTTTCTGATTGATTTTGGATTTATTATGATTTATTTTGTAAACTATATGCAAATATGAAATAATATGAAAATTCAATTAAGACAGGGGTGGCAAAAGCAAATATTTCCACTGCAGGAATATACTGGGCCCAGGAGGGGGGTACTGCTAGCAAACGCGCTAGGCCCAATATGCTTCAGAAAAACAATAAACCGGAGGGGGTGCAGATAGCGAGAAATTCACTTTGCATTCACGTTTGGGCCCCAAACGGGGGGTGTAACCAGCAAACGACCTAGGGCCCAAACCAAATTCACACCAGGGGAGGGGGGTGTTAAGGGAAAACAAGGGAGTGTGATCAGCATTCTTGTGACTGGGCCTAATGCCCGAGCCCAATTCCCATTCAGCCTTAGTAACAACTAACCTAATACTCCTCACTATCATCCTCCAACACTGTTCATCCCAAACCTCAAACCCTAAACGGCACAACCATCCTCCCAAACCTCTCAGTTCTCTCCATCACTAACTATCCTTCTAACTTCATTTCAATCGTTGCCTAGTTCTACGAACTACTATAATCAGAAGAGATTGAAGCAAAACCTGGAACCACTGATGAGCGATGGTGGAGCTTTCCTGGAGATGATGAAGATTGAGAAGTCCTGATGGCGATCTTGAAGTTCTGGCGATCTTGGAGCGTTGAAAACGGAGGAGATCAAGGAATCTGGAGACGGATGAACCGATGAAGAACCTTGAAGAAACTTCTGGAAATCCTTGCTGAAGTTTAAAGGATCTGGAGATCACGAAGACGACTTGAAGCTCCTATGATCTTCTGGGAAATCAATTGAAGGTTGAATGTTCTTCACGAGATTCTTGATGAATTTCTTGAAGATTCACGGAGAAATCGATTAAGGCGCGATGAATATCACTGTGGATCTCTGGAGATGATGTTGACAGTTCTTGAATGTTCTTGTGAAGAACATGAAGATGACAAACACCATGATGAAGTTGGTTGAAGATCCGTTCTTGGATGCATGTGGATCTGGAGAAAAGATGAACATAAGTGCAGAACGATGAAGATCGTTTGATTCGTTTGATTTTTCTGGAAAAACGTCTTGAACGGGATGAAGGCGCTTGAAGAAGATGGTGGTGATCTGGGAATTCCTGGAGAAATTGATGGAGAAAAATGATGAAGCTGGCAAAAATGCAGTTTCTGGCGGGTGGTTAGGAAGTCCGGCGGGAGGTTACGGTGGCCGGTGGCAGTTGGAGTGGTCGTCGGTGAGTGGTTGGGGTGGCCGTCGGCAGTTGCATGCCGGGCGGTGAGGAGCTCCGGTGAGGTTGCAGGTAGCGCAGAGGGTGAGGGAGAGGAGGACGCGTGTGGCTGAGAGAGAAGGAGAGGGAGACACGTGGGGTGCTAGGTGGCAGGTGCTGAGTGTGTGTGAGAGTGAGGTGGCTGAAACTGGGGCTGCACGCGTGGCATGACTCTTATAGGACAAGTGGCATCGTTCTGGACCTTGGACTGGGCTTTGACTACTGGATAATTGGCCCAATGGATCTGAACTCTGATTAAACTCTAAAAACAAAATTAATACTGAAAATTAATAATAAAACCTAATTAAAATCTTTCATTAATCCTAATTAATCCTAAAACGAAAATTAAAAATAAAATCCTAATTAATCTATTAAAAAAACAGAAAAAATTATTTAACATCTAAAAACTATTTTAAAAAACTAGTTAAATCTGATAAATCAAATAAAAATCTAAAAAAATTTAATCCTATTTTTAAAAATCTATTCTATTAATTTTGAAAAATCAATTAAAACTTAATAAAATATAAAAAACATTACTATCTATTTTAAAAATCTATTCTATTAATTTTGAAAAATCAATTAAAACTTAATAAAATCTAAAAAACATTACTATCTATTTTAAAAATCTATTCTTAGTTATATCTATTTAAAAAATCTATTAAAAGGAAATTGATATCTAAAAATATCTATTAAAACTATTCTATTAAAAGAAAAATAATATCTAAAAGTTATTAAATTCTATTAAACTCTATTAGAAAAATTCTAGAAAAATCTATTTAAATGCATTAAAAAATCTAGAAAATACAAGAAAAATCCTAAAAATGCCAGGAAGTCGATTAAATCGAATAAAACACAATTGCGCAACCATAACAAAACCCGGGCACCGAGATGGTCTGAAAACACAGGAAACGAGCACCAATCCTCAAAATACACTTATCCAAACCGGCCTGAAGCGCCAGGGGCGGCAATCCTGATAAAATCGATCTGACTGAGAAAAATGCCATGCATGCAATATGCGAATGCGAATGCAAAATGTGTCGAAACATAAACCAGATATGGGAACCGGTTGGTCAAATTTTGGGGTGCAACAATATAGGTAAAAAAAGTTTATTAATTCTGATGTGTTTGTTGAGTTATGTTGTTATTGTTTTTGTTGAGGTATGAACTTGTTTTTTTAAAGAGACGGCTCGTGGGCAAGACGTTCTAGCATGTGTTCCAGCATCTGGCCTCGGTCTATAGCTAATAATTGTGATTTTGTTTTATTGCAAGAAGGTTGTTAATCCAAATCAGTTTGTAAAAATATGTTATTAAATCATAAAGGTTGAAGATTATTTAATTGGATATGGTTTAATTGAAATACTTGAATTTGATTTAAATAAGAAGATTTAATTTGATTTGATTTGCATTGAAGAAAAGATCTATTTGAATATGCTTTGAAGGGAGATTTTATTCAGATTTATATTGTCCAAGATTGTGCAGAAATTAATAGGTAAATATATATTGATTTAAGATTTATATCCCATGAATAAATTCTATTAGATTTGTTTTTTATTACAAAATTTGAATTTGCACTTAATGAGAAAATCTCCAATCTCTATTAAAGATGTTATTTGATTTGTTCAAGATTAAGAGTTTTGTTACGAGGGTAGATGTCAGGCCAAATGTTGAAGCATGTGTGCAACATCTGGCCTTTGTCAGTATGCCATGGTTGTTATTGTTCTAAAAGAAAATTTTGGTTGTGTTTCAATTAGATTTGTTGTTATCTTTTAGAAATATGTTAATTAGATATGTTTGGCTGTTAAATAAGATCAAATCTAGTTATTTGGAGATTTAAATTTGAATCAAAACATATCAAATTTTTTTTGTTGGATATTTTTTGAAAAACAAATTGATAACACGAAATCGTATATATATTTTGATGCATAATTCAACTAAAGTTTAACTGTTTTCGATCCGATTTTGGGTTATTTCCGTGTTATTTGTCTGATGTTTTGCAGGTATTCAACGATCACGTCTAAACAAGGCAATATGAAGAAAAGAAGCAATCTCAGATGAAATATGGACGAAAAAAGAGTGAAAACATCATGAAAAGCGCAGAAGGCTGTTTATGCTGCTGTGACGACCGTCACAGCTCCATGACGACCATCACACGGGTGACGACCGTTACACCTTGTGACGACCGTCATGCAGGCAAAAACGCCCCACTTCAATTGCACGTTAAAGAAGCAGTTCCAAGTCCCAAATAGTGGACCACTACTCCCTGATTATTCTGCCTCAAAGTCCACCCTATTCAAGTTATAACCGTTAATATTCTATTTCTATAAAAGGGGAAGAAGGGGACCTCAGAAAGGGGGCCGCATTCATACAACGAAGTGCTGCCAAATTTATTTTCAGAGCATACCTTTCTAGTTTTAATATTCTTATTTGTTTCTCCTTTCATTTTTTGCACTCCTTTTATTTCTTTCTGTAATTCCTATTTCCGCTGTACGATTAAATTGGCACAAAGACCAGAATCCTGCCAACATCTGTGGAGGATCTGCCCAAAGGCCAATTGGAATATTTACAGGTTTCTCATTTCAATCGTAATTCCAGTTTTATTATAATGCATATTATTATTTATTGTTTTTATTTATGTTTTATCTTTCCCAAATCCATGTCTAGCTAAATTTAAGTAATCGATATGTAGTAATAATTCGAAAGGAATTTGATAACAACTGGTGGAAAATTGTCTTTTCAAAAGTAATTTATAGTCTGAGTGTTTAAAATTAATTTACTGAATAAACTTCGTCGCGAAAGCGAGAACTTATTTAAAAGTAGTTTTGCCATGAAAGTGGGAAATTAATTAAGATACGAACCAACAAGCGAAAGCTGCGGTAAGATCAGATAGTAAACACTAGCCATTCATTTTAATAATAGCGAAAGCACTTTAAAATGAATTAGAACTTAGAGATTTCCAAAAAATAATTTAAACCCCGAATGGGATACGAAAGTGTATGTTTGCCCCTTAGAATTATGATTAGCGTCAATAACCATCGTGAGGCGAGAGTCTTCAAATCACCATTTTCTGCTTAAATAAACTCTGAAAATTATTTCATACGCCGGTAACTTGTCAAGTCCCTGAAGAACACAATTACTGCATATCGATTCAATCAATTATAATCTAAGTAGCATTCTTAGTTCCCTTTTAGTGACAATCTTATTCCCTTAAACATATTCTACCTAGCTAAACATAGTAACTCCCGAGAACACTAGTTTGATTACGAGTCCCTGTGGGATTGATATCTATTATTACTACGCGATAGACTGTGCACTTGCAGTTAGGTTGTATTAGACATAGAAAGTCGCGATCAAGTTTTTGGTGCCGTTGCCGGGGACCCGTTTAGTCAATAGTGTAACCTTCTGTTACGCCGTATAGACTAGGTTAATTATTTTCATTTTTCCTTTACTAGTGTTGTCGATTGTATGCCAAGTAATCGCCCACAAGGCGATATCTTGAAACCTTCAGTCGCAGAACTAGAACGCTTCTTACATCTAAGAAGCCGAATCATTGAGTACCAACTCAAACATAACATTCCCGATCCTCTCACTCCCATTCCCAAATCCGAAGAAGAACCAACGATGGCTGAAGGACCTCTAAACAAACCGCTGAAGGCATACGCTACGCCCTCTCAGATGGAGCCTAGAAGTAGCATTGCTGCCCCAGCTATTACCCGAAATGATTTTGAGCTGAAACCATCATTGCTGTCAGCTGTACAACAAAACCAATTCTCAGGAAACGCAACTGAGGATCCGAACGAACATCTAACGAAGTTTGTACAATACGCAGACACAGTGAAAGCAAATGGAGTAACTCCAGACGTGATAAGACTTCGTCTTTTCCCATTCTCTCTTAGAGACAGAGCGTAGACATGGTTACAATCTTTACCATCCAACTCCATTACGACGTGGGAACAATTGAAAAACGTCTTCTTAGCGAGATATTTTGATCGCGACTTTCTATGTCTAATACAACTAACTGCAAGTGCACAGTCTATCGCGTAGTAATAAAAGATATCGATCCCACAGAGACTCGTAATCAAACTAGTGTTCTCGGGAGTTACTATGTTTAGCTAGGTAGAATATGTTTTAAGGGAATAAGATTGTCACTAAAAGAGGGAACTAAGATTACTATTTAGTGTCGCTACTCGAAAAAATGCGTCGCGCAACGACGGGGAGGCGAAAAGAAAGGACAGAAGAGTCGCCACCGAACTTTATTTATCCCATGAGGGGAAAGGAAAATATCGAGAAAACCTTAAGAAAGAAACGGATAAGATGGTCTCGCAACCAGAAACGGGTTCGGAAGCCGGTTATGCGAGGGGAAGGTATTAGCACCCCTCGCATCCATCGTACTCGATGGGAACCTTTTGTTTGTCGATGTGTGAATATATTTGCTTAAATATTATGCTATAAGAAGTGTTCAAAAGGATAGAGGCAAAGGTTAGAAATTGGAAAAGAGAGATAACAGGGGGAAGAAGAGAAAGAATAGACTCGGTAGGACTTCGCAGTCCTATGCCTACGTATTCTCAATAGATGTGAGAAAGTCAGAGTCGACGTAGTTCGGGAAACTACGGGTGATAGGGGGGATTGTGCTCGGCAAGGATTGTGGCCCTTGTGCCTACGTATCTTTACTTGAAGAAGTAAAGAATCAGAGCAGCCGTAGTTCGGCCTACGGTGTGTTGATGTTTTTTATGGATGATGCTATCGTGCGCATTCTAGCAGTTAGGTGTTTTGCTGCTCGCTCGTTGGAGACTTAGGCGTTACCTGTTTGCGGTAGAACGGACGTATCATATCCTTTTGAAAGATTGATTAGTTTTCGCCACGCGGGGCTAGAAGTCACATTTGATTGATTGGAATGTTTTTTAGGGGGCGAGACAGGTCCTCGGATAGTAACCCCTACGGGTAGTATCCAATTCGTTATCTCAAAGTTTTTGTTGTAAAAAATGTGTGGCGAACATAGCGTCTTCGTATTGAAAGACGAGCGTCGAAACCACCCTCACTACAGTGGGCATCCCTACGCTCGGAGAAGAAGAGGTCTACACCCAATCCTCTCTCTTTAATCCAATGCAAAGAGAACTTCGTTCTCTTATTAAAGATGTTTTTGGTTTTAAATGGTAAGTGCTTTTGCGACAAAGAACCCTACGGTAAACGTCAGCACTCGGGATAGGAGAAGGCCTACGCCTAACCACTCCACGACCATTCAAGTTTTTTGTTGTGAAAATAAGTTGAAATGCACTCGGTGCGGGACCGAGGTTTTTAGGTGACAAGGGTTGCGGGATGAAGCTGTGAAAGTGAGAGGTGGTGGACAAAGTCGCATCTTCGTATTGAAAGACGAGTATCGAGACCACCCTCACTACAGTGGGTATCCCAACACTCGAAGAAGAAGAGGTCTACACCCAATCCTCTCTTTTTAGTTCAATACAAAGAGAAATTTATTGAAAGATGGTTTGAAAATGGACTCGGTACGGGACCGATATTTTTAGGAGAGAAAAGTTTAGAAGCGTCTTCGTATTGAAAGACGAGTGTCGAGATCACCCTCACTACAGTGGGCATCCCAACACTCGAAGAAGAAGGGGTCTACACCCAATCCTCTATTTTTAATTCAACACGAAGAATTGTTTTAAAAAAAAATTTCAAAGATACACTTGGTACGGGGCTGATGTTTTAGGGGAAGAAGCGTTGGGGAGAAATGGTCTCAGATCCAACGTTATCCATCAATATTTCGATTGATAACGAATTACGGAGGTCTCGTCATCGACCCAAACAAGGAAAATGGGACAAAAGGCCCAATAACAAAAGAGAAAGAGATTCAACTTCAAAAATAAAAATAAAAGCTTCTAAATACTATATTCTAAAAAATATGGAAATCAAATAATATATACAATCAATATATGATATAAACTCTAAAAATAATATATAATTTAAAATGTAGACTATAAACATGTTAGATAAAAGAAAATAATAAAACAACAATTCAATATGTATATACATAATAACTAAATACAATATATATAATAATAATATAATAATAATAAAATAATTTACTTTTAATTTAAAATAAATAAATAATAAAAAAAAACAAAGAAAAGAACGAAGACAGGGGGGCGGCGGCTCGAACCTTCTCAAAATGAATTGGGATTTGACCCAAACCTAGTTTAACGTTTAAATCAAAAGAACAAAATGGAAATCTACCTGATATCAAAACACGGCCCCTGTATTGAACCAAAATCTCAGAAAATTAATTCCCCAATTTGTACAAATCATGATCCTTCTTCTCCAAAACAAAATGAAAACAAGAAAAACGGTGTATACAGGACATATTCGTCGAGCTTCAGTCGTCTTCCCCTTTAATTTCTCACCGTCCTCGCTCGATCTGCTTATGTTCGCCGCTGAGATTACCGGTTTGAATCCTTCTCTACATTTCACTTGTTCTTTGTTTCATCTCTCCTTTCGTTTCTGGTTTTCACACTCTCCGATCTGGACTTATTTTTAGGATTGGGTGAATACTGAAAGTTGTAGAAGGTTGAATGGGGTCAGGTTATGGGTTGAAGACGGATTGAGGAAGAAGAATAGGTTGAAGATGAAGAACATAATTTTTTGGGGGGTGAGTTTGGGTTGAATTTGAGTTGAAGAGTTGTGGTTCGTATGTTGTTGTTGTGAAGGAAATTAGTGAAGTAGTGTTTTAAAGAGGGATGAATATCGCCTGGTCATGGAACGAGCAAGGTGATGCGTATGGTATAGTTCGAATGGGATTGCACACCATGTGTTTGTGAAAATGACCTCCGTTTTCGCTTTTGGAACTGCTTGGTCACAGGTTGGTTTCAGCTTGCGGTGGATGGTCACCAGCTAGTGAGTGTATCAGTTGTTTGGTTGGGTGATACAATAGCAGAAATATCCTCTAGGAGAACCAGTTGTCGAGATTACTTTTGGAGTTTGAGTTGGCGCGAGACGCGGTGTGAGGAGATGGATTTCTGAAAGGTGATTGAAGTTTGTTGATGAAGTTCTAAGGAGGAATGGTGATATGTTAAAGAGATTGGAGTATGTTATTGTGAGTAAGGAGTGATGGTTTATATTCTTGAAGTGTAGTTTGTGTGAATGATTCAAGATGTGATGTGTATGTTTTTTTTTGCAAGTGGTCGTTTTATTGTGTTTTGAGGGATGGTTTTTTACAGGCTGCTGTTGTTAGCAGAGTATGTTTGTGTAGCAGAGTGCAGCAGGCCGGTACAGCTGGTGCAGAGCTTGTCTGGCATGGCTGTTTGTCTGGGGTGGCTTTGGTGCAGGTACAACTGCTGTGTATTGTTTATGCAGGTGTGTGGGCTGGTTGTGCAGAGTATGTTTGTGTAGCAGAGTGCAGCAGGCCTAAGGTTTGTTGGAAGGTTGCAGTCTGCTCTTTTTGTCTGTTATGCGATTTCAAACAGATTTTCGGTGGGGTCATGTAATGCCATGGTACAAGTTTGCAAGGAGAAGCTGAGAATGGGCTATATGACTGATACGTGTGGGGTACCTCAAATCTGCGTGAGTCGTATGAGCTGGAGGGGCACCCTTTATCAGCTTGTGAACGGTGGCAGCTCGGAGTACCATTTTATGATGTGAATTAGGTTTGGAATAAAGCTGGCTCTTGCGCGAGATTTACGAGTCATGGTTATGGATCTTGTAGTAATGGAAGAGGAGCTCTGCGAGAAGGTGGGGTCAATTTGCCAACTGGAATAGAAGATGATGGAAGTGAATCACGCTTGGAACTAGTAAGGATTATCTTTGATGGGGTGATATGTCGCCGAGGGGTGGCAAACTCCTTGCTGCTCTCCTTTCCATTTGACGAACAATTGAGAACTTGGCGTCTTTTGATTTGTTAGCATTATATTCTTCACGGACACAAGCAATGGATGGCTCATAATGTTTTGAATAAGTATAGAACCCTTGAGCTCTTTGAGTAGAACACAGAGAACCTACTTCAGTTCCAGAAATACCAGGATTCAAGGCCCTGTCGTTACCGAATGACAATCGTGTAACTCTGCCAGAGAGAGTGGAAACAGATTCCGGTTCTACAAATCGACTTCTCCTAGCATGGTTTGAGTCAGTCCACTGGAATGGAAAAGTACTTCTTCTGGGATTGTTTAGTTTCAGATGAACTTTAACTAAATAAGGTTGAAGGTGTGGATGATTTAGTAGCTCTGCATCACTTGGCCTAAGCTCGGGATTTTCGTAGCATACTCTTCACCATGCCTCGGCAGAATAAGTTGTTGATAGTGGCTTATGAGATTTGCAGCTGGTAGCAAACTTGTATGGCTTTGCGTGAGGTTTCTCGGAGTGCAGCTGAGGGTCTGTTGGTGCAAGTTTGGCGTGAGATAGCTGTTGCATTCCAGTTTACGAGGTTTGTGTTGCGGTTTGGAACTCTTCAGGTTGTGGTGTACCACAAATTGCACGGTGTTTTTCTCGGTACGTAATAGTTGCTAGCATTTAATTATTCTTTCCTCTTCAAATTTTATCTATTCTTACGCATTGTCTCCGATTGAATTCAAGTCACAATTATTGTTGTTCACGCAGGTTTGTGCTGTTGTGATACGTTGTGACTGATGTGAATCATGATTTGGAGCTTTCCGTCAACTGCAGTGCGTTGGATTAGGTCAGTGTGAAATTTGTGCGGTAGCGTCACCATGTGTTCAACAAGTCTTGGAAGTGTGTATCAAGGTTGTGTATTGGTTGTACGGTGTAGTGCGGTTTGGTTTGGGGCCATTTATCCTCTTTTCTTCTCTGCACAGGGAATTTATAGTATATTGCAGGTGGCTAGGGGCTTGCGTAACATTGAATTTCTGTATTTGTTTTGCCGCAAGCTGCGCAAATCGTAATCGGCGGTAGGCCCTGCTGTATGACTCGATTGACAGATGATATGGGTGGCTGGTGGATGTCAAAAGTGAGGCCAGCTTGACCTGTACTTTGTCATTTTGAATGGAGCATGTTGACAAGAGGTCATCTTCATAGAGAGACAATTTAGAAAAACAGATAGCTAGCACCATCCATGTATTGTACTCTGCATCTGTAGCATCCAAATGTGAAGCAACCATTTCCAGAAGAGATTCAAGACTATAATCTCCTTCTTGGTGCATATTTATAAGTTTTGCTTAAAGAATCATAACAGGTTGGATCCTTCTTTAATATATCCTCATATCTTTGAATCAAGACACGGTTGTTTCGACCAAAATGCTCCATGAGAACCGCTCGTAATCTAATTGGGAGGACGGAGTATGAATTATCGCATTGTTGCTCAAGCAGAGTTAAAGCCTCATTAACTTGACCTCCAATCAGCAGCAGCTGTATTAAAGGAAGCAATGCCGCTGATGCAAAGGATGTTGAGTTAAGAGCTAGTTTTGAATACTCTAATGCATTGTTATAGTACTCGTTAAATTGATTTCTGTGCAGGATCATGAACTTCAACAAACCATTCACATTCTCAAAACGCAAGGGCAGCAACCACAAATCAAGCTTCCCGAGTGCATTCAAGATATCTTGTGTAAGACCTCCGCTGTTTAGAAAAAGGGTCTCCCGTTACTTGATTTTCATCAGAAGTCAAGTAAAAATCTTGCGGCTGAAAGATTTGACTCAATTTTCTCTTAATTGTAACTGTAATGGGCTTGAGTGAAAAATCATGTGGACTTGGCTTAACAACTTTGTAACATGGATTTGGTGATATTTCTTCTTTTCTTTTTTACCGTAAGTGTGAATGAGTTGGATAGAAGGAAACGGGTTTCAAGTGTATGGAAAGGGAATTTGTATGGACTAACGGGATTATAATTGTGGGATTTTGTAATGACACAGGCTACAATTGTATGTGTGTTTTTTTTATGAATAAAATTTGGGTAATTTGGATCCTCATCATAAATTCAATGACTTTGAATAAAATGCTATTGAGCCTGTGTACACTTTGCTTTGCACCTCCACCTCTCACACTTCTGATTCATGCCCGAAATACCTTAAAATTGAAATGAAATAGAATCTTATATTGACATGAGTCCATCACTGAGTCAATTTCCAAACTTTGTTGCGTGCACTGATGTAAACAACCCCTTCACCAGGAACCAAATGAGCAATAAATGTCTCTAAATCAAAAGATAATGGCCTGAGACGCGAACTACAGAGCCTAAGGCTCTGACTGAAAATGAACTGATCTTTGGTGATTTCTCAGCCGTGAATTGTCTGAATTTAGCGCCACCCGACAACCCGCATAAGTAGAAACCTTAATTGGATCCTCAGGCATATACCCTATACGCGAGTATTTCAACCTTACACGAAATTGGACGATGAGTGGGAACAACATATTTTTTCTTATTTTTTCTGCCCCTGACAATCACATATGCTTATCTGTTTGTCTTTAAGGACCTCGACTTGTCTTCGATAAGGGTAACCACTTGGTGACTTGAATATAACCTCCTTGATTAGGTTAAAAACCATCGGTAATCTTGGTTAGACACACATTTCTCGATCCCCTGTGAAAATGCAAAATGCTATGCAATGCAATGCTTATGTATGTGCTGATGCAACGAAATAAAACATAAGCCAGAGAGGTCGGTCAAATTTTGGGGTACAACAGCTGCCCCTATTCAAGCGACTTAGACCTAAAGGGATGAAAAGTAAGCGACTTTCATACAATCAAGGTAAAAGACGGTTGAATACCCAAAGACCCGGAAATTTGACAAAAACAGAACTGCAAACTCTGATAGGATAAAATCTCCAGAGATAACCGAATTGATAGCCTGATAAGGAACATCTGACTTCGCCGTCAGAAAAACACAAACATCCAATAAACATATGGCATCGCCGCCAGACAACCATAACGTTGAGAAACACCTGACATCGCCGCCAGATAAACACACTGTTCAACAAGCATCTGACATCGCCGTCAGGCCTCTGTAGGGGATAATAATTCTGACATCGCCGCCGTGCATCCACAAACTTGATAACAACATCTGACATCGCCGTCAGGCCTCGACGTCAAGTCGGTAAAGAGATCTAACCTCGCCGTCAATCCTCAAACAATCTGACTTCGCCGTCAACTCTCAAAAATAATCTGACTTCGCCGTCAGCTCTCAAAAATATCCTGACTTCGCCATCAGTTCTGAATATCATCTGACTTCGCCGTCAGTTCTCAAAAATAATCTGACTTCGCCGTCAGCTCTCAATATCATCTGACTTCGCCGTCAGTTCTTAACACAATCATCTGACTTCGCCGTCAGTTCTTAACACAATCATCTGACTTCGCCGTCAGTTCTTAACATTCCCTTAACTTCGCCGTCAATCCTTCAAAAATAATCTTCTGACCTCGCCGTCAATTCTAACAGTTTTGACTTCGCCGTCAATTCTTAAAATAATCGGTAAAAGCATCTGACCTCACGGTCAGGCCTCGACACTAACTCGGTAAAAAGATATAACCTCGCCGTCAGTCCTTTGTTAAATACAAACAGATATTGAATCCAAAGATACGATCCTCCGACATCGCCGTCAAGGCAAAATCCAACATCGCCGTTGGAAGAACCAAACTACCTGACATCGCCGCCAGAAACAAAAATCCAACATCGCCGTTGGAAGAACCAAACTACCTGGCATCGCCGCCAGAAACAAACATTCAACATCGCCGCTGAAAAGTACAAATCACTCCGACATCGCCGCCAAAAACAAATACTCAGCATCACCGCTGAAGAATCAAATCATCTAACATCGCCGTCAGAAATAAACTCTCAACATCGCCGTTGAAGCATCAAATCATTTGACATTGCCGCCAAAACAAATATTCAGCATCACCGCTGAAGAATCAAATCACTCTGACATCGCCGCCAGAAACAAACATCCAACCTCGCCGCTGAATAAACAAATTACTCTGACATCGCCGCCAGAAACAAACATCCAACCTCGCCGCTGAATAAACAAATTACTCCGACATCGCCGCCAGAAACAAACATCCAACCTCGCCGTTGAATCATCAAATCATTTGACATCGCCGCCAAAACAAATATTCAGCATCACCGCTGAAGAATCAAATCATCTAACATCGCCGTCAGAAACAAACTCTCAACATCGCCGTTGAAGAATTAAATCATCTGACATCGCCGTCAGAACAAACTTCTCAACATCGCCGTTGAAGAATTAAATCATCTGACATCGCCGTCAGAACAAACTTCTCAACATCGCCGTTGAAGAATATAAATACTTGACATCGCCGCCAAGCCTTCGCTAAATATAAGCGAGCAACAAGATTCAAACGAAATTAAGACCATCCATTGGTGATAATCACAAAATAACTCTGCTGGGGAAACACCATGAGCTGGGGCCTAGCCAACACACGGGCAAAGATACTAATCATCTGCGAGATTCACTTGAAACAAAAGGGTAACGACCTGGCTTATGTTTCACTTGCATATGTTTGGATATGACGAAATGCTTCATACGAAATGGGAATGCTTCGCGTTCAGGTAGATGCTATGCATGTATGTAGATGCAAATGAACCACTTTAGCAAAGTAAATGCTAAAGAGAAAGAGCCAACTCCGTTGAGTCAGAGCTAGATACGCCTAGCGCAAATAAACTCATGCTGGGGAATGCAAGCCGTGGATGGCCTCCGAGAAAACTTCTGGGTAAAACCGCTCCGCTAAGAACAAAACCACTCCGCTGGGGATCTAAATCAAACTCTGTTGCGGAAAACGTTCCGGATGGCCTATCAGCCTACAACTCTTCTGGGGATCAAGCAACTTGGCTGGAGGCAACAACTCCACTCTACCGGGGAAATCAGTTATGAATGATTAGCCAGAATAACTCTACTGGGGAAACACAGCAGATTGCTGAGGAATAGCTCCATTCTGTCGGAGATTGAATCCGCTATCTGCTAGGGATTTTGAATAAGACTTACTGGGAGCTTATCCCAAACTATCTCTGCTGGGGATGGAGATGAACGATCTCTGAGTCAGCCCTACTCTGTGGGGAGGAGGATTAATTCCACTGACTTGGCTGGGGATTAGATACGGAGGGAATCAACATCAATCTCTGCTTGGGGAAAATGAGAAGTAAACTTCAACAATACTTCCGTTTGAGGAATGAGTCAATGACCTAGACTCTGATGGGAAAGGAGTCAATCGTTCAGACTCTGTGGGGATAACAGTACTGCGCTCGCCCTACTGTTGGGAAAATAAACCCAAATATGCTTCTATAACTCTGATAAGCTCTGAAGATATGGAGAGGAACACATCTCCTTTGTTTACAATTTTGCCCCCAGCCTGTGGGACTTTTGTAAAAACCTTCCTCGAAAGGAAACCTGAAATTTCGGTACCCTGATGGTTAGATATGAACTGCCCCCAGCGCTTCGAACCCCGAAGAAGTGCTTCAAGTTAATTTCCTTTCTGGACAAGGATAGTCTTTGTGCTCTTCGGGTGACCCGCCCCAGCTTTGAAGTGGTTTGCCCCTGATTGGCTGATTTGTAGAGAAGTGCCCCTGGCTTCGAGAGATTTACCTAATCTCGACCTGATTGCCCCAGATTAACTGCATCTAGGGATGACCGACTCTGCTTACGTTCACCTGACGTGACTTGCCCCTGCTCAAAGGAGTACTCGGGCGCTCTATATCTTATTTCTATCAAACTTCGCATTGTAGAAACTTTCCTGATGTTAAATGCTTTCTCGCGAGTAAAACAATTTGTTTTGCAAAAGATAATATTAATGCAATGTATATGACAATTTTGAAATCCAAGTCTGTTCACTGGAAAAAATGTGGCATTTAGTGAACGAATCACTTATCAGAAATATCAATATCCATACCCATAGGGTAAGAAAAATCCTTTTAGGAGTCAGTTTCGACGCGATCTTTACCGAAGTATGCTTTCAAAACAAACCTGCTTCAATTAGGACTTTTGAAGGATGTAACTTGGTTAGGTTCACGGTTGGAAAGAAAGGATATGAGGCTCAAAGTTCTGTTTAACCCACCCACTCTCCTTAATACTCTCCAATCCTATGTTCAGCTAATTCGACACAAGCGCTCACCTCTCAAAGGTTAAATGACTAGAGTGATGGTTCGGGAAACCACAAGTTTTTTGGAGTGACAGTCACTCGCTTTTCGTCTTTGGTGCCTGGAGTCACACGACTTGTTTTTCATCATTTCATTCCCTATTTTTCCTGGACTGACTCTTTTGAGTATATCATTGATTTCAAAGTCCAACGGGATGCCCTTAATTTTTGCCTAAGCCATTTGTTTTCAAGTTATCGACTTAGCGGGCTTTTTTGATTCTTTTTTTTGTGAACAAGTCGTATGACACCGGCTTGTCTGACTTGTTGAAGGGGTTGTGACTGTTTCACTCCTTGGTTTTTCAGGTACGACCTCTACGGGTGTGATTGATCCTCGAACGGGGAACACTCCTTCTGCAATTTGGATGCTCGGTCAAATTAACTGACGTCTACCCTGCCCTAGGTTAAGATTGAGGGTTTTTTCATTTTCAGAAAGAAACTCCTACTACTAGGCTCAAAGGGGTTGACAAGGGATTAACATCCTTATATCTCCGGTGTTTAGGAATTTGAAACAATGCCTGTACATCATCAGCAGAGATTTTATTCAAAAGCATACATTCGGAAGCTTGCGCGTCTTTCAATTTCGTCATCCTCCCTCAAGGAATTCCGCTTTAAACAAGCGTTTGACATTAATGGAAAAGCAATATTGAGTGAACACGAATGGATAAAACATGCATATTCATTTCATTATCATTATCAATCGAAAACAAACACGTCTTACAAATGAAATTTGCAAATAAGTTCACACTTAAACAGAAAAGAAACTACAAACGCAATGACATAAAAAGATTGCCAGCTTCGGGGAACTGGGCTTTCATTCTTGACTTGCTGCTGAACCAGCCATCTTCAGAATTGCTCGTCGAAGTCATCCTGATAATCTTCTGAACACCCGCTCTCGGTGAATCCCTCCATGACATTAGCTGCCGAACCCATATGACTTGACGAAGGAAGATCGTTGATCTGAATACCCTGAGGCGTGATTGAAAACCTGTTGGAGTCCAGCAGAGTCTGAACCTGGCTTCTAAGCACCTTACAGTCTTCAGTTGAATGCCCCTGTGCCCCAACATGGTACTCACAACGGGCGTTGACATCAGAATCTGAAAGATGTGGAGAAGTCTCTGGATCAGTTTTCTTCGGCACTATCAAACCACCTCTGATCAAGTCTGGCAATATCTGACTGTACGACAACGGCAACTGAGTGAAATGTCTCTCTGGCTTCCTCAGTCTTTGTCGGGCGTGCTGACGCGGCTGATGACGGTATGAATGTTGACTATGGACAGTTGAAACATATGGAGATCGAATTTGAGGTATCAGAGACTCCCTTTGTTCAGGAACTTTCATCCTCAGGCTTGGCCTAGGAACGGGCAATAGCTGCGGGCAGGGAGACTCTAGGGTCACAGATTGCAAGACAGGCTCCTGACCTGAGGCAACTTCAGGGGAGAGAATAGGAACATCCACATCTTCTGGAATAAGACCATTGCTCGGCATGAACTCAAATGCTCTCGAATCGATTAAATCCTGAACCTTGTGCTTAAAGGCTTTGCAGTTCTCGATATTATGCCCCGGTGCCCCAGAATGGAAATCACAATGGGCTGTTTTATCATAGCCTTGTCGTGGCTCGCCAGTCAACGGAGCCATAGTCCGGAGTTTAACCAACCGAAGTTGAAGCAAGAGTTGCAACATCTGAGCATAAGTCATAGGGATCTGGTTGAACATTCTGTCGGACTGCTTCGTCCTTTGAGCATACCTCATAATCCTAGGATTGTCTCGGGAAACAGGAAGTAGTTGTTGGCGAGGAAATACTGGAACCTCAGGTTGTGTAAGATATCTTTGAGGCACTTCACGCCTTGGGAGAGGTTCCACATGTAAAGGTGGGATGGCCATCTCTGCTGCAGCTTCGGGCACATGATCGCCTTCCTTTCTCAACACATTCCTCATAACCTCTGTTATCAGGCCCATCTGAGTCTTCAACTGATGGACTTCTTCTCTAAGCACTTTCTGATCCTGAAACAAAACTTGCATGTCCGTCATGAATTGTCCCATTTGGCTTCGGATTCCCCTCAACTCTTCTCGAATTTGTTCCATAGTTGTCTCTGTTGATTTTCTTTTGGTGGAATGATCTTCAATTGAATCCGGTAACAAACCGAGTGGAGAGCCACATGAAGCAATAATGTCCACAGAAATAGAACACCTCTATGCAAATGAAGAATGATGCAATATGCAAGACATGTAAAGAAATGCAAACGAATATGCAAATGCAACAGGGGATCAAAAGTTGTTGTGTTGTTGACTGAGATGGACCAGCGCTTCGCCTTGAAACCAAACAACATTAGTACAAGGATCCCACTGTAACTGTTCATACTGACAAACGGGTAGGATGAAGGTCAAAGTTTTCCTGCAAGACAGCACAACGAGATATCTTTCCCATCGGGTGAGCAATCTATTGGCTTAAGAGGGTATTCCAAAGGCTTTTCAAACAAAGTCCCATGTACTAACCCTCAAAAGTTTCCCATCATAACGACTACTCGTAAGACGGTAATTCCTTCAAAAGGATGAACACAGAGTTATGTTTTAGCAACCTTCGGAATAAAGGTTCTACAAAAGGTCCTCAGAATCGCGGACTCTCAAGTTGAAGATAAGAATGCCATTACGACTACACGTAAGACATAATTATTCCAACGGAGTCTCATCTGAGCGGTGAGATTCGATCCAACTCAACGAGTCCTAAGTCTCGCAAATCAGAAAGAATCCACCTCCTAACTTAGTGTGTATGCTCGAAAGCTCGGGTAGAAAGCTTTATCCGCACAAACCAAATCAAATAAACCCAACAAGTTAGAAAGAAACATAACCATAAAATAAATAGCAAAACAACTAAAGCACAAATGCGACAAACAAAATAGGCGTGGCTTGCTAGGTAGGTCTACTATTCCCCAGCAGAGTCGCCAGCTGTCGCTACTCGAAAAAATGCGTCGCGCAACGACAGGGAGGCGAAAAGAAAGGACAGAAGAGTCGCCACCGAACTTTGTTTATCCCATGAGGGGAAAGGAAAATATCGAGAAAACCTTAAGAAAGAAACGGATAAGATGGTCTCGCAACCAGAAACGGGTTCGGAAGCCGGTTATGCGAGGGGAAGGTATTAGCACCCCTCGCATCCATCGTACTCGATGGGAACCTTTTGTTTGTCGATGTGTGAATATATTTGCTTAAATATTATGCTATAAGAAGTGTTCAAAAGGATAGAGGGAAAGGTTAGAAATTGGAAAAGAGAGATAACAGGGGGAAGAAGAGAAAGAATAGACTCGGTAGGACTTCGCAGTCCTATGCCTACGTATTCTCAATAGATGTGAGAAAGTCAGAGTCGACGTAGTTCGGGAAACTACGGGTGATAGGGGGGATTGTGCTCGGCAAGGATTGTGGCCCTTGTGCCTACGTATCTTTACTTGAAGAAGTAAAGAATCAGAGCAGCCGTAGTTCGGCCTACGGTGTGTTGATGTTTTTTATGGATGATGCTATCGTGCGCATTCTAGCAGTTAGGTGTTTTGCTGCTCGCTCGTTGGAGACTTAGGCGTTACCTGTTTGCGGTAGAACGGACGTATCATATCCTTTTGAAAGATTGATTAGTTTTCGCCACGCGGGGCTAGAAGTCACATTTGATTGATTGGAATGTTTTTTAGGGGGCGAGACAGGTCCTCGGATAGTAACCCCTACGGGTAGTACCCAATTCGTTATCTCAAAGTTTTTGTTGTAAAAAATGTGTGGCGAACATAGCGTCTTCGTATTGAAAGACGAGCGTCGAAACCACCCTCACTACAGTGGGCATCCCTACGCTCGGAGAAGAAGAGGTCTACACCCAATCCTCTCTCTTTAATCCAATGCAAAGAGAACTTCGTTCTCTTATTAAAGATGTTTTTGGTTTTAAATGGTAAGTGCTTTTGCGACAAAGAACCCTACGGTAAACGTCAGCACTCGGGATAGGAGAAGGCCTACGCCTAACCACTCCACGACCATTCAAGTTTTTTGTTGTGAAAATAAGTTGAAATGCACTCGGTGCGGGACCGAGGTTTTTAGGTGACAAGGGTTGCGGGATGAAGCTGTGAAAGTGAGAGGTGGTGGACAAAGTCGCATCTTCGTATTGAAAGACGAGTATCGAGACCACCCTCACTACAGTGGGTATCCCAACACTCGAAGAAGAAGAGGTCTACACCCAATCCTCTCTTTTTAGTTCAATACAAAGAGAAATTTATTGAAAGATGGTTTGAAAATGGACTCGGTACGGGACCGATATTTTTAGGAGAGAAAAGTTTAGAAGCGTCTTCGTATTGAAAGACGAGTGTCGAGATCACCCTCACTACAGTGGGCATCCCAACACTCGAAGAAGAAGGGGTCTACACCCAATCCTCTATTTTTAATTCAACACGAAGAATTGTTTTAAAAAAAATTTTCAAAGATACACTTGGTACGGGGCTGATGTTTTAGGGGAAGAAGCGTTGGGGAGAAATGGTCTCAGATCCAACGTTATCCATCAATATTTCGATTGATAACGAATTACGGAGGTCTCGTCATCGACCCAAACAAGGAAAATGGGACAAAAGGCCCAATAACAAAAGAGAAAGAGATTCAACTTCAAAAATAAAAATAAAAGCTTCTAAATACTATATTCTAAAAAATATGGAAATCAAATAATATATACAATCAATATATGATATAAACTCTAAAAATAATATATAATTTAAAATGTAGACTATAAACATGTTAGATAAAAGAAAATAATAAAACAACAATTCAATATGTATATACATAATAACTAAATACAATATATATAATAATAATATAATAATAATAAAATAATTTACTTTTAATTTAAAATAAATAAATAATAAAAAAAAACAAAGAAAAGAACGAAGACAGGGGGGCGGCGGCTCGAACCTTCTCAAAATGAATTGGGATTTGACCCAAACCTAGTTTAACGTTTAAATCAAAAGAACAAAATGGAAATCTACCTGATATCAAAACACGGCCCCTGTATTGAACCAAAATCTCAGAAAATTAATTCCCCAATTTGTACAAATCATGATCCTTCTTCTCCAAAACAAAATGAAAACAAGAAAAACGGTGTATACAGGACATATTCGTCGAGCTTCAGTCGTCTTCCCCTTTAATTTCTCACCGTCCTCGCTCGATCTGCTTATGTTCGCCGCTGAGATTACCGGTTTGAATCCTTCTCTACATTTCACTTGTTCTTTGTTTCATCTCTCCTTTCGTTTCTGGTTTTCACACTCTCCGATCTGGACTTATTTTTAGGATTGGGTGAATACTGAAAGTTGTAGAAGGTTGAATGGGGTCAGGTTATGGGTTGAAGACGGATTGAGGAAGAAGAATAGGTTGAAGATGAAGAACATAATTTTTTGGGGGGTGAGTTTGGGTTGAATTTGAGTTGAAGAGTTGCGGTTCGTATGTTGTTGTTGTGAAGGAAATTAGTGAAGTAGTGTTTTAAAGAGGGATGAATATCGCCTGGTCATGGAACGAGCAAGGTGATGCGTATGGTATAGTTCGAATGGGATTGCACACCATGTGTTTGTGAAAATGACCTCCGTTTTCGCTTTTGGAACTGCTTGGTCACAGGTTGGTTTCAGCTTGCGGTGGATGGTCACCAGCTAGTGAGTGTATCAGTTGTTTGGTTGGGTGATACAATAGCAGAAATATCCTCTAGGAGAACCAGTTGTCGAGATTACTTTTGGAGTTTGAGTTGGCGCGAGACGCGGTGTGAGGAGATGGATTTCTGAAAGGTGATTGAAGTTTGTTGATGAAGTTCTAAGGAGGAATGGTGATATGTTAAAGAGATTGGAGTATGTTATTGTGAGTAAGGAGTGATAGTTTATATTCTTGAAGTGTAGTTTGTGTGAATGATTCAAGATGTGATGTGTATGTTTTTTTTTGCAAGTGGTTGTTTTATTGTGTTTTGAGGGATGGTTTTTTACAGGCTGCTGTTGTTAGCAGAGTATGTTTGTGTAGCAGAGTGCAGCAGGCCGGTACAGCTGGTGCAGAGCTTGTCTGGCATGGCTGTTTGTCTGGGGTGGCTTTGGTGCAGGTACAACTGCTGTGTATTGTTTATGCAGGTGTGTGGGCTGGTTGTGCAGAGTATGTTTGTGTAGCAGAGTGCAGCAGGCCTAAGGTTTGTTGGAAGGTTGCAGTCTGCTCTTTTTGTCTGTTATGCGATTTCAAACAGATTTTCGGTGGGGTCATGTAATGCCATGGTACAAGTTTGCAAGGAGAAGCTGAGAATGGGCTATATGACTGATACGTGTGGGGTACCTCAAATCTGCGTGAGTCGTATGAGCTGGAGGGGCACCCTTTATCAGCTTGTGAACGGTGGCCGCTCGGAGTACCATTTTATGATGTGAATTAGGTTTGGAATAAAGCTGGCTCTTGCGCGAGATTTACGAGTCATGGTTATGGATCTTGTAGTAATGGAAGAGGAGCTCTGCGAGAAGGTGGGGTCAATTTGCCAACTGGAATAGAAGATGATGGAAGTGAATCACGCTTGGAACTAGTAAGGACTATCTTTGATGGGGTGATATGTCGCCGAGGGGTGGCAAACTCCTTGCTGCTCTCCTTTCCATTTGACGAACAATTGAGAACTTGGCGTCTTTTGATTTGTTAGCATTATATTCTTCACGGACACAAGCAATGGATGGCTCATAATGTTTTGAATAAGTAGAGAACCCTTGAGCTCTTTGAGTAGAACACAGAGAACCTACTTCAGTTCCAGAAATACCAGGATTCAAGGCCCTGTCGTTACCGAATGACAATCGTGTAACTCTGCCAGAGAGAGTGGAAACAGATTCCGGTTCTACAAATCGACTTCTCCTAGCATGGTTTGAGTCAGTCCACCGGAATGGAAAAGTACTTCTTCTGGGATTGTTTAGTTTCAGATGAACTTTAACTAAATAATGTTGAAGGTGTGGATGATTTAGTAGCTCTGCATCACTTGGCCTAAGCTCGGGATTTTCGTAGCATACTCTTCACCATGCCTCGGCAGAATAAGTTGTTGATAGTGGCTTATGAGATTTGCAGCTGGTAGCAAACTTGTATGGCTTTGCGTGAGGTTTCTCGGAGTGCAGCTGAGGGTCTGTTGGTGCAAGTTTGGCGTGAGATAGCTGTTGCATTCCAGTTTACGAGGTTTGTGTTGCGGTTTGGAACTCTTCAGGTTGTGGTGTACCACAAATTGCACGGTGTTTTTCGCGGTACGTAATAGTTGCTAGCATTTAATTATTCTTTCCTCTTCAAATTTTATCTATTCTTCCGCATTGTCTCCGATTGAATTCAAGTCACAATTATTGTTGTTCACGCAGGTTTGTGCTGTTGTGATACGTTGTGACTGATGTGAATCATGATTTGGAGCTTGTCGTCAACTGCAGTGCGTTGGATTAGGTCAGTGTGAAATTTGTGCGGTAGCGTCACCATGTGTTCAACAAGTCTTGGAAGTGTGTATCAAGGTTGTGTATTGGTTGTACGGTGTAGTGCGGTTTGGTTTGGGGCCATTTATCCTCTTTTCTTCTCTGCACAGGGAATTTATAGTATATTGCAGGTGGCTAGGGGCTTGCGTAACATTGAATTTCTGTATTTGTTTTGCCGCAAGCTGCGCAAATCGTAATCGGCGGTAGGCCCTGCTGTATGACTCGATTGACAGATGATATGGGTGGCTGGTGGATGTCAAAAGTGAGGCCAGCTTGACCTGTACTTTGTCATTTTGAATGGAGCATGTTGACAAGAGGTCATCTTCATAGAGAGACAATTTAGAAAAACAGATAGCTAGCACCATCCATGTATTGTACTCTGCATCTGTAGCATCCAAATGTGAAGCAACCATTTCTAGAAGAGATTCAAGACTATAATCTCCTTCTTGGTGCATCTTTATAAGTTTTGCTTAAAGAATCATAACAGGTTGGATCCTTCTTTAATATATCCTCATATCTTTGAATCAAGACACGGTTGTTTCGATCAAAATGCTCCATGAGAACCGCTCGTAATCTAATTGGGAGGACGGAGTATGAATTATCGCATTGTTGCTCAAGCAGAGTTAAAGCCTCATTAACTTGACCTCCAATCAGCAGCAGCTGTATTAAAGGAAGCAATGCCGCTGATGCAAAGGATGTTGAGTTAAGAGCTAGTTTTGAATACTCTAATGCATTGTTATAGTACTCGTTAAATTGATTTCTGTGCAGGATCATGAACTTCAACAAACCATTCACATTCTCAAAACGCAAGGGCAGCAACCACAAATCAAGCTTCCCGAGTGCATTCAAGATATCTTGTGTAAGACCTCCGCTGTTTAGAAAAAGGGTCTCCCGTTACTTGATTTTCATCAGAAGTCAAGTAAAAATCTTGCGGCTGAAAGATTTGACTCAATTTTCTCTTAATTGTAACTGTAATGGGCTTGAGTGAAAAATCATGTGGACTTGGCTTAACAACTTTGTAACATGGATTTGGTGATATTTCTTCTTTTCTTTTTTACCGTAAGTGTGAATGAGTTGGATAGAAGGAAACGGGTTTCAAGTGTATGGAAAGGGAATTTGTATGGACTAACGGGATTATAATTGTGGGATTTTGTAATGACACAGGCTACAATTGTATGTGTGTTTTTTTTATGAATAAAATTTGGGTAATTTGGATCCTCATCATAAATTCAATGACTTTGAATAAAATGCTATTGAGCCTGTGTACACTTTGCTTTGCACCTCCACCTCTCACACTTCTGATTCATGCCCGAAATACCTTAAAATTGAAATGAAATAGAATCTTATATTGACATGAGTCCATCACTGAATCAATTTCCAAACTTTGTTGCGTGCACTGATGTAAACAACCCCTTCACCAGGAACCAAATGAGCAATAAATGTCTCTAAATCAAAAGATAATGGCCTGAGACGCGAACTATAGAGCCTAAGGCTCTGACTGAAAATGAACTGATCTTTGGTGATTTCTCAGCCGTGAATCGTCTGAATTTAGCGCCACCCGACAACCCGCATAAGTAGAAACCTTAATTGGATCCTCAGGCATATACCCTATACGCGAGTATTTCAACCTTACACGAAATTGGACGATGAGTGGGAACAACATATTTTTTCTTATTTTTTCTGCCCCTGACAATCACATATGCTTATCTGTTTGTCTTTAAGGACCTCGACTTGTCTTCGATAAGGGTAACCACTTGGTGACTTGAATATAACCTCCTTGATTAGGTTAAAAACCATCGGTAATCTTGGTTAGACACACATTTCTCGATCCCCTGTGAAAATGCAAAATGCTATGCAATGCAATGCTTATGTATGTGCTGATGCAACGAAATAAAACATAAGCCAGAGAGGTCGGTCAAATTTTGGGGTACAACATTTAGATTTTTAATTAATCGAATCGATACGTAGTAATTGTGTTCTTCAGGGATTTGATAAGTTACTAGTGTATGAAATAGTTTTCGCAGTTTATTTAAGCAGAAAATGGAGATTTGAAGACTCTCGTCTCACAATGGTTATTGACGCTAATCATAATCCTAAGGGCCAAGCGTACACTTTCGTATTCCGTTCGGGGTTAAAATTAATTTTTGGAAATCTCTAAGTTCTAATTCGTTTTAAAGTGCTTTCGCTGTTATTAAAACAAATGCCTAGTGTTTACTATCTGACCTCACCGCAGCTTTCGCTTGTTGGTTCGTATCTTAATTAATTTCCCACTTTCGTGGCAAAACTACTTTAAAATAAGTTCTCGCTTTCGCGACGAAGTTTATTTCGTGAATCAATTTTAAACACTTAGACCATAAATTACTTTTGTGAAAAGAAAGTTTTCAAACAAGAGTTATCAAATCCCATTCGAATTATTACTACATATCGATTACCTAAGTTTAGCTAGACATGGAATTTGGAAAAACAAAACATAAACAATAATAATAAATAATAAATTGCATTATAATAAAACAGAAGTCGATCAAAATGAAAACCTGTAAATAATGCCAATTAGCCTTTGGGCAGACCCTCCACAGATGTTGGCAGGATTTTGTCTTTAGTTCCAATTTGATCGTACAGTGCAGTAAGTATTACAGAAGAGCGGAAATGGGAATGAGGAAATGGCAGGGAAATAAAGGAAAAGAATACAAATAAAACTGGAGAAATGGATACAAATAATAACTGAAAGTAAATTTGCTCTGGAAGTTAAATTTGGCAGCACTTCATGGTATGAATGCAGCTCCCTTTTTGAAGTCCCCTGCTTCCCTTTTTATAGAAGTGGAATCCCAACGGTTACCTCTGAGGATGATGGACCTTGAGGCAGATAATTTAGGGAGTAGTGGACCATTTAATGGGAATTGGAACTGCTCTTTTGACGTGTAATCTGAGTGGGGCGTTTTTGCCTGCATGACGGTCGTCACAAGGTGTGACGGCCGTCACCCGTGTGACGGTCGTCATGCATCTGTGATGGTCGTCACATCAGCAAAAACTGTCTGCTGCGCTTTTCATTGTGTTTTCACCTCTTTTTCGTCCATATTTCATCTGGGATTGCTTCTTTTCTTCATGTTGCCTTGTTTGGACGTGATCGTTGAATACCTGCAAAAACATCAGACAAATACATGGAAATAACCCGAAATCGGATCGAAAACGGTTAGCTTTTAGTCGAATTATGCATGAAAATATCTATATGATTTCGTGTTATCAAACTCCCCTAAGCTTGAATCTTTGCTTGTCCTCAAGTAAAACGTGGAAAAGTCGGCAAACACGAGGTTGTTCCTTCGTTCGCAGAGTTTGGAAAAACCGGGATTCTTGGTAGGAACAAGTTGAGTATCATGACGACACTGGACTATGAGTCCCCGGAGGTCTCCTTTTTATGCAAATCGGTCTCAGTCATGCTACCGTATCTTGGTGTCAAGGTTCTCGTGGCAAGTTCACCCTGTTTGTTCTAGCGCAATCACATTAAGCCCGTTGTCCGCACACTTTCATGGCAAGTCGACCTGTTAGTGAATATGATCTCGTTTTTGTTTTTGATCTTCTTCATTGATCATAATTTGGTGTCATTGATTTTTCAATGGGTTTTTCGTGCCGTTGGGCTAAATGCTCGGGTGAGGAGCACCTAACTTAGAAGGAAATGTATCTTATATTCTTGGGCTTTTTAGCTCTCTTTTCATGATTTTTCATCTTTTTGGAGATCATACACTTATTTGCATCGGTCGCTCGCTTAGAAGTGTTTTTAGGATGGTGCTGACTGCTAGTATAAACTACTTGGGGTTGAGTTCGCGTAGACACTTGAGACTTTGGTACACGTAGGTGGTGAAACCGACTCGCATAAACTGGAGGTCTAAGGTGTCTGGGCGATACTGGTTTTGTTAGAACTGTCGTTTCCTCGGAGTTTCAAAACTCGGTTTGAACTCAGGTGCATTCTCGTGATGCTTTTGCTTTTGAGGAACAAATGAAAGTTTTTGTTTACGTTGAATAATGTGAGGATTGTTTGCGTAACGTGAAAATTATATAGACGAGCTTTATTTGCTAGAAATAGAAAGTGTAAAAATAGAACTTACTAAAATTCAAAGTGCAGTGAAATGGAAATACAGGAAATAAGGGAAGTTCAGAATACAGTGGAAATAAGACTCCGCTCCCACACTATCTCGATCAGTATCCTCACTGATTCTTGAAGCATGCGAGAGGGAGATACAACTGAAAATGAAAATACAAAGAACTGAAATATAGTAAACAATAAAGGAAAAAATGAAAATCTAGTCCCGGGGTCTGTCACGTCCACGCTGGCGTCCTCTGGCTCTAGCAAGGGCTACTCTATCCTCATAGCTCATGGCTCCGGTGTGGTAGATCGTGTCTCGGAGTCCTTCGACCTGCAGGGTCAGATTCGCTAGACTCTCAGTGATCGTAGCTTGGCCGGTGTGAAGTTGTTGCATTTGAGTCCGGTGCCAAGCTTCAAACTGGTCAGCTCGCTGGTTCTGCTGCTGCAGCATCGTGAGTATCTGTGCCTGCTGGTCTAGGGAGCGACGGAGGTCCTCTTCGGTGTAGTCGGGCACGGGATGGTGACGGCGGCGGCGAGAAGGTGTACCTACTAGAGGAGGAGGCTGCGATGCCTCTGGCTGCTCGGACCTGTCCAACTCAGCTTGGATTTCATCGTCGGAATCATGAGTGGGATCCTGAGTAGGAACAACGGCAGCAGGAGGGGCAGTGAGGTCGAACAACCAGTTGGTCCGGTCCTCTGGATGGATGCGGGTGCGGGACAGAAGGATGATGCTTCTGACGGTCTTGCCACGCACAACCGGATGGTATTTCCCGTCAGCTCGGGAGCGGATGAGATGGGAGGCCCTGCAGTGGTCAGTGTCAAGGAACACCGAGGGGATGGAATGGAGGTGTTGAAGGTGGTCGCCAAGGTTCAGCCCAAGTGCAATAGCCGTGACAATCCCGCCAAAGTAGAATGGCTTCAAGCCACGGTTGCAGTTGGCCTGAATGTGAGCCAGCAGAAACGGGGCAGCGTTGACGGGTTCATTGTTGAAGACGCAATGCAGAAAGAAGATCTCCTTGGAGTTCACTTTGTGGTTGCTGTCTCTGGCGAAGATGGTGTTACTCAACGCCCTGTGAAAGTACCTGATGGCAGGGTTATGGATGTGAGTGGCGTGTAAGGAGTCCCAACCATCGACATTTAGGTCGGTCAACTGATACCACAGCGCGGAGGCTTCGTGCTGGAACTGATCAGTGATACGGCGATGAGCGTTGTCGCCGCGGGGTAGCTGTAGGATGCTGGCGATCTGATTCTGATTCACCTGGTAGTTGACTCCAAACATTCGGAAACAAGCGACACCTGTGTGCTGGTTGAGTTCGCCGCTGCTGGTGGTGTACGAGAACGAACTCAAGAACTCAAGGGTGAGTTGTTCGTAAGTCGGCTGGGGGTTGGAGCAGAGGTTCCAGATGCCCCCTCGTTGAAGCATCCAGGTTACACCATCAAGGAGTTCGAGCTCCGTAAGCGATGGAAGGTGCGGGTAGTGAGTTGGCTGGAGTGACCTCTGATGAAATGCAATGTACTATGCGCGTTGTCTCTCGCCTAACTCGCCCTCAAGGAAGGAAATGTTGCTGACATCTGCGTTTCCGACCATTGTTGAAGATGGAGAGGTTTCGGAGGTTTTGGGGTTTTTTCTGCAGAGAGGGAAAAATGACAGAACGGTGGTTTGGAGGTTGAATTTGGAGTTGAGGTTTATAGTTCAATCGGGGAGGACGAAAATCGTAGTGGGGTATGAATTTTGGAAGTTTGAAAGTGATAATGGGGGGAGTGGAGGGCAACACGAACCCTGTTATCAGATAGCAGTTCTGGGCTGCGTGACGGTCGTCACAAGGGTGTGACGGTCGTCACCCGCGTGACGCTCGTCATGGGACTGTGACGGTCGTCACAGCAGCAAAATCTGCAGAACGCAGAATTTTTGCTCTGAGGGCGTATTCGAGGTGATTTTAAAGCTTAGTATTGATACGGTGACGTAATATAACAGCTAACCAACAACAAATAATGCGAAAACAGAATAATTGAATAAAACTAGAATTGAAATAACATAAAACTGAAACAATTGTATGTAATACATAAAGAAAACGAACAAAGCGAAAAATCCATATGATTAAATTAAACTAAACTAGACTAAATTGAACTGAAACTACTGCTATGAGCTAATAATTAATCTTTTTGTGCCTTCAACTCATCGAATTTCTGTGAATAGTAGTCGAGTTGGTCGCAGACTAGATCCATGAAGCCTACCAGGTCACTGTGCATGCCTGCGATATCAGCTTTTACATTAGCCAGAGCTTTATCAACGTCGTCCAATCTGAGTAACACGACATCCATTTTGTCGGTGGTCTCCTCAGGGATAGGCTCAGGATAAGTATTGTAGTGCGGAGGAGTCATAGGCTCTACTTCAGTTTCAGAGGCGGCGTCCTCATAGTACATGTAGTCGTGTGCCTCAGAGATGTGGTCACTGTCATACATATAGTCCTGGGGTGTTGACTGTGGTGAAGGAGGTCCCATAGGCTCATCCAATTCGTAGAGCCAGTTATCCTTGTTGTGGATGCTTGTCATCAGATGATCAGGAAGTGTGAATAGCTGTACTGGTTTTTCGTTAATAAGGTACTCATACGGTCCAGGTCCCATAGTCCCTAAGATGCGCCTGTTAAAGCAGAATTGTATGTTCATGGGTCTGATGGTACCAAAACGAGTGCTGGCATTTAAATGGAATCTAAGGCCAAGTTCGTGGGCAATCATTGTTACTAGTCCTCCTATAAGAATAGGTGTCTGAGGTTCCAGCGTGAGGCGTTTGAAGGATCTCATCATGAAAGGCACTGCATTTACTGTCCGTCCCTGAGAAGCACAGAACATGATGAATAACTCTTCCTTAGATACTGTGGTAATATTTTCTTCTTTTCCAAACAAGGTGTGAGCTAGTATCTTATGGAAGTATCTGAAGGCGGGGTTATGAATGTCATCATTGTACATTTTGTCTGGTTCAGGGTGGTAGTCGCCTGTGATTCTACCCCAGAAGTGATCGAGTTGCAAATCAATATCGTCATCTTCTGCACTGATGAACACATGTGGTCCGCTAGGGAATCCTAGGAGGTTAGCTAGTGACATCCTGCTGTGGGTTTGGTCCATTCCAAACAATCGGAAGGTAATCAACTCTATGCTGGATCCAAAACCATAGTTGGGTGTATATCTGAAGGAACTAAGGAATTCGTAGGTAAGATCCTTGTAGGTAGTGAAACGTGTTTTCAGAGCGGTGTTCTCCCAACCCAGTTGATTGAACAGGTATTGAATACTATCCGTGATCCCTAGTTTATCCATAGTAGCCTTGTCATAATACAGCGTTAAGGAGAATTCTCTTTCGGTCAGTGCTGCAAATCTTGCCTTCTGAGCGAGTCCTCTGAAGTGAACCTTTGTGAAATCGTACTCGGCCATATTCGCAGGTAATTCGGAGAAAACAGAAGGAATGTTTTGAAGGCTTTAAAAATCCTGAAAAGTTTAAAACAAGAAATTGAAGTCAGGATTTTTAGAAACGAAAAGTGCTAGAAACAAAAGACAAAAAAGGAAAAAAAATAAAATGAAAATAAAAGTACGAAAATGAACGAAAGTAGAAAATAGTAGTAATTTTAGGATTTTTGTTGGATTTTTCAAAGTAGAATTTGAAGAAAAAAATGAAATGCAATGACGAGGGAAATTTGGGTTGCCTCCCAATAAGCGTTGTTTTTAACGTCTAAAGCCTGACGATAGCTTGGTGAGAAGCTATTCGGGTGTTTGAGCCGGAAGCTCAAGCAATGTTATATTGCTGACTTGAGGACTGTTGTCGTTCTTATTGTAATGTTTTAGACGTTGCCCGTTTACGATAAACGGTGCATTCGTCTTATCGGTAATTTCAACAGCTCCACTCTGAAGTACTTTAGTCACTTCATAGGGTCCAGACCACCTAGATTTTAGTTTTCCTGGGAAGAGTTTTAATCGTGAATTGAAGAGCAATACGATGTCTCCCGCACTGAATTGTTTCCTGATTGAACGTTTATCATGCCACTTTTTAGTTCGCTCTTTGTAGATACGGGCATTTTCGTAAGCGTCTAATCGAAGTTCTTCTAACTCGTGTAAGTTCAAGATTCGCTTTTCTCCTGTCTCGGTGTAGTTGAAGTTGAGTGTCTTAATGGCCCAGAAGGCCTTACGCTCTAACTCTACAGGGAGATGGCAGGATTTACCATAAACTAATTTATAGGGGGTAGTACCTATTGGTGTCTTAAATGCGGTCCTATAAGCCCATAAAGCTTCTTGTAGCTTTGATGACCAATCTTTTCTCGAGGTAGCGACAGTCTTTTCCAAGATCTGTTTTATTTCTCTGTTTGATACCTCTACTTATCCGCTAGTTTGCGGGTGATAAGGTGTAGCTACTCGGTGCCTGACTCCATATCTAGAAAGAAGTTTATCGAATATTCGTGATATGAAGTGAGATCCTCCGTCACTAATGACGAGTCTGGGTACACCGAATCTAGGAAAGATTGTGTTCTTGAAGAGTTTGATTACTACTCGTGCGTCATTTGTTGGAGCAGCTATGGCTTCTATCCATTTAGGCACGTAATCGACAGCGACGAGTATGTAGTTATTTCCAAAAGAAGGTGGGAAAGGTCCCATGAAATCTATTCCCCAGACGTCGAAGATTTCTACCTATAAGATTCCTTTCTGAGGCATTTCATCGCGTCGTGAGATGTTGCCAGTTCGTTGGCATCTATCGCACTTTTGCACAGCGATGTGAACGTCTTTCCGGAGATTAGGCCAGAATAGGCCGGCTTGGAGAATCTTAGCGCACGTCTTGGACGTACTAGCATGACCACCATATGGTGCTGAGTGGCATTGGGAAATAATATTTTCTATTTCTTCCTCTGGGACACAGCGACGATATATGTTGTCGGCCCCTCTCTTGAAGAGTAGGGGTTCGTCCCAATAATAGTGTTTTAGATCGTGGAAGAATTTCTTCTTTTGCTGATAAGTAAGATCTGGTGGAAGCACGCCCGCAGCGAGGTAATTAACGATGTCAGCATACCAAGGTAATGTGACTTGGGCATAGACGGCTTCTACGGCTTTTTCGAATTCTGGATCTTCCGAGATTGCATTGGGTGTGTCACTTTCTAATTTGGCTATCAGACGTTCGTACGGGAAATCGTCATTTATCAGTACTGGTTCGTGTCTGATGCCTTCTATTCGGGATAAGTGATCCGCAACAACGTTCTCGGTTCCTTTCTTATCTTTGATTTCTAAGTCAAACTCTTGTAGTAACAGGATCCATCTCAATAATCTTGGTTTGGCATCTTTTTTTCTTATTAGGTACCTTATGGCAGCGTGGTCTGTGTATATGATAATTTTTGCTCCTACTAAGTAAGAACGGAATTTGTCAAGCGCAAATATAACTGCTAGAAGTTCCTTTTCTGTGGTAGCGTAGTTCATTTGGGCAGGATCCAAGGTTCTACTGGCGTAGTAGATAGCATGGAGTTTCTTGTCCTTCCTTTGTCCTAGAACTGTGCCTACAGCGTAATCACTCGCGTCGCACATGATTTCAAACGGTAGTCTCCAATCTGGTGGTTGCATGATTGGTGCGGTGATAAGGGCTGATTTTAATGTTTCGAATGCTTTTAAACAGTCGTCGTCGAAGACGAACTCAGCATCTTTCATTAACAGGCCGGTCAAAGGTTTTGTGATTTTCGAGAAATCTTTTATAAATCTTCTGTAGAAACCGGCATGTCCTAGAAAACTCCGTATTTCTCGTACGGATTTTGGAGGTTGGAGATCTTTTATAATCTCTATTTTAGCTTTGTCTACCTCAATCCCTCTATCTGATATGACATGTCCTAGAACTATTCCTTGTCGGACCATAAAATGGCATTTCTCCCAATTTAGGACGAGGTTTACTTTTACGCAACGTTCTAGTACCATTTCTAAGTTTTGTAAGCATCCTTCGAAACTTTGTCCACATACCGAGAAATCTTCCATAAACACTTCCATAATGTCGTCTATGAAATCTGCAAAGATTGCCATCATGCATCTTTGGAAGGTTGCTGGAGCGTTACAGAGTCCGAACGGCATTCGGCGGTAAGCAAAAGTACCGTAAGGACAGGTGAATGTAGTCTTTTCTTGGTCATCAGGATGGATGGGAATTTGGAAGAATCCTGAGTAACCATCTAGATAGCAGAAATATGAATGTTTGGCTAATCTTTCCAACATTTGGTCTATGAAGGGTAGCGGGAAGTGATCTTTGCGCGTAGCCTTGTTAAGCTTCCTATAATCAATACACATCCTACTTCCAGTCACGACTCTTTTTGTTATCGATTCGCCTTATTCGTTTTTAACTATTGTGACTCCTCCTTTCTTTGGTACGACATGAACTGGGTTAACCCATTCACTATCGGAGATCGGATAGATGATTCCTGCATCTAGTAATTTCTTTACTTCATCTCTGACTACAGTGCTCAGGATGGGGTTCAGTCTTCTCTGATGCTCTCGAGAGGTTTTGGAGTCTTCCTCTATTGTAATTCAATGCATACAGATCGAAGGGCTTATCCCTTTTAAATCGCTTATGTTGTAGCCTAATGCGGTGGGGTACTTCTTTAGGACTTCTAATAACTTTTCGGTTTCTGGTTGTCCTAAGTCGGCGTTGACTATCACTGGTCTTTTTAGTTCATCGTCTAGAAATTCATATCTGAGGTTTTTGGGTAGTGTTTTGAGTTCTAAAGATGGGTTCTTCGGACCTGGCATATGATTTGGTGTCAGTGCTAAGCTTTCTCTTAGGCTGTCGTCCTTATACGGTTTACGCCAATTGTCGTCTTCAGAAATGTCGGGTAGTTGAATCTTTATTATTTCTGAATACGTGGTCTCTTTATTTTCAAGTTCTCTTATGCATTCGTCAATTTCGTCTACTAAATAGCAGGTATCGTCTATTGCTGGTGCTTGTAAGAACTTGGTGAGAATGAACTCTATCTTTTCTTCTCCTACTTCGAATGTTAGCCTTCCTTTCTTCACGTCTATAATCGCTCCGGCTGTAGCTAGGAATGGTCTTCCTAAGATAATTGGGGTTACAGTGTCCTCCTTGATGTCCATGATTATGAAGTCGGTTGGGATGTAAAATTGTCCTATGCGTACTGGAACGTTTTCCAGTATTCCGACGGGGTATTTTACTGATCTGTCAGCTAATTGTACGGACATTTTGGTTGGCCTGAGGTCTCCCATATTCAGCTTTTTGCATATAGATAAGGGCATAACACTGATACTGGCTCCTAAATCGCATAGAGCTTTGTCTATTACGAACTTTCCTATGACGCAGGGTATGGAGAAACTACCTGGGTCTTTTAATTTAGGAGGCATGCGGTTTTGAATAATAGCGCTACACGCTGCAGTAAGTGTAACTATTTCGTTATCCTCGATCTTTCTCTTATTCGACAGGATCTCTTTGAGAAATTTGGCGTATGATGGCATTTGAGTTATCGCTTCTGTAAAAGGAATAGTAATATTCAACTGTTTAAGGAGCTCTACAAATTTCTTAAACTGTCCTGAAGTTTTAGAGTTTATTAGTCTTTGCGGATAAGGGATAGGTGGTTTATATGGCGCTGGAGGTGCTTGAGTTTTTTCACTTGCGGTATCCTTCTTCTCGTTGTCCTCCTTCTTCTCTAACTCAGATTCCTTTTCTGCTTGTTCAGTTGGTTTCTGTTGCATGGCTGAGTTTTCGGTCCTCGGATCGATCGGTTCATCCAATTCTTTTCCACTTCTTAGTATCACAGCATTTGCTTGGCCTTTGGGATTCTGTTCGGGTTGTTCAGGAAATGTGCCAGCAGGTGCGGCAGCAGATGCTTGCTGTTGAGCCACTTGTGATATCTGAGTTTCTAACATTTTGTTGTGGGTGGCTAAAGCGTCTACTTTTCCTGACAACTGTTTAATTTGCTCGCTAGTGTGTATGTTTTGATTCAGGAACTCTTTGTTCGTTTGAGCTTGAGTAGCTATGAACTTTTCCATCATCAATTCGAGGTTTGATTTCCTAGGTGCATTCTGAGCAGCTGGTTTTTGATATCCTTGCGGAGCAGTAGGCATTTGCAATGCATTTTCGCTTTTGTAAGAAAAGTTTGGATGATTTCGCCAACCTGGGTTGTAGGTATTTGCGTAGGGATTGCCTTGGGCATAATTTACCTGGTCTGGCGGGATTCCGGCTAGCAATGGGCATTCGGGTGCATTATGAGTGGTGCTTCTGCATAACTCGCAATTTGGAGTTACTGCAGCGACAGTTGCAGTGGGGTTAACGGTCAGACTATCGATCTTTTGTGCTAGAGCATCTACTTTAGCATTGAACTTTTCAAGGCTGCTGATTTCGTACATCCCACCTTTTGCTGAGGTTTTCTCATTTGGAGTGCGTTCACCTCCTCATTGGCAATGGTTTTGTGACATGTTTTCTATTAATTGATAGGCTTCATCGTATGGCTTATCCATAAGTGCACCGCCCGCGGCAGCGTCTATTGTCAATCTAGTATTGTATAGAAGCCCATTATAGAAAGTATGGATTGTCACCCAGTCTTCTAGACCGTGGTGAGGACATGTTCTCATCATATCTTTGAATCGTTCCCATGCTTCGTAAAGAGATTCAGTATCTTTCTGTCGAAATCCGTTGATTTGAGCTCTAAGCATAGCAGTTTTGCTTGGTGGAAAATATCTCGCTAAGAAGACGTTCTTCAATTGCTCCCACGTCGTAATGGAGTTGGATGGTAACGATTGCAACCATGTCCATGCTCTGTCTCTAAGAGAGAATGGGAAAAGACGAAGTCTTATCGCGTCTGGAGTTACTCCATTTGCTTTCACTGTGTCTGCGTATTGTACAAACTTCGTTAGATGTTCGTTCGGATCCTCAGTTGCGTTTCCTGAGAATTGGTTTTGTTGTACAGCCGACAGCAATGATGGTTTCAACTCAAAATCATTTCGGGTAATAGCTGGGGCAGCAATGCTACTTCTAGGCTCCATCTGAAATGGTGTAGCGTATGCCTTCAGCGGTTTGTTCGGAGGTCCTTCAGCCATCGTTGGTTCTTCTTCGGATTTGGGAATGGGAGTGAGAGGATCGGGAATGTTATGTTTGAGTTGGTACTCAATGATTCGGCTTCTTAGATGTAAGAAGCGTTCTAGTTCTGCGACTGAAGGTTTCAAGATATCGCTTTGTGGGCGATCACTTGGCATACAATCGACAGCACTAGTAAAGGAAAAATGAAAATTGTTTACCTAGTCTATACGGTGTAACAGAAGGTTACACTATTGACTAAACGGGTCCCCGGCAACGGCGCCAAAAACTTGATCGCGACTTTCTATGTCTAATACAACTAACTGCAAGTGCACAGTCTATCGCGTAGTAATAAAAGATATCGATCCCACAAGGACTCGTAATCAAACTAGTGTTCTCGGGAGTTACTATGTTTAGCTAGGTAGAATATGTTTTAAGGGAATAAGATTGTCACTAAAAGAGGGAACTAAGATTACTATTTAGATTTTTAATTAATCGAATCGATACGTAGTAATTGTGTTCTTCAGGGATTTGATAAGTTACTAGTGTATGAAATAGTTTTCGCAGTTTATTTAAGCAGAAAATGGAGATTTGAAGACTCTCGTCTCACAATGGTTATTGACGCTAATCATAATCCTAAGGGCCAAGCGTACACTTTCGTATTCCGTTCGGGGTTAAAATTACTTTTTGGAAATCTCTAAGTTCTAATTCGTTTTAAAGTGCTTTCGCTGTTATTAAAACAAATGCCTAGTGTTTACTATCTGACCTCACCGCAGCTTTCGCTTGTTGGTTCGTATCTTAATTAATTTCCCACTTTCGTGGCAAAACTACTTTAAAATAAGTTCTCGCTTTCGCGACGAAGTTTATTTCGTGAATCAATTTTAAACACTTAGACTATAAATTACTTTTGTGAAAAGAAAGTTTTCAAACAAGAGTTATCAAATCTCATTCGAATTATTACTACATATCGATTACCTAAGTTTAGCTAGACATGGAATTTGGAAAAACAAAACATAAACAATAATAATAAATAATAAATTGCATTATAATAAAACAGAAGTCGATCAAAATGAAAACCTGTAAATAATGCCAATTGGCCTTTGGGCAGACCCTCCACAGATGTTGGCAGGATTCTGTCTTTAGTTCCAATTTGATCGTACAGTGCAGTAAGTATTACAGAAGAGAGGAAATGGGAATGAGGAAATGGCAGGGAAATAAAGGAAAGGAATACAAATAAAACTGGAGAAATGGATACAAATAATAACTGAAAGTAAATTTGCTCTGGAAATTAAATTTGGCAGCACTTCGTGGTATGAATGCAGCTCCCTTTTTGAAGTCCCCTGCTTCCCTTTTTATAGAAGTGGAATCCCAACAGTTACCTCTGAGGATGATGGACCTCGAGGCAGATAATTTAGGGAGTAGTGGACCATTTAATGGGAATTGGAACTGCTCTTTTGACGTGTAATCTGAGTGGGGCGTTTTTGCCTGCATGACGGTCGTCACAAGGTGTGACGGTCGTCACCCGTGTGACGGTCGTCACATCAGCAAAAACTGTCTGCTGCGCTTTTCATTGTATTTTCACCCCTTTTTCGTCCATATTTCATCTGGGATTGCTTCTTTTCTTCATGTTGCCTTGTTTGGACGTGATCGTTGAATACCTGCAAAAACATCAGACAAATACATGGAAATAACCCGAAGTCGGATCGAAAACGGTTAGCTTTTAGTCGAATTATGCATGAAAATATCTATATGATTTCGTGTTATCATATTTTCCGCCAAGCAAAACTGCTATGCTTAGAGCTCAAATCAACAGATTTCGACAGAAAGATACTGAATCTCTTTACGAAGCATGGGAACGATTCAAAGATATGATGAGAACATGTCCTCACCACGGTCTAGAAGACTGGGTGACCATCCATACTTTTTATAATGGGCTTTTATACAATACTAGATTGACAATAGACGCTGCCGCGGGCGGTGCACTTATGGATAAGCCATACGACGAAGCCTATCAATTAATCGAAAACATGTCTCAAAACCATTGCCAATGGGGAGGTGAATGCACTCCAACAGAGAAAACCACAGCGAAAGGTGGGATGTACGAGATCAGCAGTCTTGAATAGTTCAACGCTAAAGTAGATGTTCTAGCACAGAAGATTGACAGTCTGACCGTCAACCCCACTGCAACCGTCGCTGCCGTAACTCCAAATTGCGAGTTATGCAGAAGCACCACTCATAATGCACCCGAATGCCCATTGCTAGCCGGAATCCCACCAGACCAGGTAAATTATGCTCAAGGAAATCCTTACGCAAATACCTATAACCCAGGTTGGGGAAATCATCCAAACTTTTCTTACAAAAACGAAAATGCATTACAAATGCCTACTGCTCCGCCAAGATATCAAAAACCAGCTGCTGCTCAGACTGCACCTAGGAAATCAAACCTCGAGTTGATGATGGAAAAATTCATAGCTACTCAAGCTCAAACAAACAAAGAATTCCTGAATCAAAACATACACACTAGCGAGCAAATTAAACAGTTGACCGGAAAAGTAGACGCTTTAGCCACCCACAACAAAATGTTAGAAACACAGATATCACAAGTGGCTCAACAACAAGCCTCTGCTGCCGCACCTGCTGGCACATTTCCTGGACAACCCGAACAGAATCCAAAAGGCCAAGCAAATGCTGTAATACTAAGAAGTGGAAAAGAATTGGACGAACCAATTGATCCGAGGACCGAAAACTCAGCCATGCAACAAAAACCAACTAAACAAGCAGAAAAGGAATCCGAGTTAGAGAAGAAGGAAGACAACGAGAAGGAGGATACCGCAAGTGAAAAAACTCAAGCACCTCCAGCACCATATAAACCACCTATCCCTTATCCGCAAAGATTAATAAACTCCAAAACTTCAGGACAGTTTAAGAAATTTGTAGAGCTCCTTAAACAGCTGAATATTACTATTCCTTTTACAGAAGCGATAACTCAAATGCCGTCATACGCTAAATTTCTCAAAGAAATCCTGTCGAATAAGAGAAAGATCGAGGATAACGAAACAGTTACACTTACTGCATAGTGTAGCGCTATTATTCAAAATTGCATGCCTCCTAAATTAAAAGACCCAGGTAGTTTCTCCATACCCTGCGTCATTGGAAAGTTCGTAATAGACAAAGCTCTATGCGATTTAGGAGCCAGTATCAGTGTTATGCCTTTATCTATATGCAAAAAGCTGAATATGGGAGACCTCAGACCAACCAAAATGTCCGTACAATTAGCTGACCGATTAGTAAAATACCCCGTCGGAATACTAGAAAACGTTCCAGTACGCATAGGACGATTTTATATTCCAACCGACTTCATAATCATGGACATCAAGGAGGACACTGTTACCCCAATTATTCTAGGAAGACCGTTCCTAGCTACAGCCGGAGCTATTATAGACGTGAAGAAAGGAAGGCTAACATTCGAAGTAGGAGAAGAAAAGATAGAGTTCATTCTCACCAAGTTCTTACAAGCACCAGCCATAGACGATACCTGCTATTTAGTAGACGAAATTGAAGAATGCATAAGGGAACTTGAAAATGAAGAGACCACGTACTCAGAGATAATAAAGATTCAAATACCCGATATTTCTGAAGACGATGATTGGCGTAAACCGTATAAAGACGACAGCCTAAGCGAAAGCTTAGCACTGACTCCAAACCATATGCCAGGTCCAAAGAACCCATCTTTAGAACTTAAAACACTACCCAAAAACCTTAGATATGAATTTCTAGACGATGAACTAAAAAGACCGGTGATAATCAACGCCGACTTAGGACAACCAGAAACCAAAAAGCTATTAGAAGTCCTAAAGAAGTAGCCCACCGCATTAGGCTATAACATTAGCGATCTAAAAGGTATAAGCCCTTCGATCTGTATGCATCGAATTACAATAGAGGAAGACTCCAAAACCTCTCGAGAGCATCAGAGAAGACTGAACCCCATCCTGAGCACTGTAGTCAGAGATGAAGTAAAGAAATTGCTAGATGCAGGAATCATCTACCCAATCTCCGATAGTGAATGGGTTAGCCCAGTTCATGTCGTACCGAAGAAAGGAGGAGTCACAGTAGTTAAAAACGAAAAAGGCGAATCAATAACAAAAAGAGTCGTGACTGGAAGCAGGATGTGCATTGATTATAGAAAGCTTAACAAGGCCACACGAAAAGATCACTTCCCGTTACCCTTCATAGACCAAATGTTGGAAAGATTAGCCAAACATTCATATTTCTGCTATCTAGATGGTTATTCAGGATTTTTCCAAATTCCCATCCATCCTGATGACCAAGAAAAGACTACATTCACCTGTCCTTATGGTACTTTTGCTTACCGTCGAATGCCGTTCGGACTCTGTAATGCTCCAGCAACCTTCCAAAGATGCATGATGGCAATCTTTGTAGATTCATAGACAACATCATGGAAGTATTTATGGACGATTTCTCGGTATGTGGACAAAGTTTCGAAGGATGCCTACAAAACTTAGAAATGGTATTAGAACGTTGTGTAAAAGTAAACCTCGTCCTAAATTGGGAAAAATGTCATTTTATGGTCCGACAAGGAATAGTTCTAGGACATGTCATATCAGATAAAGGAATTGAGGTCGACAAAGCTAAAATAGAGATTATAAAAGATCTCCAACCTCCAAAATCCGTACGAGAAATACGGAGTTTTCTAGGACATGCCGGTTTCTACAGAAGATTTATAAAAGATTTTTCAAAAATCACAAAACCTTTGACCGGCCTGTTGATGAAAGATGTTGAGTTCGTCTTCGATGACGACTGTTTAAAAGCATTCGAAACATTAAAATCAGCCCTTATCACCGCACCGATTATGCAACCACCTGATTGGCGACTACCGTTCGAAATCATGTGCGATGCGAGTGATTATGCCGTAGGCGCAGTTCTAGGACAAAGGAAGGACAAGAAACTCCATGCCATCTACTATGCCAGTAGAACCTTAGATCCTGCCCAAATGAACTACGCTACCACAGAAAAGGAACTTCTAGCAGTTATATTTGCGCTTGACAAATTCCGTTCTTACTTAGTAGGAGCAAAAATTATCATATACACAGACCACGCTGCCATAAAGTACCTAATAAGCAAAAAGGATGCCAAACCAAGACTATTGAGATGGATCCTGTTATTACAAGAGTTTGACTTAGAAATCAAAGATAAGAAAGGAACCGAGAATGTTGTTGCAGATCACTTATCCCGAATAGAAGGCATCAAACATGAACCAGTACCGATAAATGACGATTTCCTGTACGAACGTCTGATAGCCAAATTAGAAAGTGACATACCCAACTCAATCTCAGAAGATCCAGAATTCGAAAAAGCCGTAGAAGTCGTCTATGCCCAAGTCACATTACCTTGGTATGCTGACATCGTTAATTACCTTGCTGCAGGCGTGCTTCCACCGGATCTCACTTATCAGCAAAAGAAGAAATTCTTCCATGATCTGAAACACTATTATTGGGACGAACCTCTACTCTTCAAGAGAGGGGCCGACAACATATACCGTCGCTGTGTCCCAGAGGAAGAAATAGAAAATATCATTTCCCAATGCCATTCAGCACCGTATGGTGGTCATGCTAGTACATCCAAGACGTGCGCTAAGATTCTCCAAGCCGACTTATTCTGGCCTAACCTCTGGAAAGACGTTCACATCATTGTGCAAAAATGCGATAGATGCCAACGAACTGGCAACATCTCACGATGCGATGAAATGCCTCAGAAAGGAATCTTAGAGGTAGAAATCTTCGACGTATGAGGAATAGATTTCATGGGACCATTCCCACCTTCTTTTGGTAACAACTACATACTCGTCGTTGTCGATTATGTGTCTAAATGGATAGAAGCCATAGCTGCTCCAACAAACGACGCACGAGTAGTAATCAAACTCTTCAAAAACACAATCTTTCCTAGATTCGGTGTACCCAGACTCGTCATTAGTGACGGCGGATCTCACTTCATATCACGAATATTTGATAAACTTCTTTCTAAATATGGAGTCCGACACCGAGTAGCTACACCCTATCATCCACAAACTAGCGGACAAGTAGAGGTCTCGAACAGGGAAATAAAACAGATATTGGAAAAGACTGTCACTACCTCAAGGAAAGATTGGTCATCAAAGCTACAAGAAGCTTTATGGGCTTATAGGACCGCTTTTAAGACACCAATAGGTACTACACCCTATAAATTAGTTTACGGTAAATCCTGCCATCTCCCTGTAGAATTAGAGCATAAGGCCTTCTGGGCCATTAAGACACTCAATTTCAACTACACCGAGGCAAGAGAAAAGCGAATCTTGAACTTACACGAATTGGAAGAACTTCGATTAGACGCTTACGAAAATGCCCGTACCTACAAAGAACGAACTAAAAAGTGGCATGATAAACGTTCAGTCAGGAAACAATTCAGTATGGGAGACATCGTATTGCTATTTAATTCAAGATTAAAACTCTTCCCAGGTAAACTAAAATCTAGGTGGTTTGGACCCTATGAAGTGACTAAAGTACTTCAGAGTGGAGCTGTCGAAATTACCGATAAGACGAATGCACCGTTTATCATAAACGGACAACGTCTAAAACATTATAATAAGAACGACAACAGCCCTCAAGTCAGCAGTATAGCATTGCTTGAGCTTCCAGCTCAAACACCCGAATAGCTTCTCACCAAGCTATCGTCAGGCTTTAGACGTTAAAAACAGCGCTTACTGGGAGGCAACCCAACTTTTCCCGAATTTTTCCTCGTTACTGTATTTCATTTTTCTTTAAAATTTTACTTTGAAAAATTTAACAAAAATTCTAAACTTATAATTACTACTACTTTCTACTTTCGTTTGTTTTCATATTTTTATTTTTATTCTTATTTTTTTTCTTTTGTCCTTTGTTTTTACCGCTTTTTGTTTTAAAAAATCCTGACTTCAAACTTCTGTTTTAAACTTTTCAGGATTTTAAAAGTCTTCAAAACATTCCTCCTATTTTCTCCGAATTACCTGCGAGTATGGCCGAGTACGACTTCACAAAGGTTCATTTTCGAGGACTAACTCAAAAGGCAAGATTTGCAGCACTAACTGAAAGAGAATTCGCCTTAACGCTGTATTATGATAAGTCTACCATGGATAAACTAGGAATCACGGACAGCATTCAATACCTGTTCAATCAACTGGGTTGGGAGACCACTGCTTTGAAAACACGTTTTGCTACCTATAAGGATCTTACCTATGAATTCCTTAGTTCTTTCCGATACCTACCCAACTATGGTTTTGGATCCAACACAGAGATGATTACCTTTCGAATGTTTGGAATGGACCAAACCCATAGCCGGATGTCACTAGCTAACCTCTTAGGATTTCCTAACGGACCGCATGTGTTCATCAGTGCAGAAGATGACGATATTGATTTTGAACTCGACCAATTCTGGGGTAAAATCACAGGCGACTATCACCCTGAACCAGACAGAATGTATAATGATGATATTCATAACCCAGCTTTCAGATACTTCCATAAGATACTAGCTCACACCCTGTTTGGGAAAGAAGAAAATATTACTACAGTATCTAAAGAGGAGTTATTCATCATGTTCTGTGCTTCTCAGGGACGTACAGTAAATGCAGTGCCTTTCATGATGAGATCTTTCAGACGCCTCACTCAGGAACCACAGACACCTATTCTTATAGGAGGCCTCGTGACAATGATTGCCCACGAGCTTGGCCTTAGATTCCACTTAAATGCCAACACTCGTTTTGGCACCATCTGACCCATGAACATACAATTCTGCTTTAACAGGCGCATTTTAGGAACTATGGGACCTGGACCTTATGAGTACCTCATCGACGAAAAACCTGTCCAGCTATTCACACTGCCTGATCATCTGATGACAAGTATCCACAACAAGGACAACTGGCTTTATGAATTGGATGAGCCTATGGGACCTCTTTCACCTCAGTCAACACCACAGAACTATATGTACGACAGTGACCACATCTCTGTGGCACACGACTATATGTACTATGAGGACGCTGTATCAGAAGCTGAAGTAGACCCTACGACTCCTCCGCACTACAACACCTATCCCGAGCCTATCCCTGAGGAGACCACCGACAAAATGGATACCGTTCTACTCCGATTGGACAACGCTGATGCAGCTCTGACTACTGTAAAAGATGACATCGCAGGCATACACAGCGAACTGGTAGTCTTCATGGATTTAGTCTGCGACCAACTCGACTACTACGCACGGAAGTTCGATGAGTTGAAGGCACGAAAAGACTAGATACTAGTTTTAGAATCAGATTTAGTTTAGTTTGGTTTAGTTTAGTTTCGTTTAATCATTTGGATTTTTCGCATTGGTAATTTCTTTATGTACTACATACAATCATTTCAATTTCATGTTATTTCAATTATAGTCTTTATTCAATTATTCTGTTTTTACATTATTCTTTGTTTGTTGGCTGCTATAACACATTGACATATCAATACTAGGCCTAAAAGTCACTGCAAGAACACCCTCAGAGCAAAATTTTGCGTTCTGCAGATTTTGCTGCTGTGACGACCGTCATAGGATCCTGACGAGCGTCACGCGGGTGACGACCGTCACACATACGTGACGATCGTCACGAACCCAAAACTGCTATCTGATATAACAGGGGTTGCGTTTTCTCTCCCACTACCCTCATTTCAACTTCCAATCATCAGAACTTCCTCCCCACTCCAATCTTTCGTTTTCCCCACATTGCACCATATATTTCAACTCCAATCTCAACTTCCAACCACACTTCTGCCAATTTTTCCCACTTTGCAGAACAACCCCAATCCTCAGAACCCTCTCAATCTTCCAACAATGGCGAGAAATACCGAAACCCCGGACATCAGTAACATTGTCTTCAGCGAAGGTGACTTAGGCGAAAGACAGCAGGCAAACTACATCGCATTCCATCAAAGGTCGCTCCAGCCGACTCATTATCCACACATTCCATCGCTTACGGAGCTCGGACTCCTTGACGGCGTAACTTGGATGCTTCAAAGAGCAGGCATCTGGAACCTCTGCACTAATCCACTGCCAACATACACACAACTCACTCTCGAGTTCTTGAGTTTGTTTACCTACGTCACATCCAGCGGCGACCTCAGCCAACAATCCGGTGCCGCATGTTTCCGGATGTTCGGCACCAACTACCAGGTGAACCAGAACCAGATCGCCGCCCTCTTACAACTTCCTCGAGGCGACAATGCCCACCGCCGCCTCACCGATCAGTTCCAGCATGAAGCTTTCGCGCTGTGGTACCAGTTGACCGGCATCAATGCCGATGGTTGGGACTCTCTGCACGCCACGCATATCCATAACCCAACCATCCGGTACTTTCACAGAGCCTTGAGCAACACAATCTTCGCCAGGGACAGAAACCATAAGGTGAACTCGAAAGAGCTCTTCTTCCTCCATTGCGTCTTCAACAACGAACCTATCAACGCCGCTCCGTTCCTGCTGGCTCACATTCAGGCCAACTGCAACCGTGGCTCGAAGCCATTTTACTTTGGCGGGATTGTAACTGCCATTGCACTTGGGCTGAACCTAGGCGACCGCCTCCAGCACCTCCATTCCATCCCCTCGGTGTTCCTTGACATCGACCACTACAGAGCCTCTTACCTCATCTGCTCCAGAGCCGATGGGAAGTATCACCCGGTAGTGCGTGGCAAAACCGTCCGAAGCATCATCCTTCCATCACGCACCCGGACACACCCAGAGGATCGTACCAACTGGTTATTTGACCTCACTGCCCCTCCTGCTGCCGTTGTTCCTACTCAGGACCACACCCACGGTTTTGATGATGAAATCCAAGCTGAGTTGGACAGGCCGGAGCAACCGGAAGCATCGCAACCTCCTCCTTCCGAAGGTACATCCTCTCGCCGCCGCCGCCATCATCCAGTGCCCGACTACACAGAAGAGGACCTCCGCCGCTCTCTCGACCAGCAGGCCCAGATACTCGCTATGCTGCAGCAGCAGAATCAGCGAGCAGACCAGTTCGAAGCTTGGCATCAGACTCAAATGCAACAACTTCAAACCGGCCAAGCCACCATTACTGAGAACTTGGCGAATCTGACTTTGCAGGTCGAAGGACTCCGGGACACTGTCTACCACACCGGAGCTATGAGTTATGAGGACCGAGTCGCCCTGGCCAGAGCCAGAGGACGCCAGCGCGGACGTGACAGAGGCAGTGGACGTGATTAGTTATCATTTTCCTTATTTGTTTACTATATTTCCAGTTTATTTGTACTTTCATTTCCGTGTATCTCCCTCTCGCATTCTTCCAAATCAGTGGGGACACTGATTGAGATAGTGTGGGAGCGGAGTGTTTATTTCCATTCCATTGTACTTTGAATTTCGTAATTTCTATTTAAACATTTTCTATTTTTAGCAAATAAAGCTCGTTTATATATCCTTTTTCCGTTACGCAAACATTCCCACGTTAGTCAACGCAAACAAAAAATTTTCGTTCGTTCCTCAAAAGCAAAAGCATCACGAGAATGCGCCCAAGTTCAAACCAAGTTCGAAACTTCGAGGAGACGATAATTCTAACAAAACCAGTACCATCCTGACACCTTAGATCTCCGGTTTATGCGAGTCGGTTTCACTAGCTACGCGTACCAAAGTCTCAAGTGTCCACGCAAACTCAACCCCAAGTAGTTTATACTAGCAGTCAGCACCATCCTAAAGCACTTCTAAGCGAGCGACCGATGCAAATAAGTGTATAATCTCCAAAAAGATGAAAAATCATGAAAAGAAAGCTAGATAGCCCAAAAACATAAGACACGTTTCCTTCTAAGTTAGGTGCTCCTCACCCGAGCATTTAGCCCAACGGCACAAAAACTCATTGAAAAATCAATGATATAAGCTTATGATCAATGAAGAAGATCAAAAACAGAAATGAGATCATATTCACTAACAGGTCGACTTGCCATGAAAGTGTACGGACAACGGGCTTAATGTGATTGCGCTAGAACAAACAGGGTGAACTTGCCGCGAGAACCTTGACACCAAGCTACAGTAGCATGACTGGGACCGATTTGCATAAAAAGAAGACCTCCGAAGACTTGTAGCCCAGTGTCGTCATGGTACTCATTTTGTTCTTACCAAGAATCCCGGTTTTTCCCAACTTTGCGAACGAAGAAGCTGCCTCGTGCTTGCCGACCTTTTCATGTTTTACTTGAGGACAAGCAAAGATTCAAGCTTAGGGGAGTTTGATAACACGAAATCGTATATATATTTTGATGCATAATTCAACTAAAGTTTAACTGTTTTCGATCCGATTTCGGGTTATTTCTGTGTTATTTGTCTGATGTTTTGCAGGTATTCAACGATCACGTCTAAACAAGGCAATATGAAGAAAAGAAGCAATCTCAGATGAAATATGGACGAAAAAAGAGTGAAAACATCATGAAAAGCGCATAAGGTTGTTTTTGTTGCTGTGACGACCGTCACAGCTCCATGACGACCGTCACACGGGTGATGACCGTCACACCTTGTGACGACCGTCATGCAGGCAAAACGCCCCACTTCAATTGCACGTTAAAGAAGCAGTTCCAAGTCCCAAATAGTGGACCACTACTCCCTGATTATTCTGCCTCAAAGTCCACCCTCTTCAAGTTATAACCGTTAGAATTCCATTTCTATAAAAGGGGAAGAAGGGGACCTCAGAAAGGGGGCCGCATTCATACAACGAAGTGCTGCCAAATTTATTTTCAGAGCATACATTTCCAGTTTTAATATTCTTATTTGTTTCTCCTTTCATTTTCTGCACTCCTTTTATTTCTTTCTATAATTCCTATTTCCGCTGTACGATTAAATTGGCACAAAGACCAGAATCCTGCCAACATCTGTGGAGGATCTGCCCAAAGGCCAATTGGAATATTTACAGGTTTCTCATTTCAATCGTAATTCCAGTTTTATTATAATGCATATTATTATTTATTGTTTTTATTTATGTTTTATCTTTCCCAAATCCATGTCTAGCTAAATTTAAGTAATCGATATGTAGTAATAATTCGAAAGGGATTTGATAACAACTGGTGGAAAATTGTCTTTTCAAAAGTAATTTATGGTCTGAGTGTTTAAAATTAATTTACTGAATAAACTTCGTCGCGAAAGCGAGAACTTATTTAAAAGTAGTTTTGCCACGAAAGTGGGAAATTAATTAAGATACGAACCAACAAGCGAAAGTTGCGGTAAGATCAGATAGTAAACACTAGTCATTCATTTTAATAACAGCGAAAGCACTTTAAAATGAATTAGAACTTAGAGATTTCCAAAAAATAATTTAAACCCCGAATGGGATACGAAAGTGTACGTTTGGCCCTTAGAATTATGATTATCGTCAATAACCATCGTGAGGCGAGAGTCTTCAAATCACCATTTTCTGCTTAAATAAACTCTGAAAATTATTTCATACACCGGTAACTTGTCAAATCCCTGAAGAACACAATTACTGCATATCGATTCAATCAATTGTAATCTAAGTAGCATTCTTAGTTCCCTTTTAGTGACAATCTTATTCCCTTAAACATATTCTACCTAGCTAAACATAGTAACTCCCGAGAACACTAGTTTGATTACGAGTCCCTGTGGGATCGATATCTATTATTACTACGCGATAGACTGTGCACTTGCAGTTAGGTTGTATTAGACATAGAAAGTCGCGATCACAAATCAAAACATAATCCTCTGCAACTTTGAATGTGATCAAATCTTTCGCCAATTGGAGAAAAGCCCAAAAGTTGTATTGCTATTTAAGGAGACTCAAACCTAACATTTAAGGAGCACACGTATATTAAAGCTTAAGATCTATTTTGATAGGGTTTGGATATTTGAGTTTTTATAATTTGTTGTTTTTGTAAACCTCTATAAGAAGCCTAAACTAAATATTCAAGGCATCAAGGTTGATTATTGGTTGAGTTGAAATTCACAATCCATAAACTATTTATTGTGTTGATCACTAGAGTTGGTGATAGAGAGAAAGTGAGAGAGGTTCTCATATTTATGGGAGTCCTAAATATAAATACACAGATAGTATTAACCAGAGGGGCATTGAACAATGGTTGTTCATCTAAGAGAATTTGTATTAATAATATTGAGAATGGATTTCCTTTCTTAGGTTGGAAGCCCCCAGATGTAGGTGTTGTTGCACTGAATTGGGTTATCAATTCTATTGTGTTCTTTATTTGTTTTATGATTTATTATTTTGTTTTCTAAAATTATCAATTCTAGTATAAAATGTTGAACACATTGTCTCAGGCATCTGGTTCAACATTTGTCCTCTTGAGAATAGAATTTCATTTTGCATTAGAGCAGGCACCTTGTTCTGTTTTGGTGTATTCCCGGGTTCTTATTTTGTTCAAGATGGATAATTTCAAAGAAGGAGGAGTAGTTCGTCGTCCAAAGATTCTTTATGGTATTAAGAATCCTCCAAAGGATAAAGCTGAAGACAAGTAGATTATGATACTGAAGAAAATCTCAGGCTTGCCAAGATCTTTAGTAAAGTCATGAGAAAAGTAGATATGAGATTTTGGAATAAATAATATCTCTGCAAATGTTCAATACAATCAGCAACACAATTTGAAGAAGTGTAACTTTCAATGTAAAGGAATAGGTGATGAAAATCTCAATTGGGTCTAATGTCTTAAATGCAAAGATTTTAGACATATTCAAGCTGAATGTTCAAGTTTTACAAGGAAACAAAGAAGAATCTACAATGTGACTTATGATGAGAAAGGTGAATCTAATCAAGCAAATAAGGTTGTGACCTTTAAAGACATGAAAGATGTTATACATATTGGTGAGCCATCGAATTCTAAGAATATATGTGTTACTCCAATTGAGAAAACAAAACGCACAATATCAAGTAACATGTCTCAACATCCTGTCACACATGATTAACAATGCATTAATTTTGTCTCCTCTATTCCATTGTACTATTGTAAATTGTATGGTAGTCAACTAAATAATTAGCATATGTATTCTTAGTGGAATAAGAAGTCTCAAAAGCATTATCAACAAGTTTTGTGTGACAAACCTAATATTCTTGTTCATATTTCTTGTACCTCCCACAAGAATGTTGAAGAATATGATCCTGACATCATGGATGTCATTTTAGATAGAGAAACTAAGATATGGCACAAAAAGAATAACACCCTAAACCCTGATACTTATACATTACGCTTTACACGACAATCTAAGGTGTCACCAATGATAAAACCTTAACAAAACAAACATTTTATGTGTAATAAAAAGTTGCAGCGGAAATACCAACATCAATCAACACCTGTCATTGCACACTCACCTTCACTTAGGGTATCATTGTGGCGATATCGTTCCTATTCCAATTTAAATAAAATAGTCACAACAAGAAATTTAGTCTCAAACTCCCACTTAAATAAAATATTTTTAAAACAAGAGCTTTCATAAGCAACTCTCAACAACTCAAAAATAGAGCCAATTAAAGGTTTAACTCCAACAAAACATGATAATCAAATAGCACCCACGACCCTGACGTTACATAATCAGAGCAAGACTCATAACAACGAAAATTAAATGAAGTAACTCCAGGGGCTAAATTCCACTTATATAAGCAAATTCTACTCACGAGCATCAGCAAGATGTTGTTGTACCCCAAATTTGACCAACCACTCTGGCATATGTTTTATTTCATCTGCATCAGCATAAGGCATAAAAAAACATTACATAGCATATCATTATTTGCATTTTTTGCAGGGGCTCAGGAAAATGTGCATTCAAAATATATAATGTGGAGAATAAGGAAGTCTTTTCTTTTCAATGTTAAAAAAAAATATATATAATTGAGACAAGTGCAGGAGGTGGGGTTTGAACCCACCACCTCTTGCTCCACTTTCCTTCACCTTTACCACTTGGCCAGAGGCGCACATTTGAGAATAATATGAAAGGAAAAATTATACATATTAAAAAAGAAACAAAAGGCGCATGAATAAAAAATTGTGGTGGATTCTGCTCCCACCAGGTTTCGAACTCGTGACCATAGAATAAACAGGCGCATGACTTAACCACTGGGGTGGCGATACATCCGTTGATTATCCCACCCCAGTTTGATCAAATACCTTGCTTTGTTCGTGGCTGGGCAGAAGATGAAGAGCAAAACATTTGTGCGTGAAGGAGAGAAGATAGGGCAAGACATCACCATTTTGGACGAAACAAAGCTCAATCCTGATCACTTTTTCGCAAGGATTAATTTGTTGTTTTTGGTTTTGATGATAGAAGTGTATTGAGTGAGTTACGTTTGAAATTGCAAGATGGGAGGGAAATGGTCTAACCATGTTAAAGTGTACCGCATCTTTCCTTTTCAAGGCCAAACACCCGCAGATACTAGCCCTGGGTTTCTCTGATTCTTTCACCAATATGGGCAAGCACAGCAGCCACTACAAACCCTAGTCTGTGCTGGTACCTCACAACAGGACACGAAAAGAGCTCAGCAAAGGGGGAATTTTGATTTTCAAATCCGAGAGTATAAAGAGGATAAAGAGGAACCAAAGAAACCCTAGCGGCCACACTTTTGGACAAGATATCAGAAGAGAACTTGGAGCTCCCTTTAAGGTCTTTTTTTTCTCAACCAGAAAACGGTGTGCAGCTGCAAGCAAGGAAGATCTCTCAAGTTTCTTTGGTTGTTGAGTCTCTCTACAAGGTATGAAGATTTGAACCCTTTTTTATTATGCGCATACACCATGTTAGGGCGTTGTTTTTATTAAGTTTGTTTGACTTCTCAAATGCTTGAGAAGAATGAATATGTCACAGCTATTTATGCTTGGATCTTAATTTATTTTGAGCACGTGTGTTTTGTATGTTGGATAACTGTTCTGAGTTTTGTTAAGTCTTGTATGATTAGAGCACTACTAGGTTTGAGTTCATAACTTGCTTTATCAATTCTGTTTTGAGCCAACTTGCTGTAACCTTTGTTTGCTCATGCTGCTATATGAGGTATTGTCTAGCTATTGGTTATTGATTGTTGGAACTTAAATCCCTTGTTGGATTGATTAAGTGATTTGTTTTTAGCACATTTGGTATTTATCTTGTTTTCTGTTGTACTGTTGGAGCACGTGTTGATTAGTAGAACATTTAGGGTTTTGGAGAGCATCACTTTGATGATAGTCCCTCTTTTTTCCTTTTTTGCTTTAAAGGGATTCTGTCAATTTTGTTTGAGTATTGATTATGTTTAGATCCAACACTAATTTGACACCATGAGCCTGTTGTTAACTCTCTATTTTGTGAATCAGTCCTTTATTGCTTTGGGACAGCATTCATTTATGTCCAGATTTGTTTGTTGGCTTGTTTATTTTCTTGTGGTACCCTTGAACCTGGTTGTTATTGAACCTGTCCACTTTGCAATGATGTTTTGATTTAAACCATTTGGCTTTTGTTAAGTTGCTTTGGTTTTGAAGTGTTTGTTAAAAAATGCTAGCCATTAGTTCTTTTGTTTTTGCTGCTGACTATGTAAGTTTGGTTATGTCAAGTCTTGTGCTCAGTTTAGATTCTTTCCTTGCTAAGGGATTATTTTATTTAATGTTCAGTCATGAGAATGTGTTGTGTGCAGGTGTTGTTAGTATAAAATGGATTGTTTGTGTTATGTGTGTGTTGTGTTCATAATAGATATGTTGGTCCATGATAGCAAGACTAAATGATTTGGTTACTCTGTCTCATGCTGAATTTGCTGCTCTCTCTCTCATTGAAACTTGCTGCCTATTTGTTTTGTGTTGTTTTTTTTTAAAACTCATTACACACATTCAGTCTGATCCTTGTAACAACGTGTTTATTTTGTTAATGTTGGTTGCTTTGCTGAGTTTGATTAGAGTTTGTTGCAGAACAGCTTTGTGTAGGAGAAAAATAACTCTTGACTTGTAATGATTGGGTGCTGTCATTGTTTGGTGTTTGCTTTGTTAAGGTCACACCTTTTGTTTGGCCCTCATGCTTATTAGGATGCACTCCTTGTCACGATAACTACTATGCTGTCACACTTGTTTGTTTTTTTTTACTGTTGGAAATTATGCAAGGTTGATTATGTCAAATCATGATGGTATATTTGAGTTGCTATGTCCTATGGAGAGTTGTTTTTTTTCTTTCTCTTCGAGTTTCAAATCATAAAAAGTGTATGATTGTTGGTCTGGAGGTTTCGTCAGCGTGATGGTATCCAAAGCATGATTGCCTCCCCCTTAGGAGCATCACTGTTTGGCTTATCTTTTGTTTCAAAATGTTGCTTACTTTTGAAGTTCATTTGTCAAAATCTGAATGTGTAGGAGAAGCTGTTTAGGGCTTTATGCATTTTGTGTAAGTTTAGGTTTGGCAAGAATGTCAGTGCTGTCCTTGATGCTTGCAGCTTGTGTAATTTGGTTTTGGGTCTAGGAGAAAGAATTATATGTGTGTTTGTTGTGTCTGTGGTGAAAGCGTTGACCTTTGACAGTAGGGCTTATGTTGAACTTTGGATTTCCTCTCATTGAAGTTTGCTTATCATTGCTGGCTGTTCAGAATTCTTTGCTCCCACTAGATTTGGTCCTTATACCATTGTGGATACATTTACTGCCACGAGAGTATCGTGTTGGCTTTGTGATGCCAAGCTATTGTCGCTTCGGCTTTTTTTCTCTAGCCTCTTGCACTGTCAACTCAATTGTTGTTTTAATGCTTGCATTCTTTAAAAGAAAACTGTGTTGTTGATCCTACTTTCAAAAAACTGCTTGGATCATGCTTTGTGTTGATACCGATGATTATGAACATGCCTAGTTTATGTCTGTCAACCGTTTTAAGCGTGTATGTTTTGCCTAGTGTTGGCTTAAAGTTAAGAGTCGTGTTTGAACTACTGTTTGGAAGTTTGTCGAGATTCGGTAATTGTCTTGCTTAATGAGATAGATTGAAATCTTGTTCGTTTGAACTTGGAATTGTTTATAAGCTGACGTCATGCGGGTTTAACCCCTTTTGCTTTGCTTGATTCGAGATTTTGTTAAAAGTTTGTCTCCATAATATGAAATGTGATGCTCTCTTCGTAATCTTTTGAGAAACTAATGTTGCTTTGAGAAATTAACCCATGAATGCTGATCCTCAAGCATGTATAAACCTCTGTTTACTCATGTTTATGACAATCCTAGCCTTTAGTTTCCTTTATGCATTTCAAGAGCTTGTCTTGCATTTTCATTCGTTTTTTTTCATTTTACAAGCATGATTGAGAGGTTTGAATAGCACCATTGTGTTCCTCATTAAATAATATGCGAGATAGGCTCAGACTTCGCTCAATTCCATGGAGTTTTGAAGTACTTTGGACAGCTTTTGCTTTTGCTTTGAAGTTGCTTTATTTTTTTTTACCCAGCAATTATCTTTGTTTTGCTATGTATATTTTTCTTTCCAAGTTAGTTATTGGAAGTATCACCGCCCCAGCGGTAAGGCCTTGCATTTTACATCCCTCTGTACCTTGGTTCGAGTCCTGCCGTGGACCAAAACCATCTTTTATTTCTTTTTTATTTCTTCCTTTATATTTCCCTTTCTCCCCTTTTATATTTTTCCCCCCTATTCCATATCAAACGCGCGCCTGGTGCCTTAGTGGTTGGGATTGCTGACTTTGAACCAAAGGGAGGTGGGTTCGATTCCCACCTCTTGCATTTTTCCTAATTTCATTTAATTTATTTATTTGTTTTAACTATATAATTTCCAAAATCAATATTTTTTGCATACTTACTTATTCTTGATCCATTCTTTTTGCAAATTAACTATAATTTTAATTATTTTCATTTAATAAAACAACATTTCAAATCATTGATGATTTTCAAGAGCCTGGACTTACTTGAAAGTTGACCCTCTATTAGGGTTTGCTCGCGTTGTATCTTGTAACGTTTCTTAAAAATAACTGTCCTTGGTATTGAATTAAAATAAGAGGATTGGGTGTAGTCCCCTTCTTCTTCGAGTGTTGGGACGCCCACTGTAGTGAGGGTGGTCCCGATACTCGTCTTTCAATGCGAAGACGCTTTCCATCCATTTTCAAATCTCATCTCCTTAAAATTTTCTCTTTGCATCGAATTAAAGAGAGAAGATTGGGTGTAGACCTCTTCTTCTCCGAGTGATGGGATGCCCACTGTAGTGAGGGTGGTCTCGACACTCGTCTTTCGATACGAAGACGCGACTTCTTCCACCACCTCTCCTTTCACAACTCCTTTCCGAAACCTTTCCCACCTAAAACCCCGGTCCTGTACCGAGTGCATTTTAAAATCATTTTCATAACAAAAACTTGAATGGTCGTGGAGCGGTTAGGCGTAGGCCTTCTCCTATCCCGAGTGCTGACGTTTACCGTAGGGTTCTCTGTCACAAAGCACTTACCATTCAAAACCAAAAACATCTTTAATAAGAGAATGAAGTTCTCTTTGCATTGAATTAAAGAGAGAGGATTGGGTGTAGACCTCTTCTTCTCCGAGTGTCAGGATACTCACTGTAGTGTGTGTGGTCTTGATACTCGTCTTTCAATACGAAGACGCTATGTTCGCCACACATTTTTACAACAAAAACTTTGAGACAATGAATTGGGTACTACCCGTAGGGGTTACTATCTGAGGACCTGTCTCGCCCCCTAAAAACAATCCAATCAATCAAACGTGACTTCTTGCCTCGCGTGGCGAAAACTAATCAATCTTTCAAAAAGGATATGTTACGTCCGTTCTACCGCAAACAGGTAATGCCTAAGTCTCCAACGAGCGAGCAGCAAAACACCTAACTGCTAGAATGCGCACGATAGCATCATCCATAAAAAACATCAACAAACCGTTAGCACGAACTACGTTTGCTCTGATTTCTCATGTCAGATGAGAATACGTAGGCACAAGACGGCGATGTCTTGGCGAGCTCCCTTTTTCACCTTTCACCCGTAGGTCGAACTACGGCTGCTCTGATTCTTTACTTCGTTCAAGTAAAGATATGTAGGCACAAGGGCCACAATCCTTGCCGAGCACATTCCCCCCATATCCGTAGCCCCGAACTACGTCGACTCTGACTTTCTCACATCTGTTGAGAATACGTAGGCATAGGACCGCGAAGTCCTACCGAGTCTGTTCTTTCTCTCTTCTTCCCCGTTACCTCTCTTTCCCTGTTTCTAACCCTTTATCTCTCTCCCTTTGGAACACACTTTTATAGCATAATATTTTAGCAAATAAATTCACACGTCGACAAACAAATGGTTCCCATCGAGTACGATGGATGCGAGGGGTGCTAATACCTTCCCCTCGCATAACCGGCTTCCGAACCCGTTCTTGGTTGCGAGACCATCTTATCCATTTCTTTCTTAAGGTTTTCTCGATATTTTCCTTTCCCCTCATGGGATAAATAAAGTTCGGTGGCGACTCTTCTGTCTATCTTTTTCGCCTCCCCGTCGTTGCGCGACGCATTTTTTCGAGTAGCGACAGCTGGCGACTCTGCTGGGGACACATCTAGCAAGCCACGCCTATTTTGTTTGTCGCATTTGTGCTATTTTTGTTTTCGCTATTTATTTTATGGTTGTGTTTCTTTCTAACCTGTTGGGTTTATTGTTTGGTTTGTGAGATAAAGCTTTCTACCCGAGCTTTCGAGTACGCACTAAGTTAGGAGGTGGTTTCTTTCTGATTTGTGAGACTTATGACTCGTTGAGTTGGATCGAATTCCACCGCTCAGATGAGACCCCATTGGAATAATGATGTCTTACGTGTAGTCGTAATGACGTTCTTATTTCCAACTCGGGAGTCCGCGATTCTGAGGACCTTTGTAGAACCTTATTCCAAATGTTACTAAAACATGACTCTGTGTTCATCCTTTTGAAAGGAGTACCGTCTTACGAGTAGTCGTTATGATGGGAAACTTTTGAGGGTTAGTGCATGGGACTTTGTTTGAAAAGCCTTTTGGAACACCCTCTTAAACCAATAGATTGCTCACCCGATGGGAAAGTTGCCTTGTGTTCTTGTCTTGCAGGAATTGTGACGTTGATCTTGTTGTGTTTCATTATCATATGCATTCATTAAACATCGCATTGCATATCATTTTTTGCATGTCAAGAGGCTTAAGAAGCTATGATTATCTCAGGTATTAGTGAATTCAATGGCTGATCAAAGGAAAAGAAGCACAAATTCCATAAAGTTCAGGGAACCAAAATTGGAATCAATTCAAGATCTTCTGGTCGGAGTGCCAAAAGTTATCAAGATCAACATTCAAGGGAAACATGGGAAACTACTTGATCTCCTCCACTCTAGGGTTGATACTTGGGCCTTGTATGCCGTGGCTCAATTCTATGATGCGCCTCTCCGGTGTTTCACTTTTCAAGACTACCAATTAGCTCCTACCTTGGAGGAATATTCTCATATCTTGAATATTAAGATCAAAGATCAACCTGTCTATACTGGTTTGGAAGAAGAACCAAAACCTGCTGTCATTGCTCTCGCTCTTCATATCACCAAAGAAGAAGTCAAGAAGGGACTAACAAGTAAGGGAGGTGTTCAAGGATTCCCACTGAAATTTCTGCTAGAAAAGGCTACTCAATACAAGGCTGATGAAGATTGGGAAAAGTTCGGTGCTAGTGTTGCTCTAATGATTTATGGGATTGTCCTCTTTCCGAATGTGGACAATTTTGTAGACATCACCACTATCGTTCTCTTCATACAAAAGAATCCAATCCCCACGCTCCTCGCCGATGTTTATCACTCCATTCATTGGAGGAGTGAAAAGAAGGGAGGAATGATCCAATGTTGCTCTCACCTACTATACCAATGGTATGCTTCTCATTTGCCAAAGAAAGGGCCGTTCGTGGATAATAAGAAGGAATTAAAATGGTCCCAACGCATCATGTCTTTAGAAGCTAGTGATATTACTTGGTACTCTCATGAGTATTATAATGTGGAAATCATTTTTAGTTGTGGAGGATTCGGTAATGTACCGTTGATCAGTAGGGCCGGTTGTATTAACTATAACCCCGTCATGGCACTACGCCAGTTAGGTTATGCTATGGAAGACGAGCCCGAGGCAGAAAAGGTTCAGAGCTTCTTTTTGCTATCCACATCAGAGGATCCTGCCTTTGTCAAGAAAATTGCCAAGGCTTGGAGCAAGATTCATACCAAAGGGAGGAAGGAGTTAAAAGCGAAGAATTGTGTGGCAAAAGAACCATACAACCAGTGGTTACTAGCTAGAGTGGCTGAGAGGTCATTACCATTCCCCTCCGAGCCATCTATGCGTGAAGCACCTCCTGCTCCCACTCATGTGTCCATAGAAGAATATGAAAAGCTGAAGATAGTAGTGGAGAGATTGACTAAGGAAAATCAGGACCTTCAAAATGAAGTCCATCAAGCGAATGTGGAGAGCGGTCAGTACAAAAGAAAGGTGGAGTTTGAACAAGATCAAGCAGTTGAGAGTAGCAAGAAGCTGAAGTTGGAAACGGATTTGAGAGTCAGGTACCAACAGGGTTACGAAGGGGCTGATGCATCATTAACAACTCTCCGGCAGCGCCTAAAGGACACCAAAGCTTCTTGTGATAGGACGTGGCACTTCTTTGAGATTGCCTCTGCCGAGAAAAAGGAAATACGAGAGAATCTTGAAGCTGATATTGGGAATCTTGAGGAACAACTAAGAAGTGCCTTGAACCTAGCGGAAAATGAACGAAGACTCAAAGAGGAGGCCTTAAGGGATTCATATGTCACATCTGACATGTGGAATAACAAGTGTCATGAATTGGAGACCGCCCAAGAGACAGCCCTTTTGTGGAGAAATCGTTTCGAGACTTTGCAAAAAGATAGTGCGCAGTGGTTCGAGAAAGAGGCTCAGCTCAATGAGTTATTGGACACCCATGTGGATTCTATTTGTTATTACCAGTCGACTCTAGATACGTGTCGTGCTAGGTACAACAATTTGGTGGAGCACTGCAACCTCATGATCCGAGATATCCCATGGAGGCTAGAAAGCGCCATTCAAGACCTGGAAGGAAAGGATATCCCCCCTTCTGTTCACCACTTTATCCAGCTCTGCGACCAAATGGTTAGGAGGTTCATGTTCGAGACGAAGAAGCTTGAAGAGCGTCTCCAAAAGGAGAAATTCTAGTTTTTAGTACTCTCGATTTTCAGTCATTTAGTGTTTTCCTTGTAATGAGATTTGTTATTCGGCATAGTCAGCAAATGTTGTATTGAACCTCCCCGAATTAATGAGAATTTGCTTTTGGTCTAATTGTGTTTTCTTTATTATTTGCTCATTCGCAATTCTATAATACCGGTTATAATCATAAGTTTTGAAAGTCTCTTGAACATTTGCATGGACTTGTGCATCATTCTGCATCCCCTGAAACTCGACCTCACACCGCTTGCCATTTCAGAAAGAGATAAAGAGGAAGAGCGAGCTGACTTCTCGACACTCTTACAACACGCGAAGAAATCAACAGAGGGTTATGGAACAGGTTCAAGCTGAGCTTACGGAGTTTCGTGAGAAGATGGCGCAATTCATGGAGATGATGCAGGGGGTGGCCAATGGACAGGACCAGTTAAGGACATTGGTTCAACCTTTAATAGCTCAAGTGGATGGAAGTGGCGTTTTACACGGTGGGGCTGCTGTTGTTCCCCCTCCTGCTAATGGTGGAACCTCGCAAGTCAACGGTGGCCCAACTATAGTCAACCTTCCGGGCGGAAGAGAACAAGCTGGAATCCCCATCCCAATTGTGGCAGGCGCCATACCTACTAGCGTGAATCCTCAATGGGACCAAGATGAACATGATGATATCTTCTCCATGAGGGACCTTGGGGGAGGGCTACGATCCGACACCAATAGAAGGTTTGATGAAATAGAAGAAAAGATGAAGAGCATTCTGGAAAACCAGAACACTATGGGGCTTGACATGTCCAATCTGGGACTAATTCCGGGACTTAAGATTCCTCCAAAGTTCAAAGTACCGGACTTTGATAAGTACAAGGGAACAACATGTCCAAAGGTGCATATCCGCTCCTATTTTCGAAGAATGTCTGCATACTCTGATGATGAGAAATTGCTTATGCACTTTTTCCAAGACAGTATGTCCGGGCCTTCCTTGGAATGGTACATGGGTTTGGAACCTGTCAATATCCGAAGCTGGAAAAATTTGGCAGAGGCTTTTGTCCAACACTACCAATACAACAGTAACTTGGCACCAAATCGAGTGCAGCTGCAAAATTTATCCCAAAGGAGTAATGAGTGTTTTAAAGAATACGCTCAAAGGTGGCGGGAGCTTGCCGCTAGAGTTCAACCTCCCATGGTGGAAAGAGAACTAATTGATCTATTCGTGGGAACATTGCCTGGAATCTACTACGAGAAGTTGGTGAGTAACATGTCGGGAAGCTTCTCAGATTTGATCATCACCGGCGAAAGAGTCGAGAGCGGCATAAAGTTGGGGAAAATTCAAGCAGGAGAAGGAACTTCTTTGGGAGGTGGAAGAAAGAACTTTGGAGCTAAGAAAAGAGAAAATGAGGCAAACGCGGTGTCAAGTTTCAGGAATCGGAATCGGAATCAGAATCAATATCTGCAACAACCCTACTATCATCAACCATCACAGGTAGCTAGTATTGCCATTCCGGCAACATTACCACCACAACAACAACCACTTCAGCAACAATTACCTCAACAGCAACAGCCACGCCTGCAGCAGCAGCAGCAGCAACCTCAACAGCGAAATTTTACTCCAAGACAGTACCCAGACCGAAGAAGGGTGGTGGATAGGCACTTTGACACCCCAACAATGCCTTACTCTCAGTTACTACAACACTTACTGCAGTTAGAGTTGGTCCAGAAAAGGACGTTGGCACCTCTAATTGGCCAGCCCCCTCTCGGGTATGACGCCAACGCTAGGTGCGACTTCCACTATGGCGCTCCTGGTCACCATATTGATAATTGTAAAGCTTTTAAGCACAAGGTGCAAGACCTCGTTGACAACAAGATTATCAACTTTAACCACGATGCGCCCAACGTCGTTCAAAATCCTATGCCGAAACATGGGACAGGTGGAGTGAATGCTGTGGTTGAAGGAGAAGATTTAAACTTGGTATATGATGTCAAAGAGCTAAAGACTCCTTTGAGTTTTGTGAAAAGCAAGCTGTTAGGAGGTGGGGTGTTTCCTGGATGTGAAAAGGACTGTGAAGAATGTGCTGCCGATCCTGAAGGGTGTGAGAATTTGAAGAATCACATACAGCGCATGATGAATGAAGGTGTTCTACAATTTGATAAGATCTGTGAGAAGGATGAAAAATTAAACGATGAAGAAGAGGATGAGGTGGCCACCATCTCTATCCCTCTCAAGACAATTACTATTTTTGCGCCTCCGGTGCGACCTACCATTATATTCACCAAGGCGGGACCTGTACCTTATGAGAGCTCCAAAGCCATCCCTTGGAACTATGGAGCAGAATGCTATTACAACGGACGGAAACAGGAGTTGGAGAATTCGTCTTTTGATTCGGTCGACAATTTGGTAGGGGCTGGAGGAATGACTCGGAGTGGGAGAATATTTGCGCCTCCTGAAGTAAACGCAGAAAGGGCTGATAAAGGTAAAGGGAAATTTGTAGTAGAAGAAAGCTCTCATGCTAGAGAAAAGGAGGCTGCGTTGAAGGACACAGAGGAGTTCATGCGCATGATAAGGAAGAGTGACTATAAGATTGTGGATCATCTCCAACAGACACCTTCAAAGATTTCCATCTTATCGTTGCTGTTATGTTCTGAAGCTCACAGAAGTGCTTTACTCAAGGTGCTTGATAACGCTTATGTACCACAAGAAATATCTGTGAATCAGTTGGAGGGAGTGATGGCCCATGTTAATGCAGGAAATGGGTTGGGATTTACGGATTTTGATTTAACACCAAAAGGAAGGAATCACAATTCGGCACTGCACATTTCCGTCGAATGTAAAGGAGTTGTTTTGTCTCATGTTTTGGTAGACACTGGGTCATCATTAAATGTGTTACCCAAGAAAGCCCTCATGAAACTGGATATTCGAGGAGTAGTGTGCACTCCAAGCAGCTTAGTAGTTAGAGCCTTTGATGGGACAAGGAGGTCAGTACTTGGGGAACTGACTCTGCCAATTCAAGTTGGTCCGGAGGTTTTTGATACAGTGTTTTATGTAATGGATATCAGTCCGGCTTATAGCTGTCTTTTGGGGCGACCATGGATACACTCAGCAGGAGCTGTGACATCAACCTTGCACCAGAAATTGAAGTACATGGTGGACGGTAGCATTGTGACTGTCTGCGGTGAGGAGGACATTATGGTAAGCCATCTGTCTTCATTCAAATATGTGGAGGTTGATGGTGAAATTCACGAAACCTTGTGCCAAGCTTTCGAAACAATTCAAATCAAGGAGAAGGCACCTGTGGAAGCAAAGGCGCCAGAAGTTTCTATGACGTCTTACAAGGATGCTCAAGCCATAGTGAAGTCTGGATCAGCACCAGGATGGGGGCAGGTGGTAAACGTCCCAAACAAGCAGGATAAGTTTGGACTAGGGTACAGCCCGTACGCTTCATCTTCACAGAGCGCTCCTCGCTACAAAGGTCCTGTTCAGTTTACTAGCAGTGGGGTCATTTTCGATCGTATCAACGCCATATCAGATGGGGAAGGAGATAGTGACTGTGATATGGATACATGGATCCAGCCATGCGTCCCTGGCCAAGGGTTGAAGAATTGGAGCATGGAAAAAGTCGTCACAGTGACCTATGAAGAGTAATTGTTTTGTTTTGATTAATGTATTTCCATATGCTCTGCCCAAGGCATAATGGACTTTATTTGTAGGGCCCTATCTTTTATGCATGTGAACAATCTTTTTATTATCAATTGAAAGTCGTCTTTTTCATTCAAAATTTTGTGATCCTTGTTTTTCTTGTTTTCATTTTTAACAATAAAATGGCAATGTGGTTTGTGTTCGTTTTGTTTGCATACCATTTAAAAGCATAAAATCATCATCATCGCAGGTTATATATTTCAGATGCCACCGACTCAGACTCGTCTATGACTCGGTATGACTTTGACAATCCGATCTTCCAAGCTGAAGAAGAGATCGAGGAGGATGAAAACCTGCCTGAGGAGCTTGCCAGATTACTCAGACAAGAGGAGAAGGTCATCTTGCCTCATCAGGAGGAAGTTGAAGTTATCAACTTGGGAACCGAAGAAGATAAGAAGGAGGTCAGAATAGGGGCCACATTGCAAGATGAGGTCAAGCAACGATTGATTGAGTTACTCCAAGAGTACAAAGATGTGTTTGCTTGGTCGTATGAGGATATGCCCGGACTTGACACAGATATCGTGGTTCATCGTCTACCTCTTCGTGAAGAATGTCCTCCTGTCAAACAGAAATTGAGAAGAACGAGGCCAGACATGGCAGTAAAGATCAAGGAAGAAGTTCAGAAACAGTTAGATGCTGGATTTCTTGCCGTAGCCAACTACCCTCCTTGGGTCGCTAACATCGTGCCCGTGCCTAAAAAGGACGGTAAAGTTAGGATGTGTGTTGACTATAGAGACTTGAATAGAGCAAGCCCAAAGGATGATTTCCCGCTTCCCCATATTGATGTGCTTGTCGATAACACCGCACAGTACTCAGTGTTTTCTTTCATGGATGGTTTCTCCGGATACAATCAAATTAAGATGGCGCCGGAGGATATGGAGAAAACGACTTTTATCACACCTTGGGGAACTTTTTGCTATAAAGTAATGCCTTTCGGGTTGAAGAACGCAGGGGCAACTTATCAAAGAGCAATGGTCACACTTTTTCACGACATGATGCATCACGAGATCGAAGTTTATGTCGACGATATGATTGCGAAGTCTTAAACGGAAGAGGGGCACCTGGTAAATCTTCTAAAACTGTTTGAGAGATTGAGGAAGTTCAAATTGAGGCTGAATCCGAGTAAGTGCACCTTCGGCGTGCGGTCAGGAAAGCTTTTGGGCTTCATTGTTAGTGAAAAAGGTATTGAGGTTGATCCCGCGAAGATCAGGGCAATTCAAGAAATGCCAGCACCAAAGACTGAAAAACAGGTTCGGGGTTTCCTAGGTAGATTGAACTATATTGCAAGGTTCATATCTCACCTCACCGCCACTTGCGAGCCGTTGTTTAAACTTTTGAGAAAAGATCAGGCGGTCGTTTGGAATGAGAATTGCCAAAAAGCGTTTGATAAAATAAAGGAGTACCTACAAGAACCTCCAATACTGATGCCCCCAGTGGCTGGGAGACCGTTGATAATGTACTTAACAGTTCTTGAGAGTTCCATGGGTTGTGTTCTCGGTCAGCACGACGAGACTGGAAGGAAGGAACACGCAATTTACTACTTGAGTAAAAAGTTCACCGATTGTGAATCCAGATATTCAATGTTAGAAAAGACTTGTTGCGCACTTGCTTGGGCTGCCAAACGCCTAAGACAGTATATGTTAAACCACACAACCATGTTGATCTCAAAGATGGACCCGATTAAGTATGTGTTCGAAAAACAGGCGCTATCAGGAAGGATTGCTAGATGGCAGATGATTCTGACGGAATATGATATTCAATATGTATCCCAAAAAGCTATTAAAGGTAGCGTGTTGTCAGAATATCTCGCAGAGCAACCAGTGGATGATTATCAGCCAATGAAGTTTGACTTTCCCGATGAGGACATCATGTACTTGAAGATGAAGGATCGTGATGAACCGCTACCAGACGAAGGACCAGAATTGGGTTCCCAGTGGAAGTTGATCTTCGATGGTGCTGTCAACTCTTACGGTAGTGGGATTGGGGCAATCATTACAACTCCCCATGGGTCCCATATACCATTCACCGCAAGGTTAACATTCCCATGCACCAATAACGAGGCCGAGTACGAAGCGTGTATCATGGGTATTGAAGAAGCAATCGACTTAAGAATCAAGAACCTTGATATCTACGGAGATTCAGCCTTAGTGGTCAACCAAATCAAGGGGGAGTGGGAAACGCGCCAGCCAAATCTGATCCCATACATGAACTACGCAAGGAGGTTGCTACCTTTTTTCGATCGAGTAGAGCTTCACCATGTGCCGAGAGCAGAGAATCAGAGGGCCGACGCTTTGGCTACTCTATCCTCGATGTACAAAGTTAACTTTTGGAACGATGCTCCAATAATTGTCATTTCGCGGCTCGATAGACCGGCATTTGTGTTCGCAATAGATGGAGCTCCTGACGGTAAACCATGGTTTTATGATATCCGGAACTTTCTTAAAAACCAAGAGTACCCGCCTGGGGCATCTACCCAAGATAAGAAGACTTTGAGAAGATTGTCCGGCAATTTTTATCTGAATCCGGACGGTGCGCTCTATCGAAGAAACCATGACTTAGTGCTACTAAGATGTGTGGACGAAAAAGAAGCAAATCTGCTTATGGAAGAGGTCCACGAAGGTGCCTTCGGAACACATGCAGGTGGACATGCCATGTCTCGAAAGTTATTAAGGGCTGGGTATTATTGGTTAACTATGGAATCAGATTGCTTCAAGTATGCCAAGAAATGCCATAAATGTCAAATTTATGCCGACAAGATTCATGTACCGCCGTGTCCTTTGAATGTCATGTCGTCGTCGTGGCCTTTTTCCATGTGGGGCATTGATATGATTGGAAAAATCGAGCCGACCGCGTCCAATGGACACCGTTTTATCTTAGTGGCTATTGATTATTTCACCAAATGGGTCGAAGCGTCCTCTTATGCCAATGTCACCAAGCAGGTAGTGGCCCGATTCATCAAAAGAGATATCATCTGTCGATATGGGATACCCGAGAGGATCATTACTGACAATGGTTCTAATTTGAATAATAAGATGATGAAGGAACTGTGCCAGGGTTTCAAAATCGAGCATCATAATTCTTCTCCCTATCGTCCGAAGATGAATGGCGCAGTAGAAGCGGCTAACAAAAACATTAAAAAGATAGTACAAAAGATGGTGGTGACTTATAAAGATTGGCACGAGAAGTTGCCCTTCGCTTTACATGGATATCGTACTTCGGTGCGTACTTCAACTGGGGCAACTCCTTTTTCGTTGGTGTATGGCATGGAAGCTGTTCTGCCATTGGAGGTTGAGATCCCTTCTCTGAGAATACTGGCAGATGTCAAATTAGATGAAGCAGAATGGGTAAAGAACAGGTTGAATCAACTCAGTTTGATGGATGAGAAAAGACTGGCATCTCTTGCGTACGGTCGTTTGTATCAAAAGAAGATGAAGAGTGCCTATGACAAGAAGATACGTCCTCGGAGCTTTCAGGCAGGCGATTTAGTGTTGAAGCGAATTCTCCCACCACAAAACGATCATAGGGGCAAATGGACCCCCAACTACGAGGGGCCATATGTTGTGAGAAAGGTGTTCTCCGGAGGAGCCTTGTTACTTTCAACTATGGATGGTGAAGATTTTACGTCCCCGGTGAACGCAGACGCAGTCAAAAAATATTTTGCTTAAGAAAGCCCGCTGGAAAGAAAAGAGTGTCCGGGCAAGAATGGGGCATCCCGGCGAACCACAAAAGGATAGGTTCGGGCAAAAGTTAGGGATATAAGAAAATGTGAACCCGCAAAGTTGAAAACCTGAAAAGGCGACTTTGGCAAAAATGGGTATCCCGGTGAATTGAAAACCCGCAAGGGCGATTCAGGCAAAAATTAGGGACTTTGAAGCAATAACTGCAACCTGCACATTGATCATCACGAGTATAATGAACTCTAGGGAGAACTCGAGGATCGACCATTCAAATCAATCTCTTCGGAAGTTAAAGTATCGGAAAACGTCGAAGTCGCGCCAGTCATGGATGAGTCGTTACATGGTGTTTGTCTGTATCACATTGCCGACATTTTGTATATTTTTTCTTACAAATTAGTTTCTGCGCAGCTTTCTCTTTTCAGGAGTTGCATCCGATGTAAATTTGCCTATCTTCAGGCCTTTCATCAATAAAACATACTATTCAGAAAAAGCTCTCTGTTCTGTTTTTACTTTTACCATTTTTTTTTATTGCAAAAGACGTCTAACATTTTTGATGAGAAAAGAGACTGCATACATAAAACGTGCAGGCTTTGCTAACTGTTAATCAAGACATTTGTTTTTTAACTAAGGTCACAGTTGATAATTTGACGTTGGTTGTACAACACTTTTGTCTATTTATTGTCGTCCCCAAGCAGAGATCGTTAATCTCCATCCCCCAGCAGAGAGTGTGGGATAATCTCCCAGTAAATCTTGTTCAATATCCCTAGCAGATAGTGGATTCAATCTCCAGCAGAAGAGAGTAATTCACAGCGCTCAGCTGTTGTTTCCCCAGTAGAGTTATTTTGTTTAATCATTCACATTTGATTTCCCCAGCAGGTTGGACTATGTGCTTATCAGAGCTGTTTTACCCAGTTGTTCCTCGGAGGCTATCCAGAGCTTGTTTTCCCAGCATGAGTTTACTTGCGCTAGGCGTATCAGACATTGCCCCAACGGAGTTGGCCCTTTCTCTTTAGCATTTATTTTGCCAAAGAGGTCCATTTGCATCTACATTCATGCATAACATCTACCCAAATGCGAAGCATTTCCATTTTGTATGGAGCATTTCGCCATATTCAAACTTACGCATGTGAAACATATGCCAGGTTGTTATCCTTTTTATTCTCAGGCGTATCTTCAACAATTATCAATATATTCATCAAGCCTGTTTGGAATACAGATCTCCAGCGAAGGTCTTTGACAGACGTGTCCATCTTATCACTCTCCCTAACAGAGTTTATGTTTCCCGACTTTTGGTCGCTGTTAATTTCTTTCTAAGTGATTCTAACTCTTGGTTAGTAGCTTATTTCCCGACTTTTGGTCGATGTTGATTTCTTTCTAAGTGATTCTAACTCTTGGTTAGTAGCTTATTTCCCGACTTTTGGTCGATGTTGATTTCTTTCTAAGTGATTCTAACTCTTGGTTAGTAGCTTATTTCCCGACTTTTGGTCGATGTTTATTTCTTTCTAGGTGATCCTAACTCTTGGTTAGTAGCTTGTTTCCGGACTTTTGGTCGATGATCTTTCTAAGTGATTCTAACTCTTGGTTAGTAGCTTGTTTCCCGACTTTTGGTCGATGATCTTTCTAAGTGATTCTAACTCTTGGTTAGTAGCTTATTGCCCGACTTTTGGTCGATGATCTTTCTAAGTGATTCTAACTCTTGGTTAGTAGCTTGTTTCCCGACTTTTGGTCGATGATCTTTCTAAGTGATTCTAACTCTTGGTTAGTAGCTTATTGCCCGACTTTTGGTCGATGATCTTTCTAAGTGATTCTAACTCTTGGTTAGTAGCTTGTTTCCCGACTTTTGGTCGATGATCTTTCTAAGTGATTCTAACTCTTGGTTAGTAGCTTATTGCCCGACTTTTGGTCGATGTTAATCTTTCTCAGCGATCCTAACTCTTGGTTAGTAGCTTGTTTTCCGACTTTTGGTCGATGTTAATCTTTCTCAGCGATCCTAACTCTTGGTTAGTAGCTTGTGTTCTGACTTTTGGTCGATGATTTCATTCTCAGCGATTCTAACTCTGGGTTAATAGCTTGTGTTCCGACTTTTGGTCGATATCTTTTTGAATGTTATCATTTGATGGACGCTCGTTCCCCACAGAGTTGTCTGGTTGAGCTTTCTCCGGCAAATTATCTTTGCGATCGGTGCATGTTATCTTCGGACCTTTTTGTGCGTTTCCTCTTTCTCCTACGGTTGACAAATTTCTGGGTTCTTTGGTATTCAAACCGTCTTTTACCTTGAATGTTCGAAAGCTGTTCGCATTCATCCCTTCAGGTCCAAGCCGTTTGAATAGGGGCAGCTGTTGTACCCCAAATTTGACCAACCACTCTGGCATATGTTTTATTTCATCTGCATCAGCATAAGGCATAAAAAAACATTACATAGCATATCATTATTTGCATTTTTTGCAGGGGCTCAGGAAAATGTGCATTCAAAATATATAATGTGGAGAATAAGGAAGTCTTTTCTTTTCAATGTTAAAAAAATATATATATAATTGAGACAAGTGCAGGAGGTGGGGTTTGAACCCACCACCTCTTGCTCCACTTTCCTTCACCTTTACCACTTGGCCAGAGGCGCACATTTGAGAATAATATGAAAGGAAAAATTATACATATTAAGAAAGAAACAAAAGGCGCATGAATAAAAAATTGTGGTGGATTCTGCTCCCACCAGGTTTCGAACTCGTGACCATAGAATAAACAGGCGCATGACTTAACCACTGGGGTGGCGATACATCCGTTGATTATCCCACCCCAGTTTGATCAAATACCTTGCTTTGTTCGTGGCTGGGCAGAAGATGAAGAGCAAAACATTTGTGCGTGAAGGAGAGAAGATAGGGCAAGACATCACCATTTTGGACGAAACAAAGCTCAATCCTGATCACTTTTTCGCAAGGATTAATTTGTTGTTTTTGGTTTTGATGATAGAAGTGTATTGAGTGAGTTACGTTTGAAATTGCAAGATGGGAGGGAAATGGTCTAACCATGTTAAAGTGTACCGCATCTTTCCTTTTCAAGGCCAAACACCCGCAGACACTAGCCCTGGGTTTCTCTGATTCTTTCACCAATATGGGCAAGCACAGCAGCCACTACAAACCCTAGTCTGTGCTGGTACCTCACAACAGGACACGAAAAGAGCTCAGCAAAGGGGGAATTTTGATTTTCAAATCCGAGAGTATAAAGAGGATAAAGAGGAACCAAAGAAACCCTAGCGGCCACACTTTTGGACAAGATATCAGAAGAGAACTTGGAGCTCCCTTTAAGGTCTTTTTTTTCTCAACCAGAAAACGGTGTGCAGCTGCAAGCAAGGAAGATCTCTCAAGTTTCTTTGGTTGTTGAGTCTCTCTACAAGGTATGAAGATTTGAACCCTTTTTTATTATGCGCATACACCATGTTAGGGCGTTGTTTTTATTAAGTTTGTTTGACTTCTCAAATGCTTGAGAAGAATGAATATGTCACAGCTATTTATGCTTGGATCTTAATTTATTTTGAGCACGTGTGTTTTGTATGTTGGATAACTGTTCTGAGTTTTGTTAAGTCTTGTATGATTAGAGCACTACTAGGTTTGAGTTCATAACTTGCTTTATCAATTCTGTTTTGAGCCAACTTGCTGTAACCTTTGTTTGCTCATGCTGCTATATGAGGTATTGTCTAGCTATTGGTTATTGATTGTTGGAACTTAAATCCCTTGTTGGATTGATTAAGTGATTTGTTTTTAGCACATTTGGTATTTATCTTGTTTTCTGTTGTACTGTTGGAGCACGTGTTGATTAGTAGAACATTTAGGGTTTTGGAGAGCATCACTTTGATGATAGTCCCTCTTTTTTCCTTTTTTGCTTTAAAGGGATTCTGTCAATTTTGTTTGAGTATTGATTATGTTTAGATCCAACACTAATTTGACACCATGAGCCTGTTGTTAACTCTCTATTTTGTGAATCAGTCCTTTATTGCTTTGGGACAGCATTCATTTATGTCCAGATTTGTTTGTTGGCTTGTTTATTTTCTTGTGGTACCCTTGAACCTGGTTGTTATTGAACCTGTCCACTTTGCAATGATGTTTTGATTTAAACCATTTGGCTTTTGTTAAGTTGCTTTGGTTTTGAAGTGTTTGTTAAAAAATGCTAGCCATTAGTTCTTTTGTTTTTGCTGCTGACTATGTAAGTTTGGTTATGTCAAGTCTTGTGCTCAGTTTAGATTCTTTCCTTGCTAAGGGCTTATTTTATTTAATGTTCAGTCATGAGAATGTGTTGTGTGCAGGTGTTGTTAGTATAAAATGGATTGTTTGTGTTATGTGTGTGTTGTGTTCATAATAGATATGTTGGTCCATGATAGCAAGACTAAATGATTTGGTTACTCTGTCTCATGCTGAATTTGCTGCTCTCTCTCTCATTGAAACTTGCTGCCTATTTGTTTTGTGTTGTTTTTTTTTAAAACTCATTACACACATTCAGTCTGATCCTTGTAACAACGTGTTTATTTTGTTAATGTTGGTTGCTTTGCTGAGTTTGATTAGAGTTTGTTGCAGAACAGCTTTGTGTAAGAGAAAAATAACTCTTGACTTGTAATGATTGGGTGCTGTCATTGTTTGGTGTTTGCTTTGTTAAGGTCACACCTTTTGTTTGGCCCTCATGCTTATTAGGATGCACTCCTTGTCACGATAACTACTATGCTGTCACACTTGTTTGTTTTTTTTTACTGTTGGAAATTATGCAAGGTTGATTATGTCAAATCATGATGGTATATTTGAGTTGCTATGTCCTATGGAGAGTTGTTTTTTTTTCTTTCTCTTCGAGTTTCAAATCATAAAAAGTGTATGATTGTTGGTCTGGAGGTTTCGTCAGCGTGATGGTATCCAAAGCATGATTGCCTCCCCCTTAGGAGCATCACTGTTTGGCTTATCTTTTGTTTCAAAATGTTGCTTACTTTTGAAGTTCATTTGTCAAAATCTGAATGTGTAGGAGAAGCTGTTTAGGGCTTTATGCATTTTGTGTAAGTTTAGGTTTGGCAAGAATGTCAGTGTTGTCCTTGATGCTTGCAGCTTGTGTAATTTGGTTTTGGGTCTAGGAGAAAGAATTATATGTGTGTTTGTTGTGTCTGTGGTGAAAGCGTTGACCTTTGACAGTAGGGCTTATGTTGAACTTTGGATTTCCTCTCATTGAAGTTTGCTTATCATTGCTGGCTGTTCAGAATTCTTTGCTCGCACTAGATTTGGTCCTTATACCATTGTGGATACATTTACTGCCACGAGAGTATCGTGTTGGCTTTGTGATGCCAAGCTATTGTCGCTTCGGCTTTTTTTCTCTAGCTTCTTGCACTGTCAACTCAATTGTTGTTTTAATGCTTGCATTCTTTAAAAGAAAACTGTGTTGTTGATCCTACTTTCAAAAAACTGCTTGGATCATGCTTTGTGTTGATACCGATGATTATGAACATGCCTAGTTTATGTCTGTCAACCGTTTTAAGCGTGTATGTTTTGCCTAGTGTTGGCTTAAAGTTAAGAGTCGTGTTTGAACTACTGTTTGGAAGTTTGTCGAGATTCGGTAATTGTCTTGCTTAATGAGATAGATTGAAATCTTGTTCGTTTGAACTTGGAATTGTTTATAAGCTGACGTCATGCGGGTTTAACCCCTTTTGCTTTGCTTGATTCGAGATTTTGTTAAAAGTTTGTCTCCATAATATGAAATGTGATGCTCTCTTCGTAATCTTTTGAGAAACTAATGTTGCTTTGAGAAATTAACCCATGAATGTTGATCCTCAAGCATGTATAAACCTCTGTTTACTCATGTTTATGACAATCCTAGCCTTTAGTTTCCTTTATGCATTTCAAGAGCTTGTCTTGCATTTTCATTCGTTTTTTTTCATTTTACAAGCATGATTGAGAGGTTTGAATAGCACCATTGTGTTCCTCATTAAATAATATGCGAGATAGGCTCAGACTTCGCTCAATTCCATGGAGTTTTGAAGTACTTTGGACAGCTTTTGCTTTTGCTTTGAAGTTGCTTTATTTTTTTTTACCCAGCAATTATCTTTGTTTTGCTATGTATATTTTTCTTTCCAAGTTAGTTATTGGAAGTATCACCGCCCCAGCGGTAAGGCCTTGCATTTTACATCCCTCTGTACCTTGGTTCGAGTCCTGCCGTGGACCAAAACCATCTTTTATTTCTTTTTTATTTCTTCCTTTATATTTCCCTTTCTCCCCTTTTATATTTTTCCCCCCTATTCCATATCAAACGCGCGCCTGGTGCCTTAGTGGTTGGGATTGCTGACTTTGAACCAAAGGGAGGTGGGTTCGATTCCCACCTCTTGCATTTTTCCTAATTTCATTTAATTTATTTATTTGTTTTAACTATATAATTTCCAAAATCAATATTTTTTGCATACTTACTTATTCTTGATCCATTCTTTTTGCAAATTAACTATAATTTTAATTATTTTCATTTAATAAAACAACATTTCAAATCATTGATGATTTTCAAGAGCCTGGACTTACTTGAAAGTTGACCCTCTATTAGGGTTTGCTCGCGTTGTATCTTGTAACGTTTCTTAAAAATAACTGTCCTTGGTATTGAATTAAAATAAGAGGATTGGGTGTAGTCCCCTTCTTCTTCGAGTGTTGGGACGCCCACTGTAGTGAGGGTGGTCCCGATACTCGTCTTTCAATGCGAAGACGCTTTCCATCCATTTTCAAATCTCATCTCCTTAAAATTTTCTCTTTGCATCGAATTAAAGAGAGAAGATTGGGTGTAGACCTCTTCTTCTCCGAGTGATGGGATGCCCACTGTAGTGAGGGTGGTCTCGACACTCGTCTTTCGATACGAAGACGCGACTTCTTCCACCACCTCTCCTTTCACAACTCCTTTCCGAAACCTTTCCCACCTAAAACCTCGGTCCTGTACCGAGTGCATTTTAAAATCATTTTCATAACAAAAACTTGAATGGTCGTGGAGCGGTTAGGCGTAGGCCTTCTCCTATCCCGAGTGCTGACGTTTACCGTAGGGTTCTCTGTCACAAAGCACTTACCATTCAAAACCAAAAACATCTTTAATAAGAGAATGAAGTTCTCTTTGCATTGAATTAAAGAGAGAGGATTGGGTGTAGACCTCTTCTTCTCTGAGTGTCAGGATACTCACTGTAGTGTGTGTGGTCTTGATACTCGTCTTTCAATACGAAGACGCTATGTTCGCCACACATTTTTACAACAAAAACTTTGAGACAATGAATTGGGTACTACCCGTAGGGGTTACTATCTGAGGACCTGTCTCGCCCCCTAAAAACAATCCAATCAATCAAACGTGACTTCTTGCCTCGCGTGGCGAAAACTAATCAATCTTTCAAAAAGGATATGTTACGTCCGTTCTACCGCAAACAGGTAATGCCTAAGTCTCCAACGAGCGAGCAGCAAAACACCTAACTGCTAGAATGCGCACGATAGCATCATCCATAAAAAACATCAACAAACCGTTAGCACGAACTACGTTTGCTCTGATTTCTCATGTCAGATGAGAATACGTAGGCACAAGACGGCGATGTCTTGGCGAGCTCCCTTTTTCACCTTTCACCCGTAGGTCGAACTACGGCTGCTCTGATTCTTTACTTCGTTCAAGTAAAGATATGTAGGCACAAGGGCCACAATCCTTGCCGAGCACATTCCCCCCATATCCGTAGCCCCGAACTACGTCGACTCTGACTTTCTCACATCCGTTGAGAATACGTAGGCATAGGACCGCGAAGTCCTACCGAGTCTGTTCTTTCTCTCTTCTTCCCCGTTACCTCTCTTTCCCTGTTTCTAACCCTTTATCTCTCTCCCTTTGGAACACACTTTTATAGCATAATATTTTAGCAAATAAATTCACACGTCGACAAACAAATGGTTCCCATCGAGTACGATGGATGCGAGGGGTGCTAATACCTTCCCCTCGCATAACCGGCTTCCGAACCCGTTCTTGGTTGCGAGACCATCTTATCCATTTCTTTCTTAAGGTTTTCTCGATATTTTCCTTTCCCCTCATGGGATAAATAAAGTTCGGTGGTGACTCTTCTGTCTATCTTTTTCGCCTCCCCGTCGTTGCGCGACGCATTTTTTCGAGTAGCGACAGATGTCCATGGTGGAAAACATGAAAGCTAAAGGGGTGAGAAACAACAAACCAATATAAACAGTGTAAAGAATGCTAAGGTAGAGGACACACCATAAGATACACATTAAATTACACAATCAGCAATCACATAGTCTCACACCCTTCATACAACATGTACACATTCACGTCTAATCAAAAACATCATGAATAATCCCCTACATATGCTATCATGTATGAATATTTACTCCACAACTAACTTATTATGCATGTGCTATCATTCATGAACACTCAGGTTCATCTCGCTCCTGATCCCCACCATAGGACCAGAGCACACCAAATCTTTACCATCACCCTAGGTAATATTTCATCGATCCCACTTGAAATCGACTGTTCACTCCCGATCTCCGCCATAGGACCATAGCACACCAAAACTGGACCAAAGTTCACACATCATGATGCATGACTCTCAACAACATGCATTATCATTGAAAGGTTCACCAAAAGGATCCCCATACACATCTCACAATTTATGCATTACATCATTCATCATACGTAACAATTAATCCATGTCACGACATCAACAAACACAACAACCAAAAAAATATAAGTAGCTCAGAATATGTAAGTTATTGGTATTTAATCATGTTAATTCGTCAGATTAACAACACATCATTAGATAAACACAACGATTCACTAACCGATCATACAAGTCATCATAAACATTGCTACAACAGTCAATGATTATGACTCAAATAATTCTCCAAGCACCACCATGAGGTAGCTCTGCGCATTAGCTTTCAAACGCTTCAAACGACGTCTCATTTGGACTCACAGAACAAAAGTTACAACCAAAATTGACAAAGGGATCAACTATCCAAAACAGAGAGCCAATTGATTACTCCAGGGGGAACAATCAATTGTCTCAAATCACTGCCATCATACTTTTCAAAATTATGAGTGAACCAATCGATTGTCCCAGGGAGGTCAATCGATTGGTCTAAGCTGATTTTTCCCAAAAAAAACTCAATTTTTCTCACGTAAACCAATTTATATTACTTTCAATCCTCACCCAAACACACCCTAACACCTAAATAACTTATTTACAAAATTTAACAATGAATCATATAACCGTAACCGTTAACATATTACAACACTTATTCCATCATCATCATAGCAATATCATCATCAACTTTTAACAGCAATTTTCACCAATTCATGAATAAAACTCAATGTTCAAGCATTCATCCATGGTCGAAGATATAGATACATGATTATGATCAATCAAACATCTATTCAGTTATAAGATCACATATAGATTCTATATCAATAAGAAATTTTCATAAATTCATCATAAACAATGCATAAGAAGAAAAACCTAAGAACCCTAATTCAAGATTAAGGACTTATCATCACTACTCTATCATGCAATACACCTAATTGGTAGCCCTTTCTCCCTCTTACCTTAGATTTCCAGCAAATGATGATGAATCTAGTAACTTCTATGACTTCTCTCTTCAAAATCCTAACTTTTGCTCTTCTCCTTCCCAAAAGCTCTTTCTCTCTTTTGTCTATTTTTTCCCTAAATTTCACGTACTGACAATTTCTCCACAAAAACCTATCTTCCCTCCCAACTTTTAGAATATATAATACCCTCATCACTTTTGCTTAATTATTCTTTTTTTCTTAGATTAATCTTATTTTTTCTCCTTCACCTCAACCTTTCCTCAAATCCCACAATTGGCCCAAAACTCCTATTTTTTTTCAATTTTTTATTTTATCAATAATAATAATAATTAAAATTTCAATTACTATAATTATTTTTCTAATTTTCTCTACTTTCTCACCACACTCTACTATTTCTACCACACCCCAACAACACATATTCAAATAATTTATTTTAAATCACACCAACATCCAACAATTAAATAAAATAGGTCCAAATAATTCAATTAAATATTTTAATCGAATTTGGGGTGTTACAAAAAGAATGAGAGTATAAAAAACTTCTTCTGTATGTCTGAGCTCAAAATTGAAGAAGGTAAAATTCATGATGTGTGTCAAGTTGGGAAACAAACCAAGATGTCATATAAGATGCTTCAACATCTTACTTGTGTTTCGGAATTACCACTTATGGACTTTATGAGACACATGCAAGGAGTTATCATTGAAGGGAGGGTTCACGGTCAGGCCGGAGGTCCTCCCATTGAACAACAAATAGTGCCTAGAAGAAGAAGCTAAAGAAGATTAGTTATTATGACATAATTCTTCCTATTAGGGCTCCTTCTCATAATTATGGAATTTTCACTATTCAAAATCAAGATATTATGTTTGATGAAGTTGAAATTGGTATTCCTCTTGGTGAAGTGGATATTGTGTCAGGAAACATGTCCCAGTCATTGTTCCCCGCAATATTCCACATTTTTACAAGTCTGATATGGATGCTGGTCAAAATTTTATTGATGTCTCACTCATGTATGAGCCTATAAGAATCCATCATCTCATTCAAAAGTTTGTTGCTTTTGAGACTCGTGAAAATCAAGATGTTAATAAAGATGTGTCAGACATCATGTCTGACATGTTGGAGACAGAGTCTCAAACTCATAAGGAGAATGATGATGTGACCTTTGAGAGTAATTATATGAGTAATGATGATCATATACATGAAGATGTTGAGGTTGATATTTTTGTAGCCCGTGTTAATGTTGTTAATAAATTTACAAACAAAAGTAATGAGAGTATTACTAGAAATAATGCAGAACATGTAGCACAAGACTATGTTCAAACCAAAGGGCTTGACTTTGATGAAGCTTCTACTCCTATTGAAGCCATCAGAATGTTTCTAGGTTTTTCTTGTAATCTTATGTTCACAGTTTATCAGATGGAAGGGGAAAAACACCTTCCTCAATAAGTATTTGAAGGTGGAAGTCAATTAGGATGTTAGTAATGATGTTAGTGACATGGATGTTGTCATTGAGAGGGATGATTATGTGGAATTTTGTCACGATGCTAGTACTAATGTCAAAAAAAAATTTGAAATTTCCTCTACAAAGGTCTGAGTCGACCTAAAAGGATGTTAGGAACAAGGAAATTGTTGAATTATTATGGCTTTCTAAAGAAGACATCTAATAAAATAAATGAAAAATATGTTGTAGTTATGAAAGCTCGCGAAGTTTGCATGAAAGGCACAACAATTAGAGGCAATGTCAATGGTAAGTCCATGAGGTGTTTCTTCTCTTTTCAAGCTTGCGTATTCTCAATATGGTAATGAAGATGTCAACCAGGATATGCTAGACAGCCTGTATGACATGTTGACTAAGTTTCCAACTCAGAGGAAGGATGAGCAAGTTGCCAAGCTTGATGAACAAGATGTCGTACTTAATGTTTTACCTCTTCAGATGATTATACTAGTTAATGTTTCAAAGACAGGAACTAAGGATACTGAGATTAAGAAGGAAAAAATCCAAAAGGAAGGTCAATGGAAAGTAAATTTGTTGAGAAGAAGTCTCTAAAGAAAAATCTTGTCCACTCAAGTGACTCTGAGACAGATGTTGAAGTTGATGCCATGACATTATGCACACTGTAATGTGAAAGGTTGGTGGAAAGATAATTCCTATGAATATCCCCTCTGTTCCCATGGATAAAGTTTTATTTCATCCTGAAACAAGTGTTCATAAGTGGAAGTATATTTTACAAAGAAGGATTGCTTGTGAAAAAGAGTCAGGTAAATAAGCTTTTGATTGTAAAGATATTATGGAGTTGCTGAAAGCACTTGGGTTAATGAAAATTGTAACTCAAAAGTGGGTCAAGGAATTCATTATGAACATTACTGTTGAGTGTAACATTAAAGGCATCAAAGAGTATAGAAAGGTGTGTAATAGAGGAAAGTGACTAAAGTTTTCCCTTTCAATTATTAATGATTATTTGGGAAGAAGAAAGTTTGTATGGTCTGATAAGGCTCTCTCTATTGACAAGATTATGACCAAGGAAAAGGAAGTTCATGAAGAAGAAGAAAAGGGCAGTGAGGAAAAAGAGGAAATTGCAAGTGAGGGTGAAAAAGAACATTATGTTGAAGCACTTAAGTACAATGAAATTATGGAACTTCTTAGTGATACTCAGTTGTTGAAAACAATGTTAAATGATGGATTGGTTATCCTAAGTTGATGAAGGAATTTGTGGTTAAGAATGATGGCATTCCTCATGGGTTGCTCAATTTCAGTTGTGAGCTTTTTGTTGGAAAAATGTCCTAGACATTAGTCCTCCAAATGCTCCTGTTATTGAGAGTTTTTTACTGTTCTGCCCTAGTCTGAAAATAAAAATCCCATAATGCCCTATGTTGAAAAATATTTACAAGGATACCCTGTTTTCGTATGTGTTCGCCCAACCAGTGGACAGGGTGTAGAGAGTAAAAAAGCCTTGCATGAGTTCGTCCATGCAGTGGGCGAACGCGTGAAGCAAATTTGGGCCAGTACTAGTTCGTCAACCCAATGGACGAACTAGTGTAACGTTTTTTTTTTGTTTTTTTTATTCATAATTTGATAGATTAATTTTAATTATTAATGTTAATGTGAATATAATTAAAATTATTTAATAATTAAATATTTATATTTTTAATTATTGATGTTAATATAATTATTTAATGATTTGAATTTTAATTTTAATGTTAATGTTAATATTTAAAGATTTTGATAAATATAATTTTAATATATTAATTTATAAGTTATATATTCAATAATTAAAAAGTGAGGCAATTTTGAATTGTAATAATTATATTTAATATATCAAAATTGTACAGAGAGATTTGATATATTAAATATAACTATTACAATTCAAAATTGACTTACTTTTTAATTATTGAATATATAATTTATTAATTAATATATTAAAATTATATTTATCAAAATCTTTAAATATTAACATTAACATTAAAATTCAAATTCAAATCATTAAATAATTATATTAACATCAATAATTAAAATTATAAATATTTAATTATTAAATAATTTTAATTATATTCACATTAACATTAATAATTAAAATTAATTTATCAAATTATGAATAAAAAATAAACCAAAAAAAAAACGTTACACTAGTTCGTCCATTGGGTTGACGAACTAGTACTGGCCCAAATTTGCTTCACGCGTTCGCCCACTGCATGGACGAACTCGAACTCATGTAAGGCTTTTTTTACTCTCCACACCCCCGTCCACTGGTTGGGCGAACACATTCGAAAACAGTGTATCCTTGTAAATATTTTTCAACATAGGGCATTATGGGATTTTTATTTTCAGACTAGGGCAGAACAGTCAAAAACTCTGTTATTGATGAATATGGTTTCGGTAATATGTTAAATCTGCAATCAGAAGAAATCTATTGTTGCATCAGTGGTTTTCTATACAAGACAATGAGTATTTATATCTCATAATGGATTCTCTACCTGGTGGAAATATGATGACGTTTCTAAGATATGTTCGGGAGATTGTGCTAGCCATAAAGTCTATTCATGAGCATAATCACATTCACATAGATATCAGGCCTGACAACTTGCTGCTGGACAGAAGCGGTCACATGAAATTACCAGATTTTAGAAGCCACTCGATTGTACCAACCTTCAAGAAAAGGACTTATATGTGGAAATTGGCAGAAGTGGGAGTTTTTCATTGTTCTACCATGTTTTAAAATGATATATTCCATAATATCCTAGTTCAAAATTTATTTACAAAAATGCCCCTTTTTTTTGTGTGGATTCGTCCATCCAGTGGGCGAACTAATGCAACACAAATGGTGGCATTTTTTTTTGTGTGGATTCGTCCATCCAGTGGGCGAACTAATGCAACACAAATGGACCAAGAGTAAGTTCATCCATCCAGTGGATGAGCTTGTGAAGAAGTTGTTTTTTTTTCCTGTTTTATTTATTTAATGATTTATGTATTAATTTTGTTTATTAAAAATTATATAAATGAAAATGTTAATGTTAATAATTTTTATTAATGATGATAAAAGATAAATATTAATAATTTTTTATACTTAATAATAATAAATGTTAATAATTTTTTAATATTAATAATTTAATGAGAATCTGTGTTTTAAAATGGAAAAAATCAGAGATATGTGTTTTAATTTTTATACTTAATAATAATAAATGTTAATAATTTTTTACACTTAATTTTTTCCATTTTTACTTAATAATATCAGAGATCTGTTAATAAGAGATCATTAATTCTCTTAATTTAATAATGATAAATATTAATTCTCTGTTTTTAAAAAGAGATCGGTTAATAAGAGATCATTAATTCTCTTAATTTAATAATGATAAATATTAATTCTCTGTTTTTAAAAAAGAGATCGGTTAATAAGAGATCTGTAAAAAATTATTAAGTGTAAAAATTAATTCTCTGATATCATTAATTATTATTTTACTTAATAATGATCTGTTAATAATTTAATATGTAAAAAATTAATATGGTAAAAATCAGAGATCTGTGTTAATAATTTTTTTGTTTTTCCATTTTAAAACACAGATTCTCATTAAATTATTAACATTAAAAAATTATTAACATTTATTATTATTATTAAGTGTAAAAAATTCTTAACATTAAAAAATTATTAACATTTATCTTTTATTGTCATTAATAAAAATTATTAACATTAACATTTTTACTTATATAATTTCTAATAAACAAAATTAATACAACAGAAAAAAAAAAAAAACTTCTTCCCACCGAATGGACGAACTCACTCTTGATTCATTTGCGTTGCACTAGTTCGCACAAAGGAATATTTTCATAAATAAATTTTAGACTAGGGTATTATGGAATATATCATTTCAAAATAGGGTAGAACCGTGAAAAACTCCAGCACTTCAAAGTGATGGACGTCCTTCGACTCCTAAATGATCAAAGAGACCAAGTCAATCAAAACACGATCAAACATGAGGATCTAAAAATGGCAAGTTTCAGACATGCTTGATCTGAAAAGGGAATAACATCGTCATCAAAATCAGTTCATTACTTTCCAAAACAATTCACAAACATGTCGGGACAAACATGGAAAATTTTCATCAATCACAATCGTGTGCGAACGACAAAAATCCGCAGCCATAATTTTCTTTCCAACATCATCTAGCACATTCAAGTCATAATAGCAGCACACACAAAAGGGGCATATACCGACAGTATCACAAACACTCACAAGAAATATCAGTAAAAAAAACACACGAATTGAGAAGGGGAAGAGGCGTAAAATCAGCAGCAACAACAGTGAATACATTTAAGCAATAGGCAGGGAGAAGAGAATTCGTGAAACAATAGCCAAGTACAACTTGAAGAGAAAAACAACTACAGAGGAAACTTGTACCTGATTGATCGCCTTCGTCGTAGGTAACTCAATTCTGATTTTGTTTTTTCGTAGTTTTCACTATTATTTACAATGGAAAACCATGAGCTTTTGAATTAAAATTGCGGGGAGACTGGGTATTTGAAGCTAACACGATGGGTGTAGGTTTGGTGTGCGTGAAACAGTGACGGCACGACGGAGCTTTCCCTTGCCGGCTGTGATCCGTGTGCGCGAGAGAAGGTGATGGTGCGAGAGAGAGCGAGAGAAAAGTGAGAAGAGGCGTGCGAGAGAATAGTGATTGCTGAAAGCTCACACTTAGGATGTTCATATGTTTTTTTATTTTTTACTTTTAAAATAGGGTGGGCTTTGGAAGTTTTCAACCCACTTTTTTCCTTTTTTTCTTCCACACCCATTTATTCAAGTTCACACCCCTTTCATTTAATATGCATCAAATTATTAGTGTTGTATTTTTATTTTTGTAGGTTAATTTTAGTTTAAATGTTAATTTTGAAATCTTAAAATCTTAATTGATTAGGTAGAGCTTTAATTAAAATTTCTTTAAATTTTAATTGGTTAATTAGTTTTTTTAGTTAATTTTAATTAAAGTTTTAGTTGATTTTGATGTTAATTTTGACCAGTTATTGTCAATCTCTTGCAAGTTCTTGATGACTATTAACTGAGCTGGATGTATGTTTTTGATGCCTTTAATTCACATGCTCTCTTAGGTTATTGATTCAACTTTATAGATTGAATCAGACATGAACATTAGGAAGATCTCTGGCATGATAACATTAGCGTAGCTTTTCACTTAATAATAACCTTAGGATCTTTCCCTTTCAATCTTAATATTAGGTCATAGAATTAGGTTAGGCTTCTCTCTTACTTAAAACTAAAATCATTTCTTCATAAAAATACAAAAATATCTTAAGTAAAATACAATATGCCTCACGCACCCAAAGCTTTTTCCAACTAATTCTCGATTCGAATCAAGCCCTTTTAAATATCCTGTAAGTCGGTTGCCTTTTGCAATTGCCATCAACCAAACACAAACTCTTGATCCAACGTCAAGTGGTTTCTTCCTTCATAAGTCGATTGCCTTTTGCAATCGCCATCACGCAAATTCAAACCTCGATCGTACATCGAGTATTTTCTCAAACAAATTCAAGATACATAATCAAGATCAAAACACTTTTTATTAAAATAAAGGAGGACTTTTTAGTCTTCAAAAATTTCTCCTCAATTGTTTGGATGCGAGATGTCTTTCTCGTGTTCAAACGACTATTTCCTTAAAATACCTAATCATATCTAAACAATATTTCACTAAAGATGAAACAGAGGGGTATGGAGTCTTCCATTCCTCTCTTTCAATTGTTTGGGTACGAGATATCTTTCTCGTGTTCGAGTGATTGACATCTATAAAACACACCAACAAACTGTAGTATGTACTACGATTTCTCTGACTTTCCCATTCCACGAGGGAATATGTAGGCACAAGGGCCCCAATCCTTAGCGAGCATCCTAATAATAAAATCAACCATTTCCCTAATTAAAAATTGTAACAACTTTTTCCGTTTTTTATTATTCAAAGAAGACAAGAAAGCGTAGTTGACACTCAAAATTGCAAATTAGACTAAGAGGTTCCCGTTGAGTACAACAGACGTGAGGGGGTGCTAACATCTTCCCCTCATGTAACTGACTCCCAAACCCGAATATGATTGTGATGATCATTTTCCATTTTTAAAAAAAGGTTTTCTCGATATTTTCCTTTTCCTTTATTGGAATAAATCAAAGTTCGGTGGCGATTATGTTCGAATAAGTTTTTCCGCGTCCATCGCGAGGATTGTATTTTTCGAGGTACGACACTATTTGAATATGTTTTGAAGGAATATTTGGTTTAGATTTATTTTATCCAAGATTGTGCAGAAATTTATATGCAAAGATATTGATTGAAGATTTATATTCTATGAAGAAATCTTGAACCTCTATTTTGATGTCTTCCCCTTGATTCGGTAACCAATACCTCGGAATGTGAAGAAGAACCTTGTGACTGACGCCTCAACTCCTCATTCAATATACTACTTGTTGCCAAGTCCATCGAGATGATACCATTTCGAGTGGAGTTAAACAAGGATGTCCTAAAAGTCTCCCAAGAATTAGACAAAGTACCAAGAAGCCACAAACCTTGAATTTCATCATCAAAAGTAAGATTCATCACCGACAATTGATTTAGAATCCCTTGGAAAATGTTCAAGTGATTAGTCTTGGTGAACGATCATTATACCTCAATGACATCAATTTCTTGAACAAGAATAACTTATTGTTCCCCATCTTTCTTGCATATAACTCTTTAAGTTTGTTCTAAAGAGCGCGAGCATGAGTCACCGAGCTCACATGATTCAAAATATTATCATCCACCTATTGAAAAATGTAACAACAAACTTGTCTATGCAACAAATCCCATTCTTCATCACTCTTTTCATCGGGTTTTTCACTAGAGAAAACGAGCAAGTAAAAGCCTTTAACATAAAGCAAATCTTCCATCTTCCCTTTCCAAACATTATAGTTGGATCTGTTCGAACTCACCCTCCTAGATGTGTTCATCTCCATCGTTAAACAAGTAAAACCACGGCTCTAGATACCACTTGTTGGGAGAAAATCAACAACGCAACAGAATAATCTAACAACACAATCTCTCCCAAATATCAAATTCAACGACAACTAACAAAACATACCAAACAGCACAACACAATTTTAGCAAGGAAAAAACTTTGGTAACTAAGAGTAAAAAACCACGGGACCCGTGGGTCACCTAAATCTTCACTATCATCAAACAATGGGTACAATCAAGGTTCTCTTTAACACTAGTTAGAGGAATACAACAACATCATCAAGATCTATAATCAATCTTGGAATACAACAAGAATCTAGAGAGACAATCAACTAAAACAACCACATAAAAATTAAACCTCAGAAATAGACTCGTCGGACAGACTTAGAATGCTCAAAATCTGATCTCTACCGTTCAAAATGTACCTCTATGAGTGTTGAATACTGTCACAAAAAATCAGGACGGTCCGACAATTGGATTATGAGAAAACTCTAATCTCGTGGGACTGCTCTATGCTGAATTGAGACTGCAGGAATTTCACTCTTCTCTCAATTTTTCTTTTATTGTCTCTCACCTTATGAATTGTTGACCTAATTGTTTTTGTTTTATAATGACAAATACTTACGCACACATGAGCAACTAACCCACATTCATTTATATCACTCCAATAAGGAAGGATAGTCCAACATGAAACATGTTTTATTTTGTTGTTTTAAAAGAATGAAAGTTTTCTTTTGAGAGAGAAATGGTTGAAAACAAGAAAAGAGGAAAAGGAGAATGAGATTGAATCTGAGGAGAGAGAAAGGAAGTTTTTTGCATAAAGGTTAAAGAGAGAAAGTGAGAGGAATTTTTTTACTTTCATTGTTGCAGATTTCGTTTCATTGTACATTGATTATATTCTCTCTCTTTTTTCACATTTCTGTTAAATACTCATTTTCATTGCCATGTGTTAATTATGGTGAGGGACATTTAATCATGTATTGGTCATACAAATTGTTGGAACAATTCTTTTAGTAAACCAAGATCATATCAAACATTTTTAATTAATTTATTTTAATACTATTTATTATTTATTGGAGTGGATTGGAATAACTTTTGAGATATCGATGCTCCCTGCGTTGGAAAGTGTGATACCGAATAAACGAGGTGGGGTGGCTCCCTCTGTCTTCCTCCTAGTAGCATTTAGGGTTTGTATGTTTGTGATATGGATTTCGACCATTGGGTCCAATCCGTTTACCCTCTAGCCAACATAGCCCTTGAGGCTATTGCACCCCTCAGCCTCTTGAACTAACTTGGACTCCTCTTTTAAGCCCATCTTTTGTGCATTTGTTTTTTAATTACCCTTTTTTCTTTCTTTTTTTCATTTTATTTCCATTATTATTAATTTTACCCATTAATTAAAATTTATTAATATTAGTTAATTATGCCAATTAAATTTAATTGGTTTAAGTAAATAATTGGATTAAGTTTCTGATTAATTATTTAAATTAATTAACTCTAATAAACTTAATTAATTAATTTGAATAAATATTAAGTAATGGATATTACTTATTTATACCATGTGCTTCACCATATATCTTTCATTATCATGCATTTCATTTTTACTTAATAGGATTAAATTTGTTTCATTTTTATTATCTTGCTTATTTTTTTAATAAAAATTAAAGTTGAACGAGCTATTATAGTAATTAAATAATTAATTTCCAGTATAATCAAACTCTTGATTCAACATTAAGGAGATTTTTTTCAAAACTTTGGTCCAACGCCAAGTGACATTTTCAAACTCGATTAATTTCGTTTCAATGAGAATATAAATCATTTCCCGAATCAACATAACTTTAAAATTTTCATTTCACAATTAAACCTCGGATGAAAAGGGAATGGAAGGCGCACGCCTCACTATTCTTTGAATAAGTGAGTAATTGGCGCATGCTATATTGCTCAAATTTTTGTCTTCTGATTAAAACACTCTGATCAAACTTAGATAAAGAAATGGGAGGCGCGCGCCTCATTATTCCTCGAATAAACAAGTAGAATGAGCATGCCTCGCTGTTGCGAATATTCGACTTTTGCAAATAATTTTTGAAATATCAAATTGGATGAAAAAGGAATGGTAAGTGCACGCCTTACTACTCCTCGAATAAGCGAATGATTGGCGTGTGCTATATTTCTCGAGTTTTCATCATCCCCCTAAAAAACACTCAAAACATCAAACTTATTTTCTTGTCCCCGTACGATCGAAAACCTTTTCCAAAAGGACATTATTTAGTCCATTGTAATGCGAATACAAACAAGCGCTTAAGCCTCCGCCACGAGCATATAAGTCAACGTTTAATCGTTAAAGCGCTGTCTAAATACTTGTTCAATAAAACACACCAAATAAAACGTAATTTTTTACCTCGAACTACGAAGCTTTGAGTTCTTCATTATACCCGTGGATACGTAGAAGTGAGACCCACAATCTCGTCAAGCACCCTAATAAAAACTTTTTTGCAACTCCTTTCTTTTTCTTTTTTATCTTTTAACAACTCTAAGAAAACAAATGACATTAGCTTACATTCAATCGCAAATTTAACTAAAAGGTTCCCATTTAGTACAACAGATGTGAGGGATGTTAATATCTTCCCCTTACGTAACCGACTTTCGAACCCGAATATGGCTGGGAATCTGGGATTACCATCTTGTTTTTCTCTTAAAGGTATTATCCATATTTTCCAGTTTCCTGCTTCGGAATAATAAAGTTTGGTGGCGACTTTGTTCCAATCATTTTCCTCGAGCGCACGAACGCTTCGCAAAGGATTGTATTTTTCGAGATGCGATAGTGCCCCCACACTTTTAAAAACCTAAAAATTCCTTTATGATGTTTGAATGTGTATCTCTAGAAGCACCTTATACTACACCAATCCATGTTAGGAAAAATATATTTCAGAGATGCATCTCCGTATATTTTTTTGGGTGGATCTGGAGGTGCATCTCTGTAACACCCTTTGTACTCATTTATGGCATTTTTTATTCATTTAGATGGTTTCTTTAACGAATCAGTGATGATTTCGAAAATGTAATAATAAACTTGGTGTGGTGTTGAAAAAGATATTGAATGTCTAGAATGGCATAATAAATTCTTCCACTAAAGAATTATATGTTGAATCTGTAATGCATTTCAGGACGGTTTGTGCGAGATATCTAGATTTCTTGAAATATATTGAGACTATTATTTTAGACCAGGTGAAGGAGAAGATTTTTTGAGACTACTACATTGTAAACCACCACAAAATCCATCCGGGCACATCATGTGTATTGGGTGGCTTTCAAAAACACAACATTTTGTTCTAGTTTATTTGAAATCGCGGTGTCATGTACAAAAGACATCACCGGAGTGAATGGCGCATTTTACAAAAGAAGCTAAAAGTTGGCCAAATCACTTTTTAGAAATGATGGAAGAGTTCATCAGGTTGAGCGACACCGAAAGAGAATCAAATAAGAAAAGGTAAAATAAGAAACCACTCATGGATATAGATTTAGGTGGTGACACATGTTTTGATGCATTTTAGTTTTTATTTAACAACGTAACACGTTTTTTGTATGTAATATTCTCAATGATGTAATCTCGATACAATTTGAGATTTACGCAATGTATATTCTTCATTAATTCTATAGAAATTTGGTGGTAATTTTTTGACATTTTTTCTCTTTCAAAAGTTTGCCATGCATGTATATTGGTTATATATGAACAATGCTTATGGGTAGGGCTGACGATGAACCAAACCAACTCGAACATAGTTCAAAAATCGATTAGACTAATAAATCGTTGAAGTAGTTTCATGAACGAAATGAGCTAAACATGAGCAAAAAACTTAGTTCGTTAATTAAATGAGCTGAACTTGAACTATGTATAGTTTAACTCGTTATGTTCATGAGTCAACTAACGAGTCGAACTGATTTTATATGAGAATGATTATATTTACTATGAGTGAGTTTAAAGACTTACTCCAAATATTAACTCTCTCTTTTCTTTTAATCTGATGGTTTTAATTGATCATTTATATTCTCAAGTGAGCAAAATATTTTAAAAAATAAGTATACAAATAAGATCAACATTATATAAAAAAATATATTATATACAATAACTAAAGATTAAATTTCTTTATTTAATAAAATTCTTATCTCAAATAAAAATATCAAGAATTTAAAAAAAAGTTAAATTCGAGTTTTATAATTTTTTTTTTAATTTCAATATTTCTCTTTCAAAAAATATTAGACAAAAATACTGCTGAGGTCCTTTAAATTATTTTAAAATAACAAGTTAGTACTACGAGTGTTTTTTTGTAATACTTTAGTCATTTAAGTTAACTAACGTTTGCAGGGTTAATCTTTTTAAGATTTTCCGTTCCAAAAAAACCAATGTGGCACAGACGGTGATGAAGTGACAATTAACGTTGATGAAGTGTCATGTAGGGTTGCTGATGTGGAATCTGTCTTGTTCTTTCTTAGTTTTCTGAAAATGAAATCCCTAAATCCCAAATGGCATGCTTTGAACCATAAATCTCATTACTCTATCAATGGCGTCATATGACAACAGTGGACAAAATTGAAGATGTTCGAATGCTAATACATTCATATCGAGTGCATCTCAAGCTGGAATTGAACCTACATGTTCGTGTGGAGCCAAAGCAGTGTTGAGAACAATTAAGAAGAATGGAAGAAACTTGGGGAAGCTATTTTGGGTATGCCTATTATTAAACATTGTTGGTTGTGGATTTGGTTTTTGCAGATGTAATTAGTTTTTGTTTTTGTGTGTGTTAATGTTAACAGAGTGAAGATGAAAACGTTGGTTGCAAGTTTTTTGCATGGTATGAAAATCATTACAGTGATAAAGTCAAACAAAAGACACAACCTTCACTAGCTTTGAAATGTTCTGACTGTGATGGCAAGGATGTTGAAATCAAGTTGCTTAGAAGTTTGATTGAAAAAGATGAGAAATACACTAAGGAGATCAAGGAGAACTTGTTGAAGATGTTGAATATGTTAGGCTATGTAACTATGTTGTTGGTTTTGATCTTTACAGTGTTATGTAGGTTTAAAAGTGGAAATCATTGTTAATTATCATTGTTAGTTTTGATGTTGGTATTTTTATGTTTGTAAGTTATGACTTGTGGTTTTATGTTTGTAAGTCTTGACAATGGTTTGGTTAATGAAATGATTATGTGTTGCAATTCTACAACTATGTACCACAGTTATAGTATCTTTTGTAGACAGTTATGTTTCACCATGTAGACCAGTCAAAATGAGTCTTAAGAATCTGTTTTAAAAGTTTGCAATTCCTTACCACATCTGTCACAGTTCTGGTATACCTTGTACAATAGAAAAATTGGAAGGACTTCTTTGTTACATTTTAAAAACATATGGGACTCAAGTGTTACCAATTAAAAACATGATGGTCGTGATTATTAAAAATTTTAAAAATGAAGGACCTGTTTGTTACATTTTAAAAAATATCAGACATATTGTTTTCCACAATTGTGAACCTCAAACAAATTTGAAAATCAAACATTTATGAAACTCAAATCATTACATTACATTACCAAACATTACATGAGATGTGAATAGATTACCAAACAGGACATTAACTAATCATAATCAAAGGTCTGTGTTATAATGTTAAAAACCAAAACGGATGTCAATAGATCAGATCCCAAAACATTACATGAGATTGTTATGGATCTACCAGATCCCAAAACATTACATAAGATTGTTTTATAAATCAACAGAATATAAAATTGTTATACGTAAAAAGAAAATCTATTTGGTATTTCTCCTAATAGCAAAAAAAGAGCTCTCAGGCTAAGAATCCAGTGGCATGTTACGGGTGCCCATAGCAGCTGTTACGACCCATAACAGGCAAACACATTTCCTTCTCTTTGTTTCCTTTTTCGGTTCGAGGGGTCATTGTTTGTGCTGGTAGACACATTAATGATTAAAGGAATAATGAATTAAGAGGGAATTGATTAGAATGTTTATTCCATGTTTGTTTGGATTGATTTAAAAACTCATAGGTAGTGAGAGTGAGGAGGATCCAATTTTTATGGTACGAATTATTTTTTGATTTTTTTAGCTTTTCTCTGTAAAGGTCTCTTTAGGATCAATTTGGATCAAGAATTATTTTAATTACAAGTAACTCATTCATGTTATATTTTATTATTTTTCTTATACTTGTCATTATTATCATGCTTGCTTATCGTTGAATCACTCTGTGTATGTTATTTCTCACCATGAGTGAGTAGTCCCTTAAGAATTAAGGATCATGAGACCTAACTCATGACTCTTTATATGATTAATTTTGTTCATTATAAGGATTTTTAGCACATTATTTTGAAAATTCGAATTTTCTATTTAACATTTTGATTATGAAAGTAAAAAGAGCTCTCAAGTATTGATAATGATATGAAAGGACTTGTATCAATACCCGATAATGGATTTTCAAACAATTAAGTCTGATGATGCGAAATCACTTGGACAAGGTTGAGAAACGTTCCATTTTAATAGCTACACTGTGATATTGAGTTCTCGATAAATAATTCTGAACAACAGAAAACTGACAAATTATTTATCGAAACTAAGACAACACGCTGGCGAAAGCAGGTGTTGTCTACAAAAATATATTTTTCTATAATTCGCGCAAGATTCCTTGTAACATGAATGAATTAACTATATAGAGATGTTAGAGTAAGGGATTATGACCATAAATCTTGCTTGTTTTAATTAATTCTAAAATTATTTGTGTTTAAGTTGTTTTTCTAAAAGAGCTTTTTAAATAAGCAGTTTTGACTTAAGTGCTTTTTTCACTTAAATTTGGCTGTTTCTGTAACACCCATTTTAATTATTTAGTCATTTTATTATAATTTTAATTATTATGTGTTGGTGTGCCCTTTGGTGGGGGTGTGTTGGATGATGATTGGTGGGTGTCCCTGATATGGGAGGATTATTGGTGGTGTTTTGGTGTGGATATAATAATATAATAAATAATAGTAATATTGGTGGTGATATTATTATTATTATTATTATTATTATTATTATAATTGTTATTATTATAAATATTATTATGACTTTTTGTGAGTTAATAATAATATTATTATTATTATTATTATTATTATTAGTATTATTATGATTAGTATTATTAATATTTAGTAATATTATATTATTATTATTATTATTAGTTGGGATTAGAATATATAAAATAAAATAGAGGAATAAGAGGGGGAGTTAGAACGTGAGAAGAGAAAAGGACGATAGAAGTTAGAAGAACGGGAAAGAGAGCGAAGAACGAAGGAGAAGAGGGAAAGTCAGAATTGGCCAACCTTGGAGGATTTCCACCGATCAGAACAATTACCAAGGTAAGGGGGGAGAAACTTGATTGGGATGGTATTTACATGTATATGGTAGTGGGGATTCCTTAACCCCGTAGGAATGTATCGGTGTATGAAGTTTTATGTTGACATGCCTATAATTGTTGATTGATGTTGAGAATTGGTATTTGATAAACCAATGAGGAATTGATATATGCCGATGTTGATGAATTGTTATTTTTGGTGAGTTTGGGGTATTGGTTGGGTTTGCGGTTTTAGGGAAGTTCTGTGTAATCTTTTTGATGTATCGATAGAATGTTTAAGTGTTGATTCTGGAATATGGATTAGGGAGTGATTGGTTGGAATTACGTGCACTATTGATACTGAGGATAAGATGAGGATTAAAGTTGGAATGTTAGGCTTGAATTTGGCTCTAGTAGCACTTCAGAGCAGTAGAAAATTTGGTGGATCGCAACATTCGCTGGGCTTCTCCTGGCAAACTGTGGCGAGTGGTAGCGAATAATTCTGAATTAAATCCCAGACCAAAAGAGTAGGAACTTCGCCTGGCGAATGCTAGCGAAGGTTCGCTACGGGGATTCGCCTGGCGAATGTCCCAGCGAACGTAGCAGAAAAATGTGACTTTTTGTGACGTTTGGCCTTAAGCTTTGATCTTGTGTGATCCCTTTGGCCATGATGAAGTGATAGAATGGTGATTGTAGGATTTAATTGGAGTACTTGGTGATAGTAAGTGATCCCTTAATATTTTATTTTAAGTGGATGATTAGTTGGTGTATTCCCGAGTGGTGGGATGTGTTTATACTTGGTGTTAGAATGTGAGATTGCTCACTGTGTGATTTGAATTATATGATGTTGGTGTGTAATATATCTATACCATATGCATTAACGTATGATGATATGATCAGGAGGATCGTGTGCACTTAGTGTGCCTGAATATAATAGTTATGCATTGGTGTCGTGCATATCATGGTGTTTGGTGGGATGAATCATATCTCAGGAGGAGCATAAGTGATTCATCCGTACTCCTTGTGGAGAATGGTGGGAGATAGATCATATCTCAGTAGGAGCGTAAGTGATCTGTCGGGGATAGATCATATCTCAGTAGAAGCGTAAGTGATTTGTCCAAGGTTCGATTGAATGAACCAATGAGTCGGTACCGCATGCATGGTGTTGAGTTGCATATTTGCATTATAATATGTTATATTGTAATTTGAACAGTAGGTTCGTGATTGGTGTTGTGGGGTGAATATTGGGGTATTGGTGTGTTTTACTACATTGTTTACATGTATTACATTACCAATATATTTTTGATCATGTTTTCTCACCCCTTTGTTGTTGTGGTCTGTGCTTCTTCGGAAGTACAAATAATCCAGGTACTTAGCTAGCTTGGATTATGGTGTGCCAGTCGAGTCTAGGATGCTCTGATACATAGCACGGGACTTGGGTGTTTTTATTTGTTTTATGCTGAACTTGTATTTTGTTCCTGTGAACGTATCAAAAACCTTTGTTGGATTTTACTATTTAATATTCCGCTGTATTTGGAGAAAAACCTTTTTATAAGGAAATGTTGGTTTTGCTATGTGATATCCCACTTGGGAAGAAAACTCTGATGTTTATTTATAATGTTTATTATTTTAATTGTTTTTGGGAAGTGGAGTGTTACAATTGGTATCAGAGCAGGTTGGTCCGTCCGGCCAGTGTTGTTGAGTCGGGTTGAGTCTTTCCTTTAGGATAGAGTTGAGTATCTTTTAACCTGGTGTTGTTATTTTTTAGCAGTATGGCAGGAAGGAACGATGCTGCGTTGGCTGCTGCTATGCAAGCAATGGCGCAGGCGATTGCTAATCAGAACCAAACTGCAGATGCCCAATTCAGGAGTTTGGCGCAGTTTCGGAGCAACAAGCCGTCGATGTTTGAAGGAGGAATTCTGGACCCTGAAGCTGCACAGAAGTGGCTGAAGGCAATCGAGAAAATCTTCAGGACTATGGATTGTAGTGATGAGCAAAAGGTGAGGTTTGGCACTCACATGCTGGAGGGTGAAGCTGAAGCTTGGTGGGACAACAGTCGCCAAAGATTGGAAGCTGCTGGAACTGCCATTACTTGGGAGGTGGTTCGGAATGGTTTTTTGGAAAAGTATTTTTCGGAAGATATTCGAAGTGCTAAGGAGATTGAATTCTTAGAGCTGAAGCAGGGTAGTATGACGGTAGCAGAGTATGCTGCTAAGTTTGAAGAGCTGGTGCAGTATTGTCCTCATTATAATATTGATGGGGCAATGACTTCTAAGTGTTTAAAATTTGAGAATGGACTGCGTCTAGAGATTAAGTTGGGGATTGCTTGTCAGAAGATCAGGAGTTATCCCGAGCTGGTAAGCAGGAGCAGAATTTATGATAATGACAACCGGGCAAGGATTGCACACTACAAAGCTGTTAATGACCGTAAGAGTAAGCAGAGGTTCAGTGGTACTCCTTATAGTGTTGTTGCTGATAAGGGAAAGCGTAAAGCTGTTGTTGATAAGAAGCCCAGAGAGGGAAAGACATTTGCTGATGGGAAATGTTTCTGATGCGGTGGCATGGGACACCGTGCTAATGATTGTCTTAATGAAGTAAAGAAGTGTTTTAAATGTGGGAAGCCAGGTCATGTGATAGCTGATTGCAGAGCTACTATGCCGACCTGTTATAACTGTGGTGAAAAGGGTCACATCAGTACCCATTGTGAGAAGCCGAAGAAGCCTCAGACATCTCCGGCTGGTGGGAAGGTGTTTGCTTTGGCAGGAACTCAAGCTGTCAGTGATGAGCGAGTTATCAAAGATATTTGTATTATCAATAATATTCCTTTGACTGCTATTATTGATACGGGTGCAACCCACTCGTTTATTTCTGTTGACTGTGTGAAGAGGATAGGATTGGTGTCGTCTACTCTTGAGAGACGAATGACTATTGAGACACCCTCTATTGGCTCAGTGACTACTTCTTTGGTATGCCTGAAGTGTCCGCTGACTATTTTTGGTAGAGAATTTGGAGTGGATCTGATTTGTCTACCACTTGGTAATTTGGATGTTATACTGGGTATGAACTGGTTAGAGTTCAACCGAGTCTACATCGATTGTTTTCGGAAGGAATTATTGTTCCTGACTCCAGAAGGGGAAGCTTTAGCAGATTCTTTGTCTAGTAAAGAATTGAGGACCTTGTTGGAAGATGAAGCTAAAGTGTTTGCTTTATTTGCATCATTATCGGTGGATAGCAAAGCGTCAATGGAGAAATTGGCAGTGGTGAATGAATTTCCGGAAGTGTTTCCTGATGACATTACGGAATTGCCTCCGACGAGGGAAGTTGAATTTAGTATTGATCTTGTTCTTGGTACGAGGCCTATTTCTATGGCGCCGTACAGGATGTCTGCAGTGGAATTGACTGAGTTGAAGTCTCAGATTAGATAATTGTTGGATAGAAAGTTTATTAGACCGAGTGTGTCACCGTGGGGAGCTCCAGTGTTATTGGTGAAGAAGAAGGATGGTAGTATGCGTTTGTGCATCGACTACCATCAGTTGAATAAAGTGACTATTAAGAATAAGTATCTTCTACCAAGGATTGATGATTTGATGGATCAGCTGGTGGGAGCTCGTGTGTTCAGTAAGATCGATTTGAGATCGGGTTACCATCAGATAAGGGTAAAAGAAGGTGATATTCAGAAGACTGCTTTTAGGACTCAATATGGACATTACGAATATGCTGTAATGCCGTTTGGAGTGACTAATGCGCCGGAAGTATTTATGGAGTATATGAACAGAATTTTCCATTCTTATTTAGGTCAGTTCATTGTGGTATTTATTGACGATATATTAATTTATTCTAAATCTGATGAAGAACATGCAGGACATTTGAGGATTGCCTTGCAGGTGCTGAAGGAAAATAAATTGTTTGTTAAATTGTCGAAGTGTGACTTCTGGTTGAAGAAAGTGAGTTTCTTGGGGCATGTAATATCTGGTGATGGCATAGCGGTGGACCCGTCAAAAGTAAGTGCAGTGTTGTAGTGGGAACCACCAAAGACAGCAACGGAGATTAGAAGCTTTTTGGGTTTGGCAGGTTATTACCGCAGATTTATTGAAGGGTTCTCTAATTTGGCGTTGCCATTGACTCAGTTAACGAGGAAGAACCAAGTTTTTGTATGGGATGCTGCTTGTGAAGAAAGCTTTGAAGAGATGAAGAAGAAATTGACTACGACATCAGTGTTAGTGTTGCCGACTCCGAGTGAACCATTTGTGGTATACTGTGATGCGTCTAAGATGGGATTAGGCGGAGTTCTTATGTAGAATGGTAAGGTAGTAGCATATGCTTCGCGGCAACTGAGAGTGCATGAGCGAAATTATCCTACTCATGATCTCGAATTAGCTGCGGTTGTTTTTGTGTTGAAAATTTTGAGGCATTATTTATATGGTTCGAGATTTGAAGTGTTTAGTGATCGTAAGAGTCTGAGATATTTGTTTGATCAGAAAGAGCTGAATATGAGGCAGAGAAGATGGTTAGAATTTTTGAAGGATTATGACTTCAATTTGAGTTATCATCCAGGAAAGGCCAATGTAGTGGCAGATGCTTTGAGCAGGAAAACGATTCATATGGCAGCTCTGATGGTGAAAGAAATTGAGTTAATTGAACAGTTCAGAGATTTGAGCATGGTTTGTGAGACTACTGCAGATAGTGTGATGTTGGGTATGTTGCAGGTAAATAATGACTTCTTGGATATGATTAGAGAGAATCAGAAGTTGGATGTGAAATTAGTAGATTTGACGCCTGGAGTAGGAAGTGACTCTGATAGTGACTTTAAATTGGATAGTACAGGTGTATTGAGATTTAGAGGCAGAATTTGTGTACCAGATGATGAGGGATTGAAAAAGCTGATTTTGAGTGAAGGACATCGTAGTAATCTGAGTATCTATCCGGGAGCTACGAAAATGTACCATGATTTGAAGAAATTATTTTGGTGGTCTGGTATGAAAAAAGACATTGCTCAATTTGTTTATGCCTGTTTGACGTGTCAAAAGTCGAAGGTGGAACACCAAAGACCTTCGGGATTTATGCAACCATTAGAGATTCCAGTTTGGAAATGGGATTGTATTACTGTGGACTTTGTTACAGGTTTGCCGAACACGACGAGAGGATTTGATGCTATATGGGTGATTGTGGATCGATTGACGAAGTCTGCACACTTTGTGCCGATTAATATTAGTTTCCCGTTGACGAAGCTGGCGGAGATTTATATTCGGGTAATTGTAAAGTTACATGGTGTTCCGTCCAGTATTGTGTCGGATAGAGACCCAAGGTTTACTTCGGAATTTTGGAAAAGCTTGCAGGAAGCTTTGGGAACTAAGTTGAAGTTGAGTTCAGCTTATCATCCGCAAACTGATGGTCAGTCAGAGAGGACTATTCAGTCGCTTGAGGATTTGCTGAGATCTTGTGTATTGGAAAAGGGTGGTGCGTGGGATACTCATTTACCATTGATTGAGTTCACGTACAATAACAGTTACCATTCGAGTATTGGAATGGCACTATTTGAAGCTTTGTATGGGAGGAGGTGTATGACTCCTCTGTGTTGGTATGAGACTGGTGAGAATGTGGTGCTTGGACCAGAAATTGTACAGCAGACTACTGAGACAATTCAGATGATTCGTGAGAAAATGAAAGTGTCTCAGAGTAGGCAGAAGAGTTATCATGATAATCAGAGGAAAGAGTTGGAATTCTGTGTAGGTGATCACGTATTCCTAAGAGTTAATCCGATGACTGGTGTGAGTCGTGCGTTGAAGTCCAAGTAGCTGGATTCTAAGTTTATTGGACCTTATGAGATTTTGCAGAGAATTTGCGATGTGGCTTATAGGGTGGCGTTGCCGCCTGAGTTGTCGAACTTACATGATGTGTTTCATGTGTCGCAATTGCGAAAGTATGTTTCTGATCCATCTCATATGATTCAAAGAGATGATGTTCAGGTTCGGGAGAATCTTACTGTTGAAATGATGCCGTTGAGGATCGAGGACCGTAAGATGAAACAGCTCCGAGGGAAGGAGATACCTTTGGTGAAGGCAGCTTGGGGAGGTGCTGCAGGAGGCAGTGTGACCTGGGAGTTGGAAAGTAGGATGCAAGAAGCGTATCCGGAACTATTTCCATCAGGTTATTTTCGAGGACGAAAATAATTAAAGTGGGGGAGAGTTGTAACACCCATTTTAATTATTTAGTCATTTTATTATAATTTTAATTATTATGTGTTGGTGTGCCCTTTGGTGGGGGTGTGTTGGATGATGATTGGTGGGTGTCCCTGATATGGGAGGATTATTGGTGGTGTTTTGGTGTGGATATAATAATATAATAAATAATAGTAATATTGATGGTGATATTATTATTATTATTATTATTATTATTATTATTGTTATTATTATTAATATTATTATGACTTTTGGTGAGTTAATAATATTATTATTATTATTATTATTATTATTATTATTAGTATTATTATGATTAGTATTATTAATATTTAGTAATATTATTATTATTATTATTATTATTATTAGTTGGGATTAGAATATATAAAATAAAATAGAGGAATAAGAGGGGGAGTTAGAACGTGAGAAGAGAAAAGGACGATAGAAGTTAGAAGAACGGGAAAGAGAGCGAAGAACGAAGAAGATGAGGGAAAGTCAGAATTGGCCAACCTTGGAGGATTTCCACCGATCATAACAATTACCAAGGTAAGGGGGGAGAAACTTGATTGGGATGGTATTTACATGTATAGGGTAGTGGGGATTCCTTAACCCCGTAGGAATATATCTGTGTATGAAGTTTTATGTTGACATGCCTATAATTGTTGATTGATGTTGAGAATTGGTATTTGATAAACTAATGAGGAATTGATATATGCCGATGTTGATGAATTGTTGTTTTTGGTGAGTTTGGGGTATTGGTTGGGTTTACGGTTTTAGGGAAGTTCTATGTAATCTTTTTGATGTATCGATAGAATGTTTAAGTGTTGATTTTGGAATATGGATTAGGGAGTGATTGGTTGGAATTACGTGCACTATTGATACTGAGGATAAGATGAGGATTAAAGTTGGAATGTTAGGCTTGAATTTGGCTCTAGTAGCACTTCAGAGCAGTAGAAAATTTGGTGGATCGCAGCATTCGTTGGGCTTCGCCTGGCGAGTGTTGGCGAAGCTTCGCCTGGCGAATGAAGGCGAGTATTCGCCTAGAAAACTGTGGCGAGTGGTAGCGAATAATTATGAATTAAATCCCAAACCAAAAGAGTAGGAACTTCGCCTGGCGAATGCCAGCGAAGGTTCGCTACGGGGATTCGCCTGGCGAATATCCCAGCGAACGTAGCAGAAAAATGTGACTTTTTGTGACGTTTGGCCTTAAGCTTTGATCTTGTGTGATCCCTTTGGCCATGATGAAGTGATAGAGTGGTGATTGTAGGATTTAATTAGAGTACTTGGTGATAGTAAGTGATCCCTTAATATTTTATTTTAAGTGGATGATTAGTTGGTGTATTCCCGAGTGGTGGGATGTGTTTATACTTGGTGTTAGAATGTGAGATTGCTCACTGTGTGATTTGAATTATATGATGTTGGTGTGTAATATATCTATACCATATGCATTGACGTATGATGATATGATCAGGAGGATCGTGTGCACTTAGTGTGCCTGAATATAATAGTTATGCATTGGTGTCGTGCATATCATGGTGTTTGGTGGGATGAATCATATCTCAGGAGGATCGTAAGTGATTCATCCGTACTCCTTGTGGAGAATGGTGGGAGATAGATCATATCTCAGTAGGAGCGTAAGTGATCTGTCGGGGATATATCATATCTCAGTAGGAGCGTAAGTGATCTGTCCAAGGTTCGATTGAATGAACCAATGAGTCGGTACCGCATGCATGGTGTTGAGTTGCATATTTGCATTATAATATGTTATATTGTAATTTGAACAGTAGGTTCGTGATTGATGTTGTGGGGTGAATATTGGGGTGTTGGTGTGTTTTACTACATTGTTTACATGTATTACATTACCAATATATTTTTGATCATGTTTTCTCACCCCTTTGTTGTTGTTGTGGTCTGTGCTTCTTCGGAAGTACAAATAATCCAGGTACTTAGCTAGCTTGGATTATGGTGTGCCAGTCGAGTCTAGGATGCTCTGATACGTAGCACGGGACTTGAGTGTTTTTATTTGTTTTATGCTGAACTTGTATTTTGTTCCTATGAACGTATCAAAAACCTTTGTTGGATTTTACTATTTATTATTCCGCTGTATTTGGAGAAAAACCTTTTTATAAGGAAATGTTGGTTTTGCTATGTGATATCCCACTTGGGAAGAAAAACTCTGATGTTTATTTATAATGTTTATTATTTTAATTGTTTTTGGGAAGTGGGGTGTTACAGTTTCCATCTATTTGATCGCTCTAGCTTTACATCGATAGGATAGACTTCGGTACTTAATCATTGGTCTTTGTGGTTCGATAACTTTTTACTACTCTGACATCTATCATGCACTTGCGGCGTGTCAGTGAGGTTACAAACTCCCAAGAGGCAATTCGAGCTAACACAAATGGAAAAGAAGGAAACGATCAAAGATTATGTGACGCATATTACGCATTTGGTGAATCAAATCAAGTCTTGTGGAGAAATGATTTTGAAGCAAAATGTTGTGTCGAAGATATTGCATTCATTAACGTCTAGATTTGACAATTTTGTAATGGCTATCAAAGAATCGAAGGACCTTGCAACATTGAGCAAGGATGAGCTTCAAAGCTCTCTTGAGGCTCATGAGTAAAGAATAGATAAGAGAGGAAGCAATAAAGCTAAAATGGAGATTTCTTTACAAGTGCGACTCAATGAGAAGAGTAAAAGATCGAGAGAGAAATGGGCTTCGAAAAGGAAGCAAAATTTCCAGAATTTGGGTGGAAATGATCCATAAAATTCGAAGGTTTTGATGGGGAAAAAGGGTGAGAGCAACTCCAGTAGATATGGTGATTGAGGCAACATTAGAGGAGGAAAACCAAAGGATAAAAGTAAAGTTCAATGCTGGAAGTGTCAAAAACTTGGACATTTTTTAAATGAATGTGGTGCAAAATAGAGATATTCCTAAGGAGATGAAGTTAGGGTTGAGAGCAAGAGGTTGATGATGAAAATAAGCTCCTGGTAATGATCACGAAGGAGTTTTATGGCAGTAAATACATACTGGGCAGCAGAAGAGACAACTGCAACTTGCAGGACAGCAGTTGCAGCAGTTTGAAAAACGGAGCAGAAATGTGTTCGGAACAAAACATAATGATTACGGTGCGAGATGGATTCTAAGGCAGCGACGAATGGTACTTGAATTTAGGGTGTCCAATGCATATGACGGGTAGAAAGGATTGGTTTATGTAAATCAATCAAGCCACGAAAAGTAGAGTGAAATTCGCGAATGATACCACTTTTGCGACCGAAGGTGTCGGTGATGTTTTGATCAAAAAGAAGAATGATGGACATTCTATGATCAAGGATGTCTTGTATATACCGGGAATTAAATGTAATCTCTTGAGTATTGGCCAATTTCTCGAGAGGGGTTAGAAAATTCGCTTAAAATATAAGATTTTACGCATTGTGGATGCTAACAGAGTGTTGATCCTTAAGGCTTCTATGGCTGCCAATAGGACTTTCAAACTGGAGCTGAAAGTGATAAAACATAGGTGCTTAGCTACAACAGCAATTAGAGAATAGTGGTTGTGGCATTACTATCTTGGGCATCTCAATTTTCGGGATCTTAAAGCGTTGTAACAAAATGGTATGGTCACCGGGCTGCCACACATCAATATTCCAACTGAGTTATATGAAGAATGTGTGAAGGGAAAGCAGCACAAGGCAAGTTTTAGAAAGGATGCGGGTCATAGAACCAAGAATCACCTTGAGGTGGTGTATTTCGATGTTTGCAGACCGATGCAAGTTGACACATTGGGTGGCAATATGTATTTTGTCACTTTTATCGATAATTTTAGTAGAAATCTATGGACTTACCTTATCAAGAGGAAGGATGAGGTGTTTCATGTGTTCAAGAAGTTTAAGTCTATGGTTGAAAGGCAATGCGGTCAAAAACTCAAAATGCTCAAAATGGACGATGGAGGTGGATACGTCTCAAATGACTTTGGGAAGTTTTGTGATCAAGAGAGGATAGTGCATGAGGTTGTACCACCCTATACACCACAACAAAATGGTGTTGTCGAGAGAAAGAATCGATCGATTATGAACAAGGTTCGAAGCATGTTAAGTGGAAAAGACTTGCCGAAGGAGCTATGGGGAGAAGCAGTCTCTACAGCCACTTGTTTGTTGAATATGTGCCTTATTAAGAAGCTGACATCGGAAGAGGTATGGTCCAGATTCAAACCAAATCTAAGCCATTTGAGAGTTTTCGATTCGGTGGCAGTATCGAAATGTTCTGGGTTAACATAGAAAGAAGTTGGACGATAATGGCGAGGAGATGATTTTGGTTGGATATCACTCTACTGGAGGACATAAAATGTTTGACGCACGAAATCAAAAGATTGTGATAAGCCGATATGTAATTTTTTATGAAATTAATGCTGCTAGTCCCAGGGTAATCGGTTACATGCAGACAGTGTAATCTGATGTAACCGGTTACATGCAGAGAAATCACACTTCCATGTCTGCAGAGCATGGTGTAACTTGTTACACCCAGCCAGTTCATTCTTGTGTAACCAGTTTCCAATAGAATAGAACCTCAAGTAGCTTTGTTTTTTATGTTCCTGTCAGTTTCGAAACCGTTGTGCAACCCACAAATGAGGTTCGGAACAAAGAAAATATTAGAAGATCAACAAGGCAAAGGATGTTGCCTCAAAGATTCCAAGAATGTGAAAGATTCCAAGATAACGAAATAAATTATGATGAAGATTTCGTTCACTTTGCGCTTATGGCTAAATCTGAACCGGTGAACACAGAGAAGGCTCTAAGCGATCCAAAGTGGATTTGTGCAATGAAGGAGGAGCTGAAATCTATTGAAAAAAATGGTACTTGAGAGTTGGTTGATTTACCGCTTGCAAAGAAGCTTATTGGTGTGTAATGGGTATATAAAGTGAAGGAAAATCGCAAAGTCGAGGTGATCAAGCACAAGGCTCGATTGGTAGCAAAGAGATTTTTGCAACATGAAGGTATAGACTTTGAGGAGGTGTTTGTACCTGTGGCTAGACTTGAAACCATCCGATTAGTTTTTGGCATTGCAAATAACAACAATTGGAAGATATTTCAAATGGACGTCAGACCTACCTTTTTGAATGGTCCACTTAATGAAGAGGTTTATGTTGAGAAACCCCTCGTATTTGTGGTAAAGAATTAAGAGATGAAGCACTACAAATTGCATAAAGCATTATATGGTTTGAAACAAACTCCAAGAGCTTGGAACAAACGCATTGATGGCTTTTTTTAGTGACATTGGTTTCAAGCGTTGTGTGTCCAAACACGAAGTTTATGTGAGATTGGATGCAAATGATGGTGTGATCATCCTTTGCTTGTATGTGGGTGATCAATTGATAACTAGCAGGTGTGAGAAGATTATCTCTAAAGGTAAAAAAAGGGACAACTCATGCATCAAAGGAGATATGCTCTTGAGATCTTGAAGAGGTGTGAAATGGAGCATTGTAATGCGGCCATTACACCATGTGAAACAAGGTTGCAGTTGTCCAATAGTGAGAATGAGCAAGATGTGGATCCAACACAATATAGAAGATTGATTAGATCATTGTGGTACTTGTGCAATACGTGACCAAACTTGGCATTTAGTGTCGGTATTACTAGTAGATTCCTGGAGAGACCTAAGGTGTCTCACTTGGAAGCGGTCAAAAGAATCCTTAGATATGTTAAAGCAACTCTTGGTTGTGGAATACTCTTTTCGACATCGAATACGAGCCATAAATGCGATTTACTTGGTTTCACCGATTCCAGTTGATGTGGTGATAAGGATAATAGAAATTCAGCGGCTGGGTACATCTTTATGTTTGGTAGGACACAAATCTCTTAGTGTTCAAAGAAGGAACCAATGGTAGCACTCCCATCTTGTGAGGCCGAGTACATTGCAGCTTCGTCGTGTACATGTCAAGCCACGTGGCTCATGAATCTATTGAAGGAGTTGGGTAGCAATGAGGGTGAGGCTACTGCACTTCTTGTTGATGATGTTTTTGCGATCAACCTTGCGAAGAATTCGATTGCACACGGAAAGAGCAAGCACATAGAGATGTAATTTTATTATTTGAGGGAGCTAGTGAATGAAGGCAAGTTATGATTGGGTTATTGTCGAAGCAAATACCAAGTAGCGAATTTGTTGACCAAGGGGGTAACAAATGAGGTGCTCAAGAGGTTGAAGATGAACTTGAGCATGTTGGACTTGGACCAACTGAAATAAGGTGGTGTGTTGAAAAGTTGTTTTCTGCCATTTCTGTTGGTGTAACCGATTACCCTGTTTATGGTAACCGGTTACATAGTTGTTCTTTAGAGGCAATGGCGTTTGCAACTGGGTGTAACCTGTTACCCATATTATGGTAATCAGTTCCCACTGTAGGTTTTTCAATTTTCAGCTTATTTTTAAGTTGTTTTGCTTTTCCCATTATTTTATAACTGATGTATAAAAAATTTTTAGTGCTCCTAATTATTGCTAATGCCAATTTCATTCTCTCTCTCTCTCTCTCTCTATCTCTATCTCTCTTAATTCTTAACTTCATCTTCTCCAAATTACCCTAATTCTCTATTAATTTACTTTAATTGATTTGTGTGTTATAACAATTGATTAGCATGTGTTACTTTTTTTTAATCGATCAGATGAAAGGTCTAACAAATTATACAATGATTTTTGTTTTTCTAATTAATAATAATAGCTTTATAATAGATGAAGTACTTGTCAAGATTAATTTTAAAACATTTGAAGAAAAAGACAAAGCGCTTTTAGTGTGTTTGTGTGTGCATAAGCTTAGTACGGTAAGACTTATCCTTATTTTATTTACATTCAATTGATTAAACTATAAGATAAAACATTATACATGAGATCGTACGAGCTTTTAACAATTCTAATTTTTTCAATTATTTGATTTAAGTTTTTGTTTAACTCTTTCAGCAAGAATTTTAAACAAATTTATAATTTAATTAAAAATACAACATTTAAAAGAATAATAATATACTTTTAAAATATAAACTTAATAATAACATAAATATAATATTCATACTTATTTAAAAGAGTGGATCATCTAAGCTTATAAAAAGTATCTATTAACTTAATTTTTGTTTTGTTAACTAAATTGTAACTTGTATCAATAATATGTCTTGTCTATTCTCACATCTAATAAGTCCATAAAAAAAGTTTAATATTTTGTTTACACCAAATGAAAGTGACCCTCAAAATAAATATCCTAATTACAGAAGTTTAGGGTGCTAATACCTTCTCTAAGCTTAACCAACCCCCAAAATTTAGATCTTTTCCCGCATTGTGTTTATGATGCAAAATAGGTTTTCCTTTCTTTGACCTTTCCTTTGGATAAATTAAAGACCGGTTGTGAACTAAATTTGTGATTCAAATTAATTAATAATTTGATATCCTATTCTCACCGCAACACAGAGAAATCACACTTCCAGGTATGTAGAGCAGGGTGTAACTTGTTACAACTAGCCAGTTCATTCTAGTGTAACCAGTTTCCAATAGAATAGAACCTCAAGCAGCTTTGTTTTTTATGTTCCTGTCAGTTCTGAAACCGTTGTGCAGCCCCCAAATGGAGTTTGAAACGATGAAAATATTAGAAGATCAACAAGGAAAATGATGTTTCCTCAATGACTTAGAGAATGTGAGAAATTCTAAGATAAAGAAAACAATTATGACGAAGATTTCGTTCACTTTGCGCTTATGGCCGAATCTGAACCAGTGAACACGAAGAAGGCTCTATGTGATCCAAAGTAGATTTGTGCAATGAAGGAGGAGCTGGAATCTATTGAACAAAATGGTACTTGGGAGTTGGTTGATTTACCACTTGGAAAGAAGCTGATTGGTGTGCGATGGGTCTATAAAGTGAAGGCAAATCGCAAAGGCGAGGTGGTCAAGCACAAGGCTCGATTGGTAGCAAAGAGATTCTTACAACGTGAAGGTATAAAATTTGAGGAGATGTTTGCACCTGTGGCTAGACTTAAAACCATCCGATTAGTTTTTGGCATTGCAAATAACAATGATTAGAAGATATTTCAAATGGACGTCAAATTTGCCTTTTTGAATGGTCCACTTGATGACGAGGTTAATGTGGAGCAACCCCTTGTATTCGTGGTAAAGAATCAAGAGATGAAGTACTACAAATTGCATAAAGCATTATATGGTTTGAAACAAACTCCAAGAGCTTGGAACAAACGCATTAATGGCTTTCTTATTGACATTGGTTTCAAGCGAGGTGTGTCTGAACACGGAGTTTATGTGAGATCAAATGCAAATGATGGTCTGATCATCCTTTGCTTGTATGTGGGTGATCTATTGATTACCGGCAGGTATGAGAAGATTATCTCTAAGTTCAAGAGTGAACTTATGGATGAGTTAGAGATGACGAGCCTTTGCATTATGACGTATTTCCTCGACATAGAGTTCTAAAGGTAAAAACGGGATTGTTCATGCATCAAAGGAGATATGCTCTTGAGATCTTGAAGAGGTGTGAAATGGAGCATTGTAATGCGGCATTTACACCATGTGAAGCAAGGTTGCAGCTGTCCAATAGTGAAAATGAGTAAGATGTGGATCCCACATAATATAGGAGATTGATTAGATCATTGCGGTACTTGTGCAATACGCGACTGAACTTGGCATTTAGTGACAGTATTACTAGTAGATTTATGGAGAGATCTAAGGTGTCTCACTTGGCAGCAGTCAAGAGAATCCTTAGATATGTTAAATGAACTCTTGGTTGTGGAATTCTCTTTTCGGCATCGGATACGAGCCAAAAATGCGATTTACTTGGTTTCACTGATTCCAATTGGTGTGGTGATAAGGATGATAGAAAGTCAACGACTGGATACATCTTTATGTTTGGTAGGACATCAATATCTTGGTGTTCAAAGAAGGAACAAGTGGTAGCACTCTCGTCTTGTGAGGCCGAGTACATTACAACTTCGTTGTGTAAATGTCAAGCCACGTGGCTCATGAATCTATTGAAGGAGTTAGGTAGCAATGAGGGTGAGGCTACTACACTTCTTGTTGATAATGTTTCTGCGATCAACCTTGCGAAGAATCCGATTGCACACAGAAAGAGCAAGCACATAGAGATGCAATTTCATTATTTAAGGGAGCTAGTGAGTGAAGGCAAGTTACGATTGGGTTATTGTCGAAGCAAATACCAAGTAGCAAATGTGTTGACCAAAGGGGTAACATATGAGGTGTTCAAGAGGTTGAAGATGAGCTTGAGCATGTTGGACTTGGACCAACTGAAATGAGGTGGTGTGTTAAAAAACTGTTTTCTGCCATTTCTGTTGGTGTAACCGATTATCCTGTTTGTGGTAACCGGTTACCCTGTTTATGGTAACCGGTTACATGGTTATTTTTTAGAGGCAATGGCGTTTGCAACTGGGTGTAACCTGTTACCCATATTATGGTAACCGGTTACCACTATAGCTTTTTCAATTTTCAGCTTGTTTTTAAGTTGTTTTGCTTTTCCCATTGCTAATGTCAATTTCATTCTCTCTCTCTCTCTCTCTCTCTCTCTCTCTCTCTCTCTCTCTCTCTCTCTCTCTCTCTCTCTCTCTCTCTCTCTCTCTCTCTCTCAATTCTTAACTTCATCTTCTCCAAATTATCCTAATTCTCTATTAATTCACTTTAATTGATTGATTTGTGTGTTCTAACAATTGATTAGCATGTGTTACTCTTCCTTTAATCGATTAGATGAAAGGTCTAACGAATTATACAATGATTTTTGCTTTTTTAATTGATAACAATAACTTCATAATAGATGAAGTACTTGTCAAGATTAATTTTAAAACGTTTGAAGAAAAAGATAAAGCGTTTTTAGTGTGTCTCTTTGTGCATAAGCTTAGTACGGTAAAACTTACCCTTATTTTATTTATATTCAATTGATTAAATTATAAGATAAAACATTAATCACAACGAACTTTAACAATTTAATTTCTTTCAATTATTTGATTTCAGTTTGTTTAACTCTTTCAGCAAGAATTTTAAACAAATTTATAATTTAATTAAAAATAGAAAATCTAAAAGAATAATAACATACTTTTAAAATATAAACTAATAATAACATAAAGATAATATTCATACTTATTTAAAAGAGTGGATCATCTAAGCTTATAAAAAGTATCTATTAACTTAATTTTTGTTTTGTTAACTAAATTGTAACTTGTATCAATAATATGTCTTGTCTATTCTCACATCTAATAAGTCCATAAAAAAAGTTTAATATTTTGTTTACGCCAAATGAAAGTGACCCTCAAAATAAATATCCTAATTACATTAGTGTTACATAAAAAGTAGTGTACATTTTCTCACAAGACCAACTAAGTGACAAGATACAAGGTGGACCATTTAAACAAGTATAAATTAGTGAAAATTGAAAACAATTTTATCTTTGGTACCATAACACAACTACTTCTTTTCCATTTGCTTCAAGCCTGCAATACAACCAACAATGTCGTTCTTATTCTTTGGTGAGATGTCAATAACACATGGCAATGCTTTGCTTCATATGAAACCATCCACCTACACATACACAATAACTAATTAATGAAAGCTACCAACAAATTTTAGTTGCCTAACTCTATAAAAAAATTCAATAATATTTATTTATTATTATTTTAATTTTTTTTTGTATGGAATAATCTGATTCCAAAATCAATTATGTTATCAAATAGTTTCAGCCATACTTGTAATTAACGTTTGCCATTTTTCAATTATATGTTTCTTCGAAATATGAAGGGGGATTAACTGTTGGATGATTGCAAGATAATTTTTATTAAAAATAAAAATAATTTAATAAGAACGTTACATTTCACCTGATAGGAAAAACAAAGATTTTTAAATTAAAAATTAACTTTTGGTAGAAGATAAGGCTACTTTGGTAATAACGTGACGAACCGGCTCTTAGCCTGCTACTTCATTGAATAGTTAATTATTAATGTACAACTTATTCTATGATCATGCCAAATTCACAAACTTGTTTAAACCTATAAATATAATATATCTAGTTATATGAAAATAGTTTTTAAAAATATTAATCAAACAGACCCATTTTAGAAATATACTAATGTTTTATTTATTGAATTTTTAAGAAATTCATATGACGAAATTTTATATATGATAAAAATTAACTAAAAATATTATACTAATTAAACGCGCAAGAGTTAACAAAAATGATAAGTTAGACAAAGCCAAGGGATTTGGTTTCTAGATTTCACCAAAGGAAACAAAACATGTTCGGCTGTGTTTGGGACACTTAGGAATACTCCAAGAGCAAATGGACCAGGTCAAGAACAAAGAACATTAATACACACTATTTTAATTATAAAATAAATAAAAAAATCGATATTGTATTAAGCTTTTAATAAATTTAAAAAACTCATATTAAAGTTTATATAGAAACAGAAGGCAAACAAATAATAACTGCACATGCTATTTTTTATGATAAAATTAATTAATTTTAAAAATAAATAGCTATGTATAATATTTGGACTCTCTTTAAAAGATCACTTTTTTTAGTATTAAAAAATAGAAAATATCAAATATAAATGATATTAAGGGACATATTTTTTTATATTTGATTATTTTACATTTGAGAATTTTTAAATTTATACATATATATATTTTTTTATATTCACGAACCTTCTTCTTCTTTTTTTTCATTTTTAGAAGAAAGAGATTCCAGTAATTTAAAATTCAATTTGAAATGTGATAAATTTGATCAAACATTATTTCTACAAAGAATCAAATTTGATATTTTTAAAATTTTTGTTTTTTAACAAAAATTTGATTACTATACTTGAATCCAAATATTTATTTAGAACATTTGTTTGACGTAAGTGTAATTTTTTTGTCATAAGTTTTTAATATGGTTTTTAATTTTTAAGGTCCAAACTTAGTAATGGTCCTCCCTATTTTATTCTCAAAATCCAATCTCTTTTTTTAACCATATATATGGTTAACCTTTTCTAGAGTGTTGCGTGTAAATGTAAAATTTGAATGTTGTTTGTATTTTAACATTGGTTTTACATTATATAAAGAAAGTGAATTTTAATAAGTAGTATCATTTTGACAAAATAGTTCATACATCTACCACCCTATAAAAAGATAACCGGCTATAGAAAGTCAAATATAGGGGACAACTATTGTATTCTAAAAATTAGTATTACATTTAAAATAAAAATTAAAAATTCACCCATTTTATAATTTTCTTTTGACATTTGTTTTGAAACGTTGCCTAACTTTTTGTTTTAACTTTAGATGTGCATATAGAGAATATACGAGAGTTACCACCATGATTTATATATATATTTTAGATGATATATTCTATTTAGAGAGTTGAAGGAGAACTTAAACGAGGTTGAAGACAATATTAAAAACATATAACTCTCAATTAAGTAGAAATAAGATGTAATGTAAGTAAAAAAATAGGAAAAACATCTCTATATTAGAGATGAAAGTTGGAAAAGATATCATTCTATAAATCATACTATTTAAATATTTTGGGTTTATAATATAAAACAATAAAAAAATAGAACAGATGCAAACAATTGAATTCAACTTGAATGGTTATGACTGAGAACAATTTAAAAAAAATTGTGTGACAGAAAGATACTGCTTAAATTAAAGGAAATTTTTTATTGAAGAGTGATAAGATCTACAATATTGTAGAAGACAAAATATTAGACGTTTAAAAAATTTATACGAAGATAAAATAAGTATATATGATAATATTGTGTTGAATGTGTGATAAAATTATACAGGATAAAATTAGAAATACCAATAATAGACAGAGTGCTAGAATAACACCAACTATAGTAAAAAAGATTATAGAAAATAAACTTTGGTTTGAGAATAGAGAAAATTGGTGATGCATTTATAGTATAAACAAATTTTACACCGTCAATTAATTACGACTATGAATTTCACTAAATTTGACTGTAATTTTTTAAAAATTTATATAACATGACAAAACAATATATTTTTATTGGATGACAGTGTAAAACTTTTTTATATTATCAGTACATCTCCTTTAATCTCTTGAGAGTATAGAGAGAAAATTCGTAAATTTCGATAGTAAAAAAAGTATATGTAAAAAAAGAAGTCGAATACTAAAAGAGAGATAAAAAAGTTATAGAAACAATTATCAAATCCTTTGAAATTAATAATTTAGATAAAAAATATATATATATTTTATTACAGAATATGACAAAAGTTGATCGTATGATCAATTTTCCTTAATGTATTTATATATTAAAAAAATTGTTTTGGCTTACACGTGTTTATTTACATATTTACCCTTCCGTTTCAAACTAACAAAAATCTAATAACCCCGGAGAAAACGGTGTTAGAATGTCTGGGTGTTTTTACTTTTCCATACCGACTCTTTTTAAATATATTTAACTTTTATTTCTCTGTCAATCATATCACAGTTCGTACTACACGTATTAAGTTTGAACAATTGAAGAAATTAGAGACACAAAATCAAAGACTTCAAACTTATAAAACAAAGAAATAACACCAGTACAAATTATTATACTCTCTCTCTCTCTCTCTCTCTCTCTCTCTCTGCATTTTCCGCCATTTCAGAAGAAAACCTCAGAAGGTAAAACGATTCCCTCACTCGCTTTCTCTTTCAATGCTTTACATTGCGATTCTACTTCCTTTTCACACTCTCCATGCTCGATTCTTTCTAATTTCTTCGAATTTCTTTCTGATTTTTCATTCTTTTGATCCATTTGACTCCGCTTTTACTTCCTTTGCTTTCAGATGCTTGTATCTACACTTTAATTCTTCCCGAAATTAACCGCAATTTCATAACTGTTTTAGTTTTGTGCTAATTTTTGTTCATGATTCGTTTTTGTTCATTCCGTTTTTGTAATGATTCATACTTTTTCTGCTTTGATATGTTATTTGGAGATCGACTAGTTTAGGAAGAAGCTCATAGAATAACGCGTTTATGTAGAAACATATATAAATAAATATTTTCTTTTCTATATGCATTTCTAAATTTAATTTATATTAATAGATTTAATGGAGAATTGATATAAAGGTAAAATGATGGAAATAGTAAGATCTGAGTTTATACTGATACTAATATTTGATTGCAGTAGGGTTTATGTGATTCTCATTAATGTATCATTTGAGATTTCAATTGAATTTAATTATCTTTGTTCTCTTAAATATTTTGATTGTCACTTGTTTTAATTCTTAATCATTTAAAAATGCTATTATTAGTATTAATTTTTATATAAATATGAAATACCGTAGTGCTATGTTGACCAAATGGTGGTTGTTTGCTTAGGTAGGGTATTGACTGATCAACATTTATTGCTAAAAAACTTTATTTGAATTGGCTTCACTAGAATGCTGGTGAGGGAATTGACTAACAACAGGAAAATGTTTAGAAAATACTAATATGTTCATGATATTAGCAAACAATAAATTCCTAAAGCCGTGATAAATTTTAATTTTATTATGTTGGAAAGGAGTTATGGTTCATATTGCCTCATGGCTGTGTATTAATTCAACATTTTTTTAGATGGTGTTTGAATTTGGTTGCTATTGATATGTTAGTGGAATTAATTATGGTCTGAAACCAATTTAGGAAACTAGTATATGCACACAAAACTGAAAACTGAACAAAATCAAAGATGATGTATGTCAGTGGATTTAATTATGGCCTGAAAAGGGAAGAAGATGAGCATTGAGCACTAAGAATTTTTGTCACGAACATTTTGAGACACTTCAACATGATACAAATAATACCATATGTACTGCAATATATAAAGATTTAATTGTGTAAACTTATTGTTTTGTATACAGGTTCAGCACGCTTGCTACATTTGATTTGCTTTTGATATGATTTTCATGGTGATGTCTCAGTATACAAACATGCTTCTAAAGGCTGGTAGTTGGTACTTGGTTTCAGATTGAGAACAGACATGAAAAAATAAGTGAATCTCGCATAGCTATCTGGCAAAGGTTTCACTACACATGCTTCCGTATATCTAATAAGAACTTTTACAATATTTGTGTTCCTTATCTGTTTCTATTCTACCATATTTCTCTCCATAATTATTATAAGGAGCTGTCCGAAAGGCAATGATCAATTTGGTTGTAGTCTGGCATTCTTATGATCAAGTACCATAAAGTCGGAGGGATATTGCTTCATTCATAGGATCATCAAGATGAAGAAATTGTATGGAGGAGTTCTGATTGCCTCATCGTTTACACTTTTTATGCTTATGATCCTACGATACGGGGTCATGCAAAATCCTATTAGTGAAGGTTATTTGATCATACCTGCCTCTATTAATGGTACTAATCCTCTAGAATGGATAAATCCTGTGATTCCGACTGCTATTCAAAATCCAGATGGTAGTTCTCAAGTTATTTCTGCGGACATTTTAGTATCTAGCCTCTTTGCCAAGAACAGCTTTTCCATAAAAGAACACCAAACTCTGCAAACATGGAACCACTTGAAACACTTAATTAGTCATGTTCAGGGTTTACCTAGTGCAGCAGACGCTATCAAGGAAGCTGCTAGTGCATGGAATAGTCTTGTTTCTTCAGTTGAAGAGCAAAAGCAAGGTCATGCAAATGATAGTTCAAGAGCTAAAGAGAAACAGTGTCCCCATTTTCTTAATAAAATGAATTCTTCTGAACTGGGTAATAGTAGTTACAGACTGCAAGTACCTTGTGGTCTGACACAGGGTTCTTCCATTACTGTAATTGGCACTCCAAATGGTATCCTAGGTAATTTTCGAATAGACTTGACTGGAGAACCAATTCCCGGGGAGCCTGATCCTCCAGTTATCTTGCACTACAATGTTAGGCTTCATGGTGATCAAATCACCGAAGATCCAGTAATTGTCCAAAACACCTGGACATTAGCTCATGATTGGGGTGAAGAGGAGCGTTGTCCATCCCCTGATTCTGAAGAGGTTAAGAAAGGTGAAAAATACTCTCTCGTTAATATCCATAGGAATTCATGTTCATCATAATTGAATCCAAAGTTTCCTCTTATGATTCTGAAATAAATCATAGATGATGTCAAGGTTCCTCTTCTGATTCTGACATCAAATTTTAAGATATTTGAGTTCAATGACTGCTGAATAGTATTTATTCTATAACAAGAAGTCCCTTCTGCTTAGTTTTATTAGCCTATTAACTCGCAGTTGTAACAGATTTGAGTCTTTCCTACCTAAAAATCAATTTATCTATCAATATTCATTTTCGTTGTTCCTCTTCTATATAATTTGTAGTGCTAAACCTTAATCTGTGAACTTTTTGCTGATCCAGATGTTGTATATGCCATAAATTGCATTTACACTACTTTTAACTTCCTTTATTTATTGCTGTTTTATATGCCAGTTGATGAGCTGGAACAGTGCAATAAGATTGTAGGCAAGAATATTAGCCAACTTTACATAGGCGGCATGCATTCCCACACTTCAAGACAAATATCAGCGGCTGAAGAGCAATCAATTAAGAGAAAATATTTTCCTTTTAAGCAAGGTTACCCATTTGTCGCAACTATTAGGGTGGGATCAGAGGGAATCCAGATGACAGTTGATGGAAAACACATATCTTCATTTGCTTTCCGTGAAGTACTTACTTTCTCTCTTGCTTTTCATTTTTTAAAATTAAATATTGATTAAGTGTGTTTAAATATGCTGACTAATTTTCCTGGTTATGATTCAGACCTTGGAGCCATGGCTTGTAAGTGAGATAAAAATTTCAGGGGACCTAAAATTAGCATCCATCCTTGCAAGTGGTCTGCCTACATCAGAGGATTCAGAGCATATTGTTGATCTGGAACTATTGAAATCAAGTCCTGTATCTGCACAGGCCCCGTTGGATCTCTTCATTGGTGTTTTCTCAACAGCCAACAATTTTAAGCGACGGATGGCTGTGAGAAGAACCTGGATGCAGTATAGTGCAGTAAGATCAAATACAACGGCTGTGCGCTTCTTTGTTGGTTTGGTGAGTGTTAGTTGTGATCTTCTCGCTCGATTCTAAATAAGTAGAGTTGGGAAAGATTATCTATCATATCATAATATAAAATTGGATTTTCTTTGTATTTTTCCGAATTAGTGGTCTTGAAACTTAGAAATTTGTTTCATTAACAATAAACAAAATTTGCTAACATATTTGTTTCTATTTGAGCTTTTTGTTTTCAGTATCTATACACTATCTTAGCATTTTCACCGTGAAGAATATCAATACAGACATGATATTTTGATATGTAGAATTCTCTGTTAATAGTGTTAAATGAAGGACTTAGCTGAATTAAAGCTCATGTTTGATTTGATGCAGCATAAAAGCCAAATAGTTAATGAAGAATTATGGAAAGAAGCACAAACGTATGGAGACATACAGTTGATGCCATTTGTTGACTACTACAGCCTCATCACCTGGAAGTCTTTAGCAATCTGCATTTTTGGGGTAATGTCTTGTCTTTTCTTTGACTTGGAAAATAATTCATCTCTCATTGACTTTATCTTTTGAACAGACACAGGTTGTTTCAGCAAAGTTTATCATGAAGACAGATGATGACGCATTTGTTCGTGTAGATGAAGTGCTAGGCTCTTTGCAGAGGATCAATGTGGCTCATGGGTTGCTATACGGACTCATCAATTCTGATTCCCAGCCTCATCGAAATCCTGATAGCAAATGGTACATCAGTACAGAGGTAGAGATATCCTTTCTTACTTGAACAATCTTTCTTCCATTTCATTTACATTATTAGTTTCTGATTGTAAGTTAATGGTATATGCAATGTTTGTTGATTGAGCCTGCTTGTAAATAGATCTTGGATGAATCTATTATAGTTAATGTTATTTCCCGTGGTTGGATTGAAACTTGATTCTTCAGTCACGGGCCATGGGCTGATACATTTTTATCAGTTATCATATGCTTATTATCAGAAAATGGAAATCTCCCTAGGTGAAAAAGTATTTACTGAGATTGGACTGAATGAACTGCTTATTTGCTACACTGTTGGAATGAAATTTTATCGGGCATTTCCTCTTTTTCATTTATTATTTTCTTCTCAACTTATTTTCAACTAATGTAAAATTAACTTATTGTAAAGGAATGGAGCGAAGAAAGTTATCCTCCATGGGCACATGGCCCCGGCTATGTGATCTCACATGACATAGCAAAGGCAGTCTACAAGAAATACAGAGAAAATCATTTGAAGGTATGTAAAGTCCTTTATTTGTTAAAAATGTAAAAAATGCTAGTGGGTTCTAAAGATTTTATGCAAAAAGCATTGGAGGCATACATGAACACTTGGCAATTCTAAAACGTTTGGCAGATGTTTAAATTAGAAGATGTTGCAATGGGAATCTGGATTGCAGAAATGAAGAAGGAAGGTCTAGAAGTTCGATACGAAAATGAGGGCAGAGTTTATAATGAGGGTTGTAAGGATGGTTATGTGGTTGCCCATTATCAAGGTCCAAGGGAGATGCTATGTTTATGGCACAAACTTCAGGAATTAAAACGTGCAACCTGCTGTGGTGATAGGAGGTGACTGCTGAATGCTGACTAACAAGATACCACTTTTGATAAAGAATTTCCCACTTTTTTGTATAATAAGTAGTAGAATAGTTAGCGTAGCCAGATATGATTAGAAATAGGTATTAGTAGGGCATATTTGTAAGTCATATATTCGTGTTAAAGTAAATCTGATGATTGTCCTATGTAGAGAGAGGGAGAGATTTGTATAGAGCTGCCAATTAGAAATGGGTTATCAAATTTTCCCGTCTGGTCATATTTTTTATTGGAAACATGCCATTGTAGAAAGAAACCTCAAATTTCTAACAGTTTTATAATGCCAGTATTAGCATAGTTTAGTGCATGCTTGCTTATACGATTTAAGTGGGCCAGAAGTACGATTTTTCAGAACTCCAATTTGGAGCTTCAGCCTTTTTACATATTTTTGGCTTGAAATTTGATGCAGACTAGCGTTTTCTTTATCAAAACTTACCCAAACATACACTTAGTAATTTTTCTTAGTAATTTTTACTCAACTTCTTAGTCATGCCTTTTGTGTTATTCCCGATGTCATTCAAATTGTAGCATGTGTTTGAAAGTATTAAACTTGCATTCCATATTATATTTTGCTTAGCAAGAACTAGTATATGAAAATATGTTTACATATTTATGACTTCTAATTTGTATGATGGGAATGATGATATTTATTTATGTGCTTGAGCAAAAATTATGTAAATAATATTGTTCGGTGTTGGACTTAGAATTGGTGTTGATTGATGATTTAAGACTCTAGAAGCAATGGTGTTGATCTCTGATCAGTGACGCGAGATTGACATACAAGATTAACTCTCAAATGCACAAGTCAGTCACAAAATTCAAGATGAGTATATAATCCAAGATGAGTGTAGTGAAAGTTGAAGATCAAAATCTATACCTTGAATCCGCCAACATATTATCAAATACTTATGGATCAACTTGATCCAAGTGGATATAAGCTACTCTCTTATGTTACAAGCGAGACTAATCCTTATTTCTCAGAAGACATATCTCATTTATAAGAATTTTATAGGATGTATGTATTTTCACTTGGTGAATTAATAAAGATGATTTAATTTGATTTTGATTTTATATGACCCAAGAATAATAGGTTACATTGTTACCTTTATTGCGTAGTTGACTAATACTTAAAACAAATTATGTTTTAAACCATTAACTAAGAGAATCTCCCGGGAACATACCAACGCTAACAATACCAATGATTTCTCCTTTATTTTTGTCACCATAACAAATTATGTTTTAAACATATGATATGTTATTCATGGCAAATACTCAGTCGAATGGTGAACAAAACAATATGTGGTACCTGGATTCAGGATGCAGTAACTACATGACTGTAATAAAAACGGGTTCACCAAGTTAGATGAATCGTTCAAGAAAGTGATCAGGTTTATAGATGGAAGACATGTAACATCAAGTGAAAAAGAAAAATAGTTGTGGTGAGAAAAGATGGTAAAAAGGCCATTATTACTGACATATTGTATGTACCTTTGATGACAAGTAATTTGATAAGTATAAGTTAATTACTTGTCAAAGGGTATAACACGAAGTTGGAAGAAAATCTGATGAAGGTGTATAATAGTGAAGAAACGATGATCCTGAAGGCACCATTGAAAGATGACAAAACCTTCAAAGTAGATATCAACACGGTTGATCATAAATGTCTTGCCTTAATTGATGTTGAAGACAAGAATTGACTACGACATCATAGATATGGACACCTAAACTTCAGAGGTGTTGGTATGCTCAACTAGGAGAATATGGTGTATGGCTTGCCTCAAGTGAAGGAACCAAGTCAAGTGTGTGAGGAATGTTGCAAATTAAAGCATCCTAGAAAATCATTTAAACATGACTTGTCCATGAAGTCGAGAGAAAAGATGGTGCTTGTTCACTCTAACATGTATGGACCTTTTGAAGTAAGGTCTAATGGAAGTAATTGCTATTTTCTAACCTTCATAGATAAAAACACCAGATATATGTGAATTTATCTTATTGAAAGAAAAGTGAGGCATTCACACAGTTCAAAAAGTTTAAGTTGTTTGTCGAGAAACAAAGTTAATGCAAGTTAAAAAATTGAGAACTAGCGGCGGAGGTGAATACATCTCTAGAGAATATGCTAGATTTTGTAATGAGGAAGGTATAAAGCATGTAATCATTACACTTTATACACCTCAAAACAATGGTATACTTGAGAGGATAAATAAAAGTATATTTAACATGACTAGGAGTATTTTGAAGGCTAAAGAAACGCCAAAGAGATTTTGGGGGTGAAATAGGTTCGACAGTGATATACATTCTAAACAAAATTTCAACCAAGAAGATAGTCGAGAAGACACCTTATGACACTTGGACAAAGCTAAATGTTAGTCATCTTAGAGTTGTTGGATCAATGTGTTTCAAGAATGTACTAGAACAATTGAGAAAGAAGCTAGATGATCGAAGTCAGACCATGATGCTCATAGGTTATCATTTAACTAGTGCATACAAATTGTATTCGCCAAATGATGATAAGCTAGTGATTATAGGGATGTTTTGGTGGACGAAAACAAAGGGTGGAATTGGACTTAGGGGTCAGTTCGACATGAGCAAGATATAGTCAAAATTGTGCTTGAAGAAGATCAATAAAATGAAGACACAATTAATCAAAATGAAGAACCACCTGACCAGAATATTATGTACTTACAATTGAATTGACCTTTTGGATTGACTGCATTTTACAAAATAACAACATGAAGAAGTGTTCAAAGTGTTTAAGATTATCTAGCTTGCTTAAGTTGTATGGAGGTGCAGTAGAAACAGATGTTGGACGCAATGTTGAGGTACGATATTTGTACCTTGCGCAACAGGTCAATACTACTGTGTTTTTGAAGAATTTATGGTGAAAGGTTGGATCGGATTTTATTCCTAATTGGATTAGAAATATGATTAAGTGGTTTGTTTGACAATATTTAAATTTGAATTTAAATTGAAACAAATCATATCTTGTTAGAGATATTTATGGAACAAATAATACCTAACATATTCTGCATTAGTTTTGAACGAAATCAAATCTCAAATCCATGAAGAAAAACCCAAAATTATTATGCTATATAAGGAGCTCAAAATCTAGGTTGAAAGCCAAGCATTCACATTGAAGATTTTATAGTGCTAGGAGTTATAAGAGTCCTTATTATTTTATGTACACCTCTATGTTTCAGTAACTTGGCATAAATTTTTTGTCTAGTTGAGTTGTATATTCATCATCTTTATTTTCACCTCTATGTTTCATCAACTTGGCAAAGAAGGTTTGCCTAGTTGAGTGATAGTATTCAACATTGATTATTGAGTTGTAATATTAAATCACAGGTTATGTGATTAAGAAGAAAGTGAGTAGGTTCTCATGTTTAGGGGTATCCCTAAATAGAAAGTCACTGGGTAGTGTTAGAAAAATACATTGAATAATATAGTTTGTTGTTGTTTGTAAGATTAATTGTACTAAACTACTAATTGTGAATTTTCTTTCTTGGGTTGTATACTCAATCCTCCAAACGTAAGTGTGGTTTAAACGACCTGGGTAAACAACTATCGTGTTATTTACTGCTATTCTGCTCTATCATCTAGTACTTACTATTATGGTGTTTCTGGTTTAAGAACCAGTTGTCTAGGACATCATATTTAACATTTATCCCTTGAGGAACAAATTTTCATGTTCGAAGATCTACTAGAAGGAGAACTGAGTCGACAAGGCTAGTTGGATATGAGAGATTTCCAGATCATGCAATCGATGTAGATGGTGACTTCATAAAACAAGTGATGATGATGGTTGAATCATAACCAATTGACTAGGATCAAGTCATGGATGATTCTAATTGGTTGGCATCCATGCAAGAAAAACTTAGAACAATCGAGAAGAACAAGACCTAAGAGATTGTAGAAAAATAAATAAAGAAGACAATTGATGTGAAATGGGTCTATAAGTTGAAGCTAAGGCCAAATGGTGAAATTGTCAAGCACAAGGAAAGGATGGTGGCAAGAGGTTTTCTGCAAAAACCTGTTATCGACTTCGACAAAGTCTATGCACCTGATGCAAGTCTAGAAACCATCAGAATTATTGTGTCGATTGCAACATACAAAGGATGGAAGATACATTAGCTAGATGTAAAGTCATTATTTCTGAATGGACTATTGGAAGAGGAGGTATATATCATTCAACCACCAGGATTCAAAATCAAAAGGCAGGAGCAGAAGGTATGCATATTGAGGAAGAATCTCTATGGTTTGGAGCAAGCCCCAAGGCTTGGAATAAGAGAATAAATAGCTTCCTGATCGAGACATGTTTCATAAAGTGTGTCTCAGAACATGAAGTGTAGGTCAATAATGCAAGCAGACTTAGTCGAGTCATTATATGTTTGTATGTGGATGACTTACTGATTACAGATGCAGATGAAACATACATAAAAGGGGTCAAGTTGAAACTAGTGTAGGAATTTGAAATGTCCAACCTAGGGAACTTGCCATATTTCTTAGGAATGAAGTTTAAAGATACAAGTGAAGGAATGTTCTTGCACCAGACGAAGTATGCTCAAGAATCTTAAAAATGTTTAAGATGAGAAACTGTAATGCAGTTGTCACACCATTGGACAATGAAGCAAAATTTAGAAAGGATACTGATCGGGAAAATAGCAAGTGTACTATTTTTACCAATTGTAGTAATAAGGGAAAAGTCCCAAGTATCGATCTCGAGGACTGCGTAGTAATTAACGGAATTTTTAGGATTCAATTGAACAAAAGGTCTAGTGGTTTGTTTGGTAGCAAAGTAATATCACAAGTAAATACGGACTTAATTAATCAATCTAAGAACAATGTTAGGGGAGTGGAGACTATACGAGTAAAGACCCTGTATGATTATTCTACTATACTAGTTATTAACCTTAATTTATCAGTTGGCCACTTTAGTTGCCTTAATTCCTTAATGGAAACCCTTTGATGATTTTCCTGTTCACTAATTCCTCAGTGTCCCTGAAAAACATCAAGCAATAGTTCCGACCATAAAATACGTGATACGGGATATCCTCATTCCTAAGCAATATCGACCGTGACACTATTTTGCAAAAGTGTTAGGTTGTCTTTCCAGACTAATGCCTAAGCACAATTCGAATTCTATTTCCAATATGAATACGAATAGGATTAATGCAAAATCAAATATATTAAGGTAAAAACATAGTTCTCATAGAATAATTAAACAAACGTCATTACATCGCATTAAGGACCACCCCCTAACAACTTGGGGTTTAGCTACTCATGTTCTCGGTAAACATAAAAGTAATTAGAATTAAAAAGGAGAAGATCATTACAATGCACGTTGAAATCCTTGGATCATCAATTGCTTCCGCTTTTGATCGATCCTCTGTTTCCACCCGAACTCTCCTCTCAGTTCTCAATCCTAATCTCCGTTCAAAAAGTGTCTCCCTACTTTCTAAAATGTGCCTCTTATATCTAAATTCAAATTACATAGCGAAATGTCTCAAATGCCCTTCGAAATAGGTCTGACAGCAAAAAAAACAGAAAACAGAGAAATTTCACGTTCAGTGGCCCTGACACGGGCCGTGTTGTGCAACACGGGTGGCCGTGTCAGGTTGTTGGCTTCTTTTGGGGCGTGTTCCTCTCCAAGGGCTGCAACACGGGCCGTGTTGCATGACACGAGCACCCGTGTTGCAAGTCTGAGTCTTCTTTTTCCATCTGCTTTGGTCCACCCGTGTCTGCCAGCCGTGTCCTTCATGACACGGGCCGTGTTGTGCAACACGGGTACCCGTGTTGCAGCTCTGAGTTCCCTTTTTCGCCTTTTCTTTTCCTCCGAATGCGGTGCGATTTTCGTGCTATCCATTCCTGCCAAAAACACACTAAAAGAAACCAAATCAAACGCACCAGCGGAAAAAGCAACATAAACTTAAAAATAAGACTCGAAGACACACAACTACGAGTAATGCAGATAATAACAACTAAAGCTTCGAAAACTAGATAAAAACATTGCGAAATTAACCACAAACAGCGTTTGAAAACACAACTGAAATCCACCGATCAGATACAAATGATGAGTTTGCAAGTGCAACACTGTACAAGAAAATCATTGGATCTTTAAGGTATCTATGCTACACCAGGTCAAATATTTGTCAAAGTGTCGGGTTATCGAGCAGATTCATGGAGAAACCACAAGAATGTCATCTCACTGCAGTCAAGAGAGAGTTGAGATACATATAATGTACAATTGATCATGGTGTGCTAATGACAAAGCAAATGTATACCATCATAGATGCATAAGTACATGGATACACTTATTCAGATTTCAGACCAAGACGAAAAAAGAGTACTGTGGGTTACATATTCATGATATGAGATGCTTTAATATCTTGGAGCTCAAGAAAATAAAGCATTGTGCCTTTGTCATCTTAGAAAGCTGAGTACGTGGCCACATCATATGCAGCATGTCAAGCAGTATGAATAGAGATGTTGCTCGAAGAGGTTGAGATCAATGGAACTTGAGAAAATGAAATTGTTTGTCGATAACAAATTTGCTATAGACTTGACAAATCATTATGTGTATCATGGTCGAAGTAAGCACATAAAGAGAAGATATCATTTCCTTAAGGATCAAGTAGATAAAGGAAAGTTTGAACTTCAGCATGGCAAGTCTGAACGACAACTAGTTGACATACTCACCAAACTCCTAAAAGAATTATGGTTTAATGAGTTGAAAAGAACTGAGTTGAAAAGAAACATTAAGATAAGAAGTCTCGAAAACATGAATTAAGAGGTGTGTTAGAAGATGTAATTCAATAGTTTAGGAAAGTTGTATTCAACATAATTGTGTTAGTCGAATAAAGCATGTGTGTCGAAGTGTGTAAGCAAGTATTCGACATAATCGAATCCTACAACTTGCAAATTGTATGTTTAGATTATATATATATATATATATATATATATATATATATATATATATATATATATATATATATATATATATATATATATATATATATATATATATATATATATATATATATATATATATATATATATATATATATATATATATATATATATATATATATATATATATATGTTGAAAGATTAAACTTGATTTGGGCTTAAACATATTATTTGAATTTTTGGGCTTAGTTATTTTGGACTTAGATAATTTTAATTAATGTTTCTAGAAAACTCTTGTAATGTTTGGAGTGTCTAGATAATTCTTAAGGTTGTAATATTCTCTAGAATGCTCTTGGAATTCCTAGAGTTGAGAACTCTCTAGAATTAGTGTGTCTAGAGTTCTCCTTAGAGTACTATAAATAGAGATGTAATTCTACACTTTTGCATCAAGCAAAAATACAAAGTTCTCTCTTCCATAAATAATTCTTCTATCTATCAAGTTTCTCTTTAATCCTCTAATATTCCCACACACTTTTCCTAAACACAAAATGTCTTATTTCCAACAAAGTGACATCAGAGCTTGAAGGTCCTCAAAAGATGGCGAATGGAGGTTTCCCTTTTCAAATGCCGATGCTCACAAAGAACAATTATGACAATTGGAGTATCAAGATGAAGGCGCTACTAGGAGCTCAAGATGTGTGGGATATCGTTGAGAAAGGCTTTAAGGAGCAAGATGAAGCCTCCTTAAGCCAAGGTGTAAAGGAGACATTAAAGGAGTCAAGAAAGAGAGACAAGAAAGCTCTCTTCCTCATTTATCAATCGGTGGATGAAGATACATTTGAGAAGATCTCCAATGCAACGACGACCAAAGAAGCATGGGATAAGCTTCAAACTTGCAACAAAGGAGTGGAGTAGGTGAAAAAGATTCGTCTTCAAACTCTTAGAGGTGAGTTTGAACGTTTATTTATGGAAGAGTCTGAGTCAATTTTTGATTATTTTTCTCGAGTATTGTCCGTAGTCAATCAACTTAAAAGAAATGGTGAAGATGTTGATGAGGTGAAAGTCATGGAGAAAATACTTCGCACTTTAAATCCAAGTTTTGACTTCATTGTTACCAACATTGAAGAAAACAAGGATTTAAACACCATGACTATTGAGCAACTTATGGGTTCCTTACAAGCATACGAAGAAAAACAAAAGAGAAAAACTAAACAAAAGGAGACTATGGAACAACTACTACAACTCAATGCAAAGGAAGCAAACTATGTGAGTTACAAGAGTCAAAGAGGACGAGGTCGTGGCCAAGACCGTGGACGTGGACGTGGACGAGGAAATGAAGGAGAAAGAAGAGGAAGTTACAACAACTACTCCAACAACTTCAACAATGGAGAAAGAAGTTGGAATCCACAAGCAACAAGAGGTCGTGGAAATGGAAATTCATGGTCAAGGTGCAACAAGTTACAAATCAAGTGCTTCAATTGCAACAAAATTGGTCACTATGCATCTGAGTGTAGATTCTCAAAGAAGGTTATGGAGAAAGCTAACTTTGTAGAAGAAAAAGGTGGAGAAGAAGAAACTTTGCTACTCGCGTGCCAAAACCAATTTGAAGAAAAAAGAAACAAGTGGTACCTCGACACCGGCGCAAGCAACCACATGTGCGGCGATCGAAGCATGTTCATAGAGATCAATGAAGTGACAACTGGAAATGTCTCATTTGAAGATGACTCAAAGATACCGGTCAAAGGCAAAGGTAAAATTCTCATACGCTTAAAGAATGGGAGTCATCAATTCATATCCAATGTATACTATGTTCCTAACATGAAAAATAATATTTTGAGCTTGGGACAATTATTGGAGAAAGGATATGACATCCACTTGAAAGAACATAGTCTTTTCTTAAGAGATTGTGAGCATAAATTGATCGCTAAGGTGCCTATGTCAAAGAATAGAATGTTCCTCTTGAACATTCAAAATGATGTGGCAAAGTGTCTCAAGGTCTGCTATACCGACTCTTCATGGCTATGGCATCTACGATTTGGACACCTCAACTTCGGTAGTCTAGAATGTTTGTCAAAGAAGGAGATGGTGAGAGGCTTGCCTAGTATAAACCACCCAGACCAACTATGTGAAGGATGTCTAATTGGGAAGCAATTCCGAAAAAGCTTTCCAAGGGAATCAACATCAAGAGCGACAAAACCACTAGAGCTCATACACACTGATGTCTGTGGACCAATCAATCCAAACTCTTTTGGTAAGAATAAATACCTTTCTACTATTTATTGATGATTATTCTAGAAAAACATGGGTTTATTTCTTGAAGGAGAAGTCAGAAGTGTTTGAAAATTTTAAGAAGTTCAAAGCCCTTGTGGAGAAAGAAAATGATCTTTCTATTAAGGCTATGAGATCTGACCGAAGAGGAGAGTTTACTTCAAATGAGTTCAACAAATATTGTGAAGAGCATGGAATCCTCCGCTTACTAACAGTGCCAAGATCGCCACAACAAAATGGAGTAGTGGAGAGAAAGAACCGGACCATACTTAATATGGTGCGAAGCATGCTTAAGAGTAAGAAGATGCCGAAAGAGTTTTGGGCTGAAGCTGTGGCATGTGCGGTTTACCTGACAAACCGCTCTCCAACAAGAAGTGTGCATGAGAAGACACCACAAGAAGCATGGAGTGGAAGGAAGCCAGGTATCTCTCACCTCAAAGTGTTTGGAAGCATTGCATATACCCACATTCCAGATGAAAGGAGAACAAAGCTCGATGATAAAAGTGAGAAGTATGTATTTATGGGTTACGACTCAAGCTCCAAAGGGTACAAGCTCTATAATCCAAATAGCGGAAAGATTGTCATAAGTCGTGACGTGGAGTTCGAAGAAGAAGATTGTTGGGGTTGGAGTGTTCAAGAAGACAGGTATGATTTTCTTCCTTATTTTGAAGAAGAAGATGATGAAATGGAACAACCAATGATAGATGAACATATTACACCACCTGCCTCACCGACACCAAGGTTGGATGAAACAAGCTCAAGTGAGAGGACACCACGATTAAGGAGCATTGAAGAGCTTTATGAGGTAACCGAAAACCAAAATAACATTAATATCTTTTGTCTTTTTGGTGATTGCGAGCCTCTAAGCTATCAAGAAGCTGTTGAAAACGTAAAGTGGAGAGACGCCATGGATGAAGAAATAAAGTCAATCACGAAGAATGACACGTGGGAACTTACTACACTTCCACGAGGACACAAAGCAATCGGAGTAAGATGGGTGTACAAGGTAAAGAAGAATGCAAAAGGAGACCTGGAGAGATACAAAGCAAGACTGGTGGCAAAAGGCTATAGTCAAAGACAAGGAATTGACTATGATGAGGTATTTGCCCCTGTTGCTCCTCTTGAAACTATTAGACTGATCATTTCTTTGGCAACCCAGAACGAATGGAAGATCTATCAAATGGATGTGAAGTCGGCCTTCTTGAATGGTTTTCTCGAAGAAGAAGTTTATATCGAGCAACCACAAGGGTATGAAGTAAAATGGCAAGAAGAAAAAGTCCTCAAGTTGAAAAAGGCATTGTACGGACTCAAGCAAGTACCGAGAGCTTGGAATGTTCGAATCGACAAGTACTTTCGAGACAAGAATTTTATCAAGTGTCCATATGAGCATGCACTCTATATTAAAGCGCAAAGTGGAGATATTTTGATCGTGTGCTTATATGTTGATGACTTGATCTTCACTGGGAACAATCTAAGCATGTTCGAAGAGCTCAAGAAAGACATGTCAAATGAATTTGAGATGACAGATATGGGGCTCATGGCATATTATCTTGGCATTGAAGTAAAGCAAGACGACAAAGGAATTTTTATCACCCAAGAAGGCTATGCAAAAGAAGTCCTTAAAAAGTTCAAGATGGATGATGCCAATCCGGTTGGCACCCCGATGGAATGTGGCAGCAAGTTGAGTAAGCATGAAAATGGAGAGATTGTGGATCCAACTCTTTACAAAAGTTTGGTTGAAAGTCTACGTTACTTGACAAGTACAAGGCCAGATATTCTCTATGCTGTAGGAGTCGTAAGCCGTTACATGGAAGCTCCAACAACAACTCACTTCAAGGCGGCAAAGAGAATCCTTCGATATATCAAAGGTACAACAAACTTTGGCTTACACTATTACTCTTCTAACAATCATGAAATTGTTGGCTATAGTGATAGCGATTGGAGTGGAGACGTGGACGATAGAAAGAGCACTACTGGTTTTGTATTCTTTATGGGAGATACTGCTTTCACTTGGATGTCAAAGAAACAACCTATCGTCACACTGTCAACTTGTGAAGCCGAATATGTTGCCGCTACATCATGTGTTTGTCATGCAGTTTGGCTAAGGAGCTTGTTGAAAGAGTTAAAAATGCCACAAGAAGATCCTATGGAAATATGTGTTGACAATAAATCAGCACTTGCTTTGGCAAAGAATCCTGTATTTCATGAAAGAAGTAAACACATCGACACCCGTTACCACTTTATAAGAGAATGCATCGAGAAGAAGGATGTGAGGTTGAAGTATGTGATGTCTCGAGATCAAGCTGCCGACATTTTCACCAAGCCACTCAAGTTGGAAACGTTTGTAAAGCTAAGGAGCATGCTTGGAGTCACAAATCAAGTTTATGGGGGGATGTTGAAAGATTAAACTTGATTTGGGCCTAAACATATTATTTGAATTTTTGGGCTTAGTTATTTTGGACTTAGATAATTTTAATTAATGTTTCTAGAAAACTCTTGTAATGTTTGAAGTGTCTAGATAATTCTTAAGGCTGTAATATTCTCTAGAATGTTCTTGGAATTCCTAGAGTTGAGAACTCTCTAGAATTAGTGTGTCTAGAGTTCTCCTTAGAGTACTATAAGTAGAGATGTAATTCTACACTTTTGCATCAAGCAAAAATACAAAGTTCTCTCTTTCATAAATAATTCTTCTATCTATCAAGTTTCTCTTTAAGCCTCTAATATTCCCACACACTTTTCCTAAACACAAAAGGTCTTATTTTCAACAATAAATATATATATATATATATATATATATATATATATATATATATATATATATATATATATATATATATATATATATATATATATATATATATATATATATATATATATATATATATATATATATATATCAAAAAGTATAATTTCTCCTCCCTATTCTTTCTTCTTCTTATTCTTCATTCTTCTTAAAAACCCTAGTTATTCCAACAATTAGATCAATGGATCCCATCATTAACTTTCAAGTTCGACAAATTAATATAATGTGGCCATCAAAAGTTAAATAAATTGTTTAGGTTTTGGTTGCAAAGAACTCAAATGCATGGTAATGCAATGCACCTAATTAACTGTAAAGAGGAGTGGCGTAATCTCAATTCCTTTCATTCATTAGAACGTACTAATAGTATTACATATCGCAAAGACAATGATAATATAGAGAAAGATTGGTTTCTCCTGTTTATTCCATTGTACTTATATATAGTTAAGTTTGACAGCAATTACATTATAACTCAGTTCACTTGACCCTCTACACACACCCATTGTCCCACAAAGATACCAACGCAGTTAATGTTAGGATTGATTTCAAGAAAGTGACTTTCAACTAAGTTGAACTTTTGAATAATGCTGGAGCAAGTTTCAGCTTTTCCCACACCATGAATTGTGTCACATGTTGGGACTGCAACTGCAAAATGTATATTAAAGTTAGATAGTATCATAGTAGTAGTAGTTTGGTGTTACAAAGATTATTATTATTATTATTTTTTTCAAAGTATGCATTATTTCTAGCTATGCTTAGAAATTCGATTTCAGATTTACCTGTTGGTGCTGCTCTAGTTTCAACAATAAACATCATAATGAGAATAAGTGAAAAAATAAGAGACAAGCTCATATTAGTAGACTTGGCCATTCTTCTTCTTTCAAACTATTTTTCTAATTATGATTCTAAATTCTAATGTTTCGAGTTGTGTTTTTCAAGCTTTTGTGGTTCAGTTTATATAGGAGATAGGAACCAAACATGGCAATAGACATTGACGTTAGATTTTAAGAATGCCGGCTCTGGGCAGCATATGCTGGATTTTGGATATAGGATTAAAAATTGTTTTCATCTCTTTTATGATATGGATGAGTTTTTATTTTAACTTGTAATTTATTTATTTATTTTAGAATTTCTACGTTTAAACCGTGTCACATACTTGTACCGCTCTACAATTCTTATCTTTATGGATGAATATTCAGGCTATAATAAGAAATTTGTAGTTGAACAAAGACACCCATAAGACAACCTTCATATGACCACATGTGTTGGGAATCTACGAGTGGTTGGTCATGTCGTTTAACTTGAAAAATACAATCACCAATTATTAGAGAGAAATGAATTTCATCTTCCATGACCTCACTGCCAAGAATATGAAAGTTTGCATTGATGATGTGGTGGTCAAGTCCAACAAATTCCATAGCCATTTGGTAGCATTGGAACAAGCTTTGAAACGAATGAGGTTACCTGGTTTGAAGATAAATCCAACTAGTTTTCCATTTGTGATTTATTAATTTCTTAAATTAACATTCCTAAAAACAAGTTGACGTATTAACTGCAATGAAAATATTATCTTAAAATGATTTATTAATTCACAACTACTTTAACAAGTCAGTAGTAGCATATTTCTTAATGGAAGATCACAAGATTACTATACCATGACAAGTTATACATGCAGACGTGTACTGGTTTAGAGACATTCATATAAAGCACAAAAACAGTAAACAGTAGTCCAAGCACTTCCCAGTTCAAATTGATAGCTATTATTATGCCACAAGGCAGCTGCACAAGACATAAATTAGGTTGAAAATCTATCCTACTTCAATCAAGCCATCGACATCAGTTTGAAACAGAATTTAATTCAGCCTAGCAAATGTAGTAAGATCTCAACTCAGATTCCTGAGATTTGGCGCTTTTAGACCTTGCAAAACAGGCGAACTTTCAAGCCTTTAAAACTTTTAAACATGAATGCTGAGAGGAAAATAATCAAAATATCAACAAGCAGCTATATGAGTGATTTTACAGATCCATATTCGTGCACAGGCACGTCTCTCTGTACAACTATGAATTATGGCACTCTGAAATTTTAGGCTAAGCTAGCACCAAATAATTCAATCCAGTTCACGTCCCTGCTCATAGTCATGCTACAAAATTTGAGCATGATGGTAACTCTTAAGTTAGGAAATTTGCTGGTTATGCTATAACCAGAAAAAATTTGTGTTACAGATCATAATAGATGAGTAACTCCTTCAAGATTTTTAAGAGTCATCTAATTCAATGAGCTGAGCCCGTCTGTCAGCAGCCTTCTTCCGAACAAAAATACCCCATCTCAAAGCTGCCTTAAGCTTGAGCCAACCCACGACGGCTTTGCCCGAGGAACTGCTTGGCTCATTATCAACATTGTAGCTCATGTGGTTTGCAGGCATGTATGCAGATGTATTAGGGTACCCATCTTCTTGGGCATTGAAGGAAGAACTTGCATGGCTTCCCATGTTAAAAATACGAAGAAGATGCTGCATATCTTCATTTTCCAGCATCTCATGACTTCTAACACGTATTTCTTCTTCTGGGAAGAAGTCTTCAACTCCTCTGTAAGTAGAATTCGAGATGCTGGCAGTCTGGAAGCCATGAGTGGCTGTTTCTGCCAGACCAAGCGTTGGCCCATTTTCATTTTTTGGAAGTTGAGCTTGCTGGGGAACACTCATTAACTGGCTTTGTAGTGAAAATGCATTATCATCATATTTAATAGAAGAACTAAGATTAGCATCCTGTGATTGCATCGAGAATCTAGTACTTGTGCCATCATGATAACCTGCAGACATAAACATAATCAGTAATAAAATTATCATGGGCTTTTAGCGAAATTGGACTTTGAATAGATATGTAACAGGTGATGAGTGTATTGATCAAAGTGAAGAAAAGTTGGGTGAGAAAACATAATTAAAACAGCAGGGAAGATAATAAAAATGTTAATCAAAACAAATGGAGAAAATGTTTGCTTTTGTTGCTAACATAAGAATGTTTTATAAGGAAATATATACCTCCAACTGTTCCTCCTGTATCCATTGAAGTTTGGCCTGTATGTACTGGTTGTGGCAAACAAGGGATGGAAAACTGTTGAATTGAGTTTGAATACTCGTGGGAACCCATAAGAGCCTGAGGGTGAGCAGTATCCAAACTTTTATCCTGATTGTAATTTAGTAGAGACTTCTCATCATACTCGATCACGTGCATCCAATTATCATATGCTTTCTTCACCAACGTGTCAACATAAACCTACAATAGAAATCATTGGCTTTATGTCAAAATAATGAAGCCAAATATGTGAATATTTATTAGGTGGAATCTTTCAATATCACAAAGTGCTTGTAAAGAACAACCAGATTGCTATGGAATAAAGACACTAGTATTGTGAGAATTAAAACCTAAATGTAAAATGCAATCACCTTTTGATTCTCAGAGAGAGAATCAGCTGAGTAATACTGGTCATTGGTAATCAAGCCACTCAATTCATAAATGTGATTGAAAACAACACCCACGTTTCTTGCATCCTCGGGATAATATACATAAAGTTTTCCACTGAGAACACAAGTTTTTGCATGCTCAACAAGGATATCCCACATCTTATTTGACATGCCGCTCCCAAGAATCTACATAAGAAAGATAATTAGCCCATGATCAGAAATCTCATCTCCGAAGTCATGGAAGAGTTTACATTAACAACCTAAATGAGTAAAAGTTTAGATTCTTACATTCCGCAATCGCTGAGGATCTCTGATCACAAGTCTTAGGAAGTCTTCAACATTATATATTCCTGCTTTATTTAGCCTTTTGTGAAAGGAACCGTCCTTACCAATCTTCTCCAGCCTCCAAACCTCATCATGCAAGGCAGGTGGGTAGTGTTTCTTGTATACTATATATAGTCCAATGGAAGTTTTGTTAAAATGTTACTCATAGAAAGATATAACAAATATAGAGAAATTATGAACTTACATTCTCCACGATGATCCTTAACAGTGAAAGCTTCTGATTTGGCTTCACGAATACGCATTCCTTCACAACAACCTGAGGCAACTTTCAGCCCCAATCTGAACTTCCTACTCCTTATCCAGCTAGAGTTGTCAGTAAATGAGAGCTCACCCAGTGTTCCTACACCCTCCTTTAATATGACTTGCAGATCGCCAGACAAAAGGGGCCTTTTTCCTTCCCGCTCTTTCACAATATGACTCTCAAACTCTTCTTCACCCCAATTATCATCATCCTCATTATTGAAATCCCCCTCAAGAACAAATACATCTAGTTTTGCACATGACTCTGGGCCTGACGTGACAACATGGCCTGTGTTTGCATCAACCAAAACAACATGTATGACTGTCCCTTGCTCACCTTCCACTTTCCCCCCAGTAAAAAGGGGAAGGGATAGTCTGGTCTTGAAGTGCATTTGTAAATATTTTCCATCAGGAGCTTCTATTCGCTTCGGAGAAGACCTGAATTTTAATTAGAGAATTGGAAAAACTAAGTCTACACTACAAAAACTGTGATAATATAAACTGAAATAAACACCCCAATCACCAAATATAATAGCTTTCAGTGTCATGCTTCAGTCTAAAATCACAAAAAATGGCCCACGATATAGCGTGTCAATCTAAACTTATGCTGGGAAGTGTGGAAAGTTCTTCCCATTTTAAAATTTGAATTAGGCCTAAAATTTTAAATATCTATCCAAATACTTTTATAGACTTAGCAGACCAGATGAGCCTATGAACCTGACTCAATATGACACTCCTGAATAATTAAACAAGCTATGCGAACAAAGAGTATACCTTCCATTAAGCTTGGTGGGACCTAGTTTTGCCAAGGCTCGCTCCACTTCTTCACTAACCTGTTTTGTTGCGAGCAAGAAAAATAAGAAATAAGACACACGACCAAACATTATTATGCCAAGTAACATACATTCACTTGTTTTTAAAGATGTTTCATAAAATTACATTTGACAGAACTCTGAGATAGATTCTAAAGGACATTAAATTTTAGCTATGAGACATTCAACAAGGGGATATTGTTTTAGGGGCCAATTGGATTAGATTCTCACAACTCTTTCAAATATCCAATTGATACCTTAAAGGTAATACAGTAAAAAAATATCAATTTTAAAATATACAATAAACAGATAATCATATTAAGAATTAATACCACAATGAACTGAATTTTCTTACAACTCTGCGCAGAATAGGCTCCAATGATGAACACAGTTTCTGCATACTATCCACCTTCAACGCTTCAACAATTACACTGCAAACAACACAAAATAAAACAATTCTTCACCAAGTTCAACACCGAAAAATCCTTAACACTTTGATTCAAAATCTAGCCAAAACTAATTACTCTAACATCTAAAAACAGTAGAAACCATTGAAATTGAAAACTGAATTAAGTAAATATCAAAGCAACATATTAACCTAGCCAACGCAGGCCGTTTCCGATCAGGCTGTCCATCATCAACCGAACTCGACTCCAAACTTCGCTTCTCCCTCCCCACATCAAGGCACCTCCCATGCATTCTGCTTATTCTCTATCTGGCTGCTCAGAAGAAAAAAAATTGAAAGCATATAATAACTGCCACAGCAGCTAGAACAAGTGGTGGTAGGTTATATATCTCGAATTTTGAGTTTGACTCAAAAATACGTTTGGCGCAATTTTTCGTCTGGTTTATGAGCAGACAAACAGGATCTGACAAAAATAGAAGAAAAAGTATATAGTGCAAAAGGAAAAGGGGAAAAAAGTACGGAATCTGCGAAGTTTCCGGGAAGGGTCCCAAACAAAGACCGACGCTTTTTCTGTCGCGCGTCACGCCACTAGGTAAACGACTCCCTTCCTGAAAGACGTTTTCTGACCGTTGGATTGATTTTTTTACCACGTGGTGATGTTGTAGGGTCCCACGTGGTGTTGGATAAGATTGATCTATCGTGGTGGTGTATAGTATGTTTTATAATTGTTGATATAACTTTTTTTGTAAGCATGTTTCAAAAAGTTGTTATGCATATTTAATAATATTATATTTGTTTTTTTAGTGTGAGAGTAATGGGTTTTGTAGACATGCAATACGCTAAATATTTAATTTGAACGTAACTGTAATGATTTTAGAATCTTGCATGCAATTTAAATTAAAAGTGAGTTGTTTATTTCTATTTTAAAGTTATTATATGGAAACTCAACTAAAAAAAATCATTTAAAAAAAAAAGCCAAACAAACGGACGCCATAATAATCACTATTCATTATATATATATATATATATATATATATATATATATATATATATATATATATATATATATATATATATATATATATATATATATATATATATATATATATATATATATATATATATATATATATATATAATTCTTCACGTTTGCAGTTAAAGTATTTTACAATTATAATTCATTATATTTCTTTTAACTCTTTATTAACTTGGGTATTTGATGAATAATCTTGCAATGTCCATCACGTACAACTACTTAAGAGATTTGTATCGCTGCATAAAAAATTTACTTAATCAACTCATCAATAATTCTAATTCTTGTTCTCGGAACAATGATGTCATATGTGAAAATTGTCTATTGATTCTTGTGAATTTTTATAACCATATATCTTCTTATTTAAATCTCGACAATTTTAACAGATATACTAACATGAAAGTAACTTTTGATCTATTTTTCTAAAGTAGTTAAGAATCCACCAAATTAATATCACCTTTAATCTTCACCATAGATGCAAAAGAGCGATAGATCAATCGTAGGGTTCTCTCAAATCAACATCGCTAATCGAGAAGTAAAAGAGTAATAAATCAGTCTTAGGGTTTCAAGATCACGAAAAGGTGGATGAAACTCACTAATGCAACACTACCATTGATCATTACCACTACCATAACCAATCATTTTGTCTCAAGGATCCTCATTAATGATAGAAGTTCCTATAATGTGATGTACCTTAGAATCTTCATAGAGTTATGCTTAATAAAGCAAGATCTGAAGTTGTGCGAAGGTCAAAGCCTCCTAGCATTCAATGGTTCCTTTTCTCATCTATTTGGACATATAAACCTACCGTTTTCATTGGGAGAAAGGATAAATAAGAGATCTGTGAACGCTCACTTATTTATAATTCCTTGTGGGAGCATTTACAAAGAAAATCTTAGTCGACCATTCCTAGAAATGTCAGACGTGGTGGCTTCCCTCGTCCACCAGAAGAGGAAGTACTACAATAATTCTAGCAAGCCAGTTGTAATCATAGACGAACTGTGTGGGGCGTGACGCATGCATGAAGCAACACTAAGGAATCCCTTATTAGTGATCGTTACCTTTGAGAAAAGAATGAAGGCTAGTTTTGTGAAGCAACACGTGCAGTCGATCTCGACGTACACAAAGAGAAAACCCTATAGGGATACGAGCTTGGTCCTTTGACCGGGGTCATGATGATGATCTTAAGGTTGGTTTAGATGGAGAATTCGAAGTCATCCAGCTAGACGACATACATATGCGATCGATGAAGATATGATACGACCTACCCACTTAGGTTAAGAAAGGATCAGTTGAATGCTTAAGGGCTAATGTTGATCTCTTCGTCATCTCTCCCCCATGAAATTCCAAACATAAATCCCAGTGTAACATGTCATGAGTTGAACATCGATCCTAGTTCCTAGTACGTGTCCCAAAAGAGAAGGCAGACAGTCTCTTGAGAAGGTCGGGGTGACCATGAAGACTATCCAGGGTTTCTTGAACGCTAGCTTTACTTTCAAAGTATGGTACAATGAATGGAATATGGTGTTGGTCAAGAAAGCTTCAATGAATTGGAGAATGTACTTCAATTACTCGAACCTCAATTGAGCATGTCCGAAAGACTTATATCTACTTGGGAGCAGAATGTCAATAGGCGTTTACAACCTGATCAGGTACAAGATTTTTTTTCATTTATGGATGTGTATTTTGACTACAATCAAATACCCATGTATGATTTGGACAAAGCGAATACAACATTCATGATCAAACAAGCTAACTACAAGCATAATGTGATGACTTTTGGCTTGGAGAGTGTAAGGGAAATATATCAGAGGATGATGAATAAGGTTTTTAAAGAAGAAATATGCGAAACACTAAAGGTGTACATGGATGACATGATCATTAAGTTTGAGATATTACATGACCATCATCTCATCCATGTATTCCGAAGAGTCTGTCATTATAACATAAGGTTCAATCTCGAAAAATGCACCTTTGGAGTATAAAACGACAAGTTTTTGGATATTTATCTGATGGAGAATGGCATATAATTAAAATCATCTGAGGCCTTCGTACAGACGGAACCACCAATGACCAAGAAGGAAGTGATGAAGTTTAACAATATTTTTATAGCCTTAAACATATTAATCTCGAAATCGACGCAATATGTCCTGCCGTTCTATAAACTATTGAAGAAAGAAACACTTTTGGAGTGGGCCTCAGAATTTCAATAGGCGTTTACATCCTTGAAGATGGAGATATCAACTTGACCAGTACTATATCGACCTTCTATAAAGAAAATATGTACCTTTACTTGGTTGTGTCCGATGAAGCGATCAACGCCATCTTTGTTAGAGATCGAATTCAACCCAAAGTCCATTTCGTTTCATCTCTAAAGCCTTGTTCAAACTAGAGACACTCTATCAAAAGATAGAGAATTCAACATTGGTGTTATTAACTACATCCATTAAGTTACAATGTTACTTCCTAGCCCAAGTCATAGTCGTCCGAATCGACTTACCGTTGAAGCAAGTGCTTCATTGTCTAGATCTAACAAGGCGGATGATGAAGTTGTTTGTTGATATGTATGAATTTGATGTTTCTTTTGAATTAATGAAACTAATAAAAGCCTAGTTATTTGCAAACTTTATAGCATAATTGATCCCTGGTATGCAAGAATCGGCTCACACTTAGGTAGTGTTTACTGAAGGATGGTCTAACACTTGTTGAAGTGAAGTCAAATTAATCATGGATAATTAAGTTGGCTTGGTGATTTAAGTATCTCTTTTGTTAGTTTTCTACCAACAATAATCAAGTTGAGTATGAAGCAGTCACTGTCGGCCTCACTTTGGCCGTAGATATTAGAAAAAGAGCATCAAATTAAGAACAGACTTCAAGCTCGTGGTCTCACAAGTTATACTTGCTAAAATTACAAATGTGTGGCAACCGCTAGTGATTAAGGATTGCCATAGACTTTAAGGTTGTTGTGAGGTTTAAAGTTAGTTTATGTGAGGTGAGAAGCTCATGTATATGTGTATTTCTGTGTTGTAGTTACCTTCTTATTTATCGTGATATTAACGTATTTATAGTCACGTTGGGCCTAGACCCAAGAATTTTTGGGATATAGCAACCACTTCGATAATGGGTAGTTGATTCCCTGAAATTCATGAAGCGTATTTAAATCCCACAATTTCCCATATGATGTTTATTGGCTCAATACACATTACATGCATTATCATACATTATGGACAGAGACACGAAAGATCCAGGTGACATATTCGGAGAAGGGACACCCAATCCAAAAGAGGGGCGCTCAAACCAACAAAGGGGCGACCAGAAAAATAATGGGCGAAGCGTATGCCTTTAGCTAAACCCCCATGATCCCTTCCAATTACATCACTACAAAAGTCAGCAGAGAAACCCATACCAAAGAGTCATTAATGTAACAATATTTCTCTTTAGCTAGGGAAAAGTTGGTGAATTTTAAGACACCAGAGATATCACTTGTCACAAGAGAGCAGAACACTCAGACGAACCTCTTGCCCAAACTGGGCATCACCAGCGTGTCCAAGATGAACAACTCATTCATCATACAAACTCTGGAAAAGTTCTAGTATTGAAAACCAGAGGTCACGATGATGGCAATAAACAACAGCACAAAACCCTCTTGGATATCACACATTGTAGTGTATAAGCTGCCTTTCTTAGCAATTATACTAATTGAGTCAAAGTAATAATATAAAAGATCATTTGCAAAGGGATTGTGTATTTTAACAAGGTTATGATTGTGAGTTAAAAATTAAATATGGGGTTTTTTCTTGAGAGTAATTTGAAAAACATTAAAACTTGATTAAAAGTCCAGATGAGAAAATGACTTGGTCTTATTCGAATCCCCTAATTTTCCTATTGATGATTGTGCATTATTTAAACCGAATCGACTTTATAATATATAATGAATTAACAATACCAATGTACAAAATTCCTTGGTGGACACCTCATTAATTTGAACTACAATTTTCTAATTCCTTAGGAAAATTCGAAGTAAAATTAGGCGATCTAAGTGTGTTAATTCTCTAGACACAACTTATAATTATTCCTAGTTAATTAATAAGTTGAACAATTACTTTATTTCTGATCGATAGAGTTAGGGTCAATAATCCCTACTCACTTAAATTCACTTTGCGCGCACGTTAACACTAAAAAAGAAATAAGAACAAAAGTAATTAAATTGAAGTTATATAATCAAATAATGCAAATAACATCAAAAAAATATATGATCCAACAAAGTAAAATTAAGTTCATTTACTAAGACCTAATCAATAGAAATAGAGTTAATCATAGTGATACAAGTTATTACCATGAGTTTGGATGAAAAGTACATGAAAATCAATGAAGAAATATGCCTCCAAAGGCTCCAAAACTCTAAAAAATCCTTGTTGTAGAACTTTTTACTGTCACTTTCTATGCAAAAATTTGTAACCCTTGCAAAAGTCTCCACCTTTTCTATTTAAATAGGAAAAAAAACATGTGTGACAAGTGATCAATCAAGATCACTATCAAAATTATCGCGATTGTGACACGTCTTCATCATGACCACGATCACTAGAAATCCAAGGGCCAAAATTTCTTTTTTGCTTGCTTTTTCTTCTTATTTTTTTCTAAGTCCACAATTGCTTTCACTTTGGCTATTCTTCTCATTTCTTCATCACTTTAGATTATCTTTTACTCAAAATTTCAATGATTCTATCAAGATTGCTCGTAAATATTATGCAATGATAGACAATCTTAAACTTACCTTGTTGCTTGTCCTCAAGTAACTTGCCTATAAACTGAAAATTTCAACAGAAACAAAATGCTTACCTTACCAATGAACATCACCATTCTATTTTTTTCCTGATCATCATGTTTTTTCCCTGCTTCAATCTAGATAACTCTGAAAAGTTCTTTCAACATAACAAGTACTCAACATGTCTCTCATCTCACCCTTGTTCACTCAAATTCATAGGGTAATCACACAATTAACGTACAAAAGCATTTTACCACAAGTTTGTAAATTTTCTAACAAATTCAATCAAATACATATGTAAACACACACTTTAGAGGTATTTCTATGTTGTAATGGGGTTGATGTCAGGGTAGGATATTTTTGGTGAAGTAGGTTTAAGCCTTTGGAGTTAGGTACCTAGTTTTCCTTATGTTCATTGTGTTTCTTTCATAACTATCTTTACCTGATCAACTAGTTTTAGAGAAGGAAATTTGTTGGTCTTTTCATTCATTTTTCATCAAATATTTTTTGAAGAAATATTTTTAACTTCTTTATTTTCTTTATTTCTCTTTTCTTTTCTTTATTTTGACCATTTTTATCTATTACCCATACCCCGAACTTAAACGTTTCTAACTTCCAAGATTAAACCAAACTTATTCTTTTGCATCAAACAAGGAAACTAAACTTTCTACCTAATTCCAAACAGGGTGGAAAGATTTAACCTTTCAAGTCAAACGACTATAAATTAAGCTATGTCACTGAAAGAAGGATTCAGACTCAAAGTAGTTAAACAACAAACATAAAACTTTCATACGCGTTAGCTTAAAAAGGCTCAAAGTTTCCACAAAGAAGTGCCTTAGTGTGTAATTTATTATACCAATAGACAAAGTAGAAATAAATAAAATTCTAGAAAATAACAATTGTAAGGATACTCTCATAAGAAGGAAAAGTAACTAATGGAAATTTTTGCTCAAACCTTACTAGCTGAGGTATCTAGAAATTGAGTATAATTCAGTTGGTTATCCCTTTTCTTCATTAAATGTAAATTTGCATCGAGAACTTCTATAATGATTAACTCTTTTTGCTCATTATTTTCTATTAACTTGTTTCATTTTGTCTTTCATATTGTCATTGGGAATGTATCAAAGCATCACTAAAAAAAGAACAACCACAAACTTGTTTATTAAGTAAAGCATACAAAAGTAATATAAAAAGGGAAGATAATTCATCAGATTAGATAATTCTCTTGGTTAAATTGAAGTGCAAAAAGGGAAATAATAAAAATAATCTGTGAAAGTTCTTAAAACACCTAAACCACATATTGTCAGAGTTGAAGTAATTGCGCATATCATCTATGATATCTTGAAATTCCTATTTTTTTTCTTGTCCAGGTTGTCCTTGTTTGATCTCTTCTATGGGCGCTAAAGCTTGATCATTCTCTCTAAAGTATGTTTCCATGTCTTTCGTAGTTGCAAAACACTCTCTAAAATTCTGAATGAGCACATGATGTCGGTGTTCTTTATTCTATGCTTGAAATATCTGTCCAAATATGGGTGGTCCGACATACAAGTTGGGTGAAATTTCAGTGGCCCAACTTGCTATACCAAGTGTGTGCTCTTCCAACCTTTGTAGACAATTAGAGGCTTGGTATTGTTGTTATTGAGGATCTTCTTGCTATTGTTGGATATATGTATGAGAAAACTAATATTGGTCTTCCTCTTGGGCTTCTTCTTGCGCACCTATATGAATAAGATCTATTGGTATCCTTCTTATAGTATTCTGGTTTATTGATATCATTACATTGATCATCTCGTCATCTAGGTGACTTTGGACACCTACTAACTTGTATAACTCATTAACAATACAAAAATACCCACAAGCTCGTTGTGGTGTGTTAACCATATATTTTATATTTCTAGCTATCAAACGCCTAACATCAATAGGCTCATGGTTATGATAGGCATCAAACCCATACATCTATTCACAATAAACTATGATTGATTTGAAGCTGACTCCAGTGTTTGCATAAAAAAGGATGCCCATACTTTTTGGATTGGGCACATTTGTAAATTGAGAATCCTCAATGGAACACCCTGTGCAATAACCCATTCTGCTCCTGGTTGGCATAATTCATTTTTCATCATTTCACACATTTTCTCACTTAGCTTTTAGTTACGTCTCCTTCTATTCTGAGTTCCATACAAACCCGAAGGGTGAAAATCAAGTAAAGAATTAATAGCATCAGGGATATAATTGATACGCTTACCTCGCACATAAGATGTGAAATTTTTGCAATCATGATCGGCCGCATTATCATAAAACTTCAAGCCAATCGACTTGTTGGTGTCTTAGATGAAGTTGTTGTATTTTATTCATTACCTCTCTTCCAACATTTCCACCAAAACTTCATATCCCCTCAAACTTAGATAATCAAAAGCTTTCTTGAGCATAATTTTTTAATTCACCGCCTTCAGATATTTATCTACATGTGCTTGAGAAAGAAATTGATAATTCGGGAAGATGGATGCATCTTGAGTTGATGGAGCAGTTGATGTTGATGCACGTGATACACAACTTCTTTTTAGGGTCATTTCAACTGAAACACAAACGAATTTAAACTTGCATATAAACATAAATAAGAAAATGAGATGAATGTCTAGAATTTAGTGTTCAAATAGTAGTGAGAAAGTTGGTTGTATGGATGAAATGATTCAAATTGGCTTTTATAGTAACAACTCCGTCCAACAGTTAGAATTCCTAATGTATTTCTATAACATATCTATCACGGCCATAATTTAAGTATTATGATCATGAAAAGCATCTAATCATGACCACGATGTGTGTATTACGATCACGAAAAATCCAAGGGCTCCCAACTAAGTTTTCTCCACTTTTTTTTCAACCTTTGGCCTTCACCATAAAAGTGTGAGAATCCTCAGGATCCTGCATTTCTACAAAACCACTTACAAACAATTTAGTAATAACAAAAGGACTAGACCATTTAGACTTTAACTTACCTGGAAACAACCTCAGTCGAGAATTTTAAAGTAAAACATTATGCCCTAGTTGAAAGTCTCTTTTCATTAAGTTCTTATCATTATACCTCTTAGTTATTTTCTTATAAATCAACGTTTCCATAGGATCTAAGTGTCATCTCTTCCAAATCATCCAACTTCAACAACCTTTTTCTTCCAACTCATCCAACTTAAACAACCATTTTCTTATAAGCTCAAGAATTTTATCGCCAAATAAGCTTTATGTTCCAACTCAACCGGTAAGTGACAAACTTTTCCATATACCAGTTGAGGATGATAAGTTGTGGATACTTTATGTTTCAAATTATATTTTACAGGCACACATTTTAAATACTTGTTATAGAAGTGCGTCCCTCTATCATTGACCAATACTTTAGGGACTCCGAACTTAGCAAAAACATTCTTTTTCAAAAAATTAGAAACAATTTGGGAATCATTAGCAACACATGTAATGGCTTAAACCCATTTGGTATATAATCCATACAAACAAGAATGTAAACTTGAGAGTTAGATGGTGTAAAAGGACCCATGAGGTCAATTCTCCAACAATCAAAAGGCTCTACCTCTAACATACCATTAAGGGGCATTTTTTCTCATTTTGAAATGTTACATGTTTTCTGACATTCAAGACATTCTTGAACATACAACTTACAGTCTTTAAATAGAGTTGACCACCAAAAGCCACTTTGATGTACTTTAGTTGCTATTCTTTCCCCACTGTGGTGGCCTCCATAAGTTGAGCTATGATAGTACCATATAATGTTCCAAGACTCTTCACCTGTAACACACTTGTGAGTCAAACCATCAACACTGATTTTAAACAGATAAGGCTCATCCCATAAATAGTGATTAACCTTTTGTAAAATTGTTTCTTCTGTTGTCAGGTGTAGTCTTTTGGGACATTTTTTGTAGCTTTTTAATTAGCCATATCAGCAAACCAAGGTCATTTGCTAATTGTCATCAAGTGCTCATCTGGGAACTCTTCAGTAATGTTCTTTTTCTTTCAGAGTCACTTCATTAATTTCCAACTTGAATAAGTGATCAACTACTTTATTTTCAACTCTCTTTTTATCTTTTATTTCTAAGTCAAACTCTTGTAACAACAATATTCATTGGAGTAACCTCGACTTAGAATCTCCTTTGTTGAAAAAATATTTTAACATTGCATGATCTGTAAAAATAACAATTTTTTAAAAAATTAGATATGCCCATAAATTTTCAAATGCGAATACCACAACTAGTAATTCTTTTTTTGGTGGTGGTATAATTCACCTGGTTTTCGTTGAAAACATCACTAGTGTAGTAAATTGCATGGAAAAATTCTTGTGGCCTTACCCAAGAAATTCTCCTACCGTGTAATCACTCACATTGCATATAAGTTCAAAGGGAAGTTCCCAATTTAAAATGACAACTACGGGTGCAGATACTAATTTTTACTTAATAATAGAAAAATATTTTCCATATCCATCATCAAAATTAAAATAATTTTCTTTCACTAGGAGGTGGCAAAGAGGTTTTGCAATCTTTAAGAAGTCCTTTATAAATCTTCGGTAGAAACCAACAAGTCCTAGGAAACTTCTCACTCCTTTAACGTTAATGGGAGGGGGTAATTTTTTAATAACTTCTATTTTGGCTTGATCAATCTCGATACCTTTCGATGAGATTTTATGTCCTAAAAAAATACCTTCAATTACCATAAATATTTTTCCCAGTTTAAAACTAGGTTCTTTTTAGTACATCTCTTCAAAACAACATTAAGGTGATCAAGACATTTATCAAAATCACCACCAAACACAAAACAAAATCCATAAATACCTCAATAGAAGATTTGATCATATAAAAAATATAGAAATCATGCACCTTTAAAAAGTCGTAGGAGCGTTGCATAATATGAATCACATCCTGCAATATGCAAACACTCCAAAAGGGCATGTGAAAGCGATATTCTCTTGATCGGTGAGATCTGCAACAATCTGATTGTATCCCAAAAGTCCACCTATGAAGCAATAATAAGCTTGACCTGCTAGCCTTTCTAACACTTGATCCATAAAAGGTAATGGTAACTAATATTTTTTAGTCCCTTGGTTTAACCTCTGATAATCAATACGCATACGCCATATACTAACTGTTGGAGTTGAAATCAACTTGTTCTTTTCATTTCGAGCAACGATCGTACCTCCCTTATTTGGAACTACATGCACTAGACTTACCCAAGAACTATCATAAATATGATAGATCATCCTTGCTTCAAGTAGTTTTAGGACTTCATTTTTTTTTACCACTTTTTTTTATGGTAGAATTTAGTCTTTGTTGAGGTTGAACTATCAACCTGAATTATTCTTCTAATTTTATCTTATGCCAATGATTTAGGCTTATACCTTTCTAATCAGTCACACTCCAACTAAATGCCTTCTTATTACCTCTTAGGATTCTCAATATTTTTTCTTCCTCAAGAGTTGATAAAGAACTACCGGTGATGGATGAATGTAATGATTTTTCACCCAAAAAGACATAATTCAAGTGTTCCAGAAACTCTTTTAATTCATGATCCCTTTGAACTTGTATTAGACTCAGTTTCTCATTACCACCTAATTATTCAATCTTTCTTATGGCGTTCTTAACCTGTGTAGCTTAAAGTTAAAGTAAACATTCTGCTACTTTCATATCAGATTCATCTTCAACCTTTTCAACTGAATTAATAATGAATCGATCTATCGATGGTGAAGGTGTTTTTTTCCAGTTAAACACAAAATTTTCATCACTTCAAACACATTAAACACAATTTTTTCTTTGTTGGATCTCAATATTAATTCTCCCAATTCTAAGCTAATTAGATCTCTACCTATTGCTAAGAATGGTCTTCCTAGAGGTAGTGGTGTCTCTGAGTCTTTTGAGATAGGGGTGTTGGCAGTGCAGTTTGGACGATTTTGACACTAAAAGTCATCTGAACCATAAGATAAAAAAACATGTGGTTCAGTTTAGTTTGGTTGGCTTTTAGAAATAAAATTGAACCAAACTAATGTGGTTTGGATTGATTTAGTTGGTTCATTTTTTTACAAGATTTTTGTTGAGTCATACATAACATATAAATGACAACATACTTTTTTGTTTAATCATTCATATTTTACCATAAAATACGTTTATAGTTGTCAAAATAAATTTATAATTTGATGCATAAATATGAATTGTGTATTACAATTTTATTTTATGTTTAAAGGAAATATATGAAATTGCATTTTTAAATAAATTTGAAATACTACTAATATTTTTTTATATAAGGGATACAAAAGTAACGTAATTAAACCTTTTTCTTTTAAATGGCCCAAACACGTTCGAACCAATGCAGTTTTTTGCAATTTTTGATTTGATTGGTTTGGTTAGTGGTTTTTATTGGGTCGGTTTATTTTTGAACACCTATATTCGAGAATATCAAGAATAAAAACATATACAAGAAACAACAAGTCATCAACTCTAATAAGTACATCTTCATAAACTCCACATGGATAAGTGATAGAATGATCAGCTAATGTAAGAGTCATCTATGTTGGCTTGGGTTCTCCATAATTTAACTTTCTCATCATAGACAACGATATCACATTAATGCTAGCTCCTAAATTACACAAAGCATGACCAATAGTTAGTGAACCAATAGAACATGGAATAGTAAATCTACCTGGATCAATGAGTTTGGGTGGAAGATTTTGTTGAATTATTACACTCCACCTTTCCTCCAAAGAAATACTCTAATCATACTTCAATTTAGGATTTCCTGATAAAAGCTCCTTCATGAATTTAGTATAAACTAGCATATGCTTGAGCTTTACATAATGGAATGTTAAGTTCTATCTTTGCCATCTTCATGAATTTTTGAATTGACCCATGTCCATTTCCTTCTTTGGTGTCTTTTTCAAGATTGGGTAAGGTGGTTTGATGTAGTCAGGTTGCTTTGAGTTGGGTTCATGCAGGACTTGTTTCTTAGTTCTTCTCAAAGGTAAGTTTTGATATATGAGTTTGTCAAGGGTATCTCCCCAAACTTCATTTTCAATTACTTCCTCATTTCTGTCTCCCTCTAATTTTTTTCTCAAACTTTTTATAGCCACTACCTCTTTTTCAATTTTTTCTCACCCTCACTTACTTATTTTCTCTCATTACTAACCTTTGGGTTTGAAGGTACCACTCTATTTCTCAACTAAATGATTTTGCAATAAATCCCCCATTTGAACTAGTTTTTGCTGCCATTTGTCGAGATAATTGACCACTTTGTATTTCTAAATTTTTTATGGAAGCTTCGGTATTCTTACCCATGGTGTCATGAATATTGGTCACTTCCATTTGGTTTTTAACATTGCTTCCCAATTCTTTCCAACTTGTTCAAAACTTGTTTGCGTGGCTTTCATAAAGTTGGTCAAGGTTTCTTTGAGTGGTGATGGTTTCCTTTGTGGTGTTTGAGGAACCTACAGACCTCTTTTATTTGCGTTCAAAGTCTGATTATTGCTCCATTTAAAATTTGGGTAATCTTTCCAACCAGGGTTGTATGGGTTGGAATAAGGATTATTCTTCTTAAAGTTTGCATACTAAGCTTCAACGCTAACCCCCTTTTGTACACAATTTACATTCACACATCCTTCCCCATTGAAATCACACCTTAGTGATTGAACCTAATCACATTTGCTGGAACAAGTGCAAATGCATCTAACTATTTTGAAATAATCTCAATTTGAGCTAACACTACTATATCCGAATCTAATTCAAGCACACCCTTTGGTATAACTGCTTGGTAACTTGTGTGATACACATTTTGGCACATTTTCCATTCATCTCTTTCACCTCAGCTTCATTTTTTGTTCTTAAAGTACCTCTAGCTAGGGCATCTAAAAGCATTCTCGTTGGAGTTTTATGCCTATGATAAAATGTGTCATATGCTCCATGCCACTCATATTATGATTCAGACATCTTCAAAGTAACAACTTGAATCTTTCCCATGAATTAGATAATGATTCATAATCACCTTGATCAAAATTTGAAAGTTCATTTTTCCCTTCTAAAAATTGAGAATTAAAGAAATACCTCTCCAAAAGTATTTCTTCCAATTCCGTCCATGTTTGGATAGTACCATTTGGAATGCACTATAACCAATCCTTTGCTCGACCTATCAGAGAAAAACCAAACAATCATAATTTTACCTGATCTTTAGTCACATCATTTGGCTTTCACATCAAACAAATCTCATATAATTTAGCTAAATTCTCCCACAGATCTCTGGTAGCTTTCCCGTAGAATGGGTTCTCTCTTAAGGATATCTTTCCAACATCATTCCTCCTGCAATAGTCCCCCATCGTTTGTCGTGGTGGAATAACCATGTCTTCTCTTTCCTCATATAGTTCTTATTTAGCTTGTAGTGCTTCGCTTTTTACTTTACAAATTGCTCGCGCTATTCTTTCGGTTTCTAAATCTAACAGTAGCAATATCAAACTCGGACCTCGCATAAACAAATAAACAATACCTCAATAGCATTACACCAAACAAAACTGAATAAGAGTGAAAAAATAAAAAAATAAACAAAAATAAAATTAAACTTAAAAGTGTCGTACAAAAATTGCCTTGTTGAAATCATCTACAATCCCCGACAATGACGCCAAAAACTTGATGACTTTCTTAGCAAGTGTATTAATTGAGTCGAAGTAATAATATAAATGACCGTATCCATAGGGATTTCATATTTTAACAAGGTTATGATTGTGCGTTAAAAAGAAAAATATGGGGGTATTGCTTGAGAGTAATTTGAAAAACATTAAAACTTGATTAAAAGTCCAGAAGAGAAAATGACCAGGTCTGATTCGAATCACTTAATTTTCCCCTGTCGTTGACTATGCATTATTTGAATGGAATTTACTTATAAATCTACAAGGAATTAACAATACATTGTACCTAATTGTTTTGTGTACAACTGAATAATTTGGACTATAATTCCCTAATTTTTTAGGCAAATTCAATGTAAAATTAAGTGATTTAAGTGCGTTAATTCCCTAGACATAACTTATAATTACCAATTCCTAGTTAATTACTAAGTTGTACAATTACTTTATTTTCGACCGATAGAGTTAACGCACTTAGCACGCTCGTTGTAACACCCCAGTTTTCGAAGTTATTATTTTAATTGATTTGTCCATATTTTAATTTAATTATTATGCGTGATAATTGAATTAGTTTGGGGGACAAAGGGGTGTGACCTTGAGGTGGAGTGTAGAGAGTAAGTAGATTCTAGTAGAGTTTATTTAAAATAAGTGGAATTTATTTTAATAATTAAAATAACATTCTTTTATTGAATTTATTTAATAAAAATGAGGAAATTGAGAGTTTGGGGTTGATTCATAAATTAAGAGAAGTAGAGGGGAGGAAGGAGTAAGAGTGATGGTTAGTAAGGGAGAGAATTATAATTTTAATTAGATTACCCTAACTTCATAAGCTAGTTTGGGGATGATTTGTAATTGGAAGTGATTTTAGGAGATCTCATAAGTCTCCACCTTCAAAATCATATTTCTGGTGTTGCTGCAGGTCGTTGACATGCGTTAGCTTAGTGATGCCTAGGGCGTCATGCCTTTGAAGCACTGACGGGTAGCCCATCATGGACCCTAGTTGCATGTGTTGATGAAGAGCATCACATTGATGACATGTTGGTTTTGGATGTAGATGACGGGCGTTATGAGCCTACGAGTTGCGTAGTTAGGCTGTTTGCTTGTAATAAGTTACAAAATTTAATTTTTCAAATTTTATGAACTGTTTGGCTATTATTAGTTACTGTTTAATGTTGTTTTGTTGTGAATTGTTGATTTAAGATGATTTTAATTGGTGTTGTGAATTATTATGATTAATTGAATGTTTTCGATGAGTATGATGTTGAATATGATTTGAATGATTGTTGAGCATATTGATGATGCAAACTTTTATGCTAATGTCATTGTGGGATAATAGTTAGGGAGGGGAATTGTTATCGTTGGGTCAATGCATGTTTTGTTTATTGTCGGGAGGGGACTTTAAACATTATGTTGTTGTTGCATTGACATGCTGTGACATGCAATTATCATATCATTGTTGTTGATGAAAGATGCAATTTACAATCCGAGCAGGGTGGATTGGTAACTTATCCTGAATCCAAGCAGGGTGGATTTGAGGTCCAAACATGGTGAACCTGATTCCGAAGTGAACGACTTGATGATGATATAATACCACATGCATATGAGTCTAGTTGAAGTTGAGAGTTTCATTGCATAATTAAATGATGAATATGTGATTATTGTGTATGTTGATAGATTGGGTGTGAGAATGATGTTGTTTGATTTTTGTTGAATGTGTAGATATTTGGATTCTACCTTTCAGTTAATACCATTGATTTATTGACGTGAATTCTCACCCTTTTTGCTTTGATGTTGTCTACGATGGACATCTTGCAGATACTCAAGGGTAAAGTTTGCTAATGTGAGTGGAAGATAGCTTGTGAAGTTATTTCTATTTAGTTTCATTGTTTATTTAGTGGCTATGCCCTAATTATGTAACATCAGAGATGAGACGTTTACTTTAATTGTTGATTTCGAGTTAATATTTTGAGGATTTTTATGTCGTTATTTCAAAGTTGAGAACAAACATGATTTGTCGAGTATTTTAATTTGATTTTCTACTGCTATTTGAATAAAGTTGAGATGTTTTGAAGTTGTTAACACTTTAATCAACGTATAATTCTTGTTATATAAGTTTCAAGGTTAGGGTGTTACATTAGTGGTATCAGAGTAGATTGGTCTTTCGATGCATTCTAATGTCTGTTTGAAGATGTGTATAATGTCTTGAAGAAATCATTGCGCTATTGCTGATGCTTTTGAGTCAGTGGCTCAGGCACTGTCTGGAACACAAAATCAAGCTAGTGATGAGTTCTACAGCTTGGGAAAACTTTAGAGGAATAATCCACCAACGTTCAAGGGTAGGTATGACCCAGAGGGTGCTCATGCATGACTGAAAGAGATTGAAAATATTTTCTGAGTGATGTCCTGTACTGAGGAGTATAAGGTATTATTTGGAACTCATATGTTGTTTAAAGAAGCTGAATATTGGTAGGATAATGCACGCTAGAGACTAGAGGTCACTGGTAATGAAGTTACTTGGGATGTGTATATAGCATAATTTTTGGAGAAGTATTTCCCTGAGAAAGTGTGTATCAAGAAGGAGATTGAATTTCTTGAGCTGAAGTAAGGGAATTCAATGGTTGTAGAGTATGATTCAAAGTTTGAAAAGCTATTGAAATTATGTTTGCATTCTAATAGTGCTGCTGCAAAAGGTTTTAAGTGCATCAAGTTTGAGAGCGGGTTGAGTCCCGAGATCAAACATGTTATTGGTTACCAGGAGATTCGTCGCTTTTATGTAATGCCGAATAATTGCATAATCTATGATAAATTTGGCAGATCTCGATCTACTCACTACAAGAGTATTAGTGAAAAGAAAGGGAAGGAACAATTTTAAGGAAAGCCGTATGTGACTACTGCTGGAAAAGGGTAACAAAAAGCTACATTTGAGAAGAAGCCAAGTGGGGGAGGATTTCCTGCTTCAGTCCAGTGTTATAGGTGTGTGTGCTAGGTCATCGTGCCAATGATTGTTTTAATGCTGAGAAGAAGTGTTACAAGTGTGGGAAGACATGGAACATCATCGCTGATTGTAAGGGTAATGTTGTGACTTGCTACAATTTTGGGGAGCAAGGCCATATCAGTACTAATTTCTAGAACTCAAAGAAATCCCAACCCAGAGGAAATGTTTTTGCATTGTCAGGGATAGAGACTACTAGTGCTAACAGGTTAATTCGAGGTACAAGTAGTATCCCTTTGATTGCTATCATTGACACGGGTGCAACAAATTCTTTTATTTCACTTAATTATGCCAAGATATTGGTTTTCAAGTTATCTTCTATGGTTGGAAGTATGGTTATTGATACCTCAACCAATGGTTTACTAACTACTTCATTGGTGTGTTTGAAATATCCACTAACTATTTATGTTAAGAGTTTTGCGATGGACTTAGTATGTCTACAATTGAGTTAGCTTAATGTTATCCTTGGAATAAGCTGGTTGGAGTTTAACCGTGTTCATATCAACTGCTTTTTTCAAGATCAAGTTATTTCCAGAGATGGGGACAATGAAGAGTTGATGTTTGTTTCTACTAAGCAAGTAGAAGAATTCTTGAAAGAAGAGGCGCAAGTGTTCTCTATGTTTACTGCTTTGAGGATCGATAATAAAGCTGAGATGGGAGAGCTACTAGCTGTATGTGATTTTCTTAAGGTATTTCTGGATGATATCAGTAATTTTCCGCCAGAGCACGAGGTGGAGTTTTATATAAAATTAGTACTTGGTACTAGTCTTATATTGATGGCTCGTTATAGAATGTCTGCTTCAGAGATGAGTGAGGTGAAGAAACAGTTGGAAGAGTTGCTTAAGGAGAAGTTTTTCTGACTGAGTGTTTCACCATGGGGAGCGCCGATTTTTTTAGTTAAGAAGAAGTATGGTAGCATGAGTTTATGTGTTGATTATTGAAAACTGAATAAAGTAACTATCACAAACAAGTATCCACCTTTGAGGATGGATGATTTGATTGATTAGTTAGTAGGTGCTTATGTGTTTAACAATATTGATTTTCATTTGGGTTATCATCATATTTGAGTGAAACCAGAGTACATTTTGAAGACTACATTCAAAACGAGGTATGGTCATTAAGAATATTCAATGATGTCGTTTGGTGTGTCTAATGCGCCTGAAGTGTTCATGGAGTACATGAATATTCCATTTGTACTTAGATCAGTTCATGGTGATGTTCATCAATGACATTCTGATATATTTGAAGTCAGATGAAGATCATGAAAAACATATGAGAATCGTGTTGCAAACCTTGAAGGAGAAGAAGTTGTATGAAACGTTGTCAAAATGTGAGTTATGGCAGAGAGAAGTAAGTTTCTTAGGCCATGTGATTTCTAGTGAAGGTATTGTCGTTGATCCTTCGAAGGTTTATGCTATGTTACAATGGGAAACTCTGAAGTCTATTATCGAGATCAAAAGTTTTCTGAGTTTGGCTGGTTAGTAACTACAAAAGGTTTATTGAAGGCTTTTCAAAATTGGCGATGCCTTTAACTTACTTGACTCGAAAGGGTCAGGCATATGTGTGGGATGCTTTGTATGAAGAAATTTTTATTAAACTTAAGAAGAAGTCGACGTCTGCTTCAATATTGATTTTTCTAAATTCGAGTGAGTCGTTTGTTGTGTATTTTGATGCTTTCATGACGAATCTGGGTGGTGTGCTGATGCATAATATGAAGGTTGTGGCTTACGCTTATAGACAGTTAAAGTTTTAGGAGAGTAATTATCCTATGTATGATTTGGAATAAGTCGCCATTGTGTTTGTACTTAAGATTTGGAGGCATTACCTGTTTGGTTCCAAATTTGAAGTGTTCAGTGATCACAAGAGTTTGAAGTATTTGTTCGATCATAAACAGTTGAATGTGAAATAGAGAACGTGGCTCGAGTTTATGAAGGACTATGATTTGAGAGTTAGAGTTGATTGAACAATTTTGAGATCTGAGTTTAGTATGTGAAAGGACTCGTAATAGTGTGAGGTTAGGGATGTTCAAGCTAACCAGTGGTATTCTTTATGAGATTAAAGAAAGTCATAATATCGACTTAGGATTGGTTGACTAGTTGGTGTTAATTAATCAAGGTAAATGTGGTGATTTTAAGATCAACGAGAATGGCATGATAAGATTCAGAGCTATAGTTTGTGTACAGAATATGCCCAAACTTAAGAAGATCATTCTTGAGGAAGGTCATAGGAGTGGCTTGAGTATTTATCCCGATGCTAATATAATGTATCAAGACTTGACAAAGTTGTTTTGGTGGTCAGGAATGAAAAAAGAAATTGTTGAGTGCGTTTATGCGTGTTTGACTTTTCAGAAGTCAAATATTGAACATCAAAAGTCGTAGGATTTGATGCGGCCGTTGTCTATCCCTGAGCGAAAGTGGGACACTATTTTGATGAAGATGATGAAGAATTATGATACCATTTGGGTTATTAAGGATAGGTTGACTAAGTCGGCTCACTTCATTCCGATTCGACTTAACTATCCATTGGAGAGGCTAGCAGAGCTGTATAATGAGAAGATTGTCAGTTTGTATAGGATTCCATCCAATATTGTATTTGACATGGATCCTATAACACCTCATTTGAGTTATCTAATTCTATAGGATAATTTAATTGTGTTGTATGTGTTTTGAATGGTTGGAATTAACAAGAAGTAGGGGGTGTTGGCCACAATGAGATTAATATTATTACTATTAGATTAAATTAAATTAATATAGTAATAATAATAAATAAGTTAATATTTATTAAAAATAATAATAATAATAATAATAATAATAATAATAATAATAATAATAATAATAATAATAATAATAATAATAATAATATAGAGATAATATTGCTTTCATTATTATTTTATTGGGTGGTTGGCCTAATGATATGATTTAGAAAGTAATATATATATATATATATATATATATATATATATATATATATATATATATATATATATATATATATATATATATATATATATATATATATATATATATATATATATATATATATATATATATATATATATATATATATATATATATATATATATATATATATATATATATATATATATATATATATATATATATATATATATATATATATATATATATATATATATATATATATATATATATATTAGTATTTGTTTTTTTTAGTTTTATTTAATATTATAGAAATAATAATAATAATAATAAGATTCAAAAACAAATTAAAAATAAGGAATTTAGTTAGTATACTTATAAGAAGGTGACAAGAGAACAGAGAGTGGGGAACGTACGTGAAAGAATTGGAAAAGTGAGAGTTAGGACAAGAGGAAAGGGTAGGAAGAAAAAGAAGACCATCATCGTAGAAGATCTTGGAGCATAAAATTCTAAGGTAAGGGGGAACTATTCCTATAAGGGCGTCTAATCATGAGAGGGTAGTGAGGGGTCCTTACCCTCTTAGGTTGGCCTTATGCCATGTTATGATTGTTGTTGATTTGTGACCATGATTGTGAAGAATGAATTTTAATTGGTGTGACTATATCAATTGATATTTATTGATGATGAATTTTGAATTGTTGCTAAATTTTATATTTGTTGTAGGTTAAGGGTTTGAGATGATGATTGTAATGATGATAGGGTATGAAATTGTGAAACTATTGGTGTGATTACATGAATATGGGTGGTGATTGATATTGGTATGTTTATGATTGAATTTAAAACCATGAAATATTTTTGGTGGTGATTTCATGAATGTTTTTGGGGTTGAAGAAGATCAGAATTGTGCTGGAAATTTTAGAAAAACAATTTTTTAGAAACGACTTTGTGCATGGTTTTAATCATAACTTTCAACTTATAAATAATTTTCGAATGAGGTTTGAAGCATTGGGTTTCTGAAAAGTAGGGTTATAACTTTGTTTCAGAGATAAAATATTTTTGGTGAATATTTCATGGATGTTTTTGGGGTTGAAGAAGATGAAAATCGTGCTGAAAATTTCAGAAAACAACAACTTTTTAGTGACGCCTTCGTGCATGATTTTGATCATAACTTTCAACTTGTAAATCATTTTGGGATTGAGTTTGAAGTGTTGGAAAACTTAAACAGAGGGATATAATGTTGTTTCAGGGATCCAATATTTTTAACGATTTTATCAGAGGTTGGTAGCAGGTGGGAAAGCAGTGTATGAGGTGAAAAATATGAACGAGATCTGTATTGACAAATTATTTGATGTGTTGTGAATAATTGGGAGGGTGTGTTTGATTATATTGGTGGTAGTCCAGATAGTGGATTATATTAAGCATGGTTGCAATTATGTGATCGATTGTGGATCACTCAATATAATTATAATTATTGTGTTAATTGCATTATTACCATGTCATGCATTCATTGTTAATATGTTGAAGGAGATAACTCATAGGTCCAAAGGGGGACGAAAGACTTATCCAAAACTCATAAGGGGAATTTCGGGATTCTGAAGGGGGAATCATGTTCGTATGATGAATCACTGATGAGAATTGGTACCACAAGCATTGTGTAATATTGTCGGGTCTTATTGCATTTTAATTAGGTCATGCTTATGCATTTGTTGTATTGAGATTTTGATTATGAATGAAATTGATTTATGTGTATAAATACTATTCTCTTAATTATTATACACCTTTTATTATATGAATGAATTTATTATCCATTTTGTGTTTGTTGTGTCTGTGTTCCCTCAGAGTATAAACAATCAGTTATCTGAGTAGTTGGAGATGTACCTCATATTGCCGTCAGTCGAGTCTACTAGTGGAGTTGCTCTGATACATAACACCGGGGAACAAGCTGTTTTCTTTATGTTATTTTGTTATGTATCTTTTAATTTATAGTAATTATTGAACCACTTTTGGTGTGAGCAATTTGTTGAGGCTATGGATGCCATACTTTATTTAATTTCGCTGTTTGAACTATAATTTTTTATTAAATGAAGTAATATTTAGACTTCTTGGATTGTGAAGTGACATCCTACTTGGATAGGATTATACTTCATTGGTTAATTATTGATTCAGGAAGTAAGGTGTTACATATCTGAGGTTTACGTAGAGGTTATGGGAGAGTTTGCAAAAAAACTTTGGGTGCAAAGCTGCATTTAAGTTCAACTTATCACCTGCAGATAGATCGTCAGATAGAGAGGAATATCCAATCCTTAGAATAATTATTTAGGGCTTATGTGATAGAACAAGGAGGTTCTTGGGATAACTTCTACCATTGGTTGAGTTTACCTACAATAACAGTTTCTATTCAAGCATTGGAATGACACCATTTGAGGTATTATATGGTAGAAGGTGTAAGACACCGTTATATTGGTATGAGTCGGGAAAGGGTGATGTGATTAGACCTGAGATTGTCCAACAGACCACAAAGAAGATTAAAGTGATCCAAGAGAAGATGAGAGCTTTGTAGAGTCTCCATAAGAGCTATCATGATAAGCGAAGGAAAGCACTTTAGTTCCAAAAGGGGGATCACGTATTTCTGAGAGTTACTTTGGTAATTGGTGTTGGTTGAGCATTGAAGTCTCAAAAGGTCACTCCACGTTTCATTGGTCCATACTAGATTTTGTAGAGGATAGAAGAGGTGGCCTATCAGATTGCCTTCTCGAAAGTTGAAAATATTAGAGAGAGAGAGAGAGAGAGAGAGAGAGAGAGAGAGAGAGAGAGAGAGAGAGAGAGAGAGAGAGAGAGAGAGAGAGAGAGTTATGAGTGAGGCATAACCCTCACATTTTTGGATATGAAATTGTGAAGAGAAAAACCTCTATTTATATGCTAGAGAGTGGTACAAAAAAAGAATTTTTCTTGTGCCAAAATTGATGAGCCAATTGATTGGCACTTTGCTCCAATAGATTGGAAAGCCTAAAAATAAACAATTATCTAGGTTTAAAAGGAAATAAATGATATAGATATGTTGTCGTTCATTAGTATGATGTCCCAAATGTTTAAGGACAATTTTTGCACTAACCCAAAACCGATTGGGTGTGAGTGGCAATCGATTGGACAATACAATTTTTGTCCAAAACCATTCATACAGATCCTGATTGAACTGGCTTGACTCTAACACATTTTTCAGAATATTTTCTTAAGAAATAGAGGATTAAAAACTTTTGTGTGTGTGTGTGATTTAACTGTATAACTTTATAAAAAAAGCCTTTATGTTTTTACAAAACACACTTTACTCAGATGCGACAGGGCGAGCTTTCACACTTCCTCTCTTTCACACTTTAAAGCTTCAAGACTTGTCAAGTAAACCAATCATATAAACACTTGTTTGAATCTTCTTGGATATGAGGCTTTATATTTATGCAAGTTAGGTGCCATCATCATAGGATGCTTCAAGTGATCCTTATACATGTTCCATTATCATTTAATCCTTTTAGTTATCATCATCAAAAAGACATTATCGAGAGCTTCTTTGATTACTTGTAAAACATAGTTCCGCACACCTATCTTGCCCCAACATTGTTGTGTGACACCCTAAGTGCAATTATGATGTCTCAATAAAAAATTAATGTAGGAAGCCTATTAATCAGATAAATAGTTGTTAGGAAGCTATGATCCCCAAAATTCGGTATCAAGAATGCATGAGCAAACAAAATAAGGCCCATTTCAAGTTATTGTATTTTCTTCCTCTCAACTATTCCATTTTGATGAGAAGTATGAGGGCAAGTTAGCTTATTCACAATGTCAAGTTCATTGAGATACTTGGTGAAGGCACTGAGTTCTCCGTGATATTATCTTAATATATGAGAATAATATATATTTTTTGGAAATGTAAAAAAAAGTATTAGGAGCACGGTAGATGTACTTGGTACAAGGAAATACTTGTAAGAAATGATTCACCATTTTATAAGATTCCATGCTACAGAGATAAGAAGTCTCTCTCTCTCTCTCTCTCTCTCTCTCTCTCTCTCTCTCTCTCTTATATTATTTCACTAAGAGTTGCCTTAGTGCCTTTGTGAAGCAAAAACACTTGTGAGATTTTAGTTGTACTGGTGTTCGGCTTTTTATTAAGAGTGTGATTATCTTGAAGTGTTTATCTTATTTATTGTGGAGGTTATCCTAGTAAAACATCTTTTTTGTTTTCGAGATCATCTAGTAAAAATATCATTCTTGGTTTGTGTGTGTGTGTGTGTGTGTGTGTGTGTGTGTGTGAGAGAGAGAGAGAGAGAGAGAGAGAGACTATGTCAATAATAGATATTAATCAAAGCAAATGGAAAAGTTACATATATGGAATAATTTAATAATCCCTAAAACATGAAAATCATTATGTAGTTCTATGTGTTGTGCATGTAAATATATTATAATGGTATTGACGATGTCAACTAACAAGAAAGAATATATTACAAGTATCATCAGTCAAGAATAAAGTAAAGTTAAATTAAGAAATCAAAGGAGCTGAAGTCGTGAAGGCGTGAAAGCTTATCTAATCCTACAGTTAGTATTTTTATCTTATTTTTATTAGCTAAATTTCATCTAAGAAAGAGTATGTCTTGAATTAGTATGTCGACACACACACACCAAAAATATTTTAAACTCTTCATATTTTTATTAGAATTTCTTAAAACCAATCCATGCAAGTACTTAGACGATTAAGAAACAACTCTGATCAAATAGGAAGGAAAAATAAAATGTCCAATCAATCAGACATTTCAATTTAATCACTTAGATAAAGAGTAACGACTCATAATCATTTAGGAAGTCTTGTAATCCTTTAAATGATGTTGTAGATTAGGGTTTCATTTCTTGGCTTAACCTAATCGATTAGGTTGATGTTCTAACCGATTAAGATGAAAAAAAAACCAATGCATTGTTTCCTTTTTTTAGCCAATTTGTTTCCTATATAAAGAAGTTATTTCCTTACTTTTAAATATACCAGTTTTATGAACTACTACTCTCATATCTCACTTATTCTCTTTCTTTTGTAAGTTTTTATTCGTTAGAGGTTTTCTTAGCACGAAGGGAGTAAAAAATTTCATATGAGAGTTGTGTTCAGATGTTGTGTTAAATTCCATTATTCAAGAGTTTAATTCTCTTGTGATTTTGTAATATACTTATAGTAGCAAGCTAAACCTGTAAAAATTTTGATGTAAGGTTGTTAGGTTGAACTTATGTAAACGCTTAAGTTATTGGTATAAGTTTTTTTGGACTGAAATTATGTAAAAGCTCAAGTTACTGATAGTGAAAATCCCAAGAGTAAATTGTTGGGGACTAGAGTGTGTCAGGTGGTTTAGGTCGAACCAATATAATATTTGGCTTGATATCTCTTACTTAATCTCTTTGTATTTATGTCATTTATTTATTCCGCTACTTAATCTTTTCTTCTACCATCTTCTTAAAATAAATCTTTTTAAAATAAATTTTTTAAAAAAGGTTTTGGAAAACCAAATATCATAATGTATCCCCCTCCCCTCTTGTTTTTGGAGTCGTTTGTTCAATAAGTAGAATCATAGTCTAACTCATGTTATAAGACTAATTGTCTCTGGAGGTATGAATGACTCTAAACAGATCTTTTAATGGACATGGGTATGCTTATTAGAAAGAGAAAATGAAAATATTGATAGAGGGGATGGATAATGATAACTGGACTTATATAAAAATTGGTCCTTTTGTTACTACATATCTTGTCGACGGTGTTGTGGAAAATAAACCTAGAAAAATCTAGACCAAAGAGGATAAGGAAAACGTGTACTACAATTTGAAAGAAAAAACTATCATCACTATTGTTTTAGGCATGAACATGTTTTTTCGTGTTACACATTGTAATTCTGCAAAAGAAATATGGGACACCTTTCAACTTAACAATAAAGGTACTACCGAGGTAAATGAGCTAGAATGAAAACATTGAGTAGGTAGTACAAATTATTCAAAATGAAACCAAAAGAAAATATTTCAGACATGGAAAAACACTTTACTTATCTGTGAATCATATGGGAACACTGAAGAAAAAATTCAAATGAGAATTTTTCTAACAAAGTCCTTAGATGCCTAAATCACGGGTGCCAACCTAAATTCATTGCGATTTATAAATCTAAAGGGTTTTGGTTATCCTTTTTGGAAATTGTAAAAACATTAAACATAAATAAAAAGACTCGCTAAAAATGAGGAAGGCTACAAAAAGAAGAAAAGTATTTCTTTAAAAGTTACAGAGGCCAAAGACATAGAGTTAAAAGATGAAGACTTCCTAAGTGATAGTGATTAATGCATGAATCTCACGATTTTAAAATTCAAAGAATTTCTAAGGTACAAAAAAAAACTCAAAAATTCCAAAAAAAAAAGTAAAGAAATATCAGTCTTCATTCCAATTTGCTTCCAATTTGGAAATAAATGTCACATCAAGGAAGAATATTCGCAGAACCAAAAGAAGTATAAAAATTACAAAAGACCACAAAAGATTAAAAGATAGATTACGTTCCATGAGACGAAAATGATATGGACTCCTCCAATGGATTTGAAAAGAAAGGAAGAATAATCTAACTTATGAATTTAAAAAAAAAAAACTCACTTTTAGAAATGAAAATCTATGACTTGCATAGCACACTTGATAAGTTTTTATCAAAGGGAGAGATAACTTGAAACTCATTCTAGGTAATAAAAGAGCAACCAACAATAAAGTTGATATAGGTTATGAGTTAAAAACCAATGGTAAGAGTTTTAGTAATATTTAACATGCTACTTGGACTCCTAAATGTAATACACTTAGACGTAACTAATGCAATAAAAATGACCATGTTACTTTATTTTGTTTTGTTAGAAAAAATCATGAAAGTAAAAGTGCATATTCTCCTTTCACTTATATAAAGAATATCATTAAAATAAAATGAGAAATATTTGTGCTCCATCTTACTTCAATGATCATAATTATAGTTGGAAATACAGAGATAATATGGATTCCACTAACACAAGAGGACCGAAAAATATTTGAGTACCAAAGATCAAAAAGTTAAATTCGGATGCAGATATGTTTGAAAATTCAAATTCAAAATGTTATATTGATAACAGGTGTTTAAATCATATGACTAGAGATATAAATATTTTCTCTTATTTTATTCATATGATAGCAGGAATTTCTTTTTGTTATTGAAATTTTATAACACAACTTAGTTAGTATTTAATAAGTTGTTGGACAAAGGTAATAAAGTATCGTCTAATCCTTTTATATGCTAGGTCTTTAAAACTTTGAAATAAAATATATATTTTTTCTCCATTAAAACTTTTTTGAGAAGACCATGACTATAAAATAATGCATACATGTTACCTTTGGTGAACTAACTTTGTATCTATTGTAGAGGTAGAGTTATTCAGAAACATAAACTCAAATAGTAGACAACCTTGATGGATCGTCATCTTGAGGGAAAAAAATATTAAAAGAGAAAGACATCCTTAAACAGATCAACTTAAATAATATAAAAATAAATCTAAAGGTTAACAACAACAAAGATAAAGAAATCCAACAATGGCTTTTGCTAAATGAATTGGTCTCAAAGTTGGATGTTTCCAACAATAGGTAGAAGTATGGTCCTATGACATGTTTAAACGTGAATATATGTGATTATCTTTAGGTAACTCATTTTTTTAAAATGACAAATTGGGGAAAAGTATACTCTTAGTGAGAGTGGAGTATACTTTCATTACTTGTGAGGAGAGTTAGCTACTCCATTATTTTTTATCTATTCTTCTCTGTTTTACCACTACCATGAGAGACGTGTTGTAGTTATTAAAAAGGGGTTACTGTTCTATTTGTTGTGCATGTAAATGTATTCTAAAGGTTTTGATGATGACAATTGAACAAGAAAGAATATATCACAAGTATCATCAGTCAAGAATCATGTACAAAATAAAGTTTTTCAAGTTCCTGGCGAAAGCGCTAAACAAAGTTAAATCATGTAAACAAAGGAACTGAAGTAATGAAGATGTGAAAGCTCGCCAAATCATGTGAATAATGTTTTTTTTCTTGTTTTGATCAGTTGGATGTGATCTAAGAAAAAGTAAGCTTGAAGTACTAAGACGATGCGCGCGCACACACACACAGATGAAAAGTATTTTAAATTCCTTATATTTTATTAAAACATCTCAAAATCAATCTTAAGCAAGTACTTGAACAGTTAAGAAGTAAGTCTGATATATTAGGAAGACAAAATACATTGTCTAATTGATTAGGCATTTCAATCTAATCGAATAAAGCAAGAGTAACACCTCCAAATTGATTCGGAATCTTTGTAATTGGTTATGTGACATTGCATATGTGTTTCTTTTCCTAGATTAATCTAATCAATTAGGTTGATGTTCTAATCGATTAGGACGCAAAGAAGTCCATGGATTATTGCCTTTATGAGCCAAATTTTTTCTATATAAAATAATGCTTTCTCACTTCTAAACACATTAGTATTCTGAACTACTACTCTTTTATCTTACGCATTCATATTCTTTTATAATTTTTTATTCATTTGAGGTGTCTTATTGCTAAGAGTGAAAAGTTTCATTCAAAAGTTGTGTTCTATTCTTGTGTTGAATTTATTTATTCAATAGTTTAGTTCTCTTGTGATTTTGTGATAGATTTTAGAATTGCAAGTTAAGCTTATAAAAAGTTTGGTGTATGATTGTTGGGTTGAACCTATATAAAAACTCAAGTTATTGGTGTAAGGTTGTTAGGCTGAACCTGTGTAAAAGCTCAAGTTGATAGTGGAACGCTCAAGAGAAAACACTTGGAGACTAAAGTAGGCTGCGCGATTTAGGCCAAACTATTATAATCTTTAGTGTGATCTTTCTTACTCAATCTCTTAATATATCTGTCATTTATTTATTTTGTTGTTTAATTTCTTCTTCTTTCATCTTCTTGAAATAAATATTTTTAAAATCAATTATTTTTTAAAAATATCGGAAACTAAATATCACAATTTACCTCCTCCTCTTGTGTTTTGAGTCATTTGTTCAACACCTTAAATTTTCAAATCAAACAAAACAATTTAAACTATACTAATAAAATAAAATAAAAACATAAACTAATCAAAACCAACAAAATGAGAATGAAACACAAGAAGATAAAAATTTGTGGTTACCCAATGGCGCGATGACAAGCGAGTTGCATGTGCGGGTTGAGAAATTTGTGACTCAGTAAAAAGTAGAAGAAGTCGTTCACACAAAATAAAAAGATAAAAGTCATGATTCAATGAGATTAAAGGTAAAAGAAAAGATGACAATTGTGACTCGTCCCTGCAAAATTGATATTGACAATGTTGGGGTTAATTTGTGGGGGAACATTTTACCTTTTGGACTTTTCTTCAAGAGTAAGACACATTTGTGAAAGACACACCACATATTCACCCAAAAACCTTTTTGATGTGTCTTTCACGAAGATGTGTTGCTCATAAAAAGAAAGTCTCCAAAGTGAAAAAATGCTCCCTCGTGCTAACCCCCGGATTAACCTCAATAGTGGTATCATGAGTGTTTGGTTCGAGTGAAGGGATCAACTTACTTGTATCAAAATTCCCTATTAGGTAGGAGGTGGCTCGTTAGTGTCAACGACGATACAAGTGTATGTGGATAAAAAAATATTCACTTAAGAGGGAGTATTGTGGATGGACTCACACTTGAGGCGGAGTGTTGAAAATGAATTACAAGCGTGAGTAGTGTGGAGAAATCCCATATTGATTAAGAGTATGGAGACTTGAATATTTATAAATGGAGAAATCCACACACCTATCACCTTAAGATTTTAAGTGAGTATATAGTGTTTCTCACAAAAATGTGTTGCTCATAAAAAGAAAATCTCCAAAATAAAATAAAAAATGCTTCTTCACGTTGATCCCTTGAATTGTCCTCAATAAACAACAGAAACTATAAATTTATCAAAATCAAAAAGTTAACTGATTGAAATAAAGAGGTTGTTAAATCAAAGGGAAAATATATTTGGCAAAAAGAAGAGTGATACTGACAATCTCTCAAAAACAAAATTTTGACTAATATCTAATGCCCTAAAAAGGAAGAAATAAAATGTAAATTCATAAAATAATTTTTTTAAATATAACTAATTAATTTAAAAAGCAATAAAATTTACCTAAGCATAAAAATTAATTTATATATTTGACTTTAAAATTTGACTATAAGAATATTTTTGTTCTTAGTGTCATGTCACTTAAGATATTATACCCACAATTTATCAAGTAATAGCCTATAGACCTCACCTTAAAAATCTAGTAAAAATGTTTTAAAAAGTACATATAGTTATGAGAATAGAACTATAACAAACATACCAAAATATTTGGAATATATTATTCACACTACAATGTCATTATTGTTCACAATTCATTGTACCTGCACATTTATTTTGCTTAGCTTAGCTCTAACAGAATCTATTTTAGTTAGTTTGGGTTCTGTTATTAACTGTTTCATTCAGTTGCAACTGAATTCTATTATAAATATTCCCATCCATCTATTAACTACACAAAATCACATTGATTCTAATATTTTGAAAACTATGAAGAATACTCTTAACTTTCTTTCACTTTCTCCCATTTTCTCATCTTCATCAAAACACCCTTTTGCTAATCCAAAGTCCAAAACCATCTCCTCATCTTCATCAAAAGTTAACAAAAATTCCTCTACTTTTCTCCCCTCGCCGCCAATTTCTATCTACCAAGCCAAAGTTTCTGTCAAACTAGACCAAGAAAATTTCCTGATATGGCGTCAATTAGTCGAACCTGTGATCAAAGGTCACCGACTTCATATGTTCTTGAATGCTGATTCTGTAATCAGCGGCAATGCAGACTCCACTAACAACGATCAGATCCTCTTTTCTTGGATTCTCTCCACTCTGTCAGAATCCATGCTCGCGCGAGTAATTGGATACAATAATTCAAAGCAGCTATGGGATGGAATCCACAACATGTTCAAGAATCGAGCACGTGCAAAGTCTCGACAGTATCGATATGAATTGAAAAACATAAGAAAAAGCACTGAGTCTATCTCGGAATATCTACTCAGAATCAAGATCCTGATAGATTCTCTAGCTCTTGCAGAGCGGCCGGTGAACTCGCATGAACACATGGATGCAATACTGCTAGGGTTACCTGAGGAATACGTGTCTGTTGTGACATTCATCTATGCCTTATCAATGATTGATTCATGTAGAGTTGAAGAAATTGAGTATATGCTACTGGTGCATGAAGCTTGGATAGATGAAGTGAACAATGAATCAGATTCTGAGAATAAAATTCGAGATTTGCCTCCTGAATGGGTTTAACCACAAACTCTTGCTTCATATGTGTTGCGTTAGCTCTAATTCTTTGATCTTCTTTTATTCAACTGTTAAATAGAGGCTGTATCCATGAAATTAAATAATTGCATTCTATTTCTCACAGTTTTTTCTATTTTATTGTCTTCGATCGTATTTTTATCTCATCGTTAATTTGAAAAATAGTTTTTATGTTGACTTATATATTGAACATATATCATTGAGAGTCCGATTGTTCCACATAAAATAATATAGATATAATATGATAAAGAATTGAATAGATATGATATATTATATCATGTGTTTAATTTGATGTCATGGAATTATAAAATATATATATCTCAACGGTCTCATAATAAATGTTTATTTGAGTTTGTATAGTTGTTAAAAAAATAATCACATGGGTTGATTTTAATAATAAAATTATTATCTTTTACTAAAATAATCTTTTAATAATAAAATTATTATCCTTTACTAAAATACTCTTATTTATTATAATTATTAGAATAGTTAAAAAACATAAAAAATAATAAATAGGAGTATAATAGTAAAAAAATAATAATAAATATTATATTGATATTTTAAAGAGATATTTATTTTGAGATATAAAAAAAATATAAGTAAGACACTTTTTATAAGACGGAAAGAGTATTTAACAAGTCATATATTGATTTAGTCATGATATATTATTTGTCGCACTGATCTAAGGGTAAGACAACCCAAACAAGAGTTTTAGACATTAAAATTTTAGACAATAAAAAGATCTCAAAATTTTTTAATTTGATAATAAATTTTATTATTGAATGGGTAGTAGAGAGGTTACATTAGTTGTCATATTTATAATTGTCATATTTTCAATTGTCATATAATATTAATATTTATATGAGAGAGGTTACATAATTGTCATATTTTTAATTGTCATATAATATTAATATTTATAGGAGAGAGGTTACATATTAATATTTATAATTGTCATATAATATTAATATTTTTAAAATAAAAATATATTTTTCTAATACATAGTAGTGATTGATTGACAGTGTAAAATATTTTACAATGTCGGTGTATTTCCTTTTTTCGATAGAAACTATGGCGCAACCTTATGATTTTATATATATAAAGTGACATGATATGATATATTTTTTTTATTTAAATTATAAAATTATTCTTGTAAACAAATTACATTTACTTTTTTAAAATCTTATTTTATATATAGTTTTTAAATATAAATAATAATTAATTAATTAATTAAATTAAATTTAGATAACTTTTATAAAAAAATATTTTTTTCAAGAATCTCTCTCACCACATATGGAGAGAAACTAAACTTGCATCATTTAGGCAATGTTTCGATTTATTTTGATTTTTCGGAGTTAAATGTTCTAGAGGCGGAAACAACGGAAACCTCGATCTACACATCAATATAATTCTAATGCCTCTTCATGATTTAATATAATTGTCAACGTCATGAGAACCTACAAGATCACACACATAAGGACAGATTGATGAGAGATAGAATAAATAAGGAACACTGCAAGGTACGGTGTACTTGAGAGAATTATGGAACATTGTAAAGTACGGTGTACTAAGTGAAATATGGAACATCGCATAATATAATAATAAGAGTTAATATTATTCAATACGCCAGAAATGACTTTTAGCAGCGCAACAAAAGACAGCGCTGCTAAAGGGTCATGAAAAAAAAAATAGCATACCTAAGATAACGCTTGTTAAAAAAGCGTTGCTAAAGGGGGGGGGGGGGGGGTCAAAGAAAGCGCTTTAAAAAAGCGCTGCTAAAGGGGGGGTCTACGAAAGCGCTTTTAAAAAAGCACTGCTAAAGGGGGTCCTAAGGCAGATCTATAACAGCGCTTTTAAAAGTGCTGCTAAATGCCAAAAAAAGCGCTGCTAAAAGGGGTCCTAAGGCAGACCTATAGCAGCGCTGCTAAATGCCAAAAAAAGCGCTGCTAAAGGGGGTCCTAAGGCAGACCTATAGCAGCGCTTTGAAAAGCGCTGCTAAATGCCAAAAAAAGCGCTGCTAAAGGGGGTCCTAAGGCAGACCTATAGCAGCGCTTTTAAAAGCGCTGCTAAATGCCAAAAAAAGCGCTGATAAAGGGGGTCCTAAGGCAGACCTATAGCAGCGCTTTTAAAAGCGCTGCTAAATGCCAAAAAAAGCGCTGCTATAGGTTTAAGTAGCATAAATTTAAAAAATCCCAATATTTTCACATAATCAGAACATTCTTCTTCTTTCTTATTTCCACTCGCGAACGTTGCCCTATTCAGAATTAGAACAGTCACCGTCGACGCATTCCGTCCGCGCCTCCGTCCGTCGTCTTTCCTCCGGTCATTCCGTCGTCACCTCATTCTGCCGCCGTCCGTCCATTTTTGACGGTCATATCCGTCCTCCACCAGCTCATTTCCACCATTTTAAGGTATTTGAAGTTTTTCATTTTCCATTTTTATTGTTCTCATAGTTGAATGCATTATTGGAGTTTGAATCTTTTAGTTGCTTTAGGTTGTTCTCATATAATATTTGAACTGATATTATATTCTGTTTTTAACATTCTCCATAGCCATTCCATAACTATCTCACATTCCATAACTATCTCACATTCTCTTAATACATAACATATGCAGTGTAGAATTGGAAATATAATAGTTATGATGTGTTGTTATCTATGGTATAGATTGATTAAGGTCTCATGCTTGTTCGACTCGCTATTGCCGCTAATGTTTGCATCGATTAATTTCATTGTGCGAAAAATATTAGTTAAAAAGTGTTGCTGTTAGTTTCCTTATTTCTTCTGCTAGCTACAAAAGTTGAAAAACAACGAAGGAAAACTGTTATGTGATTCATTGTTTCAGTGAATATTTCAGTTTTGATTTGGTTGACATAAGGAGTAGGATTCAAAAGAAAGAGCCTAGCTAAACCCACCTATTTATGTCTCTTTCACATTCCTTTTGACACAATTTCATACACTTGTTGGATAGTGAAGTTTTGTAATGAAAAATAATGGAATATGAAAAAGATTCAGCATATTCCACCCATGCATTTGGAAATATATCAACATGACAGAATTAATAAAAAAAGAAGCTAGAAGAGATGCTTATTTTTATACTTTTAATCAAGAAAAATGTTTAATTTATTAAGAACAATTGACACTATCTGGCTTTAAAACAAAACAATACAGATTATATTATACTTAGTTTATGCATTGTCACTTATTTTTTTTATAGTTTTTTCTGATTATTTTATCAATCATATTTTGCAGATGAATATGGAAACTTTCCACCACTGCAGCTAAAGTATGCTAAAATTTCCATAACCTTACATCCTACATGCTAAATTTGATTTGAATATTCCAACATTTTCTCTTCTATATATATATATATATATATATATATATATATATATATATATATATATATATATATATATATATATATATATATATATATATATATATATATATATATATATATATATATATATATATATATATATATATATATATATATATATATATATATATATATATATATATATATATATATATATATATATATATATATATATATATATATATATATATATATATATATATATATATATTTTTTTTTTTTTTTTAATTTCTAACTTGAACATCTATGCTTTATTTTTTTCTTCATTTTTGTAGATCAGGTGATGTACAGTACACATTGCAGTTTCATAAATATGTTAATCAATATATATATATATATATATATATATATATAAAGTTAAAAGAGTGACATGAAAAATCATGGCAGGGTAAATAAATATTGCTATCTGATGCTGACATTGTTGTATATAGGAATGTCCAAAGGAGCCATTGCTGGCATAGTTGTTGAAGGAGCTTTTGGGATTTTACTGTTGGCACTCATTCTCTATTTTGTGCTATATAGAAGAAAAAAAGTTGCTCATGTAACTCTTCTACCAGTCCCGGGTGCGTCCGAAGATCAATATAGTCAACTCCAACATGGTATATCATATTTTGTTGTAAACTGTATAGTGAGATTTTCTAGTTCTAAATTGAAGATTAAGTTTTCATGCAAAATGTGAAACTGTATATGAGTATTATCTGTTCCATGGATTTAGGTTGTGGAAGCAGCTTGGATAAGGCCTCCGAATCGACTACTATTGCTTCTCCGAGGTTGACAGGTATTACGGTTGATAAGTCAGTGGAGTTTTCGTATGAGGAGTTAGCCAAAGCTACTGACAGATTTAGCGCGGAAAATATAATCGGTCGAGGTGGCTTTGGATCTGTTTACTACACCGAGCTTCGAAATGAGGTTTGTGTGTTTAGAATCTCTTTTGTATTGCGCTTTATGAAGAAAATTATTCTTTCTGGTCAAATAGAGATTCCAATCATGGTATGGATCAATTCATAAGTTATATGATTCATTTTGATAATTAACTGATATTTTATCTGAGTAATTAGTTTTAAAATTAAATCGTGCATGTTCTGTTATATTATGTAGTATTTTGATGATTTCAAGTGCGGTACTTACTCGAAAGCAAGATTGGAAGAAATTAAGGAGGAATGGTGTCAATTTATTCTTGAGTTGAGAATTCTATAATGTATCTATTTGTAAAGTTATCGGTTTTGTAATTATATGTAAATTGATTGTATATGTGATGTTGTTCTGAGGATCGGACTGTGTTGTAATATATTTAAGCAGGTTTATGTGTATAATATTGCAAAGTGATGAATTATAATGTATACTTTAGTTATTGTGTATAATATTGCAAAGTGATGAATACACAAAAATAAGGCCAAAATAATTGTTATATATAAGGGCAAACTGTTGAACTAAAGGTCTGGATTATAAGCAGGTTTATTGAAAAATATATAAAAAATGTGATTATTTAAAAAAAAAAATTTCAAAATCGTGAAGAATAGACAGCGCTTTTAAAAAAAGTGCTGCTAAAGGGGCAAAAAGAGGCCTAAAAAAGCGCTGCTAAAGGGGCAAAAAGAGGCCTAAAAAAGCGCTGCTATAGGTTGGAAAAGGGGGGTCTAAGAAAGCGCTTTAGAAAAGCGCTGTTAAAGGGGGGGTCTAAGACAACGCTTTAAAAAAGCGCTGCTAAAGGGGGGGGGGGGGGTCTAAGAAAGCGCTTTTAAAAAGCGCTGCTAAAGGGGGAAGGTGAAGTGGGATTAGGCAGCGCTTATAAAAGCGCTGCTATAGGGTGAAAAAAGCGCTTATAAAAGCGCTGCTATAGGGTGAAAAAAGCGCTGCTAAAAGTGCTGATAAAGGCTAAAAAAAAGCGCTGCTAAAGGCCAAAAAAAAGCGCTGCCTTTACCTTTAGCAGCGCCACTTTAGGCAGCGCTTTTAAGCGCTGCTAAAGGCCAAAAAAAGCGCTGCTAAAGGTCTTTTTTGGCATAGTGATTATTATTATTATTATTATTATTATTATTATTATTATTATTATTATTATTATTATTATAATAGTTATTAAATATAATAATAATAACATATGTTTATTATAATAATGATTATTATATAATAATTATTTTTATTATATGGTGCACTTAAGTTGAGCTTTTTAGCTTGCATTCCACACAAGTGGTTATATAAATACAACCCTTGTGTAGAAGCTTTTTGAACTTGATGAAATTCAGTTGGTGAAACCTTGGCCGCATTTCTCTCTTGTTCGCGTGGACTGAGTAGAGGCGTTGTTCATCATACATCACTCATAATCACTCATTCGATTCTGAATCCAAGGTTCCACCGCCACAAGAGGTAACCAATCTGTCACTGATCATGGTCGTTTGTAAGGATTACTAAAGGGAAATTTTTTATTTTCCGATGCGTTTTGGATCGCGATTTCCCTTCACATTTATGTTGTTCCTTTGATTAACTGCTTTAGATAAAACAACATGGAAAATATAAGATGTAAATTATGAAGAGGCATCATGTGGGACAAGATGTTCCAACATGTGAGAGGTATTTGGCCTCAGTCTGTAAGGCGGGTTTTATGAGTATATCTGAGCATAGGTTTGTTTGATTCCAAGGAGATTTATTGTTGTATCTTTTAGCAATATGTTATTAAGGAAAATTTGCTAAAAATATTGTCCAAGACTAAATCAAATTAAATAATATTAAATTTGCATAAAGATCAAATCTCTTGGTGGACATCTATGAAAAGAAAATTAAGTTATTCTCAAATCAGAAGCCCATCGAAGAAAAGCCAAGCAGAGTGTTTACTATAAAAGACTCATTCCTAACATTGAAGGTCATGGCAAGAGTTTAGGAACTAGTGTGTTAGGTTTTGTTATTTGTATCTTTGTAATTTTTTCTATTTGTGCACCTCTATAGCGCCTAAGTTCCATATCAAAGGCATTGAGGTTGATTGTGTTAGTTGAGTTGTAATTCAATAATCATTGATTTGTTTTATGTATTGATCACAAGGGTTAGTGATTGAGAAAAAGTGATAGGGGTTCTCATATTTAGGGAGATTCCTAAGTATAAAAACACAAGTAGTATTAGGAAGAGAGTCATTGAACAATGTTTGTTCATATAAGACTATTTGTACTAATATTATTGAGAGTGAATTTCCTTTCTTGGTTTCAAAACCCTCCAGACGTAGGTGACATTGCACCAAACTTGGTTAACAATCATGTGTGTTCTTTACTACTTTATGATTTACTTACTATAATTCGTTATTATGTTATAAGCAAGTTATACACATTGTCTCATACAATGTGTCTAACATTTGTCCTGCGTACAAACTAAAATTTTAGTTGGCATCAGAGTAGGCACCATGTTCTGTTTGGATGAGCTCCATGGAAAGTATATTATGTTCAAATGGACAATACTAAGGAAGGAGGATCAGTCAATAAACCACCTATCTTGGATGGTACCAACTATGATTATTGGAAATCTCGAATGATTGAGTTCCTTAAATCCATGGACAACAAATCATAGAAAGCTATTATAAAAGGTTGGAAACATTACATGTCTATTTCTCATGATGGAACTTAAATCCTAAAGCCAGAAGTTTAGTGGTCTAATGTTGAAGATGAAGAAGCTCTTAGAAAATCCAAAGGCTTGAATGTTATTTGTAATGGTGTGGATAAGAACAGGTTTAGATCAATAAACACATGTACTAAAGCTCTAGAGGCTTGTGAGATCCTTAAAACAGCTCATGAAAGTACATCCAAAGTTTGTATATCAAGGTTGCAGCTCCTCACAACCAAATTTGAAAATCTAAGAATGAAGGAAGATGAATCCATCTGTGACTTCAACATTTGCCTTCGTGACATAACCAAAACTTCTTTTGCGTGAGGAGAAATGATGTCTAACGAAAAAATTTCCAAAAAAATTCAAATATCTCTACCTAAGAAGTTTGATATTATGGTTACATATATTGAAGAAGCTCAAGACGTAAGCAACATCAAAGTTGATGAACTCATTGGATTCCTACAAACCTTTGATATGGCTATAAATGACAGTTCTAAAAATAAAAACAAGAGTATAGGCTTTGTATCCAACACTGATGAGGATGAAGATTAATATAAGAAGGATATTGAAGAAAGTCTCTTAGATACTATATATCTTCTTGGTAGAAAGTTTAACAAAGTCTTGAAAAGAATAGACAAAAGATCAAGGACAAATGTCAAAGATAAAGTGTCACCCAACTTCAAGAACCTTGGTTTCTAGTGCAAAAGCAAAGATCAAGGCAATGCAAACAAAGTTAAAGGAATGCAATGTCATTAATATGAAGGTTTTGGTCACGTTAAATTTGAATGTCCCACATTTTTAAAGAACCATAAAAAGGGAATGTCAGCCACTTGGTATGATTTGAAGATGAGAGTGAAAAAGAAATAACTAATAGTGTGATGACTTTCATTGGAAAATGTGAATCTGGTAGTGAGTCTAGTTATTAAGACATCTCTGAAGGCATACAATCTATTATACATCAAATGGGATGAAACATGCATAACATGAGAGAAACAGAAGAAAAATATAAGTGCTTTTCTCTTGGAAAAAGAGAAATTTGTTTGAAGCATCACTGGTCTAGAAGATGAAGTTACCCTATTAAATTTCAAGCTAGAAAGTATGACAAAATTTGTTCGCATGTTGAACAATGGTTTAAATATGTTGGATAAAATTTTGGAAGTTAGGAAGATGTCTAGAAATGTGAAGGAAATAGGATTTGACTATAACTTCATGAATAAAGAAACCAAAATTCCCACTGAAAGGTTTGTTCCCTCTGAGAAGAAAACTGAGTTTCTGATGGTGGACCATATGTCCCAACAACCAGTTCAACTTATGTACCATCAAAATAGAGGCTATAAGAGCTCATCTTGGAGATGTATATACTGTGGAAGATATGGTCACATAAGAACCTATTGTTATAGATTGTATGGATATTCTTAGTTCTATAGTCAGCCAAGGCTCACAAGCAAGGATATCATGGAAACCCAAAGAAATAACAACAAGTCTCATAGCTCATACATCTTTTAGAGTTTTCTCAAGAGAAGATTGGTACTTTGATAATGGATGTTCCAGGCGCATGACTAGAGAAAAGAACTATCTAGAAGAGTTAAAACCATACTCCAATATTTATGTTAGTTTTGGTGATCGAGCAAGAGGAAAAATCAAAGGTATATGCAATCTGGTCTGTCTAGGTTTCTCTTGCCTTGATGATGTGTTGCCCGTAGAAGGACTAGCTACTAGCTTAATCAGTATTAGCCAACTATGGGATCAAAACCTGAATGTGAACTTCAACAAATATGAATGCATTGTTACCAATACAAATCAAGAAGTGTTAATGAAAGGTTCAAGGTCCAAAGACAACTGTTATATGGATATCTCAAACCAGAAGTCAACCCTTAACATGCTTGATATCCAAGGTAGATAAGACCAAGTTATGGAATCATAAACTTGGTCATTTAAACCTCAAGAGCATGAAGAAGATTATATATGAAGAAGTTATCAAGGGGTTACCAAAGCTCAAAATTGAAGAAGGCAAAATTTATCTATATTGCCAAATAGGTAAGCATACCAAGATGTATCACTAGAAGCTGCAACATCTTACCACCTCTAAAGTTCTGGAGTTACTACATATCAATCTCATGGGGCCTATGCAAGTGGAAAGCCTAGGTGGAAAAAGATATGTCTTCGTGCATGTTGATGATTTTTCAAGATACACTTGGATTTACTTTATTAAAGAATAATATGAAACTTTTGATGTGTTCCAAGAGCTATTGATAAGTGCTAGATTGTAGTGATATTGAGTGTACATAATTGGCATTTATTGGCTTAATTCAACTAATAAACCTCAACTTGTGTGCATATGTTATATAGTTTACGTTATAATGTATATATTGCATATCATGTAAATATCATTGATTTTAATTGTTTTTATCTCATTTTTTAGGTATACAAGTAATGATATTTTGTCATTTTCTTATAGAGCATTGAATAAGCTTTCCAATGCTTCCGACCGCGCGTAAAACGGAGTTACGATTCAAACGTTATGGTCAAAACAAGTGTTAGTTTGCTGTCATGTTCGCTAGGCGAATAAAAGTTCGCAGTGCGAACAAGAAGTTCTAAAAAGCGTGAAAAACATTGTTTTGACAGTAGTGAAAGATGCATAGTTCACTGTGCAAACAGGACTTCGCTAGGCGAACACGGAAACCCATTTTTGCCTATTTAATTCATTTTCAGCATTTTTTAGGTTATGTTGTTTGGAAACTTTTTATCCCAACTTCATCAAACATATTCTTGAGTAGATTTAGCATAGAAGCAACATTGGAGGGTGCATCTTGACGATCCAGATTCAAATCCACTTCAATCGGAGTTGACAGACCGTGAGATTTGTGTTCTTCTTCCTTCCTCTCTATGTATTTTTTATTTGTTGGGGATTTTATATGTAAGTTTATCTTAATTATATGTATATTTATGAATCTTTATCTAAAATCTCTTTTACAACTCTTTATCGATGGTTATCTTGATTTTTTACTTAATGGGTTAGGATTGCTATAGACATATACGGTTCGAACTCGATCTAAGATGAACATCTATTAGATTCTAAACTCTAGACATAGATTTAGGACTAATATTCACGTGGGTATCGATTCTTAATACTCTGTGTTGTCGAGTTGCGTGAGACATCACCGATGAGACGATACAGTTGATCTCTCGACTTTGTGTTAGACATAAGCTCTGTTGTGAGTGATACGTGATGATATTGACGAGCGATTTAGGTTGTGTGCATTTGATCCATATATTTTTTAGTGCATGATGGGTAGAACGAAATACAACTCCTGATGAGTTTTCTCATTTCTTAAGAATGTACTTATTTTCTTGTTTTCTGTTTTTTTTTCTTTTGCATTTTTATCCCAAACCATTTAAACCCAAGCTTAAAGATGTAGAGATTGTCGAACGACATTCTTTCCCTCACACCGATCCATGTGGAGACGACATAAATCCCAGAGGAAATTCTTCCGAAAATAATATTTTTGCTTGCTGCTTTACTGCTTCAACAACTATGTAACATCTCCAAAGAGAAAAAGGGAGTGAGATAGTAAAAATAAGGAGTGAGTATGACAAAGAACTTGAGAACTCCAAGTTCTTTGAGTTTTATTCCTCTGAAAAGATTGGTCATGAATTTTTAGCACCTACCACACCTCAGGAAAATGGAGTGGTTGAACTCAGTAGTAGAACTTTACAAGATTCATCTAGAGTCATGTGGCATGCTAAAAATATACTTTACTATATTTGGGTTTTCTAACAATTACCCATTACAAGCTAACTTAGGGTACAAGCTAACTTAAACAATTAGGCTTACAAGCAAGACCTAATTTAACATGATAACAATCCTAGAAATATTAACTAATGCATATCAGAACAAACTTCGATTACAACACGCATTACTCTAACAACAACATGCGAACATACTTCGATGTGGTGGAGTAAGTGACTGACCTGCAAAGTTAGCACTCCAACTCTAATGTCACTAAGATAATAAAAAGTGAAATTTGAATGAGAAAGAATTCTAATACTTATGGAGTGGTGCAATTTCCTCTTTAAATAAGAAACATGGTTGATAACTGCACAAGTGTGAAACGGTGTGAGATTTGATCAACCATTGGATTGATTAAGGAGATTAGCGTGACATTCTCGTGAGGGACGCTGCACGACGCAAAAAAAAAATAGGTATACATGTTCCTTATATGATAATTCACTTTCTTGTAGTTTGGCATTAACAACATTAGGCCTTGCGTGCATGCCACAACAATATATAATACTTAACATTCTTTAAAATAGTTAAGTGTAATACCCCAAATTTTGCCCTAGGATTAGTCGAATCATCTCGCATTCTGTTGCATTTTTGCATTTAACCAGTCACTAACATGTTCGTGTAGTTGTTTGATTTTTACAGAAAAATATCATGTTACACGCTTTTTGGTTCATATTTCATTTTTTAAATTAATTTCATTGCATTTTTAAATCAATCATTGTCTCATTGTTTAAAGAAAAAACAATTTCATTTCTATTTCATTTTTAATTTTAGTCTCATTTCATTTTTAAATAATTTCATTTCATTTCTATTTTTCATTTTAAATTAATTTCATTTTTCTTTAATATTATTTTCATTCTATACATTTTTATACTAAGTTTTAATTTTTATTATTATTTGCATATCAAAAAAATAAAATAATGATAATAATAATGTTTTAAAAAAAATAAAGGATTTTTATTAGAAATAATAAGAATTCTTTAAAAAAAAAATAATAAATAAATAAATAGAATTATTAATTTTAATTTTATTTTAATTTTATTTTAATTATTTAAATTTAGTAATTATAACTAATATTAAGTTGGGCTTTAAGATGGGCATTAGGTTAGAGTTAACCCTAATTTGATACCTATATAAACATAAGTTATATTTGAGAAAAGAAAGAAGGAGACAAAAGAGAAAAACGGCGGCCGTTCTCACGACTTATCAAAAGAGGGGAGATTTTTGACAAAACCTTCAAAGCTTCATCACCGGCAGAATCACCAACAAATCGTAACTCGTAAGATTTCATCAATATCACATTTGGTTTCTATTATTCTTTTTTTTTACAGGAAAAAAAGAAGATTATGGCGACGCAATGAAGAAGAAGAAGAAGTTGGGTCTTTGGAAAGACAAAGTCTGAAATGAAATGCCAAACCTACCTCTTTTCGTTTATGCCTCAGTTTTATTTTCTTGTCTTTTTCTATTTTTTATATCTTTTGTTTTTTTCTCTTATTTCTTTTTTTCTTTTTCCATTTTTATTATCATTAATTGGTTTGAGTTTTTATAGATACTAACGTAAGGTTTTGTTAATTAAGTAACTAACGTAATGTTTTGCTAATTAAATAACTAACGTAATGTTTTGTTAATTAAGTAACTAACGTAATGTTTTTGCAAATATTTTTTTTTGTATTTCTAGAATAAGAGCATTTGGTAATATAAAAATAATTTATTTTTAACAAAAAAAATTACTTTTCAATAAAAACAATTTCTTTTCAATAAAAATCCAAAAAAAAATATTTGTTTCTCTAATTAAACTAAAAACACTCTTTTAAAATTTAAAACAGTTTTTTTTAAAGTTAAACCAAAACAGTTTTTTTAAAATAAGATTAAAACATTTCTTAAATAAAAACTAAAATGTTTCTTTAAATTTTAAATTAAAAAACTAAAATTTTTTTATTAAAAAAATTAAAACTAAAAAACATTTTCAAAATTAAAGCTAGATCTTTTTCAAAATCAACCCAAAACATTTTCAAAATCAAATTAATTTTCTTTTTAAATTAAATTTTTTCAAAAATATAATAATAATAATGTTAAATAAACGTCCAAATTCTTAATTTTTCTTTTTCACTATTTTATTATTTGCCATGAATTTCTGTCTAACCCTTCGCACTAATGTTCTCTGTTTCTCTCCTCAGATTATATTTAAATTATTTGTTCAATTTATTTTGTTCCATGGATGTAATTTACGCGAGGCCATGGTCGCGGTTTTATTTTATCTTTCTTTTTTTGGGATTTGTAATTTACGCGAGTGATCGTCGCGACGCTTTCTTTATTTTCCGCATTTTAATTTCTGCCATATAATATTTTGCCATGTTTGCATGTTTTACCGTTATATTTCCCTCCGAAGGAATTAGGATTAACAGTTTGACCGCCGAGTCAATAACCCTAGTTTCAACCATTTTAAAACCCTAATAGCCTAGGTGTCCCGCCGTGGACGAAAACGCCCTTTACCCTAACTTTTAGGTCAAAGAGCCGTCGTGCTCTGTTTAGGGTTTCCCGCCGTGGAATCCCTAATGTTAACCCTAAATTTTCAATTAACAAATTCAACATAGAAATAGGAGTTCCAAAGACTCCACGTAAGCGTGTCCTTAAGATATGTTTACTCCCCTTGAAACCTTGACTACAGTCAAGACGTTTCTAACCTCCCTTTCGAGGGGAACTACGATTACTCTGATTCCATTCCCTATCCAGGATACGTAGGCACAAGATGCGACGTCTTGCCGAGTAAACTTAGGACTAACCCTTAGGTCTTTTAGGTCACTCTATCCCTTAGCTCAATATATATTAAAGCAGATAATAAATAAAAATAAAAAGCATACAATAAACGAAAGGTTCCTGTAGAGTACTACAGAAGTTTAGGGTGCTAGTACCTTCCCTAAGCTTAACCAACCCCTTACCTAGGTCTCTCCCCGCATTGTGTTTACGATGCAAAAATAGGTTTTTCCTCTTTTGACCTTTTCCTTCGGATAAATCAAAGAGCGGTTGTGAATCAAGAATTGTGATTCAAACTAATTAATAGTTTGATATCCTATTTCCACCGCAACAGAAAATGGCGACTTCACTGGGGAATTCTAAATTTTAAGGGTTACCCCTATTTTGTTTATTGCATGCTTTTATATTATTAATTATCTGTATATGTATTATTGTGCCTTGCTTGGGGGGTACCCTGTTATTGTGAGATAAGTCCTAACCCGGACTTGAGTGACCTTATTATAGGAAGGTGAGATATTCGACGAGGCTTGCCGGGAGTGAGTCCCGACCAAGTTGACTCGAGAATCACCGCTCAGTTGAGACCCTTTCGGAAATGGTTCGGTTGATCGAGTTAGTCGTGAAAACTTTTACTATTTTCGATTAGAGTCTATGATATTAAGGACCGTAGTTACCTTAACACCACATTGGCCTTATATAGGACGTAGTGCGGGAACTATGTGGGAGTAGTCCTACAATGGTTGCTACGCGATGCTACACTCAAAAGAGGTTCTCTCGAGAATATTATCAACCCCCGAGTCAGTCGAAAAGTTGATAATATCCGAAGGATGGACCAATGACTTTGGGCACTTCTTAGAACCTTGTTCTGCAGGTACAACTAACCTTAGTACATACCTATTGGGATGGGTAGACCCTAATTCCTTGCATATACCTTTAACCTAGGACTTTGTATATATGCATTGCATCCATAAGACATCACATTGCATCACATGTCATGGAATTCAAATTTTGTTTATGAATATTGCCGGATACCATGGAAAACAAAAAAAAACTTGGAGATATTCTTTTAAAGGACTTAAGTTAGATGACCTAAGGAAGCTAGGAGCTTTGGTTCAAGATCAATAAAGGATCCAGAAACAAGTATGGAAGGCCGTTATTTTTGTTGAAACCTCAAGTAGACAAAGGTTTCCTTTCGACTTTGTTACAGTCCTAGGATCCAGAGTATCTTTGCCTTGCATTCTCCGAGTATCAGCTCTTGCCTACCCTAAAAGAGTACTCTCAATTGGTGGGGTTACCTATTCTGAAGGAGTCTTTGTTCCCTTTCTTGCAGAAAGACCCTAAAGGACAAGACCGTTGCAAAAGCCATATGCTTGAAGTTATCCGACATCAAGGACACTAATCACCAGCAATTGTGAAGACTTTTCCAATGTACCCTTGCTTGATTTTGATGAAGGATTTATTTTCCTCCAACTCTCGATCAACCTTTTAAAGATAGGCTCGTCCTCAAAAAGGCCCAGCTAGAAGAGCAGATCAAGGGACAGAACAAGAAGCTTCCTTAGGGTCATTATTAGCTTTTTTTTAGCTATTATGCCAAGACTTTTCTAAGAATATTATTTGTAATCCATTTTCAAATTAATAAATAAAGTTATGGTATTCTGCAATATTCGTAAATATTTGAATTCCATGAAATCATTTTGCATTTTAGCATCATATTTTGCATTGCATGTGTCTCTCGGTTTCGCATACTCGGTTCTCTCGCCTTCCAGTTTCGTCACCCTGGGTCCTCCGCATCAGTACAATACTAGAGCCCAAGCTCGAAGAAGGATGGAAGAACAAGCTCAAGAGATCGACCATGTCAGCCATGAACTCGAAGATCTTCGAGGAAGTGTGGGGCAGATTATGGAGATGCTGCAAGCCCTTAAGGTGAAGATTGATAATCAACCTACTATTATTTCTGAGATTACCAGCACCGTTGTGGGTTCTTACCCAGCTGTTACTGTTGAGAACATACCTCCTCATAGTCCTCAACCCAGTTTGGTGCATCCTACCATTGCTCAACCAGTTCGACGAGTTACTCCTCCGAAGTGCAAAACTCCGAGCGTTGACCACCATAAAGGACCTACACGTCCGAGGAATCGCTCGATGGCTACTCATCAACCTTGGCAACCTCAACAGAATTATGTTCAACGTTATCCAGTTCAGTATTCTCCACAACCCTATGTAGCCACTGTTGCACCTCCTCTTAGTCAGCAATTTTCTACAGATCAGCCTGTGCAACCGGCTCCGGTCTATCAGCATTCGGTTTATCAACAACCTCCTGTTTATCAGCCTGCACAAGCTCCTGTCAACTGTCAACGACTTCCTAACACTCCCGTGTGCCAACCATCAGAGGAGACGATACCTCGTCAAAATAGGAGACCATACAAGCCTTGTCCTCCGATCTCAATGATGTTCATTGAGTTGTATCCTTTCTTAGTGCAACAAGGTCTGGTTGTTACCCGAACTTTGGGTCCACCTCCCAATCCGGTACCCGTCAATTACAATGCCGCCGCTCATTGTTTATTTCATGAGGGTGCGCCTGGTCACGATTTGGAAGGATGTTACGCGCTTAAGAATATTGTCAGAGATTTGCTAGAAAAGAAGGCCCTGTCTTTTGACGATCCTCAGCCGAAAGTCAAGACTCCTCTCAGGGCGTCCCAGGGGCCAGAATCAAGCTCTGCAAAGCCTGTTTTCAATAGATCTCAGCCAGTGACGCATACGGTGAATCAGCCGAAGCCGGTAGTTCTTCAGATGCCTAGTCCTTTTCATTTCAGCAATCCTTAAGATGATGCGACCCCGATCAACAGAGAATCTGGGAGAGTTATTCTGAGTGAAGATTTGAAGACCGATAATGAAGTAATGACAGACGTAGCTGGGGCAAGCAAGATGACTCCTTCTAGTGAGGCTCCGCCAGAGGAAACCACTACTATTGTGCCGATTTCAGATGTAAAGACTTCATAAACACATTTTGAAGGACTTGTCATACAGTTCATTTGGCTTATTTATATGTTTTATTTCTTTGATTAAGCATAATTAGCATGTATGAACTTGTTTATTTTGAAATAATTAATGCATAATGTTTGTATTGAATTAATCCATTCGTTTCACTCATTAAAAATATTTTTTCATAAACTTATAATGCCAACTATACCCGATCTCGCTTTGATAGAGAATTGGGAGGAGGATGATGAACCAAAAACGTCAAATCTCTTGTTGTATGCTTCCAATTGAAACCTGCTGATGATGTAAGGCATTGTTTCAAATCCCAAACAATGGAGACATAAGGATGATAACCCCTCTTTAACCCCTTTGAGCCTTGAAGTAGGAGTTTTCTTCTTTTCCAAATTAGAACCCTTATTTTAACCTGGGGCAGGGTAGTTTTTCAGTTAAACCAATTGAGCGTGCAGACTCTCACAAAGGAGGAGCGAACCTTCGAGGATCTATTTTATCCCTAACATCTTAGGAAGTTAGAAGTCGATGACCATACCTCTACTACCTAAAGAGTGGGGCATTCACAAGCCTTTCAAAGGAGTCACATGACCTATTCAGCAAAAAAAAATATAGCCCGCTAAGTCAAAACCTGTGAAGGAGACTTAGGCAAAACTGGGGCATCCCGCTGGACTCCAAAGTCAAGTCCAAAAGACGTCGTCCAGGCAAAAGTTAGGGAATGAAAAAATATAATAAAAACAAAGGATTACCATAAAGAATTCCCAATAAAGAACAAAGTCGTGTGATCAAACACAAAAGACAATAGGTGAGTGACTGCCATGTCCAAAGCCTTAATAAGTTCTCGACCATATCAAATCCGATTGAGATATGGGTGCTCGTATCTCGTTAACTGAATAGGATTGGAGAACATCACGAAGAGGGGCGGGTACAATCAAACTTTGAGCCTTTATCCTTTGTTTCTAAACCGTGAACCAAACCACGATACAACCTTTAAAAGACCTAATTGAAGTAGGAATTCTCTTGAAAGCATACTCGGCGAGATAGCGTTTCCTGACTCTTACGAGATATGCTCAATTCACCGTTGGCATTACAAAGTAAATTCATATCCTAGCTATGTGATTTCGGTCACGAGTTATAGCGATATCCTTTTTTCAAAACAAAAACAAAAACAAAAATTTTCAAGACAAATATTGTTGCATTGATAGTTTCAGGATAACATTTCACGCGTGTTGATTTTGCTTGATATCGTAGAAACTTACATACATACATCGTCAATGGGACTCATAGATCCCGCTAAACAGGGGCAGATGGCTTCCAATTCACTACCGATGCAAGCCTGACTTTCTTAAAGAGTTATTCTTAAAGACTCAGTCGTAACACGGTTAATCCGTGCCAGTTAAGCCGAGATCTGACAAATCTCTCCAAGAGTTGGAAAACAGTGGGGCATCTGGACTCCATGTTTCTCTGTAAAATCCTTTTGAGCTGACTTTTCCTCACAAAGCAGGTACTCTGGGGCATGATATTTTCAAAATGGCGACTACGACAAAGTCCATTGAGATCAAAGTTAGCTTCGTTTCACGACATTCTTCATGCACCCGATGGATTTTACTCCCGGCGGTCTTCATTCCCCAGTAAATCTCATCGTTGCAAAATCTACATCTTAACCATTGCCTCAACACAGTCCCTAGAGAGACTTTAAGCTAACACAGTCCCCAGAGAGACTTTAATCCGACACAGTCCCCAGCGAGACTATAAGCTGACAACACTTTGGGCTGAGCCAGTAATCTCCAAGATAACAGAGATCATACCAGCATCTTCCCAGTAACAGTCCCCAACGAGACTTTAAGCTAACAACACCTTTTGGGATCCATCCGATAAATCCTCAATGTCTCTCAAGACTACAGAGATATCCCCGGTATCCTCCAAGTGATATATGTTCTTGAACCCCATTCTCAGCGGAATTATCTGTTCCTCAGTGAAATTGCCTTACTTTCCTCAGGAAATACTTCCCAGGAGACTGCCATATTCTCCCCAAGAGGTCAAGATACCTTCCCCAGGAATGTCTGTTGATTTCTCCCCAGTAAGTCTGATGAACTCTCCGCAGGGAAGTTTGATATATCTTATCCCCAGTCGGATATACCTTTTCCCCAGGAAGCCGAGGTACTTTTCCCAGGAAGTTGCTACACTATCTCTATGAAGCTGTCTAGCTCCACACCTTCCCCATACAGCGGATATTTATTTTATCCCCGGAAGTCTATGATCCAAGAGTTCTTGAGCTGATTATGGTTCATGATAGCAATCCCTCACGTGAAGTCATGACATTTTATCTTCATGCAGATACCACGGATCCCCAGTTGAAGTCAGGACATCATACTCTCCAGTAAAGCCGTATCATATCCCCATGTGGAAGTCCTGATATTTTCTCCCCAGGGAAGTTATAAATTTGAAGCAAGATTCGGTTCTACCATCAACTCTTCCTATCCTCTAATAGATGTATTGTTGCAGAGGTCACCGGGTATTCCTGTCGAGATGTTTATTTCATCTCATGTCTCCTCTCTCATCTGTTTTGTCAGCATAAGCATAAGCATGAGCATTACATACTCATTTTCATTTCATTGTCATACACATGAATATACACATTCATATACACTTTGGTATACGCATTAGCATTTGCATGCTTGCTATTTGTCGTCATCCTTGTCGTTACCGCCGAGTAACTGGGTTTGTCCGCTCTCTCCAAGTAGATCGTCAGCCCTAAGCATAAAATACCTACTTGTTTCCAGTTTCCCCACAGAGTTCAACCCTCGTGGACAATGGTTATTCCCGTTACCTTTCCGCGTTAAGATAAGGTAGTCCCCATTCGAGTTCGTTTCCTCAATGGAGTCTTGTTTGACAGTTCTTTCTATCCCAATTCTAGATCGAACTTCGGTCCCGTCGGTCACCGAACATACCTGGATGTGCATTTATTTTGCATTATCTCTCAAGAAAAGCATTTACAATCCTTTGCAGATATGCGATAGTTCTCGCCTGAAAAGCTTATCACTACATTGCACAATAGACAAGCAACAGTTCCCAGCCGAGGAGCTTATCACCTACCTTACACTTTACAATACACTCTACAATTGATCTTCTCATACAAGGAGCTCATTATTACATTACAGTGATCTAGATGTTTGCCATCATCACAACATTCTTGACAATTTATACTACAGTGATCTAGATGTTTGCCATCATCACAACCTTCTTTACAATTTATGTTACCTGCTATTACTCAGTGATCTAGATGTTTGCCATCATCACAACATTCTTGACAATTTACATTACAGTGATCTAGATGTTTGCCATCATCACGACCTTCTTTACAATTTATGTTACCTGTTATCATTACAATGATCTAGATGTTTGCCATCATCACGACCTTCTTTACAATTTATGTTACCTGTTATCACTCAGTGATCTAGATGTTTGCCATCATCACAACTTTCTTTACAATTTACATTACCTGTTACCACCTCTACAAGCAGTTCTCACCCGAGAAGCTTATTATTGCCACTCTTGCAAATAAGCGGCATTTCTCGCCCGAGAAGCTTATCCTATCTTTGTTATGACTTGCAGCAAATGGCCATCTCCAGCGAGCAGTTTGGTTTCCATTTCCCGTATCATTTTAAAGAAAGGGGAGGTTTGAGCGGAATCATATTCAGGAGAGTGTGAATCTTGAAGTATGAGGAAGTTCAGTTTACCCTTTAGTAAAAGAAGGAGCAGAATCATATTCAGGAGAGTGTGAATCTTGAAGTATGAGGAAGTTCAGTTTACCCTTTAGTAAAAGAAGGAGCAAAATCATATTCAGGAGAATGTGAATCTTGAAGTATGCGGAAGTTCAGTTTACCCTTTAGTAAAAGAAGGAGCAGAATCATATTCAGGAAAGTGTGAATCTTGAAGTATGAGGAAGTTCAGTTTACCCTTTAGTAAAAGAAGGAGCAGAATCATATTCAGGAGAGTGTGAATCTTGAAGTATGAGGAAGTTCAATTTACCATTTAGTAAAAGAAGAATCTGAATCATATGTCCAAGGCATCGACCTTAGATATGAGGAGGTTTATTAATTAGATAAGCAACAACCTCTTTATTTGAGAGCTTATCCAGTTTGGCATATAAGTCCCTTCCAACGATAAGTGGCTATTCTCTCTCGAGAGGCTTATCAGGGCATTTCCCATTAAAGTCCATTTATTTTGGCATACAGTCGATTTTACCCTGTATATTTTCTACGGATTCCTAAATTCCGTCTGATCCTGTCACGAGGGAGAGTTTTCAGAAGCTCGGATGTTATTCTTTGCTCAATGCTCCAACATCTTGTTAATCGATCCTACAGTCGTGTAGATCCAGTTTTATGTTTTACTCTAGAATATCAGCCGGTCACGCCTGAACCTGTTGAATAATTACTCCTACATTTTCCCCAGTGGAGGTCGTCTCATCGGTGCCATCTCCATTGAGGATCTCGCTCTTACCTTTCCTTTCTAAAGGTAAAAATTGGTCATGCTAGCACCAGTTGACCATCATCGTTAGAATTCCCCAGTGTAGTGCTGTCACCCAGTGCATCGTATTCCCAGTGTGGTTCGTTCGTCACGCCTGTCCCCTATGTCATCGTGTCGTCTGCATCTCTGCATTTACCATTCCATCATAAGCACCATACTAAATTTATGGCATTGTCAGCATTATAGTTTATTTCCGTTTTGTGCATAGCATTGCATATCACTGCATCTAAGGGCAAAACTTTCGGTTATCTATATTTAAATCCCTCCACCATGATTTCTCGAGCCTTCGTCGCTCAAATCATCTGGTGAAGCTATTTAAATAGGGGCAACTGTAATACCCCAAATTTTGCCCTAGGATTAGTCGAATCATCTCGCATTCTGTTGCATTTTTGCATTTAACCAGTCACTAACATGTTCGTGTAGTTGTTTGATTTTTACAGAAAAATATCATGTTACACGCTTTTTGGTTCATATTTCATTTTTTAAATTAATTTCATTGCATTTTTAAATCAATCATTGTCTCATTGTTTAAAGAAAAAACAATTTCATTTCTATTTCATTTTTAATTTTAGTCTCATTTCATTTTTAAATAATTTCATTTCATTTCTATTTTTCATTTTAAATTAATTTCATTTTTCTTTAATATTATTTTCATTCTATACATTTTTATACTAAGTTTTAATTTTTATTATTATTTGCATATCAAAAAAATAAAATAATGATAATAATAATGTTTTAAAAAAAATAAAGGATTTTTATTAGAAATAATAAGAATTCTTTAAAAAAATAATAATAAATAAATAAATAGAATTATTAATTTTAATTTTATTTTAATTTTATTTTAATTATTTAAATTTAGTAATTATAACTAATATTAAGTTGGGCTTTAAGATGGGCATTAGGTTAGAGTTAACCCTAATTTGATACCTATATAAACATAAGTTATATTTGAGAAAAGAAAGAAGGAGACAAAAGAGAAAAACGGCGGCCGTTCTCACGACTTATCAAAAGAGGGGAGATTTTTGACAAAACCTTCAAAGCTTCATCACCGGCAGAATCACCAACAAATCGTAACTCGTAAGATTTCATCAATATCACATTTGGTTTCTATTATTCTTTTTTTTTTACAGGAAAAAGAGAAGATTATGGCGACGCAATGAAGAAGAAGAAGAAGTTGGGTCTTTGGAAAGACAAAGTCTGAAATGAAATGCCAAACCTACCTCTTTTCGTTTATGCCTCAGTTTTATTTTCTTGTCTTTTTCTATTTTTTATATCTTTTGTTTTTTTCTCTTATTTCTTTTTTTCTTTTTCCATTTTTATTATCATTAATTGGTTTGAGTTTTTATAGATACTAACGTAAGGTTTTGTTAATTAAGTAACTAACGTAATGTTTTGCTAATTAAATAACTAACGTAATGTTTTGTTAATTAAGTAACTAACGTAATGTTTTTGCAAATATTTTTTTTTTGTATTTCTAGAATAAGAGCATTTGGTAATATAAAAATAATTTATTTTTAACAAAAAAAATTACTTTTCAATAAAAACAATTTCTTTTCAATAAAAATCCAAAAAAAAAATATTTGTTTCTCGAATTAAACTAAAAACACTCTTTTAAAATTTAAAACAGTTTTTTTTAAAGTTAAACCAAAACAGTTTTTTTAAAATAAGATTAAAACATTTCTTAAATAAAAACTAAAATGTTTCTTTAAATTTTAAATTAAAAAACTAAAATTTTTTTATTAAAAAAATTAAAACTAAAAAACATTTTCAAAATTAAAGCTAGATCTTTTTCAAAATCAACCCAAAACATTTTCAAAATCAAATTAATTTTCTTTTTAAATTAAATTTTTTCAAAAATATAATAATAATAATGTTAAATAAACGTCCAAATTCTTAATTTTTCTTTTTCACTATTTTATTATTTGCCATGAATTTCTGTCTAACCCTTCGCACTAATGTTCTCTGTTTCTCTCCTCAGATTATATTTAAATTATTTGTTCAATTTATTTTGTTCCATGGATGTAATTTACGCGAGGCCATGGTCGCGGTTTTATTTTATCTTTCTTTTTTTGGGATTTGTAATTTACGCGAGTGATCGTCGCGACGCTTTCTTTATTTTCCGCATTTTAATTTCTGCCATATAATATTTTGCCATGTTTGCATGTTTTACCGTTATATTTCCCTCCGAAGGAATTAGGATTAACAGTTTGACCGCCGAGTCAATAACCCTAGTTTCAACCATTTTAAAACCCTAATAGCCTAGGTGTCCCACCGTGGACGAAAACGCCCTTTACCCTAACTTTTAGGTCAAAGAGCCGTCGTGCTCTGTTTAGGGTTTCCCGCCGTGGAATCCCTAATGTTAACCCTAAATTTTCAATTAACAAATTCAACATAGAAATAGGAGTTCCAAAGACTCCACGTAAGCGTGTCCTTAAGATATGTTTACTCCCCTTGAAACCTTGACCACAGTCAAGACGTTTCTAACCTCCCTTTCGAGGGGAACTACGATTACTCTGATTCCATTCCCTATCCAGGATACGTAGGCACAAGATGCGACGTCTTGCCGAGTAAACTTAGGACTAACCCTTAGGTCTTTTAGGTCACTCTATCCCTTAGCTCAATATATATTAAAGCAGATAATAAATAAAAATAAAAAGCATACAATAAACGAAAGGTTCCTGTAGAGTACTACAGAAGTTTAGGGTGCTAGTACCTTCCCTAAGCTTAACCAACCCCTTACCTAGGTCTCTCCCCGCATTGTGTTTACGATGCAAAAATAGGTTTTTCCTCTTTTGACCTTTTCCTTCGGATAAATCAAAGAGCGGTTGTGAATCAAGAATTGTGATTCAAACTAATTAATAGTTTGATATCCTATTTCCACCGCAACATTAAGAAATCCATAGACTACAGTAGTTACGAAATTTCTTAAGTGCTATTAATTAATCTCCGACTAACTTTCACAACAACTGGACAACAATATTATTTATTTAATGATTTAATTAATATTAAATACTAAAACATATTAATAAGTTGTATTCATTTATCAACATGATTTATTAATATCTATGTGGTATTAAATAAAAAACACACAAGAGAAATTATTAATGCATGATTAACAATAGTTTAATTAAAAACTATGTTGTGAATCAGATGTCTTGAAATAAAGTATAAACAGTTTCTTTATGATCAAGAAACACACAAGGGTTAGGGTTAACAAAGAAAACAAGGTAAAACAACAAGGAACAATAAAGATTGGTTATAAACAAATATTCTTTCCTTTATCTTAAAATAAGATTACAAGTATACAAAAATAACAAAATAACCTCTCTTTCTTGAAATTTGAATTTTATCTTCCTATTTTTCCTTATGCCAAGATTGAGAAAATAACATCCTATTTATAAGAAAAATAGCACACTAACCTAATGGGCTTTCTAAGAATTACCCATTACAAGCTAACTTAGGGTACAAGCTAACTTAAACAATTGGGCTTACAAGCAAGACCTAATTTAACATGCTAACAATCCTAGAAATATTAAACTTCGATTACAACACGCATTACTCCGACAACTACATGCGAACATACTTCGATATGGTGGAGAAAGTGACTGACCTGCAAAGTTAGCACTCCAACTCTAATGTCACTAAGATAATAAAAAGTGAATTTTGAATGAGAAAGAATTCTAATACTTATGGAGTGGTGCAATTTCCTCCTTAAATAAGAAACATGATTGATAACTGCACACATGTGAAAGGGTGTGAGATTTGATCAACCATTGGATTGATTAAGGAGATTAGCGTGACATTCTCGTGAGTGACGCTGCACGACGCAAAAAAAAAAAAACAGGTATACATGTTCCTCATATGATAATTCACTTTCTTGTAGTTTGGCATTCACAACATTAGGCCTTGCGTGCATGCCACAACAATATATAATACTTAACATTCTTTAAAATAGTTAAGAAATCCATAGACTACAGTAGTTACGAAATTTCTTAAGTGCTATTAATTAATCTCAGATTAACTTTCATAACAACTTGACAACAATGTTATTTGTTTAATGATTTAATTAATATTAAATATTAAAACATATTAATAAGTTGTATTCATTTATCAACATGATTTATTAATATCTATGTGGTATTAAATAAAAAACACACAAGAGAAATTATTAATGCATGGTTAACAATAGTTTAATTAAAAATGATGTTGTGAATCGGATGTCTTGAAACAAAGTATAAACGGTTTCTTTATGATCAAGAAACACACAAGGGTTAGGGTTAACAAAGAAAACAAGGTAAAATAACAAGGAACAATAAGGATTGGTTATAAACATATATTCTTTCCTTTATCTTTAAACAATATTACAAGTATACAAGAATAACAAAATAACCTCTCTCTTAAAATTTGGATTTTATCTTCCTATTTTTCCTTATGCCAAGATTGAGAAAATAACATCCTATTTATAAGAAGAATAGCACACTAACCTAATGGGCTTTTTAACAATTATCCATTACAAGCTAACTTAGGGTACAAGCTAACTTAAACGATTGGGCTTACAAGCAAGACCTATTTAACATGCTAAAAACCGTAGAAATATTGACTAATGCATATCAAAACAAACTTCGATTACAACACGCATTACTCCGACAACAGCATGCGAACATACTTCGACCTCATGCTTAATTCTTGTCGAACCAGAAGCTACCATTTGACCATACTAGACTTCGATCCAATATCTCACAAATATCCACCTTGGATCTAACTCTATAACATCAAGGAACTACGGAACAAGGTTGGTTAAGTGTTTTTGCGAGTGACGTTAAATCTCCGTCCCAGCAGTTAGGGACGATGCTTGTTTGCGGTAGAACGGAAAAGTAACATACTCTTTTTGGGTGAGGTTAAAAAAAAAGTAACTTACTCTTTTTACGTATCCTCATTAGGGAATGAGGAATCAGAGTAGTCATAGTTCGGACTACGGGTTAGAAAAGGACTCGATCGCACTGGGGCGAGCGAAAAGATCCTAGGCCTGGAATGCCTTAACAGAAGTGAAATAGCCTGGTTTGGGGACGCGTACTGCACTAAATCCTAAGACATAGGAGCGAATGCGTCACATATCGCCCAAAGTGCATACGCTAAACATCCTAGACAAGTGAGGAGAAACCTCCCCACTCATCATTTCCTACACACCTAACACTTGGCTCACAACACTCATCGCGGTTATCAGGATTTGAAATAAGGTTCGAAAGTGTTAGTGAATCAAATTCGGGACAAAATGTGACGCTAAACCATCGTAGCTCGACTTATGATGGAAGTCGAACTATAGGAGGTCGCGTGAATTGATATCCGTGCTATGAACAAGATAAAGAAATGATATTGAGGATCATTCTTCAATTTAATCATGTCGCATAGACCAAAAAAGGTGGTATCTCGTCTTAATCGCAAACATTATGTCGATTAATCGAAGGTAGCATATCGCGATCCCAAAGTAAAGAAAATGACCTAAATGGTCATTTTTCATAGATTTGAATCCGGGAGGGTTATCGACTTCAATAAATCGACGCGTACGAATAGAAGACTTCATAGATCAAGGAAATCTTAAATGAAAACCGAAAATAGAGTAGAAATGAGGAGAGAAAGAAGGTGGTCTCGAATCCAACATTATTTATCAATAGTTTGACTAGTAACGATTTACGGAAGTCTCGTCATCGACCAAAGAGCGACGAAAATGAATAAAGATGAATAAAAACCGAAAATGAAATGAAAACTTGGTCTCAGATTTGTCGTTTTCATCAATAATTTGACATATAACAACTTAGAGGTCTCTTCATCGACCAAAAAAAGATAAAAATGAAATAAAATCGGAAAATGAGAAGTTGTAAAGAAAAATGGTCTCAGACTTGTCGTTTCCATCAATAATTTGACGTATAACAACTTAGAGGTCTCGTCATCGACCAAAAAAAAGATAAAAATGAAATAAAATCGAAAAATGAGAAGTTGTAAAGAAAAATAGTCTCGGACTTGTCGTTTCCATCAATAATTTGACGTATAACAACTTAGAGGTCTCGTCATCGACCAAAATGAAGTATTGCAAAGCCTCAAAGATAAAATAAACACTAAAATCTAACTTCTAAGAAAAATATATTAAAAATCTAAGAAATGAAATTAGAAGAAAAATTGCAAATTCTAGAACTATTTTTTAGAAAAATATATTAATATTCTAAAACTAATATATATATATATATATATATATATATATATATATATATATATATATATATATATATATATATATATATATATATATATATATATATATATATATATATATATATCAAACCCTGAAATTTGTTAGAAAAATATTAAAAAATCTAAAAAAAACTAATTTAATAAAATATTAACAATATTAAAATTGGTTTTAGAAAATATATTAATTATTAAACAAAAAAAAGGGGGACAGAATGGAAAATGGGGTGCTATAAATATGAAATGGAGAGAATAGGAAGGGAGAATCATGGATGGGCTTTGAAGCCCAAAAACCAAACTAATCACCAGAAATCAACCCTCCAGCACAAACACTGTTCTCAAGCAACAACCAACATTTATTGAAAGAAAAACATCCTTTTGTTTCAGATCAAAACATTAAAAAAGAAAACTCTCCTTAAATCAAGAACAAAACACGGTTTTGAACTTTTCTTTTCATGCAAATACTGCAGTTGCAACTGCCTTTGCACTTTGGACACATCCAATCACTCAACAGATCTACCTCTTCTACCTTTTCCCCATATCTGTTCAAGAGGCACTTGTGACATAACCTAATGGTACAAGGCTTCCCATTCTTTGGATTCTTACAAGCAGCAGAAAATTCCATTGTTTTTTGACGACACTGATGGCAGGATTTTCCATTTTCAGAATCATAGATTCGGCTTCCAACGACCCTAGCCCCGCATGAATTGTTTCGGCTCACTTACTTTGCACCGACATCAACATCGCTCTCGCTCAGCAATAGTGGAGATGAATCAATTTCCATTCTGGTAGTAAAAACACGCAATGATAGAGAATAAGCAAGAGCGAGAGAAGAAGAGAGACAATGAGTGAGTGATTTAGGTTTTGGTTGAGAAGATTAATGGTGTTTGTGGGTATTTGTTGTTTGCTGTTGATCTGAAGTTTGGGTTTCACGGTGTTAGGTCTTGTTGGTGAGGGAAGGAAGGTGTTGATGGTGGTTGTGATCGAAAATGAATGGGTTTAGGTCACGGTTGGTGTTGCGGCGGGAGAGATGGAGATTGGTGTTCACATAAGTGGTTCAGGTGAGATATTGAGCGAGATTCTCGCAAGGAAGAAGGAAAGGGATGACTAGGTGGGTTCGAAAATGGGTTTTCGTTTTGGTTGTCGTTGATATTCAATAAGGAGGCCAGATTTGTGTTGATGAAGGTGGTAGCTAGAAGAAGAAGGTTTTGACGGCCGGTTTTGGAAGGAGGATTCGGGGATGGCTGTTTTGCGAAACAGAAGGAGTGGTGCGGCGAAATGGGTTTGGCTGTGTTGGAGAAGATGAATGAACAATGTCAAGGGGGGGGGGGCTTCTAGGCTAGGGTTTTCAAGGATGAAGAAAATGAATAGTAATAAATACGGTAGAACCAACACGTGTTGTTGTCTTGCTGTTTTTTTTGTCTTTTTTTGTTTTTTTAAATTCTCATACTAATAATATAATAAAGCTATAATTAACTAACTATTTAAATCCTAAACTCTAACTAAATCTAATCTAATTAAGTAATGAAATTCTAATTAAGTTCTATTCTTATTTCTAGTTTAAATTAAAACTAAATGATTAATCTAAATTCTAAATTAAAGACCTAATCCTAATAAAACTAATAATTATAATTAAAAATCTAATTCTAATTAATAAAATTCTAATTTAATTAAAAAACTAATTCTAATTTCTAAATAAAAACTTAAATCTAATCTAAATTAACACTAATTAATTCTATTTCTAAAATCACAATACTAAGTAAGTTCTATTAAATTCTAAATAAAAATCTATTCTAAACTAATCTAAATAAAAATTCTAAGTCTTAATCTATTTTCTAAACAAAAATTCTAATTCTAAAACTATTTCTAAACTATTTCTAAAAATCTAATTTAACTCTAATAAAAGTCTATTCTAATAATTCTATTTGTTCTGGTCTTGGACCAGCCTCGCGGTCCAGCCCAATAACGCACAAGGCCCAATAAGTGGAATAGCTGATCGGGCACACTCCCCCTTAGAACGGGCAGGATACGCTCCCCGCCAAGCGGGAAGGCACGTCTCGAAGCGTCCTCGGCGCCCCCCTGTTAGCCAAACAGGGGGCCCTCCGCAGGCGACACTCCCCGTGCCATCGGGAAAGAACCCTTGGTTCTCCCACGTCCTCGCGTGCTCTCCTCCGCGGGGAGAACACCGCACCTCCGGGGAACCTCCCGAGCTCCCCTCCGCGGGGACACGTCATCCCCCAACTGCCCACCTTCGAAAGAGCAGGTCAAACCCACTTTCCGGAGACCACGGGACAGTTGGACTAGGGCGAAGACCACTTCCTGGTCTTCACTATGCCACGTAAGCCCTAGCAATCACCTGGGTTGGGCCTGACAATCCAGCCCAACACAAGTGACCGTTGGCCCAGCGCTGGGGTCTCTCTATAAATACCCTCTTCCCCAAGAAGGTCGGGTAATTCACTTCTTACCCCATTTCTGTACTTTGCTCTCACTCTGCCCAATTCCTTACTTTGGCATCAGAGTGTCTTGCAAGTACACCCCCCTTCTCCTCCTCATCACCGATGAACAGGCAGCAGTCCAACAGCGTGTGGCCAGCCCGTGATCCCCTTCTGATCAGGTCAGATCACTATTTAAAATCCTAAATTCTAAATTCATTTGATTCTAAATTAAAATTCTATATTAAATAAAATCCTAAGTAAATTCTTAACAAATAAAATGAACCTAAATAAATATTAACTATTAAATGAAATGAAATTATAAAAATAAATCATAAAAAACCACGAAATAAAAACAAAAAAACGGACGAACACCGAAGCACACCAAAATTATTAGCACAGACTAAACCACCAGGAAGAGTACGACCTTCGTTCGATTTCGACATGGAACTTATCATTTGAACTAGTTTAAATTGTCTAAAATGTGAACAAAACGGCTGTAATCTCGATAAATCCATTCCGGCTGATAACATGGGCAGTATACGAGAAATGATCGACCTAAATGATATGCAGATGAATGCGAAGCAAAAGTCAGTCAAAGTTAAAAATACACGAGGGCAAATTTTGGGGTGCAACAGTATACAAGTCTTGCTTCTTCGCGCCTCTTAAGGCTTCCTTCGACCCCTTGTTTCTCCCAGGAATCAAAAGTTGATTCCTACAAACTGCACCAATGTTCTACTCTGGAACTAGATGATAGTAAAAGAGGACGAGTTCACTATATTTTACGGTGATTCAAAGCTTCCGATGTGGTGGAGAAAGTGACTGATCTGCAAAGTTAGCACTCCAACTCTCATGTCACTAAGATAATAAAATAATGAAATTTGAATGAGAAAGAATTCTTATACTTATGGAGCGGTGAAATTTCCTCTTTAAATAAGAAACATGGTTGATAATCGCACGCCTGTGAAACAGTGTGCGATTTGATCAACCATTGGATTGAGTAAGGAGATTAGCGTGACATTCTCGTGAGGGGAGCTGCACGATGCGAGAAAAGACAGGTATACATGTTCCTCATTTGATAATTCACTTTCTTATAGTTTGGCATTCACAACATTAAGTCTTGCTTGCATGCCACAACAATATATAATACCTAAAATAATTTAAAATAGTTAATAAATTCATAGACTAGTTACGAAATTTCTTAGTGCTATTAGTTAATATCCGACTAACTTTCACAACAACTTGACAACAATATTATTTATTTAACGATTTAATTAATATTAAATATTATAACATATTGATAAATTGTATTCATTTACTAATATGATTTATTAATATCTATGTGGTATTAAATAAAAACACACAAGAGAAATTATTAATGCATGGTTAACAATAGTTTAATTAAAAATGGTGTCGTGAATCGGAAGTCTTGAAACAAAGTATAAACGATTTTTTTATGATCAAGAAACACATAAGGGTTAGGGTTAACAAAGAAAATAAGGTAAAACAAAAAGGAACAACAAAGATTGGTTATAAACAATTATTCTTTTCTTTCTCTTAGAACAAGATTACAAGTATACAAGAATAACAAAATAACCTCTCTCTCTTGAAATTAGGATTTTATCTTCCTATTTTCCCTTATGCCAAGATTGAGAAACTAACATCCTATTTATAGGAAAAATAGCACACTAACCTAATGAACTTTTTAAGAATTACCCATTACAAGCTAACTTAGGGTACAAGCTAACTTAAACAATTGGGCTTACAAGCAAGACCCAATTCAACATGCTAACAACCCTAGCAATATTGACTAATGCATATTAGAACAAACTTCGACTACAACACGCATTTCTGTCGAAACAGAAGCTGCCCCTTGAATATACTAGAGTTCGATCCAATATCTCACAAATTGTAAAAAAAAATTAATTAAAAAATAATTAGGATAAGAAAATAGATAAAAAAAAACTTATACTTATAAATTATAGACATATACACAATTTAAAGAAGGGTGAAAATGTGGCTACCATACAACTATATTTTAGTCCTAAAAAAAAGTCAATATTGTTATACTAAAAGTTATGGTTTGGCTTTCATTTAGTTATGTGTTTATCAAGTATTTAAATAGTAATATGTCAAAAGTTTGCTCGTTGACAAATAAATATCTAAGATCTAAGATTTGAAAAAGCTTTTGTCAAGATCCACAAATAAGAAATCAAATACAACATCAATATTGAATCAAAACTTGTTCACAATACATATATTAGATGAAATATATAAGGTATCAAAAGATCACATTCAAACCCAACAAAAAATCGAAGCTTTTGCCTTCTCCCTCTTAGGGTTTGTGTTTCTCTCTCAAGAATGTGCTTGGAATGAAGAGAGATAAAGTTCTATGCTGAAAAATATATTATATCCTTCTAAAAAGTGAGAAAAGTACTTATATAGTATTTATAAGTTTGGTCATGTTCGTCTAGCGAACAACCTTCGCCCAACGAAGTCTACTTTGAGGCACTTCAAGTGCCTCAGGAACAGTTAAACCGCCCTTTAAAAATATATGAGTTTGTCGTACGAGCACTTCTTCGCACAACGAACTTCTTCGCTTCAACTTCACCCAGCAAGCTTTGGATCCTTTTCCTACTGCCTCTAATCTAAGATGGTTCGCTGGAACTTTGCCAGGAGTTTGCACAATGAACATTTGCTTGCTGATTGCTGGTGTTCGCACAACAAACATGCTGATTCATCTTCATTTCTTTGGCTTCCTTGTCCAATCCTTTGTTTCTTAATCATTGATGTTTTATGCCTATACTTCTGCACAATAACACACACATAAAAAAATCCAAAGGTATTTGCAATATATTGAAGAATCAAATAAGAACAAGAAATAAATCTCAAAAAACATGAATTGAACAGATATTAAAATAACAGATATTCAAATAAATCTCTAAATCTATGTATAGAGTTTATACCTAACATATATTCAAATAACATCCATATCAACAAGTCCTTTAAATTACGCTTCCCATTACGCCCTAACTTCTCCCGAAACAAACAGTATGATCTTAAGCCTTTCTCAAAAATCAAGCACTTCAGGCGTTTATATGAGCCTTCTATAAATATTTCCACCTTCATAAAATGTTTAATATAGTTACAAGAATTTTCTTCTTACCATGCGTGACCCCGCTAAAAATGAGCATTGTGGTTAGTTGTTTCTTCATGATAGGGAAATGGATGGTGACGGCTTCACTCAGGTTAGATTAAGAATTTATGCTTTTGTTCAAAAGGGACTTGTACCAAGCTAGGGCATATTTGGTTAAGGTCAATGCAAAGATCTTGTATTTCACATCTTTGTCGGCATGACAGTAGTCCAGTCTGTCATCCAGATGCTCGACATTCTCATCAGGAAATCCAGTCTCGTTATAACTCTGTAGCTTTAGAGGCTCCTCCAATAACTTCGGGATTTTCCTGCCTAAGATGTGAGCAAACACTATGTTCTTCTTGCGAGGCTGGGCATGATCATCTTCTTCATACCTTTCCCTCCTCCTAGGACGAAGATTTTTTAGGGGAGTGTGGTCGCCTCCAATTCCTTTGAGATAAAAGAAAAGAGTATGACACTTGTGTCATCACTGGCCTGGAGATATTAAGACCTCTTTTGGATCCTTTCTCGAGTCAAGAATGGCAGTTTTGTGTGAGGATGCCTTGTGCACGGTGTTGTTCCTTAGATTGGTGTTGTGCAGACTTTCTTTGATCTGTGTTAGCCTATCCTCCAAGGCATATGAGTTCTTGTGTTGAACCATATGATACACATTGTTCAACAGTCCTTGGCTCACTGGCCAATATTAGCCTGCAAGAGTTGGAAGCCGGGGAGTGCTTCTCGTTTTGACATTGTTTGTGGTAGCGGAGGATGGAACGAAGGTTTTCCAAGGTGGAACAACAGTTTAGATGCGAAGAATGAAGGGAGTTGAGACGTTCCTTGATATGTCCTAGGTTCGACAAAATTCTTCAATGGAGGAAGGGAAGGAATCGTGGTTAAAACTTGATTTTTCATCCTTTGAGGAAGAGGCTTAGAATTTCTAGCAGCTACAATGGCTTATCGTTGAACGGTGGAAAGAGTATCTTTGGAAGCTGCCATCATTTGACAAATTTGATGGAGCAAGTTTGCACTAAATCAATGGAATTGAACACTAGATAGAGATTTATGCTTCGATCAAAGGAGATCTGGATTTCTATCGGAGCAATTCAATCTAATTGAGAATGGTTAGATCGTGGAGATCCCAGGAATCAAAAGTTGATTCCTACAAACGGCACCAATGTTCTACTCTGGAACTAGATGATACTAAAAAAGGACGAATTCACTATTTTTTACAGTGATTCAAAGCTTCTAATGTGGTGGAGAAAGTGACTGACTTGCAAAGTTAGCACTTCAACTCTCACGTCACTAGGATAATAAAAAGTGAAATTTGAATGGGAAAGAATTCTAATACTTGTGGAGTGGTGCAGTTTCCTCTTTAAATAAGAAACATGATTGATAACCGCACACGTGTGAAACAGTGTGAGATTTGGTCAACCGTTGGATTGAGTAAGGAGATTAGTGTAACATTCTCGTGAGAGGTACTGCATAACACGGAAAAAAACAGATATACATGTTCCTCATATGATAATTCACTTTCTTGTAGTTTGGCATTCGCAACATTAGGCCTTACGTGCATGCCCCAACAATATATAATACTTAACATTTTTTAAAATAGTTAAAAAATCCATAGATTAGGTACGAAATTTCTTAAGTGCTATTAGTTAATCTCCGACTAACTTTCACAACAATATTATTTATTTAATGCTTTAATTAATATTAAATATTACAACATCTTAATAAATTGTATTCATTTATCAACATGATTTATTAATATCTACCTAGTATTAAATAAAAAAACACACACAAGAGAAATTATTAATGCATGGTTAACAATAGTTTAATTAAAAATGGTATAAAGAAAATTTAATTAAAAAATAATTAGGATAAAAAAAATAGATAAAAAAGTTATACATATAAATTATAGACATAATCACAATTTAAAGAAGGGTGAAAATGTGGCTACCATACAACTATATTTTAGTCCTAAAAAAAAGTCAATATTGTTATACTAAAAGTTATGGCTTGGGTTTCATTTAACTATGTGTTTATCAAGTATTTAAATAGTAATATGTTAGGATTTAATAAGAATCCAAATCCTAAAATAATATGCTAAAAATAATAAGATTAAAAGGATGATATCTAGAGGACACAAAAAGACGACCAAGTCATAAATCAAATCCAATGAATGCCACATTTAGTAACAACAGTGCCATTTGTTAATGTGAGAGTAATCTTTGGAGAATCTAACCTAACACCTTTGTTTGATAATTAGTATCAAACTAATTTAGCTGGTCCTTATTTCCTAATTACCTTTTCTTGGTGAGAATTACTTGTTTTTCCATCACCTTCTACCTCATAGATCTTTGTTGCATGAGGAAATATGTACCACTATGTTAGATATCAATCCTATCATAATATCATAATCTTATGAGATTTAAAGGAAAAGAAAACAAGGGTGTTGTTGTTGATTAAATCTGCAAAAATGAACGACTTGATTTCAAATTCCTTCAAACAATACACTGATTTGAAGGAAGAAACGCATTTTGATGATGTGGAGGCAGGGAATAGAGAAACAATAAATCTCGACAAGTTTTTTGAAGATGTGGAGAATATAAAAGCAGACATGAAAGCAATTGAAATATTTTATAGGAAATTACAAGAGGCGAATGAAGAAAGTAAAACTGTTCACAACGCGAAGACAATGAAAGATCTTCGCGCCCGAATGGACAAAGATGTAGAACAAGTCCTTAAACGCGTCAAAGTAATCAAAGGAAAACTTGAAGTTTTGGATCGTTCAAACGCGGACAATAGAAAGATTGCAGGGTGTGGTCCTGGTTCATCGGCCGATAGGACAAGAACATCAGTGGTTAGTGGATTAGGGAAGAAACTGAAAGATATGATGGATGATTTTCAAGGTTTGAGAGGTAGAATACAAATGGAGTATAAAGAAACAGTGGAGAGAAGATATTTTACGATAACGGGGGAGAAAGCGAACGACGAAACTATAGATAATTTGATAGCTAGTGGAGAAAGTGAGAATTTTATGCAAAGGGCAATTCAAGAACAAGGTAGAGGCCAAATAATGGACACGATATCGGAAATTCAAGAAAGGCACGATGCTGTTAAGGAAATAGAGAAGAATTTGATTGAGTTGCATCAAGTGTTTTTGGATATGGCTGTTTTGGTAGAATCTCAAGGGCAACATCTTAATAATATTGAGAGTCATGTTGCACATGCTAGTTCTTTTGTGAGTAGAGGGACAGAACAATTACAGGAAGCTAGAGTGCAACAAAAGAGTTCTAGGAAGTGGACATTGTATGCAATAATTCTTGGTCTTATTTTAGTTGTTGTGATTCTTTTTCCTCTTTTGGTATCACTTTTGCCTCATTTGTTTAGATGAAGGGGTGGGATACAAAAGAAGACTTTGATAAGATTTTTAATTGAACATGGTAAATGTAGTGGAGATTTTAAATTGTTTTCGCGTTGTAATCTCTAATACGATAGATGATTGTAATTAAATGTGGGTGATTGTTATGATGCCTCCGAGTGATGATTCCCAATACTATCTATAGATTCACAACAACAACAACCTTGTTGTGCCATGGTTGCTCAGTTTTAATTCCAAAGAACATGATGTTATCATCATGGTTAAAATTTGGAATGATTTAAGGATGACTTTCAGTAGCAAAATCATTCAACTGCATCATGATCAATTAGGAATATTGGCACTATCTTTACCATTACTTCTTACACCAATTTCAATGTGATTTGGGATATATATATATATATATATATATATATATATATATATATATATATATATATATATATATATATATATATATATATATATATATATATATATATATATATATATATATATATATATATATATATATATATATATATATATATATATATATATATATATATATATATATATATATATATATATATATATATAGTATTTAGTCTCTTTGTTGGAAGGATTTTGTCGTACATCGAAATCTTTTTAGGAGAGTCTAACATGTATATAATATGGGCTAAATCCGTCTATAAAAGAGTTTTGCAATATTTAATCTATTTGTTTGTGACACATTTTAAAATTTTCTATAATTTTTTATTTTATTTTATTTTTATTTTGGATTAAAACTTTATTACCGTTTTATTTTTATTTTGGATAAAAAATTTATTATGGTTTTCTTTTTATGTATTTAAACATTTTTGGGTGTGGTCGTCAATGTCATCTTTTGATCATAATAAAATTTAAGAGTCTTTTTCTTTCCTGGTGGATTCCAGAGTTTAATATAACATGATTGTCGCTTGCAAACCTGTATTTTCATTCTAGGTTTAGCGCTCACTAATCTATAGTGTTTTCAACTGCGTTATGTGGCATTGTAGTAGGTTCCTTTTGTTTTTTTTCATAGCTTGATCAGCCATGGGAGATCAACCGATGACCATAGCAGATCTTGAGAGAATTATTGTGGCTTTTACCACAACTCTAACTGCTTTGAAAGAACAAATGGAGACTTTAGCAACTCAGGTGAACAACAACAACGAGAATCAACGAAGATACATGGGATGGGAACATATTAGGGTTTTGCGAGGTGGAAACAATCGTGTTGTTATTGCTGAAAATTGAGTTCTAAAGAAGAAGAATCATACGAGGAAGTACTTGTCTGTGCGAATCGTCAAGATAACTACGACTATTAAGTGAAGGTTGATATTCCATTATTCTATAGAACGGTGGGAGTGAAGGAGTTTCTGGATTTCCAAAACGACGTTGATAGGTTCTTCGATGTTCTGCGTCCATGAGAACAAGCAAGTTAAGATGGTGGCGATCAAACTGAAGAGTAATGTTGTTGTCTGGTGGGATAATCTTGTTGTTCAAAGGCACAGGCAAAGGATGGGGTCAGTCAGAACTTGGCGAAGAATGAACCAATTGATGTCCGAGCGGTTTTTACCGGAGGTTCGTGAACATATTTTTTATAATATGTATATTGAGTGTGTTCAGGGAAAGAGAATTGTGACATAATACACATATGAGTTCCTGCGTCTTTTTGAGTGCAATTAATTCGGAGAATTAGAGATTCAAAAAGTGGTTTGGTACATTAGTGGCTTAAAGGGATCCTTGTAGGATAATATGGGTTTACAGACTATATGGGTCATGGCTGAAGCATCGAGCCTAGATTTGAAGGCGGAATTGATAGAGAAATCCCCTCAAAATTTCTCATCTTTTAGAAGATATTCACCTTATAATAACTTTAAATCAGTAAGTGATAAGGAAAAGAGTGCAACAACTAAAGATTATATGGGTCGTGGCTGAAGCATCAAGCCTAGATTTGAAGGCGGAATTAATAGAGAAGTCCTCTCAAAATTTCTTATCTTTTAGAAGATATTCACCATATAATAACTTTAAATCAGTAAGTGATAAGGAAAAGGGTGCAACAACTAAAGATCCCAACCCTGAAAATAAGGGGGCTAGCATCTCTAACGGCTTGCAATAGGATAAAACACCATTTTATAGGAAGATTAATCCATACACTAAACCCACTAAAGACACGTGTTATCATTGTGATGGAAGAGGTCATAGATCAAATGTTTTTCCAACAAGGAGAGTTGTTATTGTTGCAGAAGAAATGGAGGAGGATGAGAAAAGAGAAGGCTATGCAGTTGAGAATGATGAATATGCAGAGGTCGAGTTTGCAGATATAGAATATGATGAGCGAGTAAATTTTATCTTGCGGAGAATTTCATTAGCATCCGAAGATGAAGGGCAATGCAAGAATTTGTTTAAAACACATTGTTCTATCAAGAACAACGTGTGTAATCTGATTGTGGATAATGGCAGCACGAAGAATCTGGTGTCATGGAAATTGGTAGATTATTTTATGTTCTCCAAAGAAGCTCCATGAGAAGCCATACACCCTCAGTTGGGTAAACAAGGACTCCCAAGTTTAAGTAACATTAGCTTGCATAGTTCATGTCTTCATCAAAAAACATTACATATAAGAGGTACTTTGTGACATTCTTGATATAGATATTTTTCTTATTTTACTTGGTATACCTTGGAAGTTTAATAATAATATCACTTATCGAGGACAGAATAACATGATGATGTTTACATGGGAAACACACAAAAATTTATGGCTCCTGTTTTTCACTTTGACCAAAATCCATGAGGAAAGAAGTCTAGTTTCTTGGTGATGACGTAGAGCGAAAAAGGAGATGGATGAAGTTGTTAAAGAAACTTAATGTTTTTGTTCAGTGGTGATTAAGGGGCTAATGAGTGTTGTAAAGGAGGAAGCAGCAATTCCAAAAGAAGTGTTAGAGATCGTAGAAGATTTCAAGGAGCTGATCTCTTAAGTCGTGGAACTTAAACTCGGGAATCCTGAAGCTCTTCCTTTGGACAGGGGATTCCATTTTCTCCAATATTAACCAAACATCACCACATGTTTGGGTGCGAATCCATGGCCTCTCGCAGGAGTATTGACGCCCCAAGATCACTTTTTCCATTGCTAGTAGTCTAGGCACGCTGATTTGCATTGATTTCACATCAAACAAATTTGCGTTTGATCGACCCTTTGGCCATTTTGTCAGAGTGTTAGTTGACATTAACCTTGTCAGAGTTAACGTACAAAATATTAGTTGAAAGGTTTTTCTTTTTTCGTTGATATTGAATACGAAAAGCTGCATGATTTCTATAAACATTGCAATGCAATTGGACATGTTTTAGAGGATTGTAGAAGGAGAATCCAAGGTAATATGAACAAGTCCAAAGGGTTCCCTAAAGCAGGTACATCCTTTAGAAATTAGCAGAAGAAAAATGAGGTGCATATATTAAAATTTGAGGGGTTTGGCCAATGCACCCACAAGATTGGATCTCAAGAATCTCATCACTACTCACAATTATTAGAGTAATTGTTAAACACTGTTGCAGTAGGGAGTATAATGTGAAACTGATGAGTACAAAGTGGTTGAGTAAAAGAATTCAAAATAGTAGCTTGAAAAACAATCCAAGGTTGAGTATAATGGATATCAAGGAGAAGGCACAAAAAAAGTGGAATGTTGGGGTCAACAAAACCAAAGCTATAAGAGCAAGATTCGCAGCTAGAGACTATGTAGATGGTTCCTTTTTGAGAGATTACACAAGGTTCTATGACTACTGTCATGAACTGTTAAGAGCCAATCCAGGGTCAACAGTTAAGCTCAATGTTAAGCATGTCCCAGTAGGTGTTGAGGATGAAAGACCATATTTTAGAAGGCTTTACATATGTTTTGCTGCGTGTAAGGAAAGCTTTAAGTTGTGCAGGCATGTAATAGGTCTAGATGGATGTTTTCTTAAGGGGTTGTGTGGATGGATCCTAATGATCAGATGCTTCCCATAGCATATGCAGTTGTGGAGAGTGAAAACAAGGATAGCTGGACTTGGTTTTTAGAGCTGTTAATTGATGACCTTGGAGGCAAAGATGAATGCCTGACTTACACCTTCATCTCAGACCAACAAAAGGCAAGTTTTTCATTTATTCATATGGTTTTATGTGTTTATGTGTTTATGTTATGCTATTTCTGTTATGCTATATTGTAATGCTACATTGTATGTTATTGCAGGGTCTGCTACCTACTATGGATGAGTTATTGCCAAGGGTGGAGCACAGGTTTTGTGTTAGGCACCTTTATAACAATTTTAGAAAAAAGTTTCCTGGAAAGATGTTGAAGGACATAATATGGAAGGCTGCCAAGTCAACATACCCACAGGCACAGGAAAAAGAGATGAAGGGAATGAGGGTCATCAATGAAGAAGCATTTAAACATATGATGAAGACCCCACCAAGGTTTTGGAGTAGATCTTACTTTAGGACTGAAAACAAATGTGATGTTGTTCTCAACAACATGTCTGAGTCATTTAATAGTGTCATTCTTGAAGCAAGGGCAAAACCTCTAATCACTATGTTAGAAGACATCAGAACATACATGATGGAGAGATGGGCAAATAACAGACTGAGATTTGGAACTTTGGATGAGAATGATATTTTGCCCAATATTAGAAAGAAACTTGATATCACAAGCACATACACCAACAACTGGCTAGTAAGGTATGTCACATCATGTGAATAATGTATTTTGTTTATTTATGACATACATGTGGCTAATGTACTTTTGTTTGTTTAATCATTTAGGATGTCTGATGAACATATATTTGAAGTAAGGCACATAGAAAATCAAGATGACAAGTTTGTTGTGAACCTGAAAGATCAGATATGTTCATGCAGAAGATGGGAAGTCACATGGCTCCCATGTGTTCATGCTCATTCTGCTATGAAGAGTAGGAATTTCAAGCTGGATACTTACATTCCAGATTATTACAGGGTAGGAAGGTACAAGGCAGTTTATAAGCATGTGATCTACCCTGTTAATGGAGCAAACTTGTGGGTTAAGACACCATACCCAGATGTGCAACCACCCAAGTTCAGGAAGATGCCAGGTAGACCTAAAAAGAAGAGGAACCTAAAACAAGGTGAAATTGATGGGTCTGCTCGCAAATTGAGAAGAACATGTTTTTTGGTGAAGTGTAGTAGGTGTAAGAAAGCAGGACATTACAAATCTACTTATAAGGACACAACAACTCAACAACCTAGCCAACAATCAGCCCAACTCAATCACACTCCATCTCAGACTGCTCAACAAGCTAGTCAACACACTCCATCTCAGACTGCTCAACAAACTAGTCACCTCACTTCAACAAGTCAGCCTACTCAACAATCTTGCCAAGCATCTCAGATTTCTAATGGAAAGGCTGCTAAGGGCAAGACACAAAAGCTGCCTGTAAGGAAGCCAACAAGACCTTTTGTGCCACCTGGGCCTACAACTAGGTTGAGTGCTGCGAAGAATGTGGTAGGCCCAGTAACAAGGAGGTCTACTCCAACAAAGAGGATCACCCCAAAGAAGAAGCTATAAGTTGTGGAACATGTGAATTTAGAACAAGTTTATGTATTTTACTGCTGTCGTTTTAGAACAAGTTTATGTATTTTACTACTGATGTTGTCATGAACAAGTTTTATAATTTGGAACATGTTGTACTCTACTACTGTCATGAACAAGTTTATAATTTGGAACATGTTGTACTCTACTGCTGTCATGAGCAAGTTTATAATTTGAACATGTTGTACTCTACTGCTGTCATGAACAAGTTGTTTTTGGAACAAGTATATGTTGTGGAAAGTATTACGGGTTTATGTATGTTGTTGTTGTTGTTTATAGGTATTATGTAATGAACCTAAAAGCAGAACCAACTTATATGTATCCTGCTGTTATATACCAAATATGCTGCTATATACCAAATAGGCTGTTATATACCAAATAGGTATTATAAAATGAACCTAAAAGCAGAACCAACTTATGTATGTTGCTGTTGTTGTTCATAGGTATTATGAAATATAATCCAAACTGTTATATGTATGTTGCTTCATGTATGTTGCTGTTATATTTCAAACTGTTATATACCAAATATAATCCAAACTGTTATATACCAAACATAAAAAACTATTATATACCAAACTGTTATATACCAAATATACTCCAAATATATCATTGACAGACCAAAATTGTTATATACCAAACATAAAAAACACTTTGACATGATATAATCCAAAACTGTTATATTCATGTGGATTATGCTTTGACAGACCAAATTAAAACACGCTAACATTCAACTATTACATTCATGTGGAAGTGATACAAACTATTACATGTTGAACTGCAAAAACTGAAATTAACTAAACTGATACAATCCATATATTAAAAACCAACTATTACATTCATGTTGAAGTGATACAAACTTTAACATAACATAATACTTCCAAACAAACCGTAATAACCTAACTACCCCTAACAACTAATACAATGATAATCATCACAAACATCAAATTCAAAATCTTTTTCCACTTCATCATATTCTTCATTTCAATTTCAAGTTTCATCATCTTTTTTCCTAATTCTTCATTCTCTATTGTCGCTTTTTCAATGTCCTTTTTTGCTTCAGCAAGTCCCTTAGTTACCACATACAGCCTATGCATCCAAAATTGCTCATTCTCATCATTCATCTCCTCATAAAACCAATCAAAGAAGCCACAACCAGCTTGCATACCTCCCTGTAAGTTTCATTGTTTAGACAGAAACAGAAACATAACTTAATCAAAAATAGAACTTCAACAGAGAACAAAACCAGCTTGCATACCTTATAATTTGGACAACCCCAAAAATGTTTTCCCATATTCTTAACAGTAGTTGCCCTTTGAAGAACAATCATGTCTCCACAATGGCACACGGGCTTCCATCGTGACCGACTACAAACATCTGAATCCCGACTTTTCGTTTTTGAAATGGAAGAGGAACATTCGGATTTCATGTTTGCCAAATAAAAATACCCTAGATTAACGTTTACATATTTGATATTGGGATTGAGATTTGGGATTTGGAACTATTTTAGGGATTTCAACGGAAGGTGGAGGGAGAAGGAAGCCACATCATGAACAAGATTGTCATGTCATCTGCCATATATACAAAACTAACGGACGTTTGGGGGCAACTGACGGTAAGGACTAAAATGACACCATTTTAAAAGTTAAAGGACCAAGTTGTCACTTTTCAAAGATAAGGGACCAACATGGACCCCGAGTTAAAGTTAAGGGACCAAAAATGTTATTTTGCCAAAATAAAATAAGTAAAAATAAATACTCTAAATAATAGTTTAATTTTTTTTAATTTTAAAGTTATTTAGACCACTAATGATTATTCAGTATAGATATTTATTGATAATTATTATTAATTATTAATATTTATAGGTAATAATTATTAACATGTATAGCTATTCTCATAAATAACTATTATATATTTAGATTGATAGTTTAACTTTTTTTCAATCAATTTTAAATCGTTATTATTTAAAGAATTTGATTTTAACATTATTATAAATTTAAAATTAGTCGTGATTTGATTATTTGAGATTTTATTTCAACATAATTGTAAAAGATTAAACTTTATATTGCAATGTATCGTGTTTTAGTTAATGTTTTTTTTTACGGAAAAAGACTTAATTCATTTCATTAATAATAAACTGTTGAATACATATTGAAATATCAAAAAAATTATGAAAACTAGCATAAGATGGAATCACCCTTGCCAAAGCATGAGCAATTTCATTAGCTTGTCTTCTGATGAACTTAACATGGGAGTTCATAAAATAGCAGGCTAGTAAGCGTTTACACTCCTTGATAGTCTCGCCAAACTCTAACAAATTTTATTGATGGCTATTCACGTTGTCCGCTATGCTTTATGAGTCAACTTCAAAATCCACTCCTTCTAACCCGAGATCCAACACCCATTTTATGGCAACCAAGAGGCCTAAAGTGTCACTCATATCCACCTCAGTAATTGGAGACATTCACTCTTGATCTGACCTGATCAGAAGGGGATCACTGACTGGCCACACTCTGCTGGACTGCTACCTGTTCACCTGCGTTGAAGAAGAGATTGGGGTGTACCTGTAAGACACTCTGATACCAAAGTAAGGTACTGGACGGAGCGAAAGCAAATACAGAAAAAGGGTAAGAAGAGAGTTACCTAACCCTCTAGTGAAGAGGGTATTTATATTGAGCCCCTAGCGCGGGGCCAACGGTTGCCTAACACTAGGTTGGGCTGCCAGGCTCAATGATGGCAACTACTAGGGCTGATGTGGCATCGTGAGGACCGGCACGTGGTCCACGCCCTAGTGTAACTGCTCCGCACTATCCGGGAGGAGGAAGACCGGAACTTCCGGAAGTGGGTCGTTACCTCGTGACGTGTCCCTGCGTGAGGGGCACGTGGAGAACATGGGGGAGCGTTGGGGGTTCCCCCGGGCAGGGGTGGCCATCTGGTCGGAAGCGATGGTCCTGACCGACGATGGTGAGGAAAGGGTGAACTGGCCGAGAGCGAGGATCCTGCCCGACAGCAGAGGACCTTTAGCCTGCTCGGAAGGGGCTGTTTCCGCGGTCCCCGTTCGTTGGTGTGGCCTTACTGGGCCTAATCTCAATGGGGTTTGGGCCCACTGATCATGGTCTAAACCTCGGCCCAGTCCAGGACAAGAGCCCCCCAAGTCGTAGTTCATGGTCAGACGAGTTGTGACTTAAGTGGGGAACGACGTCGGGCGTGTTAATCTGTCGGACAGGGTCTGAGGATGGAGTCGGACGCGTTGATCTGTCGGCCAAACGAGTGGACTGTTGGACGACCGCGTGGTCGGGGAGAATCAGAGGAGGCGTGCGGGAGGTGAAGGGTTGCCACGCGTTCCCTCCTGGGAGCTAGGGTTTAGGCACTTGAATGCCTAGTGACGCTTCGTTTCACTTGCTAGAGATATATATGCGTTGGCCTGCCTCGCCATTTCGTTCGTGCGTATCTCGCAGTTGTTTAGCGTCTCCAAATTTAAGTTCGACGACTTGATCGCTTCTGCTCGACTTCTGGGAATTTTTTGGATCGCTTCTGCCCGACGCTCATCTTTCTGCATCATCATCACGTAAGTTTCTGTGTTTTTCTTGCTGTTTTGGTTGTTTACGGCGGTGTATCTGGCGGCTCCGTAGGCGGCGCCGGGAATACCGTGGGTTTTTCTGGCGAGTACACCAGAGAATCCTCCAAACTTAGGGCAGAGAACGATGGGCTCCGGTGCTTGCAATGAGTACGCCGGGGAGAGTTGAAAACATCTTGAATGCCCCGGGATCAAGCTGATGAGTACACCGGGGATAGATGACGCGATGCTTTTAGTTGTCCAGATGGGGTAATGACGCGATTCTTTTAGTCGTCCAGATGGGGTGATTTGTCCTCGACTGGCCTTGTGGGCGGTGTACGTGACCACGCCCTTTCACTTGAACTGTGGTGGAAGGGTGGATTTGATTTAACTGTCGAATTCACCGAGTTCCTCTGCTTTTCAGGTACAATATGGTCGGTCTTGCCGAGGAGGGAGCTGGGTGGTATTTATCTGACGATGAGGTGGACCGCTTAGATGTCGCCCTGGATGGGGCATATGTTCACGACACCAAGGGGAACGTGCGGACGGAGACTCGATACATTAGTGTTAGGGCTCTGCTCAAATGCCGGACAGAGGCCGAGGCTCATCGGTTGCTAGGTAGTTTGGGGTTTACCCGAGTATGTCCTTTTGGTTTCTCCGTAAGACTAGGTCGTCGATTTGAAACTCGCGTTTTAAGACTCTGCTGTCATGGTGAAGTGTTACTTGTTGTTTCAGCCTGGCTTCGCAGAGAGCTGCCCCCGACCGAATTTCCTCGACCAGGTCGAGCTCTTCCCGGAGGGCTTCATCGTTGGCTTCGGCTTCGAGGGGCGCCTCGGTCTGTCTGGGCGAATCTCTGATCTCGACTGGGATCACCGTCTTAGTTCCGTATGTGAGGCGGAATGGTGTTTCCCCTGTGGTCGAGTGAGGCGTGGTTTGGTACACCCATAGTACACTGTGAAGTTCCTCGACCCATGCTCTCTTGGCGTCGCCAAGTCTTTGCTTGAGTCCACAGAGGATCACTCTATTCAAGGACTCAGCTTGGCCGTTTGTCTGAGGATGTTCGACCGAGGCAAAGTGATGCTTGGTCCCGAGTTTGGTGACAAAGTCCCAAAAATTTCTGTCGGTGAACTGCGTTTTATTGTCGGTGCAATGGCGAGCAGGACGTCGAACCTTGCGAGGATGTTTCTTTTGTAAAATTGAAGGATGTTATGTGCCGTGATTTTGGCGAGGGCTTTGACCTCGATCCATTTGGTGAAGTAGTCGACGCCCATGTGGTATGAGCCTAAGGTGAAGGGACCAAGGATATCCATCCCCCACCAGGCGAACGACCAAGGGGAGCTGAGGGATTTGAGCTCGCTCGGTGGGGCGAGGTGCATGTCCCCGTGTCGCTGACACCTGTCGCATTTCTTGACGTACTCTTTAGCGTCTTCTTGCATCGACGGCCAGTAGTATCTGTTATACCCCAAAATTTGACCAACCTCTCTGGCTTATGTTTTATTTCATTTGCACCAGCATATTGCATAAAAATATATTACATGGCATATCATTATTTGAAATTTTTTTTTACTGGGATCAAGAAATGTATGTGTAAAAAAAATGTATATGAATCTCATCAGGCATTTATGCTCAAGTCATCAGAGGCAGGGAATGTAGTTTTTCAGATGGAATGTATAAAGAAGTCAATTTTTAAGGGAAAAATAAATTGAAGCAAAATGCATAAGATGGGGTTTGAACCCACCACCCTTTGTTTGGCAACTCCTCACTCTACCAGCTCAGCCAAGCACACGCTTGTGAATTACAAGGAGAAAGGAAAATATAGATATTAGGATGTGTGACAAAGGCGCTCAAAATAAAAATATGGTGGATTTTGTCTCCACCTGGGATTCGAACTCATGACTTCATGTTAAACGCGCGCTTGCTTTAACCACTGGGGTGGCGATACATCCATTGATTATCCCACCCCAGATTTGTTAAGTACCCTATTTCATTTCAAATGGCTGGGCAAGTTTGAGCAAAAATGGCCATGCGTGAAGGAGGGGAGGTTGAGCAAAACTCAACTATTTTCAACAAAACAAAAGCCAATCCTGCTTGTTTTTTCGCAAGGATTAATGTGGGATATTCAGTTTTCACTTTTGAAGTGTGTATTTCAAATTGCAATTGAAATTGCAATGTGGAGCCATTTGGTTTTTTTTCATAAGTTTGTACTAAGCATTGCCATTTCTAGGCCAACCAACAGGGTACTTGCTTTGGATACTTTTCTGAATCCATTACCAATACGGGCAAGAACCAGCAGCCACTACAAACCTGCTGTAACCCTAGCTTGTCCCCACCTCTCCACCACAAAAGCCACGAAGGGTAAAACTCAGGATAGAAAAAGTTGAATTGGGATTGGGATATAAAAAGGTTTTTATGTTGAAGCAAACCCTAGCAGCCATACTCCTTACCAGACACCTTAGAGATTTGAATTTTTTTGGAGCTTCTCTCAAAGAAAACCAGTTGCAACTACAAGCAAGGAGGATTCTTCAAGCTTCTTTGGCTGTTGAGCTTCCTTACCAGGTATGGACATCTGAAACCTTTCTTTGTGCGCATAAATCATGATGGGACATTGTTTTATTAAGATTGTTTTTGATTTCTCAAATGCTGGAGAGAAAATGCATATGCCATAAAATGTTTATGTTTGGATCTTAATGACTGTTGAGCAATATATGTGTTATGTGTTGGCTAACTTTGCTGATTTTGTTAAGTTTAGGATGATTAGAACGCTACTGGTTTTGAGTTCATAACCTGTTCCATAGTTCTGTTTGAGCCAACATGCTGTAGCTTTTGTTTTCCTATTCATGCTGCTATGAAAGATACTGACTGTTTGTTTGTTGCTTGCTTGTTGGGATCTGAACCACTTGGTGATTTGCTTGAGTGTTGTGTTATGAACACAGTTTGTATGCATCTTGTTTTCCATCACATTGTTAATTGTCTTTTGGTCTTAAAGTTGTTCTGTCAAGGTTGTTGTGCTGTGTGTGTTCAAGCATAATAGGGTTTTTGTTTTGGATACCATAAGATTTGCTGCTAAACTTTCTATTATTGTGAATCATTTTTTTTCCTCTCTGGACAGCATTCATGTCTTGATCTGGCTGTTAGTTTTTTTTTTCTTTGCTTGCATTGCAGTTTGGTTTGTGTTTTGTCTTGATAATTCATGTTTGCCATAAGAACCTATGTGTGTCTGTAAGGATGACTGTCATGAGAGCATCTTAATGAAGATTTGGGCTGCTTGATTCAGCTTTTGTTTCAAATCATTTTCTTTTGGACTGTTTGTTTTTCCTGTTTTGAAATTTATTGACCATGATGTTTGGTTACTGCATTAGCTTCATTTAGGTTTTGTATGGTTTTGTCTCTCACCATTTGAAACAATGTGCCTTGATCTTGCTGTCAATTTCCATTTAGGGTTTGATGACCTCATATGTTTCAAAATCTCACTTGAGTCTTAAAGAAAACCTCAACTGTTGGTGTATGCCTTGGTCATGTATGAGTTATGTGAGTTTGATGGTATCAAGTCTTGTGGTCAGTTTAAATTCTTTTCTTGCTAAGGGCTTATTTTATTTAATGTTCAGTCATGAGAATGTGTTGTGTGCAGGTGTTGTTAGTATAAAATGGACTGTTTGTGTTATGTGTGTGTTGTGTTCATAATAGATATGTTGGTCTATGACAGCAAGATTAAATGAATTGGTTACTCTGTTTCATCAAAATTTGTTGTTTGTGTTTGTTTATTTTCTTTGATGTCATCACATACCTGATTTTGTTGTACACATTCACATTCTCATTGAAGTACACCTTTTTGCATCTCACATCACTCACTATTAGCATACTGTTACACTGTTAGGAAAACTGGTGCATTGCAAACCATGCTTTGAAGCTGCTTTAACTTTTAACACATTCTGCACATGTTGTACCAGATTTAGAACTGTTGGTCTTGTTTGTAATCCTTTTGTTTTAACAGCTCAATATAGTCATTTTTAACATGTACAAATGAGCCAAAACCTTGAATTTAATTGGAACATCAATTTGCAACATTTCATGCACCAATGTACATTAAATTGCAATCTCAAAGCCAAACACTCACACTGTGATTCCCATTCTGATTTACACTTATACACACTTGTTCTCATCTGTTGAAGATGTTTGATTGATTGGTTTGGTTTTTATTTGCTTAGGATGATAAAACCATGTTGTCATGCATCACTAATCTTTTGTACATATGCAATTCCATGACCACTTCATTACTTGTTGGAAAGTTGAGATTATCCTTTGAATCTTATCCTTGATTATTACCTCTTGAACATGATTGAATCCCTGCTTGAGCATATTCGCATCAGTCCTAGCTTCTAGGGTCCATGTTGCATTCCAAAAGCTCACTTTGCATTTTCCTTCGTGATTAATTATGCAAGCATCATATGAAGATTTAGATAGTACCATTGTGTTCCTCTCTGAAAAACATGCGAAATAGACTCAAAGTTTGCTCAATTCCATGGAGTTTTGACCTGTTTTCATTTGCTTTTGCTTTGTTCTTTTGTTGTTTTATTTTTGCCCAGCAAATATTAAATGTATACTATGTATATTATTACTTTCATTTTGAATATTGGATGTACCATCGCCCCAGCGGTAAAACCATGCGCCTTGTATCACCACGTTCTTGTGTTCGAGTCCTGCTGTGGACAAAACTTTTTTTATCTTTCTTTTCTTTTCTTTCTTTATATCCTTATTTCTTCTCTTTTATGTTTCCCTTCCCTTCCCATATCAGCACGCGCGTGTGTGCCCCAGTGGTTAAGAGTGCTGACTTTGAACCAAAGGGAGTGGGTTCAATCCCCACCCCTTGCCTTTTATTTATTTTTGTTAGTTTATCTCTTTGTTATTTTGTTTTAATTCTTAAAAATCATAACTTTTGCATACTCCAATATTTTTGATTCATTCTTTTTTTAATTTGTTCACAATAATGACTATTTTTATTTAGTGAAATAACATTTCAATTATTCTTTTTTTTAAGACCCTTGTCTTGCTTACTTTGTATATTTCAAACTTTTCTCACCATCTTGTAATTCGTCGTATTGAATTAAAAATAGAGGATTGGGTGTAGTCCCCTTCTTCTTCGAGTGTTGGGATGCCCACTGTAGTGAGGGTAATCTCGACACTCGTCTTCCAATATGACGACGATCCTAAATTTTTCTCTCCTAAAAAAAAAAACCTCGGTCCCGTACCGAGTCCATTTTCAAACTATCTTTCAATAAATTATCAAATTCTCTTCGTATTGAATTAAAAAGGGAGGATTGGGTGTAGACCTCTTCCTCTCTGAATGTTGGGATGCCCACTGTAGTGAGGGTGGTCTTGATATTCGTTTTTCAATACAAAGACGCGCCTTTACCCACCATCTCGCTTTCACAACTTCCTTCCACAATTTTCACACCTAAAACCTCGGTCCCGTACCGAGTGCATTTTCAATCTTTTCATAACAAAAACTTGAATGGTCGTGGAGTGGTTAGGCGTAGGCCTTCTCCTATCCCGAGTGTTGACGTTTACCGTAGGGTTCTCTGTCACAAAACACTTACCATTCAAAGCCAAAAAATACCTTTAATAAGAGAACGAAGCTCTCTTTGCATTGAATTAAAGAGAGAGGATTGGGTGTAGACCTCTTCTTCTCCGAGCATAGGGATGCCCACTGTAGTGAGGGTGGTTTCGACGCTCGTCTTTCAATACGAAGACGCCTCGTTCGCCACACCTTTTTATAACAAAAACTTTGAGATAACGAATTGGGTACTACCCGTAGGGGTTACTATCCGAGGACCTGTCTCGCCCCCTAAAAAATAATCCAATCAATCAAACGTGACTTCTTGCCTCGCGTGGAGAAAACTAATCAATCTTTCAAAAAGGATATGTTACGTCCGTTCTACCGCAAACAGGTAACGCCTAAGTCTCCAACGAGCGAGCAGCGAAACACCTAACTGCTAGAATGCGCACGATAGCATCATCCATAAAAAACATCAACAAACCGTAGGCCGAACTACGTTTGCTCTGATTTCTCATGTCAGATGAGAATACGTAGGCACAAGACGGCGATGTCTTGGCGAGCATATTCCCCCTTATATCTGTAGTCCCCCGAACTACGTCGACTCTGACTTTCTCATACCTATTGAGAATACGTAGGCCTAGGACCGCGAAGTCCTACCGAGTCTGTTCTGTTCTCTCTTTTCTTTCCTCCGTTGTTTCTCTTTCCCTGTTTTTAAACCCTTATCTTTACCCATTGGAACACTTCTTATAGCATAATGTTTAAGCAAATAAATTCACACATCGACAAACAAAAGGTTCCCATCGAGTACGATGGATGCGAGGGATGCTAATACCTTCCCCTTGCATAACCGGCTTCCGAACCCGTTCTTGGTCGCGAGACCATCTTATCCATTCTTTTCTTAAGGTTTTCTCGATATTTTCCTTTCCCCCCATGGGATAAATAAAGTTCGGTGGCGACTCTTCTGTCCTTTCTTTTTCGCCTCCCCGTCGTTGCGCGATGCATTTTTCGAGTAGCGACAGCTGGCGACTCTGCTGGGGACGTCCTAGCGAGCCAAGCCTATTTTGTTTATCGTGTTTTTGTCTTCACTTGTTTTATTTATTTATGCTTTATTTTTCTAACTGTTGGGTTTATTTGATTTGGTTTGTGAGGATGAAGCTTTCGAGCATACACACTAAGTTAGGAGGTGGATTCTTTCTGATTTGCGAGACTTAGGACTCGTTGAGTTGGATTGAATCTCACCGCTCAGATGAGACTCCGTTGGAATAATTATGTCTTACGTGTAGTCGTAATGGCGTTCTTATCTTCAACTTGAGAGTCCGCGATTCTGAGGACCTTCTGTAGAACCTTTATTCCGAAGGTTGCTGAAACATAACTCTGTGTTCATCCTTTTGAAAGGATTACCGTCTTACGAGTAGTCGTTATGATGGGAAACTTTTGAGGGTTAGTACATGGGACTTTGTTTGAAAGGCCTTTGGAATACCCTTTTGTACACCAGTAGATTGCCCACTCGTGGGAGAAGATACCTTTTTGATGTTGTCTTGCAGGATTTGTGACTTTGATCTCGATGTGTGAATATTATCATATGCATTCATAAAACATTACATTGCATATCATTTTGCATACCAAGAGACTTAAGAAGCTATGATTATCTCAGGTATTGGTGAACTCAATGGCTGATCTAAGAAAGAGAAGCACAAATTCCATAAAGTTTAGGGAACCAAAGTTGGAATCAATTCAAGACCTTCTGATTGACGTGCCGAAAGTTATCAAGATCAACTTTCAAGGGAAACATGGGAAATTGCTTGATCTTCTCCACTCTAGAGTTGATACTTGGGCCTTGTATGCTATGGCTCAATTTTATGATGCGCCTCTCCGGAGCTTCACTTTTCAAGACTACCAGTTGGCTCCCACCTTGGAAGAATATTCTCACATTTTGAACATTAAGATTAAGGATCAACCTGTCTATACTGGTTTGGAAGAAGAACCAAAGCCTGCTGTCATTGCTCTTGCTCTTCATATGACCAAAGAAGAAGTCAAGAAGGGTCTAACCAGTAAAGGGGGTGTTCAGGGTTTTCCATTGAAGTTTCTGCTAGAAAAGGCCGCTCAGTACAAGGTTGATGAAGATTGGGAAAAGTTCGGTATAAGTGTTGCTCTAATGATTTACGGGATTGTCCTCTTTCCAAATGTGGACAACTTTATAGACATCACTGCCATCGTTCTCTTCATGCAGAAGAATCCCATCCCTACACTCCTTGCCGATGTTTATCACTCTATTCATTGGAGGAGTGAAAAGAAGGCGGGAATGATCCAATGCTGCTCTCACCTACTATACAAGTGGTATGCTTCTCATTTGCCCAAGAAAGGGCCGTTCATGGAAAACAAGAAGGAATTGAAATGGTCTCAACGCATCATGTCTCTGGAAGCTAGTGATATTGCTTGGTACTCTCATGAGTACTATGATGTGGAAATCATCTTTAGTTGTGGAGAATTCAGTAATGTACCTTTGATCGGTAGGGCCAGTTGTATTAACTATAACCCAGTCATGGCATTACGCCAGTTGGGCTATGCTATGGAGGGCGAGCCCGAAGCAGAGAAGGTTCAGAGTTTCTTTTTGCTAGCCACATCAGAAGACCCTGCGTTTGTCAGGAAGATTGCTAAGGCTTGGGGCAAGATTCATACAAAGGGGAGGAAGGAGTTAAAAGCGAAGAATTGTGTGGCAAAGGAGCCATACAACCGGTGGTTACTAGCCAGAGTAGCTGAAAGGTCGTTACCATTTCCCTTAGAGCCCTCTATGCGAGAAGCACCTCCTGCTCCCACTCATGTATCCATAGAAGAATATGAAAAACTGAAGCTAATAGTGGAGAGATTGACTAAGGAGAATCAGGACCTTCAGAATGAAGTCCACCAAGCAAATGTGGAGAGCGGTCAGTACAAAAGAAAGATGGAGTTTGAACAGGATCAAGCGGCCGAGAGTAGCAAGAAGCTAAAATTAGAAACGGATCTGAGAGTCAGGTACCAACAGGGTTACGAAGGGGCTGATGCATCATTAACAACTCTCCGACAACGCTTAAAGGACACCAAAGCTTCTTGTGATAGGGCATGGCACTTCTTTGAGATAGCCTCTGCCGAAAAGAAGGAAATACGAGAGAATCTTGAGGATGATATTGGGGATCTTGAAGAACGACTGAGAAATGCCTTGACCTTAGTGGAAAATGAACGAAGACTCAAAGAGGAGGCATTGAAAGATTCATATGTCACATCTGACCTGTGGAATAACAAATGTCAAGAATTGGAAACTGCCCAAGAAACAGCCCTTCTGTGGAGGAATCGTTTCGAGGCTTTGCAAAGAGATAGTGCGCAGTGGCTCGAGAAAGAGGCTCAGCTCAATGAGTTGTTGGACACCCATGTGGATTCTATTTGTTATTACCAGTCGACTCTAGATACGTGTCGTGCTAGGTACAACAATTTGGTGGAGCATTGCAATCTCATGATCCGTGATATCCCATGGAGGTTGGAAAGCGCCATTCAAGACTTGGAAGGAAATGATATCCCCCCTTCTGTTCACCACTTTATCCAACTCTGCGACCAAATGGTTAGGAGATTCATGTTCGAGACGAAGAAGCTTGAAGAGCGTCTCCAAAAAGAGAAATTCTAGTTTTTAGTACTCTTGATTTTCAGTCATTTAGTGTTTTCCTTGTAATGAGAATTGTTATTCGGCATAGTCAGCAAATGTTTGTATTGAATCTTCCCAAATTAATGAGAATTTGCTTTTGGTCTAATTGTGTTTTCTTTATTATTTGTTCATTCGCAATTCTATAATACCGGTTATAATCATAGGTTTTGAAAGTCTCTTGAGCATTTGCATGAACTTGCGCATCATTTTGCATTCCCTGAAACACGACCTCACACCGCTTGCCATTTCAGAGAGAAAGAGAGGGAAAGAGAAAGAGCAAGCTGACTTCTCAACACTCCTACAACACGCGGGGAAATCAGCAGAGAATTATGGATCAGGTTCAAGTCGAGCTTTTGGAGTTTCGTGAGAAGATGGCGCAATTCATGGAGATGATGCAGGGGGTGGCCAATGGACAGGACCAGTTAAGGACATTGGTTCAACCTTTAATAGCTCAAGTGGATGGAAGTGGCGTTTTGCATGGAGGGGCTGCTGCTATTCCCCCTCCTATTAATGGTGGAACCTCGCAAGTCAACGGTGGCCCAACTGTAGTCAACCTTTCGGGCGAAAGAGAACAAACTGGAATCCCCATCCCAGTTGTGGCAGGCGCCATACCTACTAGCGTGAATCCTCAATGGGACCAAGATGAACAAGATGATATCTTCTCCATGAGAGACCTTGGGGGAGGGTTACGATCCGACACTAATAAAAGGTTTGATGAAATAGAAGAAAAGATGAAGAGCATTCTGGAAAACCAGAACACTATGGGACTTGACATGTCCAATCTGGGATTGATTCCGGGACTTAGGATTCCTCCAAAGTTCAAAGTACCAGATTTCGATAAATACAAAGGAACGACATGTCCAAAGGTTCATATCCGCTCCTATTTCCGAAGGATGTCGGCATACTCTGATGATGAGAAGTTGCTTATGCACTTCTTCCAAGATAGTCTGTCAGGGCCTTCTCTAGAGTGGTACATGGGTTTGGAACCTGCCAATATTCGGAGCTGGAAGAATTTAGCAGAGGCCTTTGTCCAGCATTACCAGTACAATAGCGACTTGGCACCAAATCGAGTGCAGTTGCAGAATTTATCCCAAAGGAGCAATGAGTGTTTTAAAGAATACGCTCAAAGGTGGCGAGAGCTCGCCGCTAGAGTTCAACCTCCCATGGTGGAAAGAGAACTAATCGATTTATTTGTGGCCACATTGCCCGGAATCTACTACGAGAAGTTGGTGAGCAATATGTCAGGAAGCTTCTCAGATTTGATTATCACGGGCGAAAGAGTTGAAAACGGTATAAAAATGGGGAAAATTCAAGCAGCGGAAGGGACCTCATCTGGAGGTGGAAGAAAGTTTTTTGGTGCGAAGAAAAAGGATAATGAAACAAATGCAGTGTACGGCTTTAACAACCGAAAAAGATACCTGGATCAGCGTCAGCAGCGACCGTATTACCAGCAACCGTCACAAGTAGCAAGTATTGCCATCCTGGCGACACAACCTCCGCAACAACAACCACGTCAACAACAGCAGCAACGACCTCAACAACAGAATTATGCACCGAGACAGTTCCAGGATAGGAGAAGGGTGGCGGATAGACACTTTGACACACCGCCAATGCCATACGCTCAGTTACTACAACACTTAATTCAACTGCAGTTGGTCCAGAAAAGGACAATGGCACCTCTAACTGGCCAACCGCCTCCTGGATATGACGCCAACGCTAGGTGTGAATTCCACTCTGGCGCCCCCGGCCACAGTATTGACAATTGTAAAGCCTTCAAACATAAGGTACAAGACCTTATTGACAGTAAAGCTATCAATTTCAATCAGGATGCGCCAAGTGTGGATCGAAATCCCATGCCTAACCATGGTAGGGGTGGTGGCGTGAACGCTATTGACAGTGAGGAAGGCCTGAACTTGGTGTCCAGAGTAGAGGATTTGAAGACGCCGTTAAGTTTCGTGAAGAGCAAGTTGTTAGAAGGAGGGGTATTCCCAGGCTGTGGAAAGGATTGCGAAGACTGTATGATTTGTCCAGAAGGATGTCGGAACCTGAGGAACCATATACAGCACATGATGGATGACGGTTTGTTGCAATTTGATAGAATCTGTGAGAAAAATGTTGAAGAGGTAGTCATCGAAGATAAGGATGAGGTGGCCACCATATCCATCCCATACAAAACAATTACAATTTCTGCGCCTCCGGCGAGGCCCACTATTATATTCACGAAGGCAGGGCCCGTACCCTATGAAAGTTCTAAAGCAATTCCTTGGAATTATGGGGCCGAGGTTTACTGCAATGGTCAAAAGCAGGAACTGAGAGGTCCACCGTTGGATTCTGTTGATAATTTGGTGGGAACTGGAGGAATGACTCGGAGCGGGAGAGTATTTGCACCTCCCGAAGTAAGTACAGAAAGGGCTGATAAAGGTAAGGGGAAGGTTGTAGCGGAAGAGAATTCTCAGGCTAGAGAAAAGGAAACTTTGCTGAAGGATGCGGAGGAATTCATGCGCTTGATAAGAAGGAGTGACTACAAAATTGTGGATCATTTACAACAAACTCCTTCAAAGATTTCTATCTTGTCATTACTGTTATGTTCTGAGGCTCACGGGAATGCTTTGCTCAGAGTTTTGAATAATGCTTATGTACCTCAAGAGATATCCGTTAATCAGTTGGAAGGCGTGGTGGCCCATGTCAATGCAGGTAACGGGTTGGGGTTCACTGACCGCGATTTGACACCAAAAGGGAGGAACCACAACTTGGCTCTGCATATTTCACTTGAATGCCGAGGAACAATGATGTCACATGTACTTGTTGACACAGGGTCGTCTTTGAATGTGTTGCCAAAAAAGGCATTGATGAAGATCGATCATCAGGGTCTATATTGTACGCCCAGTGATTTGGTTGTGCGGGCTTTCGATGGAACCCGAAGATCTGTTTTTGGGGAGATAACTCTGCCTATCCAAGTAGGCCCAGAGGTGTTTGAAACAGTTTTCTACATCATGGATATCCAGCCTGCTTATAGTTGTCTTTTGGGTCGGCCTTGGATACACTTAGCAGGCGCTGTAACATCGACTTTGCACCAGAAATTGAAATATATGGTGGATGGGAATATTGTGACCGTTTGTGGAGAAGAAGACATCATGGTGAGCCATCTGTCTTCATTCAAATATGTGGAAGTCGACGGCGAAATTCAAGAAACGCTGTGCCAGGCCTTTGAGACTGTCCAAATCAAGGAGAAGGCGCCGGTCGAGGTCAAGGCTCCAGAAGTTGCCATGTCGTCATACAAGGAAGCACGGGCCGTGGTGGAATCCGGATCAACACAAGGATGGGGACAGATGGTAAGCGTCCCAAACAAGCAAGATAAGTTCGGATTGAGATATAGCCCACATGGATCATCTTCACAAAGCACTCCACGTTACAAAGGTCCTGTCCAATTTACTAGCAGTGGAGTCCTTTTCGATCAAATCAATGCCATATCAGATAAGGAAGGAGACAGCGACTGCGATATGGATGCGTGGATCCAGCCATGCATCCCCGGCCAGGGCCTGAAGAATTGGAGCATGGAGGAAGTTATAACAGTGACTTATGAAGAGTAATTGATTTGTCTTGATTAATGTATTTCCATATGCTCTGCCCAAGGCATAATGGACTTTATTTGTAGGGCCCTATCTCTATGCATGTGAACAATCTTTTTATCATCAATTAAAAGGCGTCTTTTCATTCAGAATTTTGTGATCCTTGTTGTTCTTGTTTTTATCTTTAACAATAAAATGGCAATGTGGTTTGTGTTTTTGTTTGCATATCATTTAAAAGCATAAAATCATCATCATCGCAGGTTACACATTTCAGATGCCACCGACTCAGACTCGTCTATGACTCAGTATGACTTTGACAATCCGATCTTTCAAGCCGAAGAAGAGATCGAAGAAGACGAAGACCTGCCTGAGGAGCTTGCCAGATTGTTAAGGCAAGAGGAGAAGGTCATCCTGCCTCATCAGGAGGAAGTTGAAGTTATCAACCTGGGAACAGAAGAAGATAAGAAGGAGGTCAGAATAGGGGCTACGCTGCAAAGTAATGTCAAGCAACGATTGGTTGAGTTACTCCAAAAGTACAAGGATGTTTTTGCTTGGTCATATGAGGATATGCCAGGACTCGACACAGACATTGTGGTTCATCGTCTGCCTCTTCGTGAAGAGTGTCCTCCTGTCAAACAGAAATTGAGAAGAACGAGGCCAGACATGGCAGTGAAGATCAAGGAAGAAGTTCAGAAACAATTAGACGCCGGATTTCTTGTTGTGGCCAACTACCCTCCTTGGGTCGCTAACATCGTACCCGTGCCTAAAAAGGACGGCAAAGTTAGGATGTGTGTTGATTATAGGGACTTGAATAGAGCAAGCCCAAAGGATGATTTCCCGCTTCCCCATATTGACGTGCTTGTTGATAACACCGCGCAATTCTCAGTGTTTTCCTTCATGGACGGTTTTTCCGGATACAATCAAATTAAGATGGCACCGGAGGATATGGAGAAAACAACTTTTATCACACCTTGGGGGACTTTTTGCTACAAAGTGATGCCTTTCGGGTTAAAGAACGCAGGGGCGACTTATCAACGAGCAATGGTCACACTCTTTCACGACATGATGCATCACGAGATCGAAGTTTATGTCGACGATATGATTGCAAAGTCCCAAACGGAGGAGGGGCACCTGGTAAATCTTCTAAAATTGTTTGAGAGGTTGAGGAAGTTCAAATTGAGGTTGAATCCAAGCAAATGTACTTTCGGCGTACGGTCAGGAAAGCTGTTGGGGTTCATCGTTAGTGAGAAAGGTATTGAGGTTGATCCCGCGAAGATCAAGGCAATTCAAGAAATGCCAGCACCAAAGACCGAGAAGCAGGTTCGTGGTTTCTTAGGTAGATTGAACTATATTGCAAGGTTCATATCTCACCTCACCGCCACTTGTGAGCCATTGTTTAAACTTCTGAAGAAGGATCAGGCGGTCGTTTGGAACGAGAATTGTCAGAAGGCGTTTGAGAAAATAAAGGAATACCTACAAGAACCCCCAATACTGATGCCCCCGGTGGCTGGGAGACCATTGATAATGTACTTAACAGTTCTTGAGAATTCTATGGGTTGTGTTCTCGATCAGCACGACGAGACTGGAAGAAAGGATCACGCAATTTACTACTTGAGTAAAAAGTTTACCGACTGTGAGTCCAGGTATTCAATGTTAGAAAAGACTTGTTGCACACTCGCTTGGGCCGCCAAGCGTCTAAGGCAGTATATGCTAAACCACACAACCATGTTGATTTCAAAGATGGACCCAATCAAGTATGTGTTCGAAAAGCAGGCGCTATCAGGAAGGATCGCCAGGTGGCAGATGATTCTGACAGAATATGATATTCAATATGTATCTCAAAAAGCTATTAAAGGTAGTGTTCTGTCAGAATACCTTGCAGAGCAGCCAGTCGATGATTATCAGCCAATGAAGTTTGACTTTCCTGACGAAGACGTTATGTACTTGAAAATGAAAGATTGCGATGAGCCGTTGCCTGGCGAGGGACCGGAATTGGGTTCCCAGTGGAAGTTGATCTTTGACGGCGCTGTTAACTCCTATGGTAGTGGGATTAGGGCAATCATTACGACTCCCCATGGGTCCCATATACCATTCACCGCAAGGTTAACATTCCCATGCACCAATAACGAGGCCGAGTACGAAGCATGTATCATGGGTATTGAAGAAGCAATCGATTTGAGAATCAAGAACCTTGATATCTATGGAGATTCAGCCTTAGTGGTCAACCAAATCAAGGGGGAGTGGGAAACACGCCAGCCAAATCTGATCCCATATATGAACTACGCAAGAAGGTTGCTACCTTTTTTCGATCGAGTAGAGCTTCACCATGTGCCAAGAGCAGAGAATCAGATGGCCGATGCTTTGGCTACTCTATCCTCGATGTACAAAGTTAACTTCTGGAACGATGCTCCAATAATTGTCATTTCGCGGCTCGATAGACCAGCATTTGTGTTCGCAATAGATGAAGCTCCCGATGGTAAACCATGGTTTTATGACATCCAGAACTTTCTTAAGAACCAAGAGTATCCGCCTGGGGCATCTGCCCAAGATAAGAGGACTTTGAGGAGATTGTCCGGCAATTTCTATCTAAATCCAGACGGTGTGCTCTATCGGAGAAACCATGACTTAGTGCTACTAAGATGCGTGGACGAAAAAGAGGCAAATTTGCTTATGGAAGAGGTCCACGAAGGTGCTTTCGGAACACATGCAGGTGGGCATGCCATGTCTCGGAAGTTGTTGAGGGCAGGATATTATTGGTTAACTATGGAGTCAGATTGCTTCAAGTACGCCAAGAAATGCCACAAATGTCAAATTTATGCTGACAAGATTCGTATACCGCCGTGTCCCTTGAATGTCATGTCATCACCATGGCCCTTTTCCATGTGGGGAATTGATATGATTGGAAAGATCGAGCCGACCGCGTCCAATGGACACCGTTTTATCTTAGTGGCTATTGATTATTTCACCAAATGGGTCGAAGCGGCCTCTTATGCCAATGTCACAAAGCAGGTAGTAGCCCGATTCATCAAAAGAGATATCATCTGTCGATATGGGATACCTGAGAGGATCATTACTGACAATGGTTCTAATTTGAATAATAAAATGATGAAGGAGTTGTGCCAGAGTTTCAAAATCGAGCATCACAATTCTTCTCCCTATCGTTCGAAAATGAATGGCGCCGTAGAAGCGGCTAACAAAAACATTAAGAAGATAGTACAGAAGATGGTGGTGACTTATAAGGATTGGCACGAGAAGTTGCCCTTCGCTTTACATGGGTATCGCACTTCAGTGCGTACTTCAAATGGGGCAACTCCTTTCTCGTTGGTGTATGGCATGGAAGCTGTTCTGCCATTGGAGGTCGAGATCCCTTCTCTAAGAGTACTGGCAGATGTCAAACTAGATGAAGCAGAATGGGTAAAAAACAGGTTGAATCAACTCAGTTTGATGGATGAGAAAAGATTGGCGTCTCTCGCGTACGGTCGTTTGTATCAGAAGAGGATGAAAAGCGCCTATGATAAAAAGATACGTCCTCGGAGCTTTCAGGCAGGCGACTTGGTGTTGAAGCGAATTCTCCCACCGCAGAATGATCACAGAGGCAAATGGACTTCTAACTATGAGGGTCCTTATGTTGTACGAAAGGTTTTCTCAGGAGGAGCCTTGCTACTTTCAACTATGGATGGTGAAGATTTTACATCCCCGGTGAACGCAGACGCGGTCAAAAAATATTTTGCTTAAGAAAGCTCGCTGGAAAGAAAAAGAGTATCCAGGCAAGAATGGGGCATCCCGGCGAACCATAAAAGGATAGGTTCGGGCAAAAATTAGGGATATAAGAAAAATGTGAGCCCGCAAAGTTGAAAACCTGAAAGGGCAACTTTGGCAAAAATGGGTATCCTGGTGAATCGAAAACCCGCAAGGGCGATTCAGGCAAAAATTAGGGATTTTAAAGCAAATGACTGCGGCCTGCGCATTTATTATCACAAGCATAGTGGATTCTAGGGAGAACTCGAAGATCGATCATTCAAATCAGTCTCTTCAGAAGTTAAAGTATCGGAGAGCGTCAAAGCCACGCGAGTCATGGATGAGTCGTCACATGGTGTTTGTCTGTACCACATTGCCGACATTTTTGTATATTTTCCTTGCGATTGTCTTTTTGCGCAGCTTTCTCTTTTCAGGAGTTGCATCCGATGTAAAATTGCCTATTTTCAGGCCCTTTTTTTTTTCCAATAAAATATACTATTTAGAAAAAGCTTTGTTCTGGTTTTAACTTTTACCGTTTTGTTTGCAAGAAACGCCTGATATTTTTTGATGAAAAACCTTGCATACATAAACTTGTGGGCTTTGCTAACTATTAATCAAGATATTTGTTTAAATAAAAACGTAAGTGATGATTTGGTGCCAGCTGTACAACACATTTGTCTAGTTGTTGTCACTTTCCCCAAGCAGAGGTTGATGATGATTCCTTCCTTATCTAATCCACAGCCAAGTTAGCAGAGTTAATTTTCTTCCCCACAGAATGGAACTGACTTAGGGATCGTTCATCTCCATCCCCAGCAGAGAGAGTGTGGGATAATCCTCCCAGTAAATCTTATTCAACATCCCTAGCAGATAGTGGATTCAATCTCCGACAGAATGGAGCTATTCCTCAGCAATCTGCTGCGTTTCCCCAGTAGAGTTATTCTGGCTAATCATTCACGGCTGATTTCCCCGGTAGAGTGGAGTTGTTGCCTCCGGCCAAGTTGCTTGATCCCCAGAAGAGTTGTAGGCTGATAGGCCATCCGGGACGTTCTCCGCAGCAGAGTTTGATTAGGATCCCCAGCGGAGTAGTTTTGATCTTAGCAGAGCAGTTTTTACCCAGAAGTTTTTATCGGAGGCCATCCAGAGCTTGTATTCCCCAGCATGATTATGTTTGCGCTAAAGCATATCAAGCCTTGACCCAGCGGAGTTGATCTTTCTTCTCTAAGCATTTATTTTTGCTAGAGTGGTTCATTTGCATCCACATACATGCATAGCATCTACCTAAACGCGAAGCATTTCCATTTCATATGGAGCATTTCGTCATATTCAAACATATGCATGTGAAACATAAGCCAGGTTGTTACCCCTTTTGTTTCAAGTGAACCTCGCAGACGATCAGCATCTTTGCCCGTTGTGTTGTTTATACCACAGCTCATGCTGTTTCCCCAACAGAATTCTTTTGTGGTCGTCACCAATGGCTGGTCTTAAATTCGTTTGAATCTTGTTACTCATATATTCAGCGAAGCCTTGGCGGCAATGTCAAGTGATTTAGTTCTTCAACGGTGATGTTGAAAGTTTGTTTCTGACGACGACGTCAGATGGCTTAGTTCTTCAACGGCGATGTTGAGAAGTTTGTTTTGACAGCGATGTCAAGTAATTGTACTCTTCAACGGCGACGTTGAGAAGTTTGTTTTGACGGCGATGTCAAGTGATGTGATTCTCCAACGGCGATGTTGAAAGTAATTGTACTCTTCAGCAGCGATGTTGAAAGTTCGTTCCTGACGGCGATGTCAGATGCTTTGTTTTCCCAGCGGCGAGGTTGGATGTTTGTTTCTGGCGGCGATGTCAGAGTGATTTGTTTGTTCAGCGGCGAGGTTGGGTGTTTATTTTCGGCGGCGAGGTCGAGTGGTTTGATTCTTTAGCGGCGATGCTAGATGTTTGTTCTTGGCGGCGATGTCAGGTAATTTGGTTCTTCCAACGGCGATGTTGGATTTTGTCTTGACGGCGATATCGGAGGATCGTATCTTTGGATTCAATATTTGTTTGTATTTAACAGAGGACTGACGGCGAGGTTAGATCTTTTTACCGACTTAATGTCGAGACCTGACCGTGAGGTCAGATGCTTTTACCAATTATTTTAAGAATTGACGGCGAAGTCAAAATTGTTGGAAATGACGGCGAAGTCAGAAGATTGTTTTAAGAAATGACGGCGAAGTCAGGTTATGTGAGAATTGACGGCGAGGTCAGATGTTTACTTGATTTATGACTGATGGCGAAGTCAGAAGACGATTTTGAAAAAAAATTTGACGGCGAAGTCAGAAAATATTGTAAATCGGACGGTGAGGTCAGAAGATTATTTTGGAGAGCTGACGGCGAAGTCAGAGGCTTTACCAAAGTTCTGTAAAAATTGACGGCGAAGTCAGAAAATATTGAGGACCGACGATAAAGTCAGTGGATTTATAATTTTGACGTTGAGAGCTGACGGCAGGGTCAGACGTTCTACTTAATAGGGGTGCCTGGCGGCGATGTCAGAGGATTCGTGTCACGGTTGTCAAATTTTCGGGTCTTTGGGTATTCAACAGTCTTTTGCCTGGATTATATGAAAGTCGTTCACCTTTCATCCATTCAGGCCCAAGCCATTTGAATAGGGGCAGCTGTTATACCCCAAAATTTGACCAACCTCTCTGGCTTATGTTTTATTTCATTTGCACCAGCATATTGCATAAAAATATATTACATGGCATATCATTATTTAAAATTTTTTTTTACTGGGATCAAGAAATGTATGTGTAAAAAAAATGTATATGAATCTCATCAGGCATTTATGCTCAAGTCATCAGAGGCAGGGAATGTAGTTTTTCAGATGGAATGTATAAAGAAGTCAATTTTTAAGGGAAAAATAAATTGAAGCAAAATGCATAAGATGGGGTTTGAACCCACCACCCTTTGTTTGGCAACTCCTCACTCTACCAGCTCAGCCAAGCACACGCTTGTGAATTACAAGGAGAAAGGAAAATATAGATATTAGGATGTGTGACAAAGGCGCTCAAAATAAAAATATGGTGGATTTTGTCTCCACCTGGGATTCGAACTCATGACTTCATGTTAAATGCGCGCTTGCTTTAACCACTGGGGTGGCGATACATCCATTGATTATCCCACCCCAGATTTGTTAAGTACCCTATTTCATTTCAAATGGCTGGGCAAGTTTGAGCAAAAATGGCCATGCGTGAAGGAGGGGAGGTTGAGCAAAACTCAACTATTTTCAACAAAACAAAAGCCAATCCTGCTTGTTTTTTCGCAAGGATTAATGTGGGATATTCAGTTTTCACTTTTGAAGTGTGTATTTCAAATTGCAATTGAAATTGCAATGTGGAGCCATTTGGTTTTTTTTCATAAGTTTGTACTAAGCATTGCCATTTCTAGGCCAACCAACAGGGTACTTGCTTTGGATACTTTTCTGAATCCATTACCAATACGGGCAAGAACCAGCAGCCACTACAAACCTGCTGTAACCCTAGCTTGTCCCCACCTCTCCACCACAAAAGCCACGAAGGGTAAAACTCAGGATAGAAAAAGTTGAATTGGGATTGGGATATAAAAAGGTTTTTGTGTTGAAGCAAACCCTAGCAGCCATACTCCTTACCAGACACCTTAGAGATTTGAATTTTTTTGGAGCTTCTCTCAAAGAAAACCAGTTGCAACTACAAGCAAGGAGGATTCTTCAAGCTTCTTTGGCTGTTGAGCTTCCTTACCAGGTATGGACATCTGAAACCTTTCTTTGTGCGCATAAATCATGATGGGACATTGTTTTATTAAGATTGTTTTTGATTTCTCAAATGCTGGAGAGAAAATGCATATGCCATAAAATGTTTATGTTTGGATCTTAATGACTGTTGAGCAATATATGTGTTATGTGTTGGCTAACTTTGCTGATTTTGTTAAGTTTAGGATGATTAGAACGCTACTGGTTTTGAGTTCATAACCTGTTCCATAGTTCTGGTTGAGCCAACATGCTGTAGCTTTTGTTTTCCTATTCATGCTGCTATGAAAGATACTGACTGTTTGTTTGTTGCTTGCTTGTTGGGATCTGAACCACTTGGTGATTTGCTTGAGTGTTGTGTTATGAACACAGTTTGTATGCATCTTGTTTTCCATCACATTGTTAATTGTCTTTTGGTCTTAAAGTTGTTCTGTCAAGGTTGTTGTGCTGTGTGTGTTCAAGCATAATAGGGTTTTTGTTTTGGATACCATAAGATTTGCTGCTAAACTTTCTATTATTGTGAATCATTTTTTTTCCTCTCTGGACAGCATTCATGTCTTGATCTGGCTGTTAGTTTTTTTTTTCTTTGCTTGCATTGCAGTTTGGTTTGTGTTTTGTCTTGATAATTCATGTTTGCCATAAGAACCTATGTGTGTCTGTAAGGATGACTGTCATGAGAGCATCTTAATGAAGATTTGGGCTGCTTGATTCAGCTTTTGTTTCAAAATCATTTTCTTTTGGACTGTTTGTTTTTCCTGTTTTGAAATTTATTGACCATGATGTTTGGTTACTGCATTAGCTTCATTTAGGTTTTGTATGGTTTTGTCTCTCACCATTTGAAACAATGTGCCTTGATCTTGCTGTCAATTTCCATTTAGGGTTTGATGATCTCATATGTTTCAAAATCTCACTTGAGTCTTAAAGAAAACCTCAACTGTTGGTGTATGCCTTGGTCATGTATGAGTTATGTGAGTTTGATGGTATCAAGTCTTGTGGTCAGTTTAAATTCTTTTCTTGCTAAGGGCTTATTTTATTTAATGTTCAGTCATGAGAATGTGTTGTGTGCAGGTGTTGTTAGTATAAAATGGACTGTTTGTGTTATGTGTGTGTTGTGTTCATAATAGATATGTTGGTCTATGACAGCAAGATTAAATGAATTGGTTACTCTGTCTCATCAAAATTTGTTGTTTGTGTTTGTTTATTTTCTTTGATGTCATCACATACCTGATTTTGTTGTACACATTCACATTCTCATTGAAGTACACCTTTTTGCATCTCACATCACTCACTATTAGCATACTGTTACACTGTTAGGAAAACTGGTGCATTGCAAACCATGCTTTGAAGCTGCTTTAACTTTTAACACATTCTGCACATGTTGTACCAGATTTAGAACTGTTGGTCTTGTTTGTAATCCTTTTGTTTTAACAGCTCAATATAGTCATTTTTAACATGTACAAATGAGCCAAAACCTTGAATTTAATTGGAACATCAATTTGCAACATTTCATGCACTAATGTACATTAAATTGCAATCTCAAAGCCAAACACTCACACTGTGATTCCCATTCTGATTTACACTTATACACACTTGTTCTCATCTGTTGAAGATGTTTGATTGATTGGTTTGGTTTTTATTTGCTTAGGATGATAAAACCATGTTGTCATGCATCACTAATCTTTTGTACATATGCAATTCCATGACCACTTCATTACTTGTTGGAAAGTTGAGATTATCCTTTGAATCTTATCCTTGATTATTACCTCTTGAACATGATTGAATCCCTGCTTGAGCACATTCGCATCAGTCCTAGCTTCTAGGGTCCATGTTGCATTCCAAAAGCTCACTTTGCATTTTCCTTCGTGATTAATTATGCAAGCATCATATGAAGATTTAGATAGTACCATTGTGTTCCTCTCTGAAAAACATGCGAAATAGACTCAAAGTTTGCTCAATTCCATGGAGTTTTGACCTGTTTTCATTTGCTTTTGCTTTGTTCTTTTGTTGTTTTATTTTTGCCCAGCAAATATTAAATGTATACTATGTATATTATTACTTTCATTTTGAATATTGGATGTACCATCGCCCCAGCGGTAAAACCATGCGCCTTGTATCACCACGTTCCTGTGTTCGAGTCCTGCTGTGGACAAAACTTTTTTTATCTTTCTTTTCTTTTCTTTCTTTATATCCTTATTTCTTCTCTTTTATGTTTCCCTTCCCTTCCCATATCAGCACGCGCGTGTGTGCCCCAGTGGTTAAGAGTGCTGACTTTGAACCAAAGGGAGTGGGTTCAATCCCCACCTCTTGCCTTTTATTTATTTTTGTTAGTTTATCTCTTTGTTATTTTGTTTTAATTCTTAAAAATCATAACTTTTGCATACTCCAATATTTTTGATTCATTCTTTTTCTAATTTGTTCACAATAATGACTATTTTTATTTAGTGAAATAACATTTCAATTATTCTTTTTTTTAAGACCCTTGTCTTGCTTACTTTGTATATTTCAAACTTTTCTCACCATCTTGTAATTCGTCGTATTGAATTAAAAATAGAGGATTGGGTGTAGTCCCCTTCTTCTTCGAGTGTTGGGATGCCCACTGTAGTGAGGGTAATCTCGACACTCGTCTTCCAATACGACGACGATCCTAAATTTTTCTCTCCTAAAAAAAAAACCTCGGTCCCGTACCGAGTCCATTTTCAAACTATCTTTCAATAAATTATCAAATTCTCTTCGTATTGAATTAAAAAGGGAGGATTGGGTGTAGACCTCTTCCTCTCCGAATGTTGGGATGCCCACTGTAGTGAGGGTGGTCTTGATATTCATTTTTCAATACAAAGACGCGCCTTTACCCACCATCTCGCTTTCACAACTTCCTTCCACAATTTTCAAACCTAAAACCTCGGTCCCGTACCGAGTGCATTTTCAATCTTTTCATAACAAAAACTTGAATGGTCGTGGAGTGGTTAGGCGTAGGCCTTCTCCTATCCCGAGTGTTGACGTTTACCGTAGGGTTCTCTGTCACAAAACACTTACCATTCAAAGCCAAAAAATACCTTTAATAAGAGAACGAAGCTCTCTTTGCATTGAATTAAAGAGAGAGGATTGGGTGTAGACCTCTTCTTCTCTTAGCGTAGGGATGCCCACTGTAGTGAGGGTGGTTTCGACGCTCGTCTTTCAATACGAAGACGCCTCGTTCGCCACACCTTTTTATAACAAAAACTTTGAGATAACGAATTGGGTACTACCCGTAGGGGTTACTATCCGAGGACCTGTCTCGCCCCCTAAAAAACAATCCAATCAATCAAACGTGACTTCTTGCCTCGCGTGGCGAAAACTAATCAATCTTTCAAAAAGGATACGTTACGTCCGTTCTACCGCAAACAGGTAACGCCTAAGTCTCCAACGAGCGAGCAGCGAAACACCTAACTGCTAGAATGCGCACGATAGCATCATCCATAAAAAACATCAACAAACCGTAGGCCGAACTACGTTTGCTCTGATTTCTCATGTCAGATGAGAATACGTAGGCACAAGACGGCGATGTCTTGGCGAGCATATTCCCCCTTATATCTGTAGTCCCCCGAACTACGTCGACTCTGACTTTCTCATACCTATTGAGAATACGTAGGCCTAGGACCGCGAAGTCCTACCGAGTCTGTTCTGTTCTCTCTTTTCTTTCCTCCGTTGTTTCTCTTTCCCTGTTTTTAAACCCTTATCTTTACCCATTGGAACACTTCTTATAGCATAATGTTTAAGCAAATAAATTCACACATCGACAAACAAAAGGTTCCCATCGAGTATGATGGATGCGAGGGATGCTAATACCTTCCCCTTGCATAACCGGCTTCCGAACCCGTTCTTGGTCGCGAGACCATCTTATCCATTCTTTTCTTAAGGTTTTCTCGATATTTTCCTTTCCCCCCATGGGATAAATAAAGTTCGGTGGCGACTCTTCTGTCCTTTCTTTTTCGCCTCCCCGTCGTTGCGCGATGCATTTTTCGAGTAGCGATAGTATCCTTCCCGCAGGGCTTTCCTCGCCAGAGACCGTCCCCCAAGGTGTTGTGCATTGATGCCGTCGTGGGTTTCTTCTAGGACGACAGCGGCTTGAGCGTTGTTGATGCATTTGAGGAGGGGGTCGTGAAGCCTTTTCGATATAATTTATCTTCGAGTAGGACGTACGAGCAAGATCGCCGCTTGACCGTGCTGGCCTTCTTAGGGTCGACGGGGAGGCGACCCGTGTTGAGGTAGGTGTGCAAGGGCGTCATCCAACAGTTGATGTCCCCTATGGCGCTGACGTCGAGCAGTGCTTTGGCTTTTTCCGTACTCGGTTGAGCGAGGATCCCTTGGATGACCGAATTGTGCCCGCCCTTCTTCTTGGTGCTGGCTAGTTTCGATAGAATATATGCCCGTGTGTTCTGCTCGCGTGGCACATGATGAACTTCCACGGAGTCGAAACTCTGCATTTTTTCTGCTATGAGAGCTAAGTACTCGGCCAGGTTGTCGTTCTTCGCCTGGTATTCCCCTCGTACTTGTGAGGCGACCAGCTGAGAGTACATGGAGATTCTTATTTCCTTGGCCCCAAGGTCAGCCGCCAGGCAAAGGCCGGCCAGGAAGGCTTCGTACTCGGCCTGGTTATTTATCATCGAGAAGGCTAGTGTTATAGAAACTTCTATGATGGTGCCTTTCTCGTTTTTGAGGATGATCCCCGCACCACTACCCGAGGAGTTTGAGGAGCCATCGACGAAAATGATCCATTTTTGGCTTCCCGGGGGAGACTCCGGCGAGGGGGTCATTTCGGCGACGAAGTCGGCCAGGACTTGAGCCTTGAGGGCTTTCCTCCCTTCGTAGACGACGTCGAACTCAGAGAGTTCCAACGACCATTTCAGCATTCGCCCGACCATGTCTGGTCGGCCGAGGAGTTGTTTGACAGACTGCTTGGTCCTGACCACGATGGTGTGGGCCAGGAAGTAATGTCAGAGACGTCGGGCGGCAACGACGAGGGCCAAAGCGACTTTTTCGATCTATTGGTACCTCACTTCGGGACTGTGTAGGGCCTTTCTCGTGAAGTAGATCGGCTTTTGCCCTTCGGGACACTCCCGGATCAGCACGGCGCTGACGGCTTCGTTTGACACGGCCAAGTATAAGTACAAGGTTTCTCCCTCCTCGGGTCTTGTCAGCACGGGTGGTTCAGATAGGACGCGTTTGAGGTGGTGGAGGGCTTGCTCGCATTCCTCTATCCATTCGAACGCGGCTTCCTTTCTAAGTAGTTTGAAGAAAGAGAGGGTGTGCTGCGCGGATTTGGCGATGAATCGGGAAAGTGAGACGAGCACCCCGTTGAGGGACTGTATAGATTTCTTCGAGGTCGACGTGTTGGTCTCGTAAAAAGCTCGGAATTTGTCTGGATTCGCCTTGATCCCTCGTTCGGGTTAGATAGAAACCGAGGAATTTTCCTGCTCGGACTCCGAAGGTGCATTTCTCCGGATTGAAGCGCATTCTGCACTTCCTCGCTGTTTCGAAGACTTTCCTGAGGTGAGTTGTGTGATCGACCTCTGTGCAGGAATTGACGATCATGTCGTCCATATACACTTCTAGCATGTCTCCAATCTCTCCTCGGAAGACTTTGTTCATCATCTGTTGGTAGGTGGCGCCAGCGTTCTTCAAGCCGAAAGGCATTACGTTGTAATAGTAATTGCTCGACTCCGTCATGAAGGCCGTGCTCTGTTTGTCGCGTTCGGCCATGGGAATCTGGTTGTATTCCGAATATGCGTCCATAAAGGACAGGAGTTTGAAGCCCGCCGAGTTGTCGACGAGCTTGTCGATGTTAGGGAGGGGGTAGGCGTCCTTAGGACATGCCCGAATGAGATTGGTGTAATCAACACACATGCGCCACTTTCCATTACTCTTTTTAACAAGTACAACATTGGACAGCCAGGTTGAATATCGGGCTTCCGAAATAAAGTTCGCCTCTAGGAGGTCTTTTACAGCTTTTTCAGCAGCCACCGACTTTTTGGGGGACTGCCTACGCCTACGTTGTATCACAGCGTTGGTGGTTGGGTTGATGGAGAGCTGATGGCAGGCGACCTCAGGGTCGAGACCGGGAATCTCTGCGGCACTCCAGGCGAAGAGATCATCATTCTCGCGGAGGCAGACCTTCAGCTGTTTCCTCGCAAGGTCGGGCAATCCTGCCCCGATTTTCACGGTTCTCGTCTCATCGTCCCCGAGGGCCACGATCTCGAAGCCACCGTATGGGATGAGGTGCGCTGGGTGGACGGGCTACCTGTTGGATGGATGAGCGTCGTTGGCTTCGTCCTCATGGTCTGTATCTTCGGTGAAGCGGCTTTCGGGGTCAACCGAGCCAACGAGGTCCTTGGGTTCGCTCTTCGGTGTAGTGGTGGGTGCGACTATTTTGGTTGCTGGACCGATCGTGCTTAGGCCTTTCAACGCGGCCTCGAAGCAACGCCGGGCGGCTTCGATGTCGCTGTTAAGGGTGACAACGTCCCCTCGCCTGGTGTAGTACTTCATTTTGAGATGGACGGTGGAGGGCACCGCGGTGAGCTCGGCCATTGTTGTCCTGCCCAGGATGCAGTTGTAGAGGGACAGACATTCAATGACCAGAAAGCGGACATTGACCTCCCTGGCCGTTTCTTTTTCTCCGAAGGTAACCTTTAGCTCCACTACCCCCACGGCCTTGTTGTCGTCCCGTTGAAGCCCTGGAGGTCAGAACCCAAGTAGGGGGATAGGTTGGACTCGTCGAGTTGGAGCGTTGTGAAAAGGTGGGTGTACATGATGTCCACCGAGCTTCCTCCGTCGACCATAATACGTCTGACGTCGAAGTTTGCCATTTGCGCCCGTATCAGGAGGGGGGGTGTTCGGTTGGGGGAACCCCGGGGGAGCTCTTTGAGGTAGAAAGTGATCGGGGTGGACCGACCATGGAATTTGTCGATGGTGCTCATTTTGCCGGAGCTGCTAGTGATGAGTTCCTCGAACTTCCTCTTTACTTACCCCACAGATAGGTTTCTCGGGGAGCCGCCGGAGATGACCATGGCCTTCGGAAAGTACTCCCAACGGCTGGTGGGACGCACAGGCTCGTCGTGTTGATCTAGCCCGGCGGGAAGGCCAAACATTCTGAGGGAGAACCAATCCTCAGGTCAGCTGACACTAAGGGCAACTTGTAGACCGTTGTTATTGTCAGGTGAAGGGAGGTCTTCGACCCTTTTTGGCCTCGGTAGCATCTTGTCGTAGGGCTTCTCCTCCCCGGGTGTACCTTTTCAAGTGCCCGTCCTTGATCAAGACCTCGATTGTATCTTTCAGGTGGATGCAGTCTTCTGTAACATTGATCAGGAAAATAGCAAGTGTACTATTTTTACCAATTATAGTAATAAGGGAAAAGTCCCAAGTATCGATCTCGAGGACTGCCTAGTAATTAACAGAATTTTTAAGATTCAATTGAACAAAAGGTCTAGTGGTTTGTTTGGTAGCAGAGTAATATAACAAGTAAATAGGACTTAATGAATCAATCTAAGAACAGTGTTAGGGGAGTGGAGACGATGCGAGTAAAGACCCTGTATGATTATTCTACTATACTAGTTATTAACCTTAATTTAGCAGTTGGCCACTTTAGTTGCCTTAATTCCTTAATGAAAATCCTTTGATGATTTTCCTGTACAATAATTCCTCAGTGTCCCTGAAAAGCATCAAGCAATCGTTCTGACCATAAAATACGTGATACGGGATATCCTCATTCCTAAGCAATATCGACCATGATACTATTTTGCAAAAGTGTTAGGTTGACTTTCCAGACTAAAGCCTAAGCACGACTCGCATTCTACTTTCCAATATGAATACGATTAAGATTAATGCAAAATAAAATATATCAAGGTAAAAACATAGTTCTCATAGAATAATTAAACAAAAGTCATTACATCGCACTTAGGACCACCCCCTAACAACTTGGGGTTTAGCTGCTCATGTTCTTGGTAAACATAAAAGTAATTAGAATTGAAAAGGAGAAGATCATTACAATGCAAGTTGAAATCCTTGGATCATCAATCGCTTCCGCTTTTGATCAATCCTCTGTTTCCAGCCGAACTCTCCTCTCAGTTGTCAATCCTAATATCAATTCAAAAGTGTCCCCTACTTTCTAAAATGTGCCTCTTATATCTAAATTCAAATTACATCGCGAAATGTCTCAAATGCCCTTCGAAATAGGTCTGACAGCAAAAAATCAGAAAACAGAGAAATTTCACTTTCAGTGGCCCTGACACGGGCCGTGTTGTGCAACACGGGTGGCCGTGTCAGGCTGCTGACTTCTTCAGGGCGTGTCTCCTCTCCAAGGGCTGCAACACGGGCCATGTTGCATGACACGGGCACCCGTGTTGCAAGTCTGAGTCTTCTTTTCTTCTGCTTTGGTCCACCCGTGTCTGCCAACCGTGTCCTCCATGACACAGGCCGTGTTGTGCAACACGGGTACCCGTGTTGTAGCTCTGATTTCCCTTTTTCGACTTTTCTTTGCCTCCGAATGCGGTGCGATTGTCGTGCTATCCATTCCTGCCAAAAACACACTAAAAGAACCCAAATCAAACGCACCAGCGGCAAAAGCAACATAAACTTAAAAATAAGACTCGAAGACACACAACTACGAGTAATGCAGATAATAACAACTAAAGCTTCGAAAAACAGATAAAAACATTGCGAAATTAACCATAAACAGCGTTTGAAAACACAACTGAAATCCACCGATCAAACTCCCCCGAACTTGAACTTTTGCTTGTCCTCAAGCAAAAAGCTCACCAACCCGAACTTAATATCTTTTTTTCGTAACGGAACCGTCCATAGAATTGTGAGTTACGGTGATAATACTCATACTTGAACTTCTCATTCTAAGTCCCCTAGGATTGATCTCGGCTTTTCCCTCAAAACAGGTAACATGCAAACACTAGACTGCGGTAAACCACAGAACTCAGTCTCCCTATGGGTAACCTCTCCGACTATGCTTTGTACTTAAGTCTTCTTTTTCGATTTTCCTCCCTTTCATTCGGACAATCACTATACGGCTTTTATGATTTTCCTCGTGTGCACAAGATTTATCAATGACATTTTTTCTTTTTCTGGCACTGTTATTCTTTTTGAATGGCTTTCAGGTTCGACCGCCGTTGGGCTGAATAACCGGGTGAGGGTTACCCAACTTAGAAGGATTAGTCGCCTAATTGCCCCTTTTTGTTTGTTTTTTTTTTCTCTGTGCCTTAACTCAATATTTTTCATTACCCTTGCACACACGATTATTTTTGATGGAACCTGATTGTCAAAATAAACTACTCAGGGGTACTTCTCAGATCAAAGCACTATGGTACAAATCTACACGTCGAACTCGTTCCTATTTGGGAAACCCAGGGTGTTGGCCTTTTACCTATCTCTCAAGATTATCCCGATTTCATCCTCACGGTTCTTTTCTGAGTATTCTATATACTTTCTCATCACCTCACTCAACATCTTCACTAAACAGTTCCCCAACCAACAATGTTATTAATTTTATTAGCTCAATGTCAGGGGGGTCTTCCTGTGGATCGCTATCATGTTCTCAAACTAACACTGGAAATTAAATAAACAAATAACTGCAACACAAATAACATAAAAACACAAATAAAATAAAACACAAATAAAATACCCCCACACTAGAATTCAACAGTGTCCTCACTGTTGGAACACTAGTAGCAGGGGACTCACAGAGTTCATGGTTGCGGAGGTTGGTCGCGCAGCATCATCTGTCGCATCCATTCATGCATCTCACCGATCAACCTGCCTTGTCGGATTTGTTCGTTCCCTTGTCTTGTATGCTCCTCACCTTGCCTCGTCTGCTCACTTCGGAGATGGCACATCTCATTCTCCATCCAATCCCATTCTTTTTTAGATAAGCTCCAAGAGCCTGAGCCGGATTCCTGATGGGGTGAGAATCGAGCAGGCGGTATAGGCGCTTCTTCTACCTGGTCGCTTTCATCCTCAAAGAATTCTGCACCTGTACCATCATAAAATTGGTCTTCTTCATCCTGCATGGGGCTCTCATATAGCCAGTTATTCACATTTTGAATACTAATAAAGTCAGGGGCAGGTAAAGCAAGGAGATGACTGTTTCGGCTTACCAAGGAGTAGTAATTATCAAAGACTCGAATCATACCTTGGGCAGTCAGTGTGGCAAGATCTATTTTTGTCTTACCTGCAACAGTGGGTTCCTCTCTCAAGAGAGCACCGTGGCCAAAGTGATTCGCGATTTGAGTAATCATACCGCCTACACTTATTTCTCCTGAAGGTGCATTCGCAACCCTCTTCAGGTGATCAGCTGCAAAGGCAGCTACATTAATGAGTTCGTGATTGGCCATGCCGTACATGAAGTACAACTCCCTCTGAGTCGCCACCCCTGTGTTGTCACCCCTGCCGAACAGTGTATACGCCAATCCCTTTTGAGCGTACCTGAAACAAGGGTTATGGATACAAGAGGCTTTTGCCGCTTTCGCGACATAATCAGTTCTGCCTGTAATAGCCTTCCAGAAGTCCCCTGCACTAAAATTTCCCGGAGGGGCTCCGGGACCAAAATTGGGGAGCTTCAGAATATCTCCCAACTCGGCTATGGTCAGTATCAAATAACCTAAACCTCAGTGTACCATAATATTCTTCCTCCACCCCTGTCCACCTGTGCTTCAACTGAAATTCTAAAGTGCTCAAGAATTCAACAGTTATGCGCTCATAAGTTGGCGCTTCTAATTGCATAAATTCTAACATACCCAGAGTGTGAAACATCCTATAGACCTCTATTCTCAGCCATAGATTATCAAGCGTAGTGTTACAGATATACCTTGTGGGCGCGAGCTTACGCTTGATGATGTTAGAGTACTTTTTCTGATGATCCGGGTCTTCAAAGAGTATGCCGTGAGGGTTCGCCATGCGGTGTGCTCTCTTTCTGGGGCGTGAAGTTTCCGCCACTGCTTTTCCGGTATCTCTACGAGGAGGCATTCTTAACCTGCAAAACACAAACAACACAGATGGTTCGAAAATTTCGAAATCACTGTTAGTGAAAAACGCAATCGTAGAATTAATCACAATGATGAGTAGAATGTTTTTTGTGAAGGACGGAAGTGGTTCCGGTGAGTGGGTGTGGTAGATAATGAAGCTTTTGTGGAGAGAGGGTTATGGAGGTTAAGGGTTTTGTGAGGGAGAAGAAGGAGGAAGATGAAAAATGATATGAATTGTGTGGTGGGTAATGATAAGTGGGGGTTAAAGTGGTGGGCCCCACGGGGTAAAAATTTAAAAATCTGAACGCGCCTTGCAACACGGGCACCCGTGTTTCTCCTCCTGTAACATATATTTTTTTTCAAGGTCACGCACCTGCAACACGGGCCGTGTTGCACAACACGGCCACCCGTGTCAGGGTGCTGTTTTTCACCTTTTTCCTCTCCTCTGGTCTCCGACATTCTTCTTTCACCGATGAACTGCGAGTTGATCAAAACCTGTTAAAACAAAAACAAAATGAAAGCGTGAATGTGAAATACGTGGGTTGCCTCCCACGAAGCGCTTCGTTTTACGTCGCCTGGCTCGACGGTCCGTCATCGTATCATGTGAGATGAACGACATCGTTGCGATCTTTCTGCTGTCCCTCGTAGTAAGGTTTCAGACGCTGGCCATTTACTTTAAAAATGTCTCCATTTGCTGGATTTTTCAGCTCGACTGCTCCGTGCGGAAACGTCTTATGTACTACAAATGGTCCCGACCATTTTGATTTAAGCTTTCCCGGAAATAGTTTCAGTCGGGAGTTGTACAACAGTACTAATTGTCCTTCCCGAAATTCTTTCTTCTGAATACGTCGATCATGCCATTTCTTTGCTTGATCCTTGTACATTTTTGCATTCTCATATGCCCGGTTCCTGAATTCCTCTAGCTCATGGAGTTGGAGGGTTCTGGACTCTCCTGCTCTGGTGAGGTCCAGGTTAAGAACTTTTGATGCCCATAATGCCTTGTGTTCTAACTCTAGAGGCAGATGGCAAGTTTTACCATAGACCAGTTGGTAAGGGGACATACCAATGGGTGTTTTGTATGCAGTGCGATACGCCCAGAGAGCGTCGTCCAGCTTTACTGCCCAGTCCTTACGGGATGCACGCACTGTTTTCTCTAATATCTGTTTGAGTTGTCGATTTGACACCTCGGCTTGCCCGTTGGTTTGAGGATGGTACGGAGTAGATATTTTGTGCTTCACATTATACTTAAGGAGTAGCTTTTCCATGAGATGATTTAGGAAATGAGTTCCTTCATCACTTATAAGGGCCCTTGGTACTCTAAACCGTGAAAATATGTTCTCCTTCAGAAATCTGACCACTACTTTAGCATCATTTGTTGGTAGTGCCACTGCTTCTACCCATTTCGAAACATAGTCAACTGCTACCAGTATATAGTGTTTTCCAAATGATGGTGGGAATGGTCCCATAAAATCAATCCCCCAAACATCAAACAACTCTACTTCTAACATGGAATTCTGCGGCATCTGGTTTCTTTTCGAGATATTTCCAGTCCATTGACATCTGTCGCATTCCTTAACTACGTTTTGGGCATCCTTGAACAAAGACGGCCAATACAACCCTGATTGGAGGACTTTGGCTGCGGTGCGGTCGCCACTGAAATGCCCTCCATAATATGAATTATGACATGCTTCGAGCACCTTCCTTTGCTCGTTTTCCGGAACGCATCGTCTGATCAGTCCATCCACCCCTTTCTTGTAAAGAAACGGGTCATCCCATAAGTAGAACCTGCAGTCATGAACAAACTTTTTCCGTCTGTTAGAATCAAAATCGTCGGGTATGAGACCCCCGACTAAATAGTTGGCGTAATCCGCAAACCAAGGAACGCCATGAATAACTAGGATGTGTTCATCAGCAAACTCATCCTTTATCGGGCGCTTTTCCTCGTTTTCTTCAATCGGTGACATTCGCGAGAGGTGATCAGCCACAGTATTTTCACATCCTCTCTTATCCCGAATCTCCACATCGAATTCTTGGAGAAGAAGGATCCATCTCAGCAGCCTGGGCTTCGACTCCTATTTAGCAAAAAGATATTTTAACGCAGCATGGTCAGTATAAACAATCACTTTAGAACCCAACAGATATTGCCTAAATTTTTCAAAGGCATACACCACCGCTAGCAACTCCTTCTCGGTAGTTGCGTAATTCATCTGTGCCGGGTTCAAAACGTGACTCGCATAGTAAATAACATGCAAAAGCTTCTCTTTCCGCTGCCCCAATACAGCCCCTACTGCGATGTCACTGGCGTCACACATGATCTCAAACGGCAGCGACCAGTCTGGGGCTATCACAATTGGTGCTGACACTAACTTATTTTTCAGGTTCTCGAATGCGTCAGCACATTCCTTATTGAACACAAACGCCGTTTCCTTGACTAACAAGGACGTCAACGGTTTAGCTATCTTGGAGAAGTCTCTTATGAACCTGCGGTAGAACCCTGCGTGACCCAAGAAGCTTCGGATACCTTTCTCGTTTACGAGTGGTGGTAACTTGGATATTACTTCCACTTTTGCTTGATCAACTTTGATCCCTTTGTGTGAGATTTTGTGACCAAGGACGATGCCCTCTCTCACCATGAAATGACATTTTTCCCAATTCAGGATCAAGTTACTTTCCTGACATCTCTGCAAAACAAGTGACAGGTTAGTTAAACAATCATCAAATGATGACCCGAAAACCGAAAAATCATCCATGAAGACTTCCATATGTTTCTCAAGCATATCCGCAAAAATAGAAGTCATGCATCTTTGAAATGTGGCTGGGGCATTACATAGCCCGAATGGCATCCTCCTATAAGGAAAAACTCCGTACGGGCATGTGAAAGCTGTCTTCTCTTGATCCTCCGGCGCAATCGCGATTTGGTTGTATCCGGAGTATCCATCTAGAAAGCAATAGTAATCGTGACCAGCCAATCTTTCTAACATCTGATCAATAAAGGGCAACGGAAAGTGATCTTTTCTGGTGGCTGAATTAAGTCTCCTATAATCAATGCATACCCTCCAACCAGTGACGGTACGCGTAGGAATCAACTCATTCTTGTCATTAGTCACCAGGATTGTACCTCCTTTCTTAGGCACCACGTGAATAGGGCTCACCCATGAACTGTCTGATATAGGATAGATAAGTCCAGCATCCAATAATTTTACCACTTCCTTTCTTACGACCTCCTTCATAACGGGGTTCAGTCTTCGCTGGGGCTGCACAACCGGTTTATGGTCCTTCTCCATAAGGATTTTGTGCATGCAAACTGTAGGACTTATACCCTTTAAGTCTTCGATTTTCCAACCAATAGCACTCTTAAATTTTTTTAGAACCCCAATCAGTTGTTTCTCTTGGACACTTTTCAAACTAGAGCTGATAATGGCGGGACACTTTTCCTCGGTGTCTAGAAAAACATATTTGAGATTTTCCGGCAGTTGTTTCAATTCCGAACCTTTAGGCTTTTCGTCATTACCCTCCAGCGCTATAGGTTGCCGTAAGTCCTCCCATCAGTGTGGTCGGGATCCCCTTTGGAATGGTCGAGTGTCCAACATTTCGACTACCTCTCTGTCATTCTTATCTACTTCTTTGTCTTCCTTAAAGATTGACATGCTGAGCACTCTCTCCAGGGGTAGTTGGGTCAGACTTTCCAAATGTTCACTCTCTACGACCTGTTCTAGCACTTGTATGTTGCTACTGGTGCCACGATCCTGTTTATGCTTCATGGTATTACTAACATCAATTTTTAACTCCTCGTCATATACTTTCAAGGTCAGGGTGCCGCCTTCCATATCTATCATGACTCTCCCGGTTTCCAAGAATGGTCGGCCCAAAATTAACGGCATTTCTTCATCTTCCGGCATCTCTAGGATTACAAAATCAACCGGAAACACAAATTCATATACCTTAACTAGTACATCTTGAACCACTCCATATGGCCGCTTAACTGAATGATCAGCAAACTGGAGGGTCATCCGAGTGTCTTGAACCGCACCAATATCCAATTTTTTGTAGATGGACATGGGCATGAGGCTAATACTTGCTCCCAAATCAATTAAAGCTCTGTTGAATGACCTATCGCCAATAGTGCATGGGATAGTAACAGCTCCACTGTCTTTCTTCTTGACCGGAATCTTCAGACCCTGCAAAATAGCACTACAAGTTTCCGTTAGAATAACAGGTTCAGACTCACTCTTCCGCTTCTTAGCAATGATGTCCTTCATGAATTTTGCATAGGTGGGCATTTGTTCTAGTGCCTCCAACAACGGAATGTTCAGCTCCAACTTTTTAAACAGCTCCAAGAACTTCTCGAAATTCTTCTCTTGCTGTCCTTTCTTCTTATTTCTTGAGGGGTATGGCAGCTTGATCACCGGTTTCGGTTCTACCACTTTTTCTTTAGTTACCGGTACCGGTGTCACCACTTCTTCCTCGACTATTTCATTCTCTTTAATTTCCAGCTCCACTTCAATCATCTGATCATTCAGTTATGTTTCCTCTTCTCCTACTTCCTTGGCTTTTCCACTTCTTGTTACTACCGCCTTAATTTGGTGGTGATCCTTCGGATTTGGTACTGTGGCACTTGGAAGTGTACCCGACGCTTGTGAACTTGCTAGCTGTTGGGCAATTTGACTCATTTGTACTTCAAGATTCTTTATGGATGCTCCAGCATTCCTGAAGTTACTCCTTGTCTCTTCTTGAAATTGAGAACTTTGGGCGGCCATTTTCTCAATGGCCACTTCCCAATCAGCTTTTCGAGGCGCTTGTGGTTGATATTGAGGTTGGTACGGTGTCTGCTGGTACTGCTGTGGCTGAGGTTGATACGGTTGTTGGCCTTGAACAGGTTTTTGTACATTTCCTTATTGGTCTTTCCATGAAAAGTTTGGGTGATTTTTCCAACCAGGATTATATGTGTTGGCGTAAGGATTGTTCTGCCTCAACATATTAATTTGTTCCACTTGCTCTTGAGTTGCTACACAATGCATTGTAAAGTGTGGTCCACCGCATGTTTCACAAGGTGCTGCTTGAACTGGCTCAACCTGTGCCACTACCTGAGTTTCAACATTCATTTTCTTTAACCTTCTCTCTACCTCAGCGGTGATCTGATCCTCCATTTTAACAACCTGGTCTGCCAGCTTCAGATCAATCTTACCTTCCGGTTGGTTAACCGTGCGATCATACAACTCAAGGTGCTCGTTAGCGGCGATTGCTTCGATGATCCTTCTGATACCTGTGGCCGTTGAGAAGTTGGTTGAGCCACCGGCAGCAGTATCTATGAGCTGTTTCGTTTTGAGTCGTAATCCATTCACAAAGTTTTGCATCTGCTCAGTGGCGTCCATGTTATGAGTAGGACATGTTGTAAGACACCTCTTAAATCGCTTATATGCATCCCCTAAAGATTCTCCTTCTTTTTTCTTGAAGTTGACAATGTCATATCTTTTTCAGATGAACACTGAGGCAGGGAAATACTCATTCAGGAACGCAGTTTCCATCTCTTGCCATGTTGTGATACTCCCAGCGGGAAGCGAGTAAAACCATTCTTCCGCATCATCAGTGAGTGTGAACGGGAACATAACTAATCTCTTGGCCTCTTCGGAATGTCCTTCTATCTTCAGCGAGGTGGTGGTTGTAAGGAATCTCTGAAGATGTTTATTTGCATCTTCGTTGATTCTTCCGACGAACGGCTTGCTCTCCAACTGACGGATGGTGGAAGGGTGTAACTGAAAATGCGCAACATTCACCGGTTGATTCACAATGGTCATCCGGTTTGGTTGAGCATTGGCCCCTCCATAGTCTCCTAGCAGTCTTTCAGGCTGAGGTGGATTTCCAGCCATTTGAACAGTCTCAGGTGTTGTCTCTCTCTCTTCGGAGTCGCTCTGCACAGATATAATTTCCTCTATTTCTTCCAGTCTTTTAACTTTAGCTAATCTTCGTCTTTCGTGTAATGCTCGTTCTGGTTCTGTATCAAAAGAATATTTAGCTGAGGCCTGACCTCGCATACACAATTAGACAAGCGTTAGATAATACAAGCGGATAAAAATTATGCAGGAAATAATAAAATTATAGTCGCAGAGCAACAAAATTTCTTTTGGATTCTAAAAACAATGTTAATTTGGCAGTCCCCGGCAACGGCGCCAAAAACTTGATCGGGAAAATAGCAAGTGTACTATTTTTACCAATTGTAGTAATAAGGGAAAAGTCCCAAGTATCGATCTCGAGGACTGCGTAGTAATTAACTGAATTTTTAAGATTCAATTGAACAAAAGGTCTAGTGGTTTGTTTGGTAGCAGAGTTATAAAACAAGTAAATAGGACTTAATGAATCAATCTAAGAACAGTGTTAGGGGAGTGGAGACGATGCGAGTAAAGACCCTGTATGATTATTCTACTATACTAGTTATTAACCTTAATTTAGCAGTTGGCCACTTTAGTTGCCTTAATTCCTTAATGAAAACCCTTTGATAATTTTCCTGTACACTAATTCCTCAGTGTCCCTGAAAAGCATTAAGCAATCGTTCCGACCATAAAATACGTGATACGGGATATCCTCATTCCTAAGTAATATCGACCGTGATACTATTTTGCAAAAGTGTTAGGTTGACTTTCCAGACTAAAGCCTAAGCACGACTCGCATTCTACTTTCCAATATGAATACGATTAAGATTAATGCAAAATAAAATATATCAAGGTAAAAACATAGTTCTCATAGAATAATTAAACAAAAGTCATTACATCGCACTGAGGACCACCCCCTAACAACTTGGGGTTTAGCTGCTCATGTTCTTGGTAAACATAAAAGTAATTAGAATTGAAAAGGAGAAGGTCATTACAATGCAAGTTGAAATCCTTGGATCATCAATCGCTTCCGCTTTTGATCAATCCTCTGTTTCCAGCCGAACTCTCCTCTCAGTTGTCAATCCTAATATCAATTCAAAAGTGTCCCCTACTTTCTAAAATGTGCCTCTTATATCTAAATTCAAATTACATCGCGAAATGTCTCAAATGCCCTTCGAAATAGGTCTGACAGCAAAAAATCAGAAAACAAAGAAATTTCACTTTCAGTGGCCCTGACACGGGTCGTGTTGTGCAACACGGGTGGCCGTGTCAGGCTGCTGACTTCTTCAGGGCGTGTCTCCTCTCCAAGGGCTGCAACGCGGGCCGTGTTGCATGACACGGGCACCCGTGTTGCAAGTCTGAGTCTTCTTTTCTTCTGCTTTGGTCCACCCGTGTCTGCCAACCGTGTCCTCCATGACACGGGCCGTGTTGTGCAACACGGGTACCCGTGTTGTAGCTCTGATTTCCCTTTTTCGACTTTTCTTTACCTCCGAATGCGGTGCGATTGTCGTGCTATCCATTCCTGCCAAAAACACACTAAAAGAACCCAAATCAAACGCACCAGCGGCAAAAGAAACATAAACTTAAAAATAAGACTCGAAGACACACAACTACGAGTAATGCAGATAATAACAACTAAAGCTTCGAAAAACAGATAAAAACATTGCGAAATTAACCACAAACAGCGTTTGAAAACACAACTGAAATCCACCGATCAAACGTGCTCGTGACTTCTGTGGAAGAGGAAGAACTTCGATTTTTCCACGTTTGGCTTGGGGGTGTCCGTCTGGGGAAGCGGACCCCTCCTTGGATAAACTCCATTTTGGCGCACTCGGCCAATATGCGCTCGCGGGAAGCGACCAGAGTAGTGTACTCTGTAAATCGGCCAGCAGAACCACGGGGCTCGCGAGATCGGTCCTCCCATCGTCAATCTCCTCCGCGCCAGTGGCTTGTGGCTCCGTCCTCTTGGGACCCGTGGGGGGTCTCTCGATTTCGGGTGTCGCGGGCGAAGTTGGCCGCTTGAGTCTCCTCGAACTGGATGTAATGCGCGGCTCTGTCGAGGAAGTCATGTAGTGAGGTTGGCCGGTGTATGGCCACAGCTTCATAGAATTTGGAGTCTCAGAGCAGGCCTTGCTTCATCAGGTAACGCTTCATCTCGTCCGATGTTATTACCTGCACGACTTCTCGGGTGAACCTCTTGATGTATTTCCGGAGGGGTTCACCGGGGGCTTGGATTATGGCACCCAGAGTGGCCTCCGTCTTCGGATGACGCCGGGACACCGTGAAGTGTCTTGAGAAAAGGTCTTTCAGGACTCTCCACGATGTGACGGACTCTGGCTCCAGGCTCTTGTACCATGTCATCGCGCCCTTCCTCAATGTTGTTGGAAAGAGCCTGCACTTGATGGCTCTCGGATGTTGCGGTAATCGAGCATGGCCTCGATGTCCTCTAGGTGGTCGTCCGGGTCGGAGGTACTGCCATACGTCGAGAGTACTAGGGGTTTCTCCATCCCGTGGAGGATGGAGGCCGCCATGATCTCCCAAGACAGGGGAGTCTGGTAGTCATCCTCGTCACTAAGAATCGGGGACTGAGGGGGTGATGGCCCTTGTGGCGGAGGAGCTTGATTTCGTACCCTCGGTTGCCTGACCGGGGGTTCGACTCGCGGTGGCCTGGCAGGGGGATCCACCCTGGTCGTCCGAAATCGTCTTTCTCTCCTGGGTGACCTAGTTCGCTCCCTCACGGCCACAGTTTGGGGCCTTTCGAGCCGAGGTCGACGATTTCTGGGACGAGGGGAGGGGCTCCTCGAGTTTCCGTTTTGGTCCTCCCACGGAGGGGACCTTAACGGAGCTTCTTGCTTTAGTGCGCCAATATGCTCGTTCTGTTGAAACAACAGTTGATTTGTTTGATTGATGGCCGCGAAGAGGGTGACCACCGTTGGATCCGCTCTGGTCGGAACGGGGATGGGCTGGAAGGTAGCCGGGCTCCCCACCCGAGGAATAGTTTGGTGAGCGGCTTCATCGGACGAGGGGGAGGCAGTTTGGTCGTCCCTCCCGTCGGTCTCTAGGGGTTGGGCTGTCCCCATTTGCTTGCTACTGTTTGTGGCGGGAACATGGATTAGGTCGTGAACGGTACCATCGTGGTGTGGGCTAGACATGATCGGGAAATATTGAGGAAACTTTTGGTTCTCTGCTCGGAGGAACGGGGAAGTTTATGTTCCCACAGACGGCGCCACTGATCTGACCTGATCAAAAGGGGATCACTGGCTGGCCACATTCTGTTGGACTGCTACCTGTTCACCGGTGTTAAAGAGGAGATGAGGGGTGTACCTGCAAGACACTCCGATGCCAAAGTAAGGTACTGGACGGAGCGAAAACAAATACAGAAAAAGGGTAAGAAGAGAGTTACATGACCCTCTAGTGAAGAGGGTATTTATATTGAGCCCCCAGCGCGGGGCCAACGGTTACCTAACACTGAGCTGGGCTGCCAGGCCCAATGATGGCAACTGCTAGGACTGATGTGACATCGTGAGGACCGGCACGTGGTCCTTGCCCTAGTGTAATTGCTTCGCATTATCCGGGAGGAGGAAAACCGGAACTTCCGGAAGTGGGTTGTTACCTTGTGACGTGTCCCTGCGTGAGGGGCACGTGGAGAACATGGGGGATCGTTGGGGGTTCCCCCGGGCAGAGGTGGCCGCCTGGTCGGAAGCGATGGTCCTGACCGACGGTGGTGAGGAAAGGGTGGATTGGCCGAGAGCGAGGATCCTGCTCGACAGCAGATGACCTTTAGCCTGCTCGGAAGGGGTTGTTTCCGCTGTCTCCGTTCGTTGGTGTGGCCTTACTGGGACCAATTCCAATGGGGTTTGGGCCCACTGATCATGGGCTAAACCTAGGCCCAGTCCAGAACAACTCTGTTCTGGCAACCACAAATTTCCCCTGAAATGTTAGTAACGTTAATTTGAAAGGTTCATAAATAAAAATATTTTGGTGATTTGTTAAGGCTTGAAGTCGTGTGTGTATATATATATATATATATATATATATATATATATATATATATATATATATATATATATATATATATATATATATATATATATATATATATATATATATATATATTATATATATATATATATATATATTAGAAAATCTATCTCATCGCAAATAGTTTTTTACAACAAATCTGCATTTAAAGATGACAAGGCTTCTTGAAGATTTATTAGATCTTCTTCTACTATATAGGCTGCATAATCGGTCTCATAGTCTTTAGCAACTCTTACTCGTTTGCTTCGTCGAAGTTATGTTTCTACTTCGTCGTTGCTTTCGATACTTCTTATCACAAGAATATGATTCAATTCATTGTGCCCTACTATTTCTCGATTTGAAAGGGAATTTGTCTTCATAGAATTCAACATCATTTGATTCTATGATAACTTTAGCATTTAGGTCATAAAACCTATATGCCTTAATGTTTGATGCATTCCCAATGAATAAACATTCATAGGCTCTACTATCGAGTTTGACTCACTTCGGATTCCTAATTCTGACATAAGCCAGGCAGTCCCAAGTTCTAAAGTAAGATAAATTTAGTTGTCTTTTCTTCAATATCTTCTAAGAAGAGATCTTATTTTTAAACTTGGGAACTCTATTCAAGATATATCAGACAACACCAATATTCAACATAATTGCAACAAGTTTAGTAAGAGTTCTATTCTTTATATTTGTTTTACCATTCATTTTAGGAGAATATGGTGTAGTTGTTTCATGTACAATTCAATGTTATTTATAAATTTCATTAAATAAACTCAAATTATGTTTAGTTCCCCTATCACTATGAAATCTCTTAATTTTCTTAACAAATTGAATTTATATTTCATCCACAAAAGTCTTAAACATAACAATTTTACAACAAAAAAAAAATTATTTTTAGTGATTGCGTACAAATCAACCACAATAGACTGACTAAATCCTTCCTTTTTCAGAAGATTATTAAAATCAAGATTCTTTATAATCTCTGAAGTATGCATGACTTCCTTCAAAACTAAAGTCTTTTTAGAGGTGGACTCTGATTCACGTCTCTAGTACCGACAACATTAGCGGCGTAGGCAATTCTCAACGACACTTTCATATTTGTGTATGTTTTAAACATTACATGATCATAACATACATGATGAGAGGAGCCAATTCCTAACCACCTATCATCAGATTCACCAATCATGTTGATTTCAGTGATCAAAGCAATAAATTTCTCATCACTCAGGTTAACTTGTGCATTAGGGGAAGCATAAGGTTTAAACTCAATCTTATATTTCTTAATCATATGATCTGGTTTTCTACAATTGAAGCAGGAGAAAACACCAGTGTCATTTCTTTGTGGTGGTGGTTGTTGCCTACCAATTGGAGTAATTGGGGCCCTTAAAAGGTTCTCATTCTTTATTCGATTTACAACATTGCGGTTATGATTCTTTAATTATTTGCCAAATGACTTCGAAACTACACCAAATTTATGTTTGTTGTTTGAAACAACCAAGACTTTTTTTATCTTTGACCATGTCTATAAGATTCTTCTTCAATTCAAAAGGCGAATAATCAGACTCTCAATTAAAAATATTTTTATTTTATAGCAAAACATAATTTTTCAAAACTTTCAAACTAGGGAGTTGTTTGTAAATGATAAAAGAAATTTGCAATTGTTCATCTTAACATATATCCTTAATGATGATTTCATAAGAGATCTTTTGAAGTTCGTAGCATTGAGTCTCCATATACCTTTTATCTTTACCATTTAATACTTGAGGTAGCGACTAACAACATACTTATTTGTTGTAGCTTCTGCATCATACTTCTTTTTCAGAGTTTCCCAATCCTATTTGCAGTATCGTATCTACTATAATAATCATACACATCATCTGCGAGTATATTCAAAATACAATTTTGTAGAGATTATCATTCTCTTTCCATATGGTAATTTCTTTCTTGAGTTGTAAACTATTCGATTTAACACTATTAAATGTTTCATCTGAATTCCCGTATTTCTTATCGTTAGTTTGTTCGGTTGATTCAAAAGGAGCAATAAATTGTCCTTGGTCAAAACGTTATCAACCTTCTTTAAGGTTAGGAAAATTTTCATTTTAGTTTGACAACGTTTGAAATGAATAACCTCAAATTTGAATGGTTTGTCAAATACAGGAGTCGCAGTGTTACCAATAACTTCTTCGGTAGCCATGATAGTTTTTTAAATCATCTTAAAATTATTGATTTTTGAATTTTGAAAATAGTCACAGAAGTTATCGGGATGAATCGCGAAACAACTCGCTCTTTTTAAGGCATTTTGCGGCCCTGCCCAAAATTATACAAAGCAGTCGAACTAGCACGCCGCCTCCAAGATAAAACAGCTCAATTTTATATTGTATGAATAATACTTGCACGGTAGATAACTTATCTAGAATTACACCCTATGATTGTACAAAAATCTTTCGAATATGGTATAATACCACTCATATTATCCGGTATAACGACCCGTCGTAATAATTTCTCAAAAGAGAATTCAATAATCATTTGATAACTCAATAATTTCTCAAACAAAACAAATTCAAATAATTCTTCAGAGAGAACCCAAAAATCAATTCTTGTAATTTCTCAAATCAAATAAGGATAAATTAACATAGCTCTCTAAAGAGAATTCAAAAAAAAATTTGAAAATTTTAACGAGTAGAAAAAAAAAAGGAGGAGAAGTTGATACTTCGACAATTCGAAAGACATAGTTATGAGATTGAGGAAGAAAAAAATAAACAAAAGGAATTTTTGGTCTATTTGAAATGAAATAAAGAATTTCCTTATATAATGAAATGAGATAGCTAAGATATCTTACCTAAACAATGTGAGACTTAACTTTTTTTTAAATTTATCTCCTTATATTAGAATATTTAGATAACATTGCAACATGCTAGGGTAAAGGAAAGAGGTTTTCTCATCCCACCCCTTGTGGTTATTAGCCACCATGCGCGTTTTCTTAAATGCCCTCGGATTTCAGAGATATATCTTTGGGCGCACCTTTTTTTACTTAACGTTAAATTTTCCGAAGATACATCTCCGGGATCACCATAAAACACGTATTTTATTCGTTTTGAGTCAGATCTCTAAATTTACAAATAAATTGTAAATTTTGGAGGTCTAGTTCAAAAATAAATAAAATACGTGTTTTATGATGATTTCGGAGATGTATCTCCGGAAAAATCTAACGTTAAGTAAAAAAAGATACGTCCGAAGATATATCTCCAAAACCTGAAGGTATTTAAGGAATCGCACATGGTGGCTAATAATCCAAGGAGTGGGATAAGAAAATCTCAAAGAAAAAGAGACTTATCCTCCTTGGGCACATGGTCTCACATGACATTGCAAGGACAGCCTACAAGAAATACAGAGACAATCATTTGAAGGTTTGTAAAATCCTTTATTTATAGCTTGAGGAGAAATGTTGTAAATAACACCATTTTAGGATAAATAAATACTCTACTTCTCTTACATATAACCATATGATTAAAACATGTTTTTTTTTCTTTCTGTTTTCCTTGAGTGTCAATTATAATGATCAAACTATAAGAATAGCACTAGTGCTTCTATTTTCAAATTATCAAATAGTATACATATGTTCCTGTTTCTCACACTTCAAGTCAAATATTCATGATGTAAATTCTCTTAACCTCCCTTTTGTTATACAGATTGTACATGATGCTAGTTTCCTGGACGATTTCGTGAATCATGGTATAATATCCATTGGTTGTATTCGTTCATTGCCCTTGTGTTATACAGACTGCATGGTGCTAGTTTCATGTCTCTCTCAGACCTTGAGTCAACACGGCTTTGCATCGTCAAGTAGGTGCCACCAGACAAAACCATACATTTCTTCATGCGCAGCACTGCACATATACTTCAAACATTGGGAGTTTATCCAAATTGTTACAATTTACACTAAACTTTGCTTGGTCTACTTACAAACTTTAGAGTTATAAGATTCTTCAATTGTTGGTTTTTTCTCTATCAACCAACTAATTAGATGCATTCACAGAACTCATAGATTCAATAATTGTTTTGACTCATCAAAATTCGGGAACTTAAAATATCATGTCTTTAGACTCGAGAGTTCTCACACCTACTAAGTAACTATCCAAGAAAAACAAGGGAAATTACATAGTAAATATCCTTCAATTTTATCCCATTTGTCATGTCATCTAAATGCACTTTGTAGAGAAAACGTTAAATGAATCAAGTTATTCTTGCATAACATTTGAAGCCTGGATTACTCAAAGTACTTATTTTAATGATCTATCAACCAAGACTGCAACATGGAATAAAGCAATATATATTCTCATCCCATCGACTTCTACAGAAGAATGCTTCATATGTGTTTGTCAAGATAGCAGTACTATCAGTTACATACCTATCTAGACAAGAATCCATAATTGGAAATGGCAATCTCAAAGGCATTTAGCCTTTCTCCGCGACCGAATCCATTGCGATCGTAGAATGATATTTCATTTATGTTGAGATCAACACAGGCTTTCACAAGAGCCTCCCCAACACGTTGAGCAGCTTCCTAAAACAATGTTTCACAGAATCTTACAGAAAAAAAGTCTATAGCCAAAGTATAATGTAACGAAAGTTGTTTTCACTATCCCGTACAGAATGTCTAAAAAATGAGGTGGATTACTTACAGCAGTGCTACACGAAGGATTTTCTCGGAACGATTTCTGCAGCGTACTTCCATAGAATAAACACTTCTTATTTTGGTCATCTACGAGCATTGCATACAATTGCTTATCCGAGCAAAATACCGAAAGTCTTGGATGCGTTGTTGTGCCATTAAACTGAAGAGAAATAAATGCAGGACAAAATTAATGGTTACTAATAACAGATAGAGGGAAAAAAATCACATTTAAATTGTATCTGTGGTACCTTTTTCTGCATCTTTCTGTTTCGAATTTTAGCACTTTCTTTTCTAGCATTTGCCCTAACTTTGATCACTATAGGTTTCTTCATTAAACCTGCAAGGAAATTTGAATCTCAGTATAAACAATTTCAAAATTCACATTGAATGCAATACTAATAGAGATTTATGCAATCAATTATGGAAACAGCAAAAAAAATCAAAGGAAAATAAAAAAAAATTGGGTAGATTTAATCTATGTTTAACTTACTTGTACTTTGAGGTTGGAAGGAAATTAAGGGTTTTGGAATGATTCGGAAGAAAGAAGAAGTCTTGAATTGAAGAAATTTAAAGGGATTCAGTACTTGAATCATATTGTAAGACCCTTAAGCACTATCACCTGTGAAGACTGAGAACAAAATTGAAGTTAGGAGTAACAATATGTTTGGTTTAGAGTGAAATCGCGGTGCAGAATGGAGGGTCAGGGTCGTAAATCGCGCTGGAATTGCATCCTTGCACCGGATGAAGGGAAGGAAAATCCGAAAAAATGAATGAAAATGTAAAACATGAAGGAATTTCTCACTGCTTCTGGCCGCCGACCATCGACTCCTCTGCGTTATCCAGCCAGTTTTTGGCGAAGATTAGACAGAATATGAATTTTAATATTTAAAAAATTATTATATTTATTAAAATATTTTTAATTTAATTTTAGTATTTTAAAATCATTTTATTTTGTGTCTTTGTTTGTCTATGTGTGATTTTTTTTCTATTGTTTTCAATAATGTATTGTAATTGTTTTCGATTTTTAAATTGTATTTGAATTTTTGTATTTAATATAAATCATAATTATTATTTTTTGTTTTTTAAATATTTTTTATGTTTACTTATATTTCTTTTTTTCTTTTTTTATTTTGTTAGGTATCTATCATATTTTCTTTTATATCAAATTTTGAACTATTCATTTTTTATTCATTTTTAAAAAAAAAATTAAATCCTTTCATAACTAATAATAAGTTATTTTATGTATTTATTTTGTTAGATAATTCATCATGATTTAAAAGTCCTTTATCGACATATAGTTTAATTTTATTGAGATATTAGATATAATCCAAGTTAAGTTATCTAGTCCAAGTCCAAAGTTAATTAGGGTTTAGAGTTTGTTACTTTACTTAGTAGGCAAGTTAGGTGTATATAAATACAGTTTGTAATTCAGTTCTATCATTCAATTCAACAATACAATCTTTATTTTCTTATTCTCTCTCTTTCTCTCCTCACTAAAAGTGTCTCACGTGTTGCACCCCAAAATTTACCCTTGCGTTTTCTAACTTCGACGGGCTTTTGCTTCGCACTCATATAAATTTTCATTAGGCCATAGTTCGTGATCATATTTTGCCTTGGTTTTTTAGATACGGGATCAGGAGTTTTCTTTGAATCAAATCATCGAGTTTCATGCCATTTAGACACGTGTCCACCCCGATTGGGCGTTTTTCAAATCTCTGTTATTTTGTCCAATGAGAGCATGACGTGTGGCCTAAGGTTGTTATTTTTGTGAATTTTAATTTCATTTTTAGTTTCCTAAACCATTTTTCTTTTCAAACATTTATATTTTGTACATATATAATTTTTGTTTGTTAATAATATAATGGTAAAATAGAATTAGGATTTAGATAGATTTTAGAGTTTAGATTTTATTTAGAAATTAGAACTTAGATTTTTAATTTAGAAATTAGTTTTTAAAATAGGATTTTATTTTAGAATATTTTATTTATTAAAGTTTTATTAGAAATTAGATTTATTTATTTAGAAATTAGTTAGAATTTAAGTTTTTATTTAGAAAATAGTTTTTATTTAAAATTAAAAATTAGATTTTTTTAGAAATAGTTTTGTAATTAGATTTTTAAATAGAATTTTAATTAATTATTATTAGTCAATTAGATTTAGATATACTAGAACTAAATTTTTAATTTTTATTAGAAAGGGATTTTTATTAATTATAATTTTAAGTAGATTTTAGATTAAGATAGAATTATTAGAATAGATTTTATTAGAGTTAAAGTTAGATTTTTATAAATAGTTTTTTAGAAATATTTTTAGAATTAGAATTTTGTTAGAAGTTAGGTTTTTATTAGGAATTAATTATATAGATTAGGTAGAATTGGTTTAGATTAGTTTTTATTTAGGATTTAGATTAGAATTAAACTATATTAGAGTTTTAGTTTAGATTTAATAGATTAGATTAGAATTATTTTTTAATTATTAAAGTTTAGAATTTAACTAGTTTGGAATAAGATTAAATTAGAAATAGGATTAGTTTAATATATTAGAATTAATTAACAGAAAACAAAAAGAAAAAGATTAATAAAAAAGGTAGGACACGTGTTGATTTTTCAGGGTATAAAACCCTGTTCATCATCTTCTTCCTGGTGGGAAAACCCTAGTCGCGGGGAACACCTTCTCCATCTTCTTTTGCAAAAAGATGAACTTTCACCTCCCACCTTCTTCCTCCATCCGCGAAATCACCTTCTTCGCTAAACCCGTTTCCATTTCGCCGCCATGATATCTCTCCCCACCTTCCGTCCATAATCTCGTTTCATTTTTCATCAACCTCAACAAACTCTTTCTTTCTGCAAAACCCAACTTCAACAACATAACCTTTGTTCTTCTTCAACCCACCACCCTCTTCTTCGATTCAACCTCTCACTCCGCCACAAACCACTCTCAAATCTCCTCTTTTCGTCTGAAATCACAAAACTGTCTTCATCAATCAACCAAACAGCAACCCGAAACCCTTCTGCCTCCGCGAATCCATCCCGCAACCCATTTTCCACTCACATAAAAACCCATTTTCCACCCGCATCAAAACCCATATTCCACTTCAAACCCTTATTTCTCGCCTCCTCGTCGTTGCATTTTTTAAGTAGCGACAGTTGGCGACTCTGTTGGGGATCCTAGCAAGCCAAACCTAGTTTGTTTGTCGCATCCGTGATTTATTTGCTTTTATTGTTTATTATACTGTGTTCCTCTTACCTGTTGGGTTTATTGGGGATGGTTTGTAAGGATAAAAGTTTTCAACCCGAGCTTTCTAGTATACACTAAGATTAGTAGGTGGTTTCTTTCTGATTTGCGAGACTTAGGACTCGTTGAGTTGGTTTGAATTCCACCGCTCAGATGAGACCCTTATGGGATGATTATGTCCTACGAGTAGCGTAACAGCGTCTTTATTTCCGACCTCGGAGTCCGTGACTCTAAGGACCTTTTTGTAGAACCTTATTTTGAAGGTTACTAAAACATAACTTTGTGTTCATCCTTTGAAGGGATTACTGTCTTACGAATCGTCGTTATGATGGAAAATTTTTTACGGTTAGTGCATAGGACTTTGTTTAAAGCCTTTGGGATACCCTCTTATAAACCAGTAGATTGTCCACCCGAGGTGAGAGATATCTCGTTGTGTTTATCTTGTAGGATCTGTGACTCTGACCCCGTGTTTGTTGCATTTCATATTGCATTGCATTTGTATAAGAATATCTGCATCATTTTGCATTTTCTTCCCTGACCAGATACCAAGAGCTTACCCATCCTCTGTTCATAACTCGCAGTTGAATTCCCGACACTCCCGTTGAACTTGTGAGAGCTATGAAGCATCTGAAGCAAGAGGAGCATAGATACCTGGAAAGGCCAATTAGACGAAGCCAGCTGAAGTAGCTATGCCAAAGAACAATCGCCAGGATGTTGAGTCCCCACCAGGATTTACTGTGTCAACTAATCCACTGTATGATCTTCCGCCGGATGACCATCCTCCGCAAGTAAATGTTCCTACTCAATCCCAAAGGATGCCACTGACTGATCTCATGGAAGAAACGCTTTATGCCCTTGAGTAGAGACTTTGAGCTATGAAAATGCTTGATATGCCCGCCTCGATGTTGTTGATATGTGTCTAGTGCTAGACCTGGTGATTCCTCTGAAATTCAAGGTACCTAACTTCGAGAAATACATAGGCTTTAGTTGCCCGAGGCGTCATTTGGTGATGTTCTGCCGAAAAATGACCTCCTACACTCATAACGATAAGTTGTTGATTCATTGTTTTCAAGACAGTTTGAGTGGGGCATCATTAAATTGGTACATAAACCTAGAAAGAAGCCATATCCAATCATGGAGGGACTTATCTAGCGCTTTTCTTAAGCATTACCAGTACAATCTGGATGTGGCTCCCATCCGCATGCAGTTGCAAAGCCTATCTCAGAATGGAAATGAATCTTTTAAGGAATATGCACAGCAGTGGAGAGAATTTGCAGCAAGAGTGCAACCACCACTCTCGGACAGGGAATTGATTGACATGTTCATAAATAGCTTGCATGGCTCTTACCTTGAGAGAATGGCTGGTTGTGCGCTATCAAGTTTCTCTGATCTTGTGATAGTAGGAGAACGCGTCGAAATCTACCTTAAAAACAGACAAATCCAGGACGCCTCAAGCAGCCAGGCCAGTGAGACTGAATCTTTTAGCAATTTCCATGAGGAAGATACGGATGAAACCAACACATTCATAGCAAACATTGAGTATTATCATGGTGAACCAGCAAAACTCTATGGTCCCTCATCCGCTCAACAGGCATCATTTCCAATGCCATGTTATCCTCGTGGAAAACCATCCATGTCTAAAGCTTCAGCCTATAAACCATGGATCGCTCCTCATGCAAATCAATGAGCCCATGGTCGAGGATATCAGAATCAGCATAGGCCTAGTAACAACTTGGAAAGAAGTATTTCTCCTCTTCATCCAATCCCTATGTCACACAGTCAGCTTCTGCCACATTTGATTCAAAACGCGTTGGTGGAGCCTAAGACTCTTAAGCATGTGCCAGAACCTTACCCTCTTGGGTATAATCCCAATGTTTAGTATGGATATCATGGAGGATCCATGGGGCACTCAACCGAAGATTGCAAAGCCTTCCAAGACAAAGTGCAACAATTGATTGACAAAGGGTACATTTTCTTTCCAGAAGGAGGTTTGGTTGTTCATGTTAACCTCTCAACTGTCTAAGCTCGAAGATTTCAAGAGTCATTTCCAAAAGCCAGTGGTCCAGACAGGCAGACATCCTCAACATTGGCAGTCCTTGGGCGCTTCTACCATTTGCATTTTGTTTTCCTGTTAATTGCTATTTGCTTTTTAACATTGTTGTTTTGAATGGTAATATTAATGAAGTGATTATGAATTTTCTGAATCAATTATGTCGCATTCACTCATTTTTCTTATTTATCACAAAGCACAAAGACATACACCTCTTATCCACTCCACTTTATCACTGTTGTTTTAGCAAAGATTGGAGGGAGGATGACGAAAACGTAATACTCATAATTGCAAACCGTATGCTTTCAGACAGAATCTCGTCAATAATGTACAGGCATTGTTTCAAATCCCTTAAACACCGAAGATATAAGGAGTTAATCCCTAATCAACTACTCCGAGCCTAGAAGTAGGAGTTTCTTTCGGACTCTCAAACCCTCACATCTTAACATAGGTCAGGGTAATGTTCAGTTAATCCAATCCCGCACTCAAAGTTCAAAAGACATGAGGGTTGTTCTTCAATGACCCATGACATGGCAGTCACAATCCTCTAATAAAATCAAAAGAAAATCGAAAGCCTACTAAGTCAAGCACCTCAAAGGGGACTTAGGCAAAAATCAAGGCAATCCCGATGGATCTGACAAGCAAAATCAGTCCATGCAAAAGTTAGGGATCGAAAACAAAATCAAAAGAGGTCCTCAAACCCTCAACAAAAATAGAATAAGATTCAGTGACCGCCATATCAAATTAAGAAGGGTCACTGACATCCATCAAAAGCAAAACAAGGTGGCTGCCATTTCAAACGAATCTTGAGTCATCAAGCTTACACCATCAAATCCCTAAATGCATAATTAATTAAACGTAGGACTGGAGATCATCATGGAGAAGGGGTGGGCACAAATCAAGTTTCAGCCTAATATCCTTTGTTTTATAACCATGAACCAGACCATGTTATAACCCTCGAAATACCTAATTGAGGAGAGGTTTATTTTAAAAGCTTATTATCACAAGATTGCGTAAACTGACTCCTCACATATTTGCTAATCATCAGTATTTGTGTCATTATCCTTGCTATGTCTTTTACACCAATCAAGTTAGCACAATGTTTGGACTAATGGTCCATTCGTCTCACTATCACGACAGTTAGTAAATGATATTTCTTTCAAAACTTGCATGAACTTTGCATTAAAATTACCATTCGCGAACAAACAATTTTAATTGCAGGTCAGTAAATGGCGTCGAGAAAATTCCAACAGAGAGCAATCGAACAGGACTGGATCATTTGACAGTCTGGATCAGAACTAAGTATACCATGTAGCCCTATGAATTTGGGGCATTGACGTCCAGTGAGTATGGAATCAGTCATTCTGAGGCAAACCCCCAAGTATCGGTTGATTGTGGGGAAAATCATTCAAGAAGCGGTTGGTCAAAAGTGAATCATCTTGAGACTCCATTGTAATACCCTAATTTTTACCCCTAAGATCCCACATTTCATTTGCATATCATTCCACAAACAAGACCATACTTTTTGATTCTCTCAGGTCCCTTGTTGTTTTTTTTACTTTCTTTATGTTTGTTTCTGTTTACTAATATCTAACCAAAATATCAAAAATATTTTTTCAATTTTTTTTTTCTTCTTTTTCTCTGTGTGTTTAGGGTTTTACAAGGAGACTAATAGCAAAGACATTCATTCAAGTTTAAATCAGATGGACGTTTGACCTCATCTTGGTCAAACTATCAAGAGTTTGCTTCAACTATAAGTTACCCGTGGTGGCGGGTTATTTTCTCAAGACATGTGTTTGTTCAAGGACAAGTTGTCCTGTGTCACGATTCATCAAGCTTTCAAGCAGTGTTCTATGAGAAATTTGTCCCAGTTTTAATCAAAGATTTAAAGTTTTATCTGTACAAGTCAAGTTTGGTGGATGTTCAATCAAGATGTTTGTTTTGGGATGCAAGTACAAAGTGTTCATTCAAGTGTGCCATTCAAGTGAACTTAAAGCATCATTGAAGTTCCAAAATACATGGAAGTGCAAAGCGTTCCTCTTGGAGAAGGAAAGAGACAATTTGAGGTCATCCAAGATGATATGGGTGATGATTCCATGAAAATAATGAGTGTTATGATACTGATGGTGAGGTTGCTCATTCTCAGGCAGACTTGAAGTTCAAGTGTTGTGATATTTCAAATTTATGTTTACACAAAAGGTGGTGAATGTCATGATTTCACTGCTACATATGGATAATATTTCTGCGAACTCCATGCGTTGTGGGTCCCGAGGGAGTGATTCTAAATTATCCAATACATCTTCTTTGAAGAGTAATTGTGAAGAGGGAAACAAAATGGTCATTTTAAGGAGTTGCAGTCGATAATTGACATGCTTCCCATGTCCAATATCTCAAGTGAAGATAATTCTCAAGATGCACAAAGTTGTATTACCGTTTCTAGTGTCCAAAGAAAGAGAAGGCAAACTCTTGTTTTCTCTGCAACTGTCGCACTATCTGCTGATTTTCGCAAGAAACTAAAGCGCAGTTCAATTCAGAAAAAGCAACCATCGACAAATGCTTTGGATTCTATTGAAACTCTTTCTGAGCGAGCGGGAATGAGACCCAATACAGCAATTTTTGATCTTACCAATCCATCAATATTAGCAGCCAAGATTGAGGAGTCATTTATTGAAAGCACAGGAAGCTTTAATGAATTTGATAACACTGTGGCAAGGAAAATGGATGGTGTAGCTTCTAATACACTAGAATCTTCCTCAAGGTTGCCCGCCCCTAAAGATTCCACTTTGATTCACAAGATAAGAGGGTTCTTCAAGAGATATCAATCAAAGGACAGACAATCAACTCCTGTAGTGCAAGCAGTTCCTCAATTTTCTCTGCATATTGACGAAAATTTTGATCACGACTTAGCAACCAATTTATCTGCAATAGAGCTTTTAAGAAATGTAATTGAGCAGCGGATTCAATTAATTCATCAGAGGTCTCATGCTCACATTAGTGTCCAGAAGCTTGACAGAGCCTTTGAATCAATTGAAGTTTGTAAAGATAAGGTCACTCAGAGAAAAGAAAATGAACCAGGCCATGGGAAGCAGGGTGAAGTCCAATTTCCTGAATCCTTGGCCAAAGTTCCACAACCCAACAACAGTAGGTCATTAAAAAGAAAGTCGAATGTTTTAATGGCAATATCCACATTTGGCCATCAAATTCTTATATACCCGCATTTTGCTGAACTTTGTTGGGTCTCTTCAAAACTCAAAAAAAGGTCCTTGCTCTGATGCAAGTGGGCCTTGGAAGGGCCGGCCTTTCAATTCGTAATTCGTCCTACCAATTCACAAGACAAGGTGGTAATTTCCAGTAGCTCTGGTGGCGCTAAAAGCAAAGAAAGTGCTGGTTTAGTTAGAGGCTTGGTTGCTGTTGGTTTATCAGCATACAGAGGTGTTTATAAATCAGTTAGGGAAGTTTCCCTTGAGGTAAGGAAAGTACTTGAGATCTTAACTGAGACAATTAACATGAAAATTAGAGCTGGGAGAACACAGGAATCAACGATTTATTCTAGCTTCTGTGATACATCATCTGGACCACAAAAATGTTATGAATGATCCCCAACTTAAATCGTATGTAGTTCAAGTTGCCACATCTTTAGCCATGCAGATTAGATCAGGGAGACGGATGGCAGAGATCGGTTTTGTTGGTGATCTTTGCAGGTGTTGCGGTGGAAATAGGATCACAAACTATTAATGAGTTTGAATCGCAATTCAATTCACAACCGCTCTTTGATTTATCCGAGGGAAAAGGTCAAAAGAGGGAAAACCTATTTTGCATTGTAAACACAATGCGGGGAAAGATCTAGGGTTCGGGGGTTGGTTAAGATTAGGGAAGGTATTAGCACCCTAAACTTCCGTAGTACTCTACAGGAACCTTTTGTTCAATGCTTACTATTTTTGCTTTATTATTCTTAAGGTATATGTACAAAGGGATTAAAAGTGAGAAAAGAAACCTAAGGGGTTAATTCTAAGTTTACTCGGCAAGACATCGCATCTTGTGCCTACGTATCCTTACGGGAATGGAATCAGAGTAATCGTAGTTCCCCTCAAAAGGGAGGTTAGAAACGTCTTGACTGTGGCCAAGGTCTCAAGGGGAATAAACATGTCTTAAGGACACGCTTACGTGGAGTGTAGAAACTCCAAATCTCTACGTTGAAATGTTAAGTTGTAATTAGGGTTAAATTAGGTTAGGGATTCCGCGGCGGGAAACCCTAAAATGAGCGCGGCGGCTCTTTGACCTAAAGCTAGGGGTAAAATTGTAATTTAGCCTGCGGCGAGGCATTTGTGAAAATTAGGGTTTGAAGTTTGTAGTGGTGAAGTTTTAAGGGTTTGAGGACTATTGACACGGCGGTCAAACGGTTAGACCTAACCTTCGGATGTGTGCAAAGTGACAGATTAATGAGTGAAAAATGCGAGCAGAGAAAATAACCATACAAACAGCGGAAGGTAAAAGCGGAAAAGTAAACGCGATTATTGGCTCGCGAGGTTACAAACGGGAAGCGGTTACAATAATAGCACAACTTGAATTAAAAATACACTAAAATAAATCAATGGCAACGTAACAAGCTGCAAAACGAACAAACAAGGTCAGCAGACAGTGAATTAAACCAGTTATGAGATGGTGAAGAACGAAAGTGCCAGATTCGAGATTTTATTACTTATATTTGACATAACAAGAAAGTTTTCGATTTTTAAGTTTAAAGAAGAGGTTTAATATGAAAAGGTTAAAAAAAGTTTTTGTTGTTATCTAAAAAATGTTTTATTACTATATTTTTCTTAAAAAAAATTTTAGGTTAATAAAAAGTAAAAAGGAAATTTAAGTTAATTTTCTCAAAAAAGTTTTAATTTGATTAAAGATTAAAGAAAGAAAAAAAAAGGGTTTTATTTTTTATTAAAGTTTAAGTTATTATTATTAATAAGGAAAAAGGGTTTTTGGTTATTAACATAAAAAAACAAAATAAAATAAAAAATAGAAAAATAACAAAAACTAAAGAAAAAGGAAAACTAGGTATTATGGCTCGAGCACCCCCGTTGGTCTCGCGGCGGCGCTTCGTCGTCTTCTCTCTTCATCTTCGTCCTGCTGTTCTTCTCTACACGACTCAACAAAACAACGAAAATGTTAACAAATTTTCATGATTTACTATTATTACTAACTTCGAAGGCCGCGGTTGATGAAGTCCGGCGGTATACGCGAGGGTGGTTCGCTGTGAAGATGATGCAGATGATAGCGGTTTCTAGGGTGGTTCGCGAACAGATTCGACGACAATGAAGATAAGTCCCTCCTTTTTTATATTTAGGATTTATTTCAATTGGGGTTATGCGATTATTGTCTGCGTAAAAATCCCCCCTTTGTGAATGAACTTCAAAACCTTTTTATAGCCTCCTCGAAATTTAATTTTCGGTTTCATAATCAAATATTGTGATTTTTCTATTGAATGCACTTTTGGAAAGAAATTGGGATATGATTTGTGATGGATTTGATTTTGATTTCAGATTTGATATTGAGGATGATTTTGTTCCGTTTTTAGCTTGATTGCCAATGTGTTTTAAAACCTGAATATCCTCTTTCCTTATGCTAACAATCCTGATAATGTCTCCTATTTTTGTTTTAGCGTAATCTTATTAACATCTTTGGCAGGATTGGTATCATTGACGAATAACACCCTGACTCGGATATCGCTCAACAACACATTTGTTCAATAGAGCTGCTAGTGCGAAGGTAGTCATTGGGTTCAGGTGCAAATTGCAAGCGACCTTCACCGACATCAACATCTGGAAGATTTATCTCTGCTAATAGTTTGCCTAAAGGATAGGGAGAACTGCTGATAAATTGGGCTATGGTGTTTATTGCTTTTTCAGTGGCGACACGCTCAATTACTGCACAACCAAGATCTAGACTCCCTTGGTAATAAGCTGCACATCTTGTCTTGAAATTTCATTTCCAATATTTAACTCTGAAGTGAATTGATACTGATGTCCGTAGAGGTTCTTCGCAGGTCACGTGAGCCAAACTCCCAGCCAGACTAGCAACCATCGAGCGTGCTGCATTTTTGATACGCTTCTCCTCTGATTCCATGGCATAATCACTTAAAACAGTTCCTTGGTTGTTATGGAAATGCTACACTGCACGACACTGTACGTTATTTCTTTGATGGCTCTAATAGGTAGTCGGAGCTTCATGAAGGACTCAAAGGAGGAAGATTATGAAGAACACTTAGAAGCTTAGGACTTAGAACTTTTTAGAATAGATGGCCAATGTAATGAATCTTTTTGTAAACCAGTGGGTATAAAGTTCAAAATTATTTATCCATTTCCATTGTAAACTAAATATTTATGAAATAAAGTTCAAAAATATTTATTCACTTCTTATTTGTAAATAATAATTCGAAAATTATTTAAATTCACTCCTTAGATGTAAATTGCAAATACTTATGAATAAAGCTTCAAAAATATTTAAACTCACCTCTTAGTTGTAAATTATAAATATTCACGAATGATATTCACAAATATCTAAACTCATTTCCCTTTTTGTATTGGACAATATTATGAATGAGATCCACTCTCTTTATATTAATTGACTGCTTACCGTAACCGGATTAAATCTGACCAAAACTCAAACTGAGTTCCTGCTTTCCAAATAACCTTAGCAGTATCTGCTTCCTCTCAGGAATACTGTCCCACTTGTCTCAAAATTACAGACTCCACGTGAAATGACCAAAATGCCCCTGTGGTAATTCCTGAAATAAAACGCACTCATATGATTGGTTAGTGATTAATGGATGCAAAATGAAATGCTATGTGAAATGAACTGACCAAATGTAAGGGTAAAATTTGGGGTATTACAGTTGCCCCTATTTAAATAGCTACACCGGATGATTTGAGTGACGGAGACTCGAGGAATCATGGTGGAGGGATTTAAATATAGATAACCAAAAATTTTGCCCTTATATGTGGCGATATGCAATGTTATAGTCAAAACGAGAACAGACTAATGCAGACCATGCCATGAATATGATATGATGCGTATGCTGGGATGATGAATGCGAAAATGCTGACGAATACGACGACACAGGGACAGACGCTACGAGAAGAACACACTGGAGAAAATGACACGCTGGGCCACAGCACAACACCGGGGAATTCTAAAATGATGGTCAACTGGTGCGGATACAACCAATTGTCATTTTTAGAACTGGAACGAGATCCTCAAATGGAGATGGTACCTATGAGGCGGCCTCCACTGGGGAATCTTAAAAGTGAAACTGGATCATGTACGACTGCAAGATCGATCACAGAATGCTGGAGCATTGAGCAAAGAATAACATCCAAGCTTCTGTAAACTATCTCTCGTGACAGGATCAAACGGGCCTTTCGGAACTCCGTAGCAAATATACAGGGTAAAAAGAACCGGCTGTATGCCAAAATAAATGGACTTTGAGTGGTTAGAACAATATCCTTAATAGTGACGGCGCCTATGAGATGGCCTCCACTTGGGGAATGTCTAACAATAAGACTGGATCTACACGACTGCAAGATCGATTACAGAATGCTGGAGCATTGAGCAAAGAATAACATCTAAGCTTCTATAAACTATCCTTCGTGATGGGATCGAATGGACTTTTCAGAAATCCATATCAGATATACAGGGTAAAAACCGGCTGTATGCCAGAATAAATGGGCTTTGATGGGAAATGCCCTGATAAGCTTCTCGAGGGAGAACTGTCACTTATCGTTGGAAGGGACTTACATGCCAAAATGGATAAGCACTCAAATAAAGAGGCTGCTGCTTATCTGATAAATAAATCTTCTCGCATTTTAAGGTCGGCGCCTGGAATGCGATTCTGATTTTTCTCTTACTGAAGGATAAATAAACTGCTTCAAGATCGTGCTCTCTTGAATATGAAACGGGTAAACTGAACTTCTTCATACTTCAGAATCGTGCTCTCCTGAATATGAAACTGGATAATCGAACTTCCTCATAACTCAGAATCGTGCTCTCCTGAATATGATTCGGCTCCTGAAATTTCTTCATTCTTCAGAATCGTGCTCTCCTGAAAAACGGCCAACTGAACTTCCTCATAACTCAGAATCGTGCTCTCCTGAATATGATTCCGCTCCTTCTTTTACTAAAGGATAAATGAACTTCTTCATGCTCAGAATCGTGCTCTCCTGAATATGAAACTGCTCAAACCTCCCCGTAACTCAAGATCGTGCTCTCCTGAATACGATTTGGTTCAAACCTCAAGACGGCAGGGAAATGGAAGCCCAACTGCTCCATGGAGATGGCCATTTGCTGCGAGTCATAACGAGGATATGATCGACTTCTTAGGTGAGAAATGCCGTGTGTTGATGCTGTAAAATGTAAAGTGTAAAGGGTTGTAACATGTAGGATTGTAAAGTGTTGTACTGATAGATTTTCCAGGCGCGGACTGGCGCGTATCTGTAAAGGATTTAGTTGAAAGATGGTGCAAAATAAATGCACGTCCGGGTACAGTGATAAACTTCTCAAGCGAGATAGTCGCGTATCTGTCATGGTATGGTGAAAACCTTTAGATGGTGCAAAATAAATGCACGTCCGGTTGGGCTCGACGACCGACAAGACTGAGATTCAATCTAGGATCGAACTAGAAAGATCAAGACTCCACCGAGGGAATGATCTCGAAGGGTAAATATCTAATCCTGGCGAGGAAAGATAGCTGAAGTAACCGTCATCCACGAGGATCGAGCTCCGTAGGGAAACTTGGAAACACATATGTATTTCATGCTTAGGGCTGACAATCTATTTGGAGAGAATGGGCAAACCCCAGTTACTCGGCGGTAACGACCAAATGATGGTGAAACACAATGAACCTGTGAATGATAATGCATATGTTGATGTGAATGTATGTTAATGTCTATGCATGTTAATGTTTATGTATGCAAGATGTTATGAAATGAGTATGTAATGAATATGTAATGAATATGTAATGAATATAGGCATGTGATGCTTATGCCCCTGCGTATGCTGACGAAACAGACTAGAGACGGGACGAGAGATGAAATAAACATCTCGACGGAAATACCCTGCGTTCTCTGCAACCAATACGTCGATCATGGGCAAGAAAGATCAATGGTAGAACCAGGTCTGGTTTTAAAGTTCTGAATTCTCTGGGGAGAAGATAATCTGCTCGGGCGTACAGTATCACGTCCTCACATGGGGAGAAGAAAACCTGAGGGACACTTTTAAGTTACCCCAAGAAGAAGTTGTCAGCTTATAGTCTCTTTGGGGACTACCACTGGGCAATGGTTTGAAAGTGTTTCTGCAATAATGACATTTCCGGGGAATGAAGAGATCCTGTCGGAATTTCCACTAGTCAAAGTAATTTATTACGTTTCAAATTTGTTTTGTTTTTTTTTTTTTTTTTTTTTTTGAAAAACAGTTTTGAAAAATCTACAATGCACCTTTCATTTTCAAATTTTAAGAATAAACGCATTTTGCATAACAATAGAAAATAAAGAGCAATGCACCAAGGAAATGTAAGTAACGAGATGGTATCTTTTATTAAAGGGTGGCTGCTTGCTGAAGGCATAGCTCCACAGATGATTACATTTTGAAATTGGCAACATGGGAAAAAGGTTACATTGAATCCAATAACACCTACTGCCACTACTAACTAAGACTAATCCAGAATCCTGCTTCGGGCCAGGATGAAAGAACTGAAACATGGCTCTCACGCGGAAAGTGTGTTTGAGATAATCAGTGTCTTCTGATGCAATGAAATGCCTTTGTCCCTAACTTTTGCCTGGACCGCCCTTTCGGGTTTTCAATCCACCGGGACGCTCTTTTTTGCCTAAGCCGCCCTTTCGGGTTTTCAACTTAGCGAGCTTTTTATTATTATTATTTTTTTTCATCCCTTACTTTTGCCTAAGTCGCCTTTTGAAGGTTTTCGACTTAGCGGGTTTTTAGGCATAATATTTTCGGACTGCATCAGAATTCACGGGATGTGCTAGTTCTTCACCGTCCATTGTCGTAAGTATTAGAGACCCTCCGGAGAAGACAGTCTTTACAACGAATGGTCCTTCATAATTGGGCATCCACTTTCCACGCATATCTTTGTGTACTGGCAAGATCTTTTTGAGTACGAGCTCTCCTTGACGGAACTCACGGATACGAATCTTCCTATCAAATGCTCTTTTCATCCGTTTCTGATATAATTGCCCATGGCACATGGCTGTCAAGCGCTTCTCGTCAATGAGATTCAACTGATCCAATCTGTCCTGAACCCACTCAGCTTCCTCAAGTTCAGCTTCCATTAACACTCTTAGCGAAGGTATCTCCACTTCGACGGGGAGCACGGCGTCTATTCCATACACCAATGAGAAAGGTGTTGCCCCTGTCGAAGTTCTTACTGAGGTTCTGTATCCATGCAAAGCAAACGGTAACATCTCATGCCAATCTTTGTAAGTCACAACCATCTTTTGCAGGATCTTCTTGATATTCTTATTCGCAGCTTCAACGGCCCCATTCATCTTAGGACGGTACGGAGAAGAATTGTGGTGAGTGATCTTGAAGTTATCACACAACTCTTTCATAGTCTTATTATTCAGATTGGTGCCATTGTCAGTTATTATCCGGCTTGGGACTCCATAACGGCAGATAATTTCTTTCCTGATGAAGCGGGCAACCACTTGCTTGGTCACGTTGGCGTAGGAGGCAGCCTCTACCCACTTGGTGAAATAATCAATAGCAACGAGAATAAAACGATGACCGTTAGAAGCCTTCGGCTCGATTGCCCCAATCATGTCAATGCCCCACATAGAGAACGACCATGGTGAAGACAAAACATTCAACGGTGACGGAGGTACATGCATTTTATCAGCATAAATTTGGCACTTATGGCATTTTCTAGCGTATTGGATGCAGTCGGCTTCCATGGTTAACCAGTAATACCCAGCCCTTAACATCTTCTTGGACATAGCATAACCATTGGCATGGGTTCCGAAGGTCCCCTCATGAATCTCCTGCAGTAACATGTCCGCTTCCCGTTTATCAACACATCTGAGCAAGACCATGTCGTGATTTCTCTTGTACAACACATCATTACTGATAAAGAATTTGGACGCCAATCTTCTCAATGTCTTTTTGTCTAGACCAGTAGCACCATCGGGATACTCCTGCTTGACGAGATAGTTCTTGATATCGTGAAACCAAGGCTTTTCATCCACCTCAACTTCTTCGACCAACTGACAATAAGCGGGCTCAACCTTACGCTCAATATGGATAAGAGGTGCTTCATTAACGAATTTCACTTTCCACATGGATGCTAACATGGCTAATGCATCAGCCACGTGATTCTCGGATCTAGGAACATGCTCGAACTCTATTTCGTCGAAATACTTGATCAGCTCAATAATGTAGTCCTTATAAGGGATCAGCTTCTCATTCTTCGTTTCCCATTTGCCTTGTACCTGGTAGATAACCAAGGCTGAGTCACCACTTACTTTAAGAAGTTTGATTCGGAGGTGAATTGCTGCTTCGAGGCCGAGGATACACGCTTCATACTCTGCGACGTTATTAGTACACTCAAAGTCCAATCTTGCTGTAAATGGAGTGAATCCACCCTTTGGGTTCATCAAAACGGCACCTATACCGTGCCCATTGAAATTTGAGGAACCATCAAACATCATCTTCCACCAAAGACCTGGTTCTGGACCTTCGCTCGGATCTGGCTCTTCGCAATCTCTTTTAATCAACAAAATATCTTCATCAGGAAAATCGAGCTTAAGAGGTTCATAATCTTCAACTGGCTGGTCTGCAAGATAATCAGATAAAATACTACCCTTAATCGCCTTCTGGGGTACATACTGGATGTCATATTCGGATAACAACATGTGCCAACGGGCTAGCCTCCCAGTTTGAGCAGGTTTTTCGAAAATATACTTGATCGGATCCATTTTAGAAATCAATAACGTGGTATGACAGACCATATACTGCCGAAGGCGCTTAGCGGCCCATGCCAATGCACAACAAGTTTTCTCTAATGGTGAGTATCTGTTTTCGCAATCGGTAAACTTCTTGCTCAGGTAATAAATCGCATGTTCCTTTTTCCCAGTCTCATCATGTTGTCCAAGCACACAACCCATAGACTTCTCGAGCACAGTAAGGTACATAAACAACGGCCTTCCAGGTACGGGCGGGATCAGAATAAGGGGATCTTGCAAATAACCTTTAATCTTCTCAAACGCTTTCTGACAATCTGGGTTCCACTCAACTGTCTGCCCCTTGCAAAGCAACTTGAATATCGGCTCACAAGTAGCGGTCATATTAAAGATAAACCTGGAAATGTAATTCAGACGTCCCAGAAAACCCCTAACTTGCGTCTCTGTTCGCGGAGCCGGCATATCTTGAATGGCTCGGACTTTGTCAGGATCCACCTCAATCCCTCGCTGGCTAACAATGAAACCAAGCAATTTTCCGGATCTGACACCGAAGGTACATTTTGCAGGATTCAATTTCAACTGATATTTCCTGAGTCGTTCAAACAGCTTCACCAAATGGTCTAAATGCTCCTCTTCACTCTGAGATTTGGCTATCATATCGTCCACATACACCTCAATTTCTTTGTGCATCATATCATGAAAAAGAGTGGTCATAGCACGTTGGTAAGTTGCCCCTGCATTCTTTAAACCGAAGGGCATGACTTTGTAGCAGAAGGTTCCCCAAGGAGTAATGAAAGTAGTCTTCTCTCGATCGTCGGGATCCATCTTGATCTGATTATAGCCAGAGAAACCATCCATAAATGAAAACAACGCAAAACTGGCTGTATTGTCTACAAGTGTATCAATATGTGGCAGAGGGAAGTCGTCTTTCGGACTTGCTTTGTTCAGGTCCCTGTAATCCACACACATTCTAACCTTACCGTCCTTCTTAGGTACTGGCACAATGTTGGCAACCCAATCTGGATATTTTGCGACTGCCAAGAAACCTGCATCCAACTGCTTTTTAACCTCATCTCGAATCTTCAAAGCCATGTCGGGTCTCGTTCTTCGAAGCTTTTGTTTGATAGGCGGACAATCTGGCCTAAGCGGCAACTTGTGAACAACAATATCCGTGTCTAGGCCCGGCATATCTTGATACGACCACGCAAACACATCAATATACTCTTTTAACAACTTAATCAACCTCGGCCTAATCTCCGTCCCAAGCATTGCACCTATCTTGACCTCTTTCTTGCTCTCATCTGTACCGAGATTAATTAGGTCCACTTGCTCTTTATGCGGTTGAAGCTCTGTGTACTCGTACTCAATCAATCTTGTCAGTTCCGCGGGTACTTCAAGATCTTCTTCACCCTCGTCCTCAGCTTGATTGATGGGTGCATCCCAGTCAGGAGTGTCAACAAAGTCATTGGATCCAACAAGGTTTATGATGTCTCTGCATGATGGAAGGCTTACTTAATTAAAATGCTCGAAGATTTGTAAGAATGAAATGCTATTTTTTTATATTATTATTTTTCGGAAGAAAGGTTGCCAATTTCATTTTTAAAAGTGAAAACAAAAACGCAGATGAACAAAGTGGAATCGAACAAAATACTTTTATTAATATCTTTTTATGAATGAAAGGTGGCCCGACAAAACGACCCTATAGCCTTGGGCAGAGCTACAGATTTTTATTTGAAAATGTAAATGAAACTTAAAAAAACAATTACTTTGACAAGGGAAAAATAACAGGGATCTCTACGGCCTCCCAGTTGTTCAAAACTGCATCACCCTTAAACACCAGGTTGCTCAGCTCTTCATTTTCTTCACAGTCGCTGATGGCATTGACTTGGAAACCTCTGCTGACAAATACTTCTTGGATAACCTTCGGACGCCCTTCGACAGTCGTGGCAGCTCCATTCTGAGTTGGTTTGTAACCCAACCCAGAGCGATCAGTCTTGGTCTTGACATCAATTACCTCTCCCCAGCCTTCAGGAATGCCCCTGCCAATTGTTGCTTTGGTACTCTTCAGAGATGCAAAAGATGGATTACCCTGACCCACTGTCTCTTCGACCTCCAGCAGAACAGCATTGGCGATCTCAAGTGCTTGAAAGGAAATGTCTACAGCATTCTCATCGGCCTCGATGTAACGGAAAGAGGACAGGTTGCTGACCATCAGATCCTCCTCACCGTGTATAATAACCAACTTTCCATCGATCACGAACTTCATCTTTTGATGTAACGTTGAGGTCACTGCCCCAGCGGCATGAATCCACGGCCTTCCGAGTAAACAACTGTAGTTGGGATTAATGTCCATGACTTGAAACGTGATATTAAAAACTTGCGGACCAATCAGGATGGGAAGCTCAACCTCCCCCATTACCGATCGGCGAGAGCCGTCGAAAGCCTTGACAACCAAAGGAGTAGGCTTCAACACAGTCTCTTTACAGGCCAACTTGTCGAGAACCCTCTTGGGTAGCACATTCAGAGAGGACCCGGTGTCTACTAGCACTCTTGCTAAATTGTCCTCCTGACATTTTACCGATATATGTAAAGCACGATTATGGTTCGGACCCTCCTTCGGTAACTCTTCATTGCTGAAACTGAGAGTGTTACAGGCGGTCAAATTGGCAATCACACTATCAAACCGACTGGTGCTAATATCCTGATCCACATGTGCTTGAGTCAAAACCTTCTGCAAGGCCATCCTATGAGCGGGTGAATTCATCAACAGAGATAAAATCGAAATCTTGGAAGGAGTCTGATGAAGTTGGTCGATAACTTTATAGTCACTTTTCTTGATGATCCTCAAAAATTCGGCATCTTCATTATTCGTAACGGCTCCCTTACCTTTGTCTTTGGCAGGCACTGGGATATTAGTGGTCTCCTTAGGTGGATCCTCATTGGAATGGGGAGTATACACACGGCCACTGCGGGTCATCCTGCTTACCTCTGCGATATTGGTCACAGTATCCTTACCCTCTTCATTTGGAATAACCTTCCCAGACTCCTTGTCAATCATCGTCACGTCATATTTCCAAGGCACAGCTTTAGGATCACTGAAGGGAAACGGACTCGGTCTCCGAATAACTATAGGCTTAGGCTGATTCACTTCGGGGATATACGACCTTGGTATATCGAACACGAGGTTGGCGGAGCTTACCCCTGATAAATTAAACACTGGTACCTTACCCTTTGATTCAGGCTGATGGAAGACAGGCTCAACCACAGCGACTACATCCTTCTTGGCTTGGCTTGTCACTTGTAAAACACCCTCATTAATTAACCTCTGCACATCATTCTGAACCAACATGCAACCCTTAATACTGGCTTCACAACTTACGCATGCAACGTGGGAAGTATCTACCAAACCAACTTCAAACAGTTTCGAATGGAACATTTTGAGAGGAGTCTTAATCTGTTCAATATCAAGGGCATAGCCTTCCTCTGAATCAGCTCTAATGGCATTGACACTCTCATGGTTAGGAAAAGGGTTCTTCTTAACATTTGGTTGAGGATCTTCGAATGACAAAATCTTCTTTTCCAATAAATCCCTGACAATATTTTTGAGAGCATAACAATTCTCCAGATCATGGCCAGGCGCACCCTCATGAAATAAACAATGAGCAGCGGCGTTGTAATTGGCGGGTAGAGGATTAGGAGGCGGACCCAAAGCCCGAGTAGTGATGAGACCCTGCTTGACCAAAGAGGGATACAACTCGGTAAAAGTCATTGGAATCGGCGGACAAGGCTTATACGTTCTTCTATTCGGCATATTCTGGCGAGGAGCCGGACTCTTTGGCTGTTGAGGAGCAGGAGTATTGGGTGCCTGTAGGTAGTTGACAGGAGGCGGATAAACAGGAGGTTGTTGCATAGGTTGATACATGGGAACCTGTTGACTGAAAGAAGGTGTAATAGCTGCCACATAGGGTTGTTGAGCATATTGGACTGGGTACCCTTGAGGTTGAGCATAACCTTGCGGATGTCGATAAAAGCGTTCCCTTGGTCTACCAGAGGATATAGCATTAGTCTCACTCTCCTTCTTTTTCTGGGAGCTATACGGAGGTTTCTTCGGCTGATCTTTAGAAGCGCCATGATTATTTGTCATTTTACCACTCTTCATACCCAATTCAATCTTGACACCCACAGCAACGATGTCGGAGAAATTTGAAGTCACACTACCCACCATTCTCTCGTAAAATTCTGGACGGACTGTGTCGACAAACCAATCAGCTAACTCTTTCTCGGTCAAAGGAGGTTCTACCTGCGAAGCAGTCTCTCTCCACCTTTGAGCATACTCTTTGAATGACTCAGAATTCTTTTGTGACATACTCAGCAATTGTCTTCTGTCAGGAGCCAGATCCATATTGTACTTGTAGTGTTTGATGAAAGCGTCAGATAAATCTTGAAAGCTCTTAACGCGGGATTGGTCCAAAGTTAAATACCACTTGGAAGAAGCACCCTTCAAACTGTCTTGGAAGCAATGAATCATCAGTTTATCATTCTCAACATGGGCAGCCATTTTGCGATAATACATGATCAAATGACTCTTAGGACAGGTGGCACCTTCATAACGATCAAAGTTCGGAGTTTTGAACTTCGGGGGAATAACCAAACCTGAGACCAAACAAACATCCCTTGCAGCGGTCCCAAAAATTTGATCACCCTCTACCTTTTTCAATCTCTGGACGATAGTGTTTACTTCCTCACGAAGCTTATCATGTTTCTCATAACCCTCAACATTCTCATCAAGATTATCAAAAACTGTCTCATTGAAGTACGGTTGCGCACGAGTGTGTACAACAGGTGGTGCAAAGATAGGAGCCCCCCTAGAAACTTCAGAAAACAAGGGCACGGCTTGCTGAACAGGTTGATTAATCGGAACAGTGGCTTGAGGAGGCACAAAACCGGGAGCAAGACCATAAGGTGGGTCCCCTGCTACGGTCACACTTGGTGGAGGGTCCACAGTAACGCCGGTAATCTCAGAAACAACAGTGGGCTGGGTATCCATCTTAGCATTCATGACATGTAACAATTCCATCATTCGCCCCATACCCCCTCGAAGGTCTTCAAGTTCATTGCTAAGGCGATCAATCTCTTTTGCCTGATCCTCCATTCTTTTCCGAGTTTGAGCTCTGGTGTTGTATTGGTGCCGAGAACTCAGGGTGACGAAACTGGAAGGTGAGAGAACCGAGTGTGAGAAATCGGGAGACACATGTAATGCAAAAGTATGATGCTAAAATGTGAATGTAAATGAAGATTTCATGGAATTCAAAACATTTACTAATGCCGTGGGGTACCAAGGAAATCTTTTCCTTGTTTTTTCATTTTATATTTTTTTTTTATTTATGGTATCCCGCGATATCCATAAATGATGTTTGAGCTCCATGAAATACAATGCAATGAGATGCTTTATGGATGCAATGCATGAAAACACACAAAGTCCTAGGTTAAAAGCTTGCATGAGGTTCAAAGGCAAATACCCTCCCCTGAAGTTAGATGGTTCATCCTGTCCTACAAAAGTAACCAGGTTCTAAGGGATCTCAATATCATTGATCCTTCACAAGGGTGGTTGTTCAGAAGGCAACTTACTTGCCAACCAAAACCCTCCAAGTTTAAGATCTCAATGAGCGTAGTATCGAGTGTCAACCAACTTCAGTCTGCACCAAAGCCGGTTACCTCACTACTTTCTAAAGGCCAAGATGAGCTAACTAGGGTTCTAAAAGTCAGTTAGTGCATTGACAACATATGGCAGCCTCAATATTATCCTCAACTTGACTTAAGGAATATAAGCACCAACCAAGAAGTCGCACTAACTATGGCCACCAGATCAACCGTATCGATATACGTCGTACAGTTTCCTTGGTCTATTGCCATTTACCTAATGTACACTAGATCCGGGTGTAGGACTCATCTCACAGCACAAGGAACAGTCCCACAATCAAAGCACAAATATATACATGCAAATGAATAATAACACAGATAGTAATAAATATGAACGAGTTAGGGATAACCCTCAAAAGTTATCCCCAGTGAAGTCGCCATTTTCTGTTGCGGTGGAAATAGGATCACAAACTATTAATGAGTTTGAATCGCAATTCAATTCACAACCGCTCTTTGATTTATCCGAGGGAAAAGGTCAAAAGAGGGAAAACCTATTTTGCATTGTAAACACAATGCGGGGAAAGATCTAGGGTTCGGGGGTTGGTTAAGATTAGGGAAGGTATTAGCACCCTAAACTTCCGTAGTACTCTACAGGAACCTTTTGTTCAATGCTTACTATTTTTGCTTTATTATTCTTAAGGTATATGTACAAAGGGATTAAAAGTGAGAAAAGAAACCTAAGGGGTTAATTCTAAGTTTACTCGGCAAGACATCGCATCTTGTGCCTACGTATCCTTACGGGAATGGAATCAGAGTAATCGTAGTTCCCCTCAAAAGGGAGGTTAGAAACGTCTTGACTGTGGCCAAGGTCTCAAGGGGAATAAACATGTCTTAAGGACACGCTTACGTGGAGTGTAGAAACTCCAAATCTCTACGTTGAAATGTTAAGTTGTAATTAGGGTTAAATTAGGTTAGGGATTCCGCGGCGGGAAACCCTAAAATGAGCGCGGCGGCTCTTTGACCTAAAGCTAGGGGTAAAATTGTAATTTAGCCTGCGGCGAGGCATTTGTGAAAATTAGGGTTTGAAGTTTGTAGTGGTGAAGTTTTAAGGGTTTGAGGACTATTGACACGGCGGTCAAACGGTTAGACCTAACCTTCGGATGTGTGCAAAGTGACAGATTAATGAGTGAAAAATGCGAGCAGAGAAAATAACCATACAAACAGCGGAAGGTAAAAGCGGAAAAGTAAACGCGATTATTGGCTCGCGAGGTTACAAACGGGAAGCGGTTACAATAATAGCACAACTTGAATTAAAAATACACTAAAATAAATCAATGGCAACGTAACAAGCTGCAAAACGAACAAACAAGGTCAGCAGACAGTGAATTAAACCAGTTATGAGATGGTGAAGAACGAAAGTGCCAGATTCGAGATTTTATTACTTATATTTGACATAACAAGAAAGTTTTCGATTTTTAAGTTTAAAGAAGAGGTTTAATATGAAAAGGTTAAAAAAAGTTTTTGTTGTTATCTAAAAAATGTTTTATTACTATATTTTTCTTAAAAAAAATTTTAGGTTAATAAAAAGTAAAAAGGAAATTTAAGTTAATTTTCTCAAAAAAGTTTTAATTTGATTAAAGATTAAAGAAAGAAAAAAAAAGGGTTTTATTTTTTATTAAAGTTTAAGTTATTATTATTAATAAGGAAAAAGGGTTTTTGGTTATTAACATAAAAAAACAAAATAAAATAAAAAATAGAAAAATAACAAAAACTAAAGAAAAAGGAAAACTAGGTATTATGGCTCGAGCACCCCCGTTGGTCTCGCGGCGGCGCTTCGTCGTCTTCTCTCTTCATCTTCGTCCTGCTGTTCTTCTCTACACGACTCAACAAAACAACGAAAATGTTAACAAATTTTCATGATTTACTATTATTACTAACTTCGAAGGCCGCGGTTGATGAAGTCCGGCGGTATACGCGAGGGTGGTTCGCTGTGAAGATGATGCAGATGATAGCGGTTTCTAGGGTGGTTCGCGAACAGATTCGACGACAATGAAGATAAGTCCCTCCTTTTTTATATTTAGGATTTATTTCAATTGGGGTTATGCGATTATTGTCTGCGTAAAAATCCCCCCTTTGTGAATGAAATTCAAAACCTTTTTATAGCCTCCTCGAAATTTAATTTTCGGTTTCATAATCAAATATTGTGATTTTTCTATTGAATGCACTTTTGGAAAGAAATTGGGATATGATTTGTGATGGATTTGATTTTGATTTCAGATTTGATATTGAGGATGATTTTGTTCCGTTTTTAGCTTGCTTGCCAATGTGTTTTAAAACCTGAATATCCTCTTTCCTTATGCTAACAATCCTGATAATGTCTCCTATTTTTGTTTTAGCGTAATCTTATTAACATCTTTGGCAGGATTGGTATCATTGACGAATAACACCCTGACTCGGATATCGCTCAACAACACATTTGTTCAATAGAGCTGCTAGTGCGAAGGTAGTCATTGGGTTCAGGTGCAAATTGCAAGCGACCTTCACCGACATCAACATCTGGAAGATTTATCTCTGCTAATAGTTTGCCTAAAGGATAGGGAGAACTGCTGATAAATTGGGCTATGGTGTTTATTGCTTTGTCAGTGGCGACACGCTCAATTACTGCACAACCAAGATCTAGACTCCCTTGGTAATAAGCTGCACATCTTGTCTTGAAATTTCATTTCCAATATTTAACTCTGAAGTGAATTGATACTGATGTCCGTAGAGGTTCTTCGCAGGTCACGTGAGCCAAACTCCCAGCCAGACTAGCAACCATCGAGCGTGCTGCATTTTTGATACGCTTCTCCTCTGATTCCATGGCATAATCACTTAAAACAGTTCCTTGGTTGTTATGGAAATGCTACACTGCACGACACTGGACGTTATTTCTTTGATGGCTCTAATAGGTAGTCGGAGCTTCATGAAGGACTCAAAGGAGGAAGATTATGAAGAACACTTAGAAGCTTAGGACTTAGAACTTTTTAGAATAGATGGCCAATGTAATGAATCTTTTTGTAAACCAGTGGGTATAAAGTTCAAAATTATTTATCCATTTCCATTGTAAACTAAATATTTATGAAATAAAGTTCAAAAATATTTATTCACTTCTTATTTGTAAATAATAATTCGAAAATTATTTAAATTCACTCCTTAGATGTAAATTGCAAATACTTATGAATAAAGCTTCAAAAATATTTAAACTCACCTCTTAGTTGTAAATTATAAATATTCACGAATGATATTCACAAATATCTAAACTCATTTCCCTTTTTGTATTGGACAATATTATGAATGAGATCCACTCTCTTTATATTAATTGACTGCTTACCGTAACCGGATTAAATCTGACCAAAACTCAAACTGAGTTCCTGCTTTCCAAATAACCTTAGCAGTATCTGCTTCCTCTCAGGAATACTGTCCCACTTGTCTCAAAATTACAGACTCCACGTGAAATGACCAAAATGCCCCTGTGGTAATTCCTGAAATAAAACGCACTCATATGATTGGTTAGTGATTAATGGATGCAAAATGAAATGCTATGTGAAATGAACTGACCAAATGTAAGGGTAAAATTTGGGGTATTACAGCAGGCATCTCAGGAAAAACTTTCAGGCCTCAAGTGAATTTGTTGGTGAACAAGAGCTCAACTTGAATATCTCACTCCAAAGTTCCATTGAGAATTACTTACCGGAAATTGCTAATGGGGTTATTGATGCTCAGCCACTGTTTGACCTGATGGCAATAACCTTAGAAAATATCAGTCTGGTGTTGTTGATAGAGCAACCATTGGATCATTGATTGTCCTTGCTCGAGCACTCACTTCAGTATTGGCCAACTTACGTTTGCAGCAGGGATTTCTTGAATCTCTTCTCATGCAACTCCTAAAAGTAATGTTGCATTCAGACGCAGAGGCTCGCATTGGAGCACACCTAATATTTTCTGTACTTCTTTTACCGAATTCTTTCCACCACACACGCGAGGAAATTGCACAGCAAACAAGGAAGTGGTATAGTCTACAGTTGTTGTGATATAGAGATAAGCCCTTCACAGTTTGAAGCCCATGCAGGAATGGTAGCTTGAAGTCAACCTTGAATCAACCACAGATGTTTGTAGTCTCAGATCTGGATGACATATTTATTCCACTCCCAGATGATCTTCTTGACTTATCTGAATCAAGAAGTGTGGTGGAAGCCTTCCTAGATAGTTTGCCAACTATGTTTCAAGATAATGTTAATCTGGAATCAGCTTTTGGTCCTGCTCTTAAGGCTACTTTCATGGTTATGAGTACGCTTGGAGGAAAATTGTTAATTTTTCAAAACACACTTCCATCTCTCGGTGTTGGTCGCTTGAGGTTACGGGGAGATGATTCTCATGTTTTTGGGACAGATAAAGAACATGCACTGAGACTGCCCGAAGATCCATTTTTATAAGCAAATGGCTGCTGAGTTTTCTAAGTACCAAATATCAGTAAATGTGTATGCATTCAGTGATAAGTACACTGACACAGCCTCCTTAGGAACTCTGGCAAAGTACACTGCTGGTCAATTGAATTACTATCCAGCTTTCCAATTAGCCATTCATGGAGAGAAATTGAGTCATGAATGGGAAGCTGTAATGCGTATTAGATGTGCAAAAGGTGTTCGCTTCACAACTTATCATGGGAACTTCATGCTAAGATCCACAGATTTGTTGACACTTCCAGCTGTAGATTGTGATAAAGCCTTTGCCATGCAGTTATCACTCGAAGAGACATTAATGACAACTCGGACTATTTATTTTCAAGATGCATTGCTTTACACTGCATCCTGTGGAGAAAGGCGTATCAGAGTACGCAATGGCAGTGCCCGTAGTTACAGACTTGGCGGATATGTATCGCCTGGCTGATACTGGTGCACTTGTCTCTCTATTTTCTAGGCTAGCTAATGAGAAAACATTGTCCCAAAAACTGGACGATGCACAGGGTGCTGTGCAACTAAGAATTGTGAAAGCCCTCAAGGAGTATCGAAATCTTTATGCTGTGCAACATCGCTTGGCCAACAGAATGATATATCCCGAATCTTTAAAGTTCCTAATGTTGTATGGATTAGCTCTCTGTAGATCAATGGCACTACGTGGAGGGCATGGTGATGTTCCATTGGATATGATGTGAGTGATATCTGTGGGGCCAAATATTCAGCTGTGACTGCACCTGGATGCATCGTGTGTGGAATGGGAAGCATCAAAAGGTCTGATGTTATTGCAGGACCTGTATCTTCACCATTTGGCTGAGTCTCCAAGATGTTTTAACAAAACATGCTGTAACTTGTTACCCCCCTAATGAAGTTGTTGGTCCTGATTCCACCGAGACGGAATTGGTTCCTGCATATGTTCGGCTGCTGCGTGATGATGAGGCGGAATTACGTATTGCTGCTGCTGGTTCTTCAGCTTCTGTCTTGTGCGTATTGTTGGATGTGGAAACTGGTAAATTAAAAAAAACAGTATTCAAGGGTCACTCTGATTACTGGCATTGAATTGTTGCTCGCAACTCATCAAATGAGATCATAACAGGTTCAGAGGATGGGACAACAAAAGTGGAAAGTGTATCCAAATGATTGATCCAGCAAAACATTTGAAGTTAAAAGGACCTGTTTCATGGGTTGGCTCTGTTGCTTTAGATGTAAGTGAGAGTTGGTTGGCTTGCGGTAGTGGACGTAATATATCACTTTGGAACCTTCCTGCCTTGATACGAAACCTGAAATGCGCCTGATGCTTAGATCTTCCACTGATAGTTTATCACCTATTTTAAACGTAAGGGTCAGGAAAGCTCGTGACTTGTCTTCCACTGCTTATTTAGAAGTATGCATCGGCATTCAGCATGTGTACTGCATACTGTCCTCTGAATATATCTCCGTCATCATTGGTTACTTTTCACTCTCTGATTGGGGTGGTTATTCTGGTGATCAGTTTTCCTTTGATGAGCAAGGTGATATAGCTCTGAAAAATGAAATAAACATTACATACAAGTTTGAAATCTTGGATTGCGATCTTGTTTTTCCAGTGGAAAGTAATGAAAATCAATTTCTGAGGTTGAAACGCCATAATACTTCATAAGAAAACCAAAGGTGACAAAGTCATGAAGCAAGTGAGGGAACACTACTTGCAAGATGATATATATTGTGGTGCTCCGTCTTGCACTGTCTGCGATTCTTCTGGTGCTCGGCTTAGTGATTCTGCTTCCACAATCCTGGTTGTTGACACCAATGTTGTTCTTAATCAGATTGATTTGCTGGATAATTCGGCCATTGACGATGTTGTTGTACTGTCCATTGTGCTGCACAGGTTACATTAAAGATGCATGTCATTGAACTTAATGCCCAGCCAGGCAAGCCAGCATTTTCTAAAAAAACAGCTGATCTGTTCTTTCCTCCAGACTTTGCTGATGACTTTCCTGCATCAATGCAGATTTCAAATAAAGATGGCTTGATATATGTTATCACAAAACTTGGTCTTTTATTTGTCTATAATATGGAGACTGCCACCGCAGTTTACAGAAAATCGAATCAGTCCCGATCCTATATTTTTGACCTCAGAAGCATCATCGGAAGGGGGATTTTATGCCATAAATAGACGTGGCCAAGTATTGCTAGCTACTGTGAATGAGGCAACCATCGTACCTTTTGTTAGTGGCCAGTTAAATAATTTGGAATTTGCTGTTAATCTTGCTAAAAGAGGAAACCTCCCGGGTGCAGAAGAATTGGTTGTTCAGCGGTTTCAAGAGTTATTTGCTCAGACCAAGTATAAGGAAGCTGCAGAACTTGCTGCAGAATCACCAAGAGGAATACTTCGAACTCCTGATACAGTTGCTAAATTTCAGAGTGTACCTGTGCAAGCTGGACAAACACCGCCATTGTTGCAATACTTTGGAACTCTGTTAACCAGGATGGAAAATTAAATGCGCCATCAAAGTCAATGAATAATATAAGCCGTAAAAGTTTGAAGCCTCAAGGTAGTTCAGAGAGAACATCATCCAGTAATGATGAAGCTGTACAGGATGCACTGCCTCGATCTCGAGAGACAGCAAATCAGTTTGAGAAATCCAGAGAGAATCAAATTTTCTAATCGAAGAGTTCATGCTTTTGGCCAATACAACAGCTGCTGAAGTAATATATATAGAGCTTATCCTGAAGTTGCACTACTGCGGAGGCTCTGAACTGGTTGCGTAAATGTTGGCATAAGTCTAAGAACATGATGTGTGCTGCTGATTCTAGGCATGGACATTACTTCGCTGCATCTGCTATGTTTGGAGGCAAGATGAGCACTAAGGAGGTTGATGAACAAATGATGAATGTTCGGAACAAGAACTTATCATACTTTGTGGAATGGATTCCCAACAATGTCAAATCCACTGTCTGTGACATTCCCCCCATACATTTGGTCTGGATCAAGCTCGACCAATATCCACTTTGAGCCTATGTCCTCCGCAGAAATTCCTCTTCAGATCTCTGTGTTCTCTCCAGGGACATATGATCTGTCAAATTATTTTTTTTTGAATTGGAAACTTCCATCAAAGGGTCTGGAAAACAGCAATGAGAGACGAAGCGTGTTCTTGAAAAATTGTGCGTGAAGGGATGAGCCAGGAAGATTCTGGTATGAACGGTATTGCCATATTACCGAACTCGATCCCTGTATAATTCAGAACCAGCAACAACCGCAAAACTCCAGTCCTGCACCAGAGGAACTGAGTCTATATGAAATAAGTGAAATATATCACTACTTCAGCCATCAATCAATGTGAGCCATTAACCAAGCCATATTCACAAGCTGAAATAAATAAATAAATAGCACGTGAGCCAGCTGATGAAAATATTCCACGTCACAATCAAATTACAATAAAGCTGAAAGAAAAAGAAAAACGACTTCATGAGCTACCAAGGAGAAATTCCAAAACGACATGAAAAATGCACATGAGTCACGCCGTTCACACAACACACCCAATTCAAAACGCAGAAAAAAAGATTCAAACGCAAATCACTCTCCCTCACTCTCATTCTATAAATAGAGAGCCTTGTTCACTCTTTTCTTCAAGCTCAGAGAGCCATTGAAGCTCTGCCAAATTTATCACAAATCTCCATTTTCTTCATTACGGTTTCTTCAAAAATCAGCATCAATAGGATTCATAACTTGATTCCATAATTGTCTTCAACAACAGCAATTCAACCAGAGATTCGTTCAGAAGAAGAAGAGAAGCAAGAAGAAGTTTGGATTGATTTCTTACCTGTGATTTTGAAGGTAGTTCGATGGATTTCGTTTTCTCGATTCAAGTTCGTCATTGCATATTTCCTTGGATTGTTTATACTGTTGTGAAGAGCTTTTGATTCCGATCACAACCGTGTTAATTTTGCATCCCGTCGCTTTGATTTGAGCTTGAATTCATAGCCATGGTGAATGGTGTCGCGTGAAGTTTTGAAGAAGAAGTTGTTTCTGATGTTTTGGTTCCTGCTTCTCTTTTTCCTTTTCGTTTTTTCTTTACTATTTTAAATATATTTTTCTTTATTCCTTTTATTTTGTTATTTCTTTTTTTTTTTTACTAGTTAATATTTTAAATAGTTTTTTTTAAAGAGCTCTTAAAAAATTTATTTAAAAACTTTTGTTTTGAGCTAATTGTTGGTTGTTTTGGATTTTAAATTTTGATAAGATCTCGTCAATATCAATGGACTTTGGGTGTCGATTTTATCCACCAAAAGAGGTGATTGATATTGATGATGATTTAATCGATTTAAGATCCAAATTGTGGTTTCTTTTCATTTTAGTTCTTCTTCTTATTTTTCTTTTGATCGATGAAGTCTATGGATCATAGATTGTTGATTATCAAGGTTGATTAATCTTCATTATTTCAAAACTATGGACGAATAATCATTGAGATAATTCTCCTTACTTTGGAATAGTGATAGATTACCTTTGATTAATTGATGAAAAATCTTGATTATGATGAGATCACCACCTCTTTTCTTTTTGTGTGGCATGTTTTAGGAGAGTGATTTATATATCATTTCTCTAACATGTATTAACACTAACATTTTATTGACCGGCCTCAGATAGTCGTGGTTTCTACATAAACCCGATTACGATTGCTTAACATAGCGCTAAATTGTCCCTTAATCGGAAAATGATCATTCGTGGCTCAAACTTACGTTTAAAAGTCCAAGTATGTTTAGTTGCTTGTCTTAACTCCAATACCTATGAAAATCATTGTTAGGAGGCTTTGATTCTATCAATCCTCTAATGAATTTTCATTAATCTTGGTCTAAGTGCAAGAATTAATCATCATTGATCATATGTTCTAACCACTAACCACTAATTCACTAACAATATCCTTGTTTAATTTTGCTTATATTCTCTTCTTCCTCCTTATTTTTTTACTTTTATGCTTCCATTTTATCATTTCATACCATATCTTTGTTTATGTTTATGTCATTTTTTCTTTTGTCCACTTGGACCATACTTTGTTCAAAACACTAATAAAGGATAAAACATCTAAAAAATTTGGTGCTATTAATTTTGTGGTTATGCTCTTGGACTACTCTTAGACCTTGGACTTTATGGACCTTTGGACTTAGAATTAGGGTTCTCATTCCTATGCTTGGAGTATTGTGGATCTTAGCCTTTATTTGGCTCGCTCATTAGCTTATGTTTTAAATCGGATGGAATTCTTTTTGCTTGCTTTGGAGTGTGCTACAAGTCGGTTAGATCTTTCTTACCTCTAGCTCTTATTTTGTTTTTTTAGGATAGTCACTTCATCTCCTCCCCTTCTTAAATTTTCAAAACTTTCTCCCTTTTTCAAAACTTTCTTGGTTTCAAACTTCAAAACCGCTTTCGCAATAAAACCTTGACTTTCGTCAAGTGATTTTTAAACTTTGTTTTTCTTAATAAAAGTCAATCAATGTTAATCATGCTTTGACCAATTTCAAAAGACATAAAAAAATACAAAAACTCATCAACTCTTTTTGTGCCTTTATGCACTTTTTCACTTTAAAACTTTTCATAAAGTTTAGACATGATTCATTTCTATAGTTGAGATGTAAATCTCCTATTCCCCATATTATTAAGACTTTGACATTTTCCACGTTGATGTTGAGTGATAGTCTTGTTGATAATCCAAGCAAATCCTCCATCTTTATGTGACGCAAATGTTGTCTTAATACTCGTGGGTGGATAGTCGCAGTTTTCTCCTTGAAATGACGACTTGTCTTTACATCTAAAATCAATCAAAACCAACAAAATTTTGTCATTTGTACCACGAACTACGGGGTTTTGATTCCATATTGCACTTTATGGGTACGTAGGCATGAGACGATAAGTCTCTCCAAACACAAAAATATAAAAAATAATTCTCTTCTCATCTCCCCAATCTCTTTTCAAACAAACCATTTTCAAACCAAAAAGCGTAAATATTTCAAAGGGCTCCTATAGAGTACTATAGACGTTTTGGGTGCTAACACCTTCCCATTGCGTAACCAACCCCCTTACCCCGATCTCTGTCTCGTGTTCTTATTTTAGAACTCTTTGGTTTTGTTCGCTCTTTTTCCTTTCCTTTATTTGGATAAAATAAAAGTGCGGTGGCGACTCTTGTTTTCTTTGAGTTAAGTTAGTCAATAACTTATACTCACGATTTTTACCGCTACAGAAAAGTGGCGACTCTGCTGGGGAATCCAACGGTTCCTAGTGGGTTTCGCCTACTTTGATTTATTTATCGCTTTCTGTTTGACTTGTTTGTTATTGATTGTTCTGTTTTGGTGCCTGGTAATTTGTGTGGTGAGATAAGTCTTAACCCGGACTTGAGTGCACTTATGATAGGAGGGTGGTATAGTCTTGTTGGCTTACGTGGAGTAGTCCTTACTAAGCTGACTTGAGATCCCCCGCTCGGTGGAGGCCCCTTTGGAAATTACTGATGTCTTACGAGTAGTCGTAATTGATATTACTTTTTCCGACTGGGAGCCTGAGAAGCTGAGGACCTTAGAACCCTTTAACCCATCTTGGCCTTATTAGAACGTGGTGCGGTGGCTGTTCAGGTGTAGACTTGAATTGGTCGTTACGCGATACCACACTCAGATGAGTTTCTCTTGAGAATATTGTTGGCCGACGAGTAGTCGTTTAAGCCGATAATATCCAAAAGATGGAATTATGATTCTGGGAACTTTTTAGAACCTTGTTCTACAGGTGATGATATAACCATAGTACATACCATTGTGGGATGGTTGGTTCTTACCTTTGGCTCCATGCTCGTGCCGAACCTTTGAACCTGTGTGCTTTGTATGTCTTGTTTGTGGGTGTTGCATCTTGCACTCATGCATTCATGAGCATTGTGTTTCAGCTGGTTTTTAAGGATCTCAGAGATTTTCTTTTGCAAACATCGCAGATATTGTTGATTATGGATATTGGAAGGAGAAACACTCAGAAGTACGGTTTTCGGGCTCCTGATCTTACAGAGTTGAGAAAGCTAGTGTCCTTGGTAGATGATCGTTCAGGCTTCCTATCTCGTTATGGGAGACTTTTATTTGTTCTTTCTACCAATATTGAAGACGGAATTCTGAATACCCTTATGCAGTTCTACGATCCTATTTACCGATGCTTCACATTTCCCGATTATCAGCTCATGCCGACCTTGGAAGAATATGCTTATTTGTTGGGTGTACCGGTTTCTGATAAGGTCCCGTATACTGGTTTGGAGGAAGCTCTTAAGCCTCAAGATATCGCTGAAGTTACCCATTTGACGAAGTCGGATATTGATGCAAATCTAAAGACTAAGGGAGGCCTCAAGGGTTTAACTGCTAAGTTCTTGATTGAGAAGGCTACTTTATTTGCTGACATTGGTCGCACATTGGCGTTTGAGGCTATATTGGCTTTACTCATCTATGGACTAGTCTTGTTTCCTAATATTGATAATTTTGTGGACATTAATGCTATTAGGATTTTCTCGATTGGGAACCCTGTTCCAACTTTGCTTGGTGATACTTATTTTTCCATCCATAGTAGGACTTCTAAGGGAAACGGTACCATTGTTTGCTGTATACCTCTGCTGTATAATTGGTTCGTTTCACACTTACCTCAGACATCTGCTTTTAGGAAAAACAAGGATTGCTTAAGGTGGTCTCAAAGGATTATGTCTCTTACGCATACTGATATCACTTGGTCTTCTTCGGTTTACGATAATGTCCAGATTATTGATAGTTGTGGAGAATTCGCCAATGTTCCTCTTCTTGGAATACAAGGCGGAATTAACTACAACCCGAGTCTAGCTCGCCGTCAGCTGGATTATATGCTGAAGGATAGGCCTAAGAATATTTTATTAGAGGGTTTATTCTTTCAAGGAGGGGATGATTCTCTTGGTTTGAGAAGAAAAATGGCTCATGCCTGGACTAAGATTCACAGGTTGGGTAGAGGGGAGCTTGGAAGACAAGTTTGCATTGCTTTAGAACCTTACATACTTTGGGTGAAGAAGAGGGCTATGGAGCTTAAGATGCCTTATCCTATTGAGAAACCTCTGACTACTGTGATCTCTACGCCTCTCCCTACGTCACTCCCTGTTTCTTCTGATGATGTGAAGACACTTCAAGACGCTTTGGCTAAGATGAAGGAAGAGAAAGAGATGTGGGAAAGTAAGTTTCAAGCTTCTGACAAAGAGAAGATGGAATTGCAAAAACAGATGAAGGAGAAAGATGACTTGATAGAGTTACTTGAGCGGCGCGCTGTGAAGAGGCATGCAAAGGATTTATTTTCCTCTACTACTCCATCAGCACATCCTCCTACTTCTGGTGCTTGGAAGGGTATTGTGGATCAGCTTGTGCTAGAGAAGATTACCATGAAGCACAACTATGAGAAAGAGATTAAGAGACTCCGAAGGAAGTATCAGCTTGCATCGTCATCAGATGTTCCTTAGGACCTAACTTTTTCTTATTTTGATATTATTGTATTTTGTACTTCCAAGTGTAACTCTTTCCAATATTTAATGAAATGAGATGTTTATCAGTATTTCAAGAAGTGTTATTTTTTCTTTATGATGTTTGTAATTGCTTTATATTTTAAAGATCCTTGAAAACTGGTTGAAACACCGGCATTTTGCATTTGCATTCGCATCATCGTGCATTGTGTGTTGCCTTTTCCAGATGTCTTATTTGTTTCTTTTGGCCTTCCTTCAGTCAAGCTGTCGCATCACTACAACACCCGGGCTAACTCTAAGAAAAAGATGGATCAGTTGCAACAAGAGAACCGCGAGCTCCGTGAAGAGGTATCAACTCTAAAAGATGGTTTGGAGAGACTGACTGCCGCAATGGAAGCTCTGGTGGCTGCTCAGAATCAACCACCACTACCTCCTCCTTCTCCTGTCCAAGGAACTGTGATTTCTGAAATCGGATCAACGCCCATTTATGTGGCCCCGATTAATGCTTCTCAATATCAAATGCCTGTTGGTTTCCCTTGGGGCATGCCTAACAATTATGTGCCAGAGGGATATCGACCTCCTGTTCCCGAAGGTTCTAGACTCCCTGCTGTCATGGCTGTGCCACCTCCTGTGGTTAATGTTGTTCCTAATGCTGAAATTCCGGTTGTTCCTACTGTCATACCTGTGCCACCGCCTGTAACTCACGCTATGCCTTATACTGAAGAACAAATTTTCCATACTGCTCCGAGCGAGAGTTTGGATGTTATGGATCGAATAGATGACTTTCAAGATCAGTTTGCTGAAATGCAAAGAGAAATCAGGGCTTTAAGGGGAAAGGAGTTATTTGGAAAGAATGCTCATGAGCTTTGCCTTGTTCCAAATGTGAAGATTCCCGCTAAGTTCAAGGTTCCGGATTTTGAAAAATACAAAGGGAACACTTGTCCGCAAAGTCATTTGATTATGTATGCTAGAAAGATGTCTACCTATACTGACAACCATCAGTTGTTGATCCACTATTTTCAAGATAGTCTTACTGGTGCTGCGCTGAAATGGTATATGGGACTCGATAGTACACAAATCAAGACATTCAACGATCTTTGTGAAGCTTTTGTTCGTCAGTATAAGTATAATCTCGATATGGCGCCAGACCGTGATCAGCTTCGCGCAATGTCTCAAAAAGAGAAAGAAACTTTTAAAGAATATGCGCAAAGATGGCGTGAGATTGCAGCTCAGATAAGCCCTCCGCTTGAAGAGAAAGAAATGACCAAGATTTTTCTGAAGACTCTAGATTCATTTTACTATGAAAGGATGGTTGCGAGCGCTCCTAGTGATTTCACGGAAATGGTTAATATGGGGATGAGATTAGAGGAAGCTGTCCGTGAGGGACGTCTGATAAAAGAAGGAAATTCTGGAAGTACAAAAAAGCCTGGTGTTGGGTTCCCTAAGAAAAAAGAGGGAGAAACTAATGCTATATCTCAGGAAAGGTCTAGAAGACGCAGAGTTGTGAACAACAATGGTAGTCGTCGTCAGCAACAAGTAGCATCTGTTATGCCTGTTGTCAGTAACACCCCTACCGCTCAAGCTACTGCAAGTTATCAACCACGTTTCCAAGAGAAGACAACTCAACAAGGTCGTACACAGAGGAAAACACAATTTGATCCCATTCCAATGACGTATACTGAGCTCTTTCCGGCTTTAATAAAGAATAATTTGGTTCAACCTCGTGATCCACTGGCTGTTCCAACTGAAATTCCATGGTGGTATAAGCCAGATGCTCATTGCGCATTTCATCAAGGTGCCCCTGGACACGATATCGAAAATTGCTATCCTCTGAAGCATGAAGTTGCAAAGCTCGTAAAAAGCGGTATTCTGTCTTTTGAAGATACCAACCCTAATGTGCAATCAAATCCGTTTCCTAAACATGGTAATGCAACTGTTAATATGGTATATGGTTGTCCTGGTACATACCGTATTTTCGACATTCGCTGGATTCGGAGATCGCTTGTTGAAATGCATGCTACTTTGAGTGAGTTCCATGATATTGAGCATGATTATGCCGCCTGTTGTATTTTTTCTGTGAACCCTCGAGGGTGTGTGATTGTAAAAAGGGACTTACAAAAGATGATGGATGAGAATTTGATTCAGGTTACTGCAAACAGAAATGAAGTGGAGAACGAGGTGAATGTCATAGTCCCACGTTTCAATATTCCTGAGCGGGTTGTAATTTCTTACAACAGTCAGAAATCTGCTGTGACGCCTTTGGTTATCCGTTTGCCTGGCCCGACGCCGTATGAATCCGATAAAGCTGTTCCCTACAAATACAATGTGTCGCTACTGCAAAAATCGGCGCCGGCTGTACAGAAGAGTCGCCACCGTGCGTTATTTATCCCACGGGAGGGAAAGGAAACGCTCAGAGTAAACCTCGCACAACACGGGAAAGGTATGGTCATCGCAACCAAAACCTGGGTTCGGGAGTCGGTTACGCAAGGGGAAGGTATTAGCACCCCTCACGTCCATCGTACTCGACGGGATCCACGCTTGTTTTCGGGTATGGATTGTTATTCTATCTAAACTATAGGTCAAGGGTTAAAAAGAAAATAAAATGAAAATAAAAAAAAATGACTCGGCAAAGTATCGCACTTTATGCCTACGTATTCCCGCCTGGAACGAGAAATCAGAGTCAACGTAGTTCGCCTACCTACGGGAAAGGAGGGGAAGGTTGCTCGCTAGGATATCGCATCCTATGCCTACGTACTTCCACACGGCATGGAAGATCAGAGCAAACGTAGTTCGGGCCACGTACGACACAAGTCTGTCTTGGTTGATTTTACTCCTTCTGAAAAAAGTTTTTCTGATTAACAGTCCCGGCGGACAAAAATGACGTCTTGATGAGTTCACATTCTTTTACGGAAGAAGTGTCTTTTATTGTGTTTGAAATCTTTATGTGTTTTTCTGTTTGTTTTTGAGGAAGAAGAGATAGAACTCTAACCTATGGTTGCAAAGGGAAACGAACTAACCTAATGTTATCATGCATGGGTTAAGACCTAGTGTCTATCATGCTCCTCTCTTGCACAGAGAGAAACAGAGATCCTACGGGATAGGCAGAAACAGAAACAATAACAGATATAATAAAGCGGTAAAATGCAGGGATGCAACAGTACAAGCGAGGCAAGGGAGTCCCACTCAACCTCGAACCTAGAAAACAATAGGCAAAAGTGAACAGGCTTCACTTTCAACCCAACAGGGTAAACAGCAAACAATACAGTCCAGAAAACCAATCAATACATCAGCAAATGAAATACAGCAAAAGAAACAGCATCAGCAGCTCTGAATCAACATCTGGCTTCAAGCAATCTCCATTCAGCTATAGGCTTCAACAAGCATCAATCTCCATCTTCCTGGCCTTCAGGCAAGGGCTTTGATCATCAGTCTTCCATCTGCAATGGCTTTTCTTCATGCTCAAACCTCCAGGATGAGGGATTAGTCACAAGAGTGAAGTGAATGAATGTTAGACAGTTAATTACCTACCAAGGGTGGTTCATCAACTGTTAACATTAAACAGAAATTTTCCTCTCAAAAGTTCTATCTTTCAAATATATTCACTGATCCTTCCAAAGGAAGGAGGTGGATATTTGAAAGAGACTTTGAATCATAGAGAAAGGATGGATGCAGACAAGGCAATCCATGTTTGAGAAACAAGCTTTCTAATCTAGAGCTCTGCCTAGCTCCTAAACCCTAGTCTCCTCAGCATCTGCTAGCAAGAACCTCCTTTCCAACTCTGGCAGTTGATCTTCAATCCCTGGATCTTCAATGGCTTTCATCTCCTCAAGTCTTCAGCTCTCCCAAGGTCCCCAGACAATCCCAATACCCAAGCAAGCAAGCAATAATCCCCAGAGGGCACACCACACCAGTCAAACAGATATACAGACAGTATTAATAGCAGTAGGGGAATCCTGACTTTTCTCTAAGGGATCTAATAACTACCCATAGCCCCTATAATCCCATAACTAATCTATTCAAACCCTAAGTCCTAAGGGAAATGAAATCAAACTTCCTAAGTCATCACCTAAAAACCCTAATTTGTTCATGTTGTTCAAGCCTACATTAATCACCTAAAATTAATTCCTAAAAATGGGAACTAAATTGAATCTACAAGTTCAACATCTCCTCTAAACACCCTAAAAAGAATGAACAAAAAATATGAAAGCATTTAATAGAACAAAAATTACTAAAATCATGCATGAAATGAATCTATGTAAAATGACATTTATTTAGAAAAAATGGAAAAAAATATCAAATCAAAATAAAAATGCAATTTTATTTTCTTATAATTTTCTACACATCCTAAAGAAAATGATGTAAAAAGAATGGATTAAAAATGATTTTTTATGAATTTATTATGAATTTTCAAAGTTGGTAAAAATTAAAGTGGAATTAAAAAATTAAATTGAATTAAAATGAGGGAGGGGGGTATGAATAGCAGGCGCCCTAGTTGAAAATTGGATGGGCCAGGCAGACAGGGGGTGCGCGTAGCACATTTACTAAGGCCCAGAATCACTTCAGAATTGTTAAAAATAAAAACCACGCAGGGGGGTGAAAATAGAAGCAGAATCACGTTCAGAATTGATTTGGGCTTGGTATTGGGGGTGGGGATAGCACTCTCACTCAGGCCCGCCCGTTTCAATTAATGAAACGGTGCGTTTAGGGCACCCAGGTCAGTTCCCTCCAAATCTGAATTGAATCTCAGCCACACGATGGCTTTCCAAGGTCAAAAGTCCACATGAAACGAACGGACACGATTATGTCTTCCTCATTGAACCTGTTAGAACTAGGGTTTATACTCCATGAAACCTCATGCACGAGCAAGCTTCTACCAATCTGTTCTCCCTCTCCAGGCCATGAATCAACATGATGTAAACATGAAAAATGTTCAGAATCTCTCCCTCTACAATCCTATGGCACTAGTTCAATCTGAAATTCACTAGATCACTCAACCCGATAACAACAAATTCTGGTCACCATGGAAATCCTCTGCAACTCATCAACACAATTCTCCATCAAACTTGCACTAATCTAATCTATAACTAATGGTTATTATCCTGATCTATCAAACTAAGATTATGATGCATTCTACTATAAGTTCCAAGCCCTAACAGTTTTGTACACCTGCTAATCATCATCACCAAACCACTCCAAATTCAACCTAATTGCTCTACTAACCTCCTACATTACATCTAAACTAACAAAATCAAGCTAACCTAATTGAATCAAGCTGTGGCAGAGAAAATGTACCTGGTGTGAAATCTTGAAAACAGCTATGGAGACTCGTGGATCTGAGGCTTCCAAGGCTTGGATCTTGATCAATTAACTCAGTGATTGATTCTGTATGCAATACCTTGATGATTCTTGACTTGAATTGTGCTATCCACTTGAAACTTCAATTTTGATGTTGATGATGGAAGTGCTCGAAAATGGATGAATCACACTTGGTTCTTGATTGAATTATGATCTATGATGATGAAACAGTATAATGAAGTTGATTTTGATGATGATTTGGTGAAGAATTTGAGGAATTGGAGTGAAAATTCAATGAAAAAGAATGAGAGAATTTGGGAAATTCTTGGTGAAAAATGAAGCCAACCCTTGATCAATCTTCATTTCATGAATATATAGTGTGCACATGAACATTCTAGATCCATCTTACACATTCCCTTGCCTTCCAACTTTGATCCATTTTTGAAATGTTTCTTAAAAGGCAAGTAACCATGAATATCTTTCTTTTTTCCTTCTAAACTCAAAAAAGTGTTTGAACCATTGTTCTTAGAATGTCTTTTCCATTCAAAATCATATATTGGAAGTCTCCATTTGGACTTATAAATCTCCCAAACCATTTTTCACTTTGAATTTCTTTAAATTATAAGCCATTTTAGTTCAAATTTTGACCAATTATGCAACTTCATGCTATGAGCTTTTCCAACAACTTGTGACCTTCTTTATAGACTTAAAATCCCATTTGGAGCAAGTTTGATGTTGTAAGTTTTTCCATTTGAGGTCTCCTTGTATGAGTTTTGGACATAGGTTAAAATGACCTGTAATTCACAAATGCCCAAAATACCCTTTGCTTGCCAAGACCATAAGTTGAGTTCCACACATCATATGAGGGCATGCTATACCATTATAGAAAGCTAAGACAATGAGGAACAATTCTTATGTTTACCAAGAATTCATTTGAAATCTCCTTGAGGGGTAAAAATTGCTTGGAAGTCAAGTCACTTTCACAGACAAAAATTCAGACACCTCAGATGACCTGTAACTTGCAAGGACCATAACTTGAGTTCTATAAATCTCCTTGATGTCTTCCACCACTCAAATTAAAGGTCTTGAGATCCTCTACAAGTTTCATGTTGGCCAAGAAGCCATTTGAAGCTAGCATTTTGACTTATCTTGCTTGGAAATTTGACCTAAACTAGGGAATTTTACACAGAAACCCTAATTTAGAAACTCCTCTTCTCCTTGATTACTCTTGAATTCTCCTTGGCATATCTCCATATCCTTCTCTATATGTCAAATGATGAACCCCACATCTCTCCAATAGACTTGAATGCCCTTTAAATCAGTCAATTGACCTAGGGTTGACCTAGGGTTGACCCAGATGAAACCCTAGTTGACTGTCTTCAACTGTAGCTCTTGTGCTCTCATCAATGACTTGTCTCCTTCTCCAAATGACTTTCTAAGTCCTCCAAGATGTCTAGATACTCTCCACACCTTCAACTCACAGCTCACAACCCTCTTGCTGACCCTCAGATACCCTCAGCTAGGAGATGGACTCAAGGCTTGATCTGCTGAACTCTTTGCTTTCAAATTCTTTTCTGATGACTTGAATGAGATTGAATTGGGATAATAACCTCTTGATAGGCTTCTAGAGATGAGAATAATGATTGGTCCCCTGTTGAATGACTTGCTATGCTTATGCTATGCAGATGGTTAGTCTATGTACATGACTCTATATGCAAATGCTAATGATAATGAAACATAAACCAAGTGAATAAGGTTGGGCAAATTTCAGGGTGCAACACAATGCTACTATGTTGGAGGATGGAAAAGAGGTTCCCATTCCTTCTCTTCCCTCAGTTGTGACTATCGCTGATGTCGGACGTGTAACCAGAAGTGGTCGAGTATTTGATAATGTGCCTTCAAAGACAAGTGAAGATACTGGGAGTAAGCAAATTCAGTTGAAGACTTCTGTAGAGTCTGGTCAATCAAGTGATGTAAATCAAAAGTCAGATAATGATGAGGTATTGAAATTGATCAAGAAGAGTGAATATAATGTGGTGGATCAATTGTTACATACACCGTCAAAAATATCTGTTTTATCTCTGTTAATGAGCTCTGAGGCTCATCGTGAATCATTGCAAAAAGTATTGGAACAAGCTTATGTAGATCATGATGTGACTGTTAACCAGTTTGATAGCATTGTTGCCAATATCACTGCGTGTAATAATTTGAGTTTTTGTGATGAAGAGTTGACCGATCATGGAAGAAATCATAATTTGGCTCTCCATATTTCCATGAATTGCCAGGAAGACGCTCTATCCAATGTGCTGGTTGATACTGGGTCATCGTTGAATGTGATGGCAAAATCTACTTTGTCCAGATTATCTTATCAAGGTACTCCTATGAGGTTCAGTGGGGTCATTGTGAAAGCCTTTGATGGATCGAGGAAAACCGTGATTGGAGAGGTTGATCTCCCTATCAAGATTGGTCCGTGTTTTTTCCAGATCACTTTTCAAGTCATGGATATTCGTCCTGCTTATAGTTGTCTTCTAGGACGCCCATGGATCCATGAAGCTGGAGCTGTTACTTCGACACTGCATCAAAAGTTAAAATTCGTGCAGAATGGTAAACTTGTCGTTGTTGGTGGAGAACAGGCTATGTTGGTAAGCAGTTTGTCGTCTTTTTCTTATATCGATGCGGAAGAAGATGTTGGAACTCCGTTTCAGGCTCTTTCTATGATTGATAAAGCTGTCAAGAAGGATGGGGCGTCCATGTCTTCTCTAAAAGATGCACAACGTGCAGTGGATAATGGCCAAGCTGATGGATGGGGCCGAATCATTGAAGTTGCTGAGAAAAAAGATAGAGCTGGTTTGGGTTTTACATCTGGTTCAACCCAAAAAGAGCTGAAGAGTATTCATGAAGTCTTTCGAAGTGCTGGTTTCATCCATTGCAAAGATCATTCTACAGCTGCAATTCTTGAAGATGACCAAGAGGAAGAAATGCCCAACTTTGTGACACGTGGATCGATATGCCAGAATTGGATCGCTGTTGATGTTCCTACTGTTGTTCATGTTTCAAAGTAATTTTTTTTTGTTTCTTTCAAAAATCCTTTCACTCTGCCCAAGGTGAAAGTGAATTTGTGAGGGCTTTGTTTCAACTTTTATCATCATCAATAAAATGTTTTTCTGTTTATCCATATGTTGTTTTCTTTTTTTGCTTTACTTCTGAAAAATGGTAACATTAAAAACCGAAAAAAAGTATAATAATGTTATAATCACTCTTATCTGCATAATATTTTCATTTTTTTGTTCATATTCTAAAATCAAACATAAAATCATTGTGCAGATTGATTGTTAAACCCATTGGAAACAATGACCATATGCCCCCTCCCAACTTTGAGTCCCTGTGTTTGAAGCGGAAGAGGAGGATATTGACTGTCTTCAACTGTAGCTCTTGTGCTCTCATCAATGACTTGTCTCCTTCTCCAAATGACTTTCTAAGTCCTCCAAGATGTCTAGATACTCTCCACACCTTCAACTCACAGCTCACAACCCTCTTGCTGACCCTCAGATACCCTCAGCTAGGAGATGGACTCAAGGCTTGATCTGCTGAACTCTTTGCTTTCAAATTCTTTTCTGATGACTTGAATGAGATTGAATTGGGATAATAACCTCTTGATAGGCTTCTAGAGATGAGAATAATGATTGGTCCCCTGTTGAATGACTTGCTATGCTTATGCTATGCAGATGGTTAGTCTATGTACATGACTCTATATGCAAATGCTAATGATAATGAAACATAAACCAAGTGAATAAGGTTGGGCAAATTTCAGGGTGCAACAGCTGCCCCTATTCAAGCGACTTGGACCCGATTGGGTGAAGAGCCCGGAGCCTTCAGACATTCGCGGTACGAGACGGTTGAATACTAGTGAAACCAGAAATTTGCCAACCGCAGAAATAAATGGCGCTCCTGCTTGAGGAACGACATTCATCAGCTGAATCTGACTGTTACAATAACCCACTGATCTCGTGTGACCGTGCTGGGGCTTGTCTTCATCGTTCTGAAGAGGATTCTGTCATAACAGATTGCTTGGTTGTCCACGTTAGGGCTCTGTCTGTCATCCATACGAAGAGATCTCAACTAAAACCTGTCCACGTTAGGACTCCACTTGCTGTTAACCCAGAAAAATCTCGGCAACTCCACTGGGGATAATTCGTCTGCATTTCCATAAACTGAATCGTCCACGTTAGGAATAAAACTCTTCCACGTTAGGAGTAACACCTGTCCACGTTAGGAATAACATCGTCCGCGTTAGGAATCATTTCTTCTGTATCTGTCCACGTCAGGACTAACCCTTTCATCTTTCCACGTCAGGAAGCAATCTTCTTTCCGCATAAGGAGAACTATATCAATCTGTCCACGTAAGGACTCCAATACCACTTGACATGTCCGCGTCAGGACTCCAATTTTTCCACGCAAGGAATTCAACTTCGATTCTGAATCTGTCCACGTCAGGACTCCACTTTCCACGTAAGGAGTACATCATTCTTCCACGTCAGGAATCTTGAATCTATCCACGTAAGGACCCCAATTTTTCCACGTAAGGAGTAAATCTTCTTCTTCCATATTAGGAATAACTTCTTTGATCTGTCCGCGTCAGGACTAAACTCTTCCACGTCAGGAATAATCCATTTCTTTCCCCGTCAGGAATCAATCTTGATATGTCCGCGTGAGGACTCAATCCTTCCACGTAAGGAATAAACTCGTCTTTCCACGTAAGGAAACCATTTTTCTTCCACGTAAGGAATGCTCTTGATATGTCCATGTAAGGACTCCACTCTTTCCACGTAAGGAGTGCCAACTTCTTTGCGATTTGTCCGCGTCAGGACTAAACTTTTCCACGTAAGGAATGCCATCTTAATCTGTCCACGTAAGGACTCCACTCTTTCCACGTAAGGAGTGCCAACTTCTTTGCGATTTGTCCGCGTCAGGACTAAACTTTTCCACGTAAGGAATGCCATCTTAATCTGTCCACGTAAGGACTCCACTCTTTCCACGTTAGGAATCTTCTCTTTCCACGTAAGGAATCCAACTTGATATGTCCGCGTAAGGACTACATCTTTTCCGCGTAAGGAATCTCCATCTCTCCACGTCGGGAACACAATCTTAATCTGTCCACGTAAGGACTCTCCTCTTTCCACGTTAGGAATCACTTCTCCACGTTAGGAATAATAATTTCTTTTATTTGTCCACGTCAGGACACCGATCTCGTCTCGATTTGTCCACGTTAGGACTCAGGCGTCTTCGACCCGCTGAGGAAATAGGACTAGTCCACGTAAGGACTCACACTGGTCTGATCTGTCCACGTTAGGACACCAACACAAAGAGTAATCACTTTCGTCAACGTCATAACCTCCCATTCCACTAATTTCGAGAAACCGAATCTGCCCATGATAGGACTAACACACCTCACCAATCCAGGGAAATAAACCTGTCCACGTTAGGACGCCCACTTCTGAAGAAATCCCGTCAATATAGGAATAAATTGTCCGCGTCAGGACTTAGCTCTCCACTGATCCCAACCCACAAACTTCTTAGCACTGACGTGACAGCGACTTTGAGGCGGACTCTACTGGGGATGTCTGGAAACCAACTATCGGACGCCTGTTCTGATGACCGGCGGTGGCCTCTGGAATTCTGACTCATGGAACCCGTTGATGACAAACAAACTCTGCTTGGGGATAAGGAGACATTCTGCCTACTGTCTCTGGCGGGAAAACACGAGAAATTCATAAAGAAGACTTCATCATGATAACCCTGTGGGGAATACTGCCGAAACTGACATTGGATGTCCCATGCCGAGATCTTGAATGTTTGATTGTTCATTTGAGCAAGAGCTCTCTTCACCTGAACTATTAGAGTGCAGAAACTGCTTCAGCGAAATAAATGCTGGAAGTATAATGCCAACTCCGCCGGCGATAGCCAGATGCTACAGAATTATTCCAGCAAAATAAATGCTGGAAGGATGAATTCAAACCTGCTGGGAAATTGGAAACTCAAACCAAACGTCTTGTTGAAGTAACCCCCTGCTGGGGAAAATAACCTTGCTGGGGAATAGCAGATGTGCCTAGTACGATCGGACTTTCTGCTGGAACGTGAACTGACATCACCAGTACCCTTGACAAAATAAACGACAGGACCCACCATCAACTCTGCTTGGGAGAGTCTTAATCTTCGAATTCCACTGGAAGGAATGAAAACACTTGCAAAGAGAATTCCGCTGGGGATAGCCAGATTCTCTTGGGGAAAATTAACTGACTCCACTGGGGGAGAGTGCATGACCCTGCCGGGAAAGATGAACCTGCCTGAATACAGCCTTTCGATCTTAGAATCGCCAAACTCTGCTGAGGACGAATAACTTTTCTGGAGCACGTCCTTTGGATAAGCTACGGCTAGCTGGGAAATTCTATCCTTCTTCAGGAAGAACATGCATGCCCTGCATGGGGACTGAGTCTTTCGTTATCGCGATCTTTTGATCATCTTCCTCGTACGGTTATGAAACCTGCAACAACACAAACAAGACACGACAAGCCTATGCAACCAAATCAATTCAGGTTAGTGACGTTACACTCAGTTAATTCAAAGCTTTAACAATTGTTGGCAAGGGCCAGCGATGTTATACTCTTGCTAGTTTCATCAAACTTAGGCGTTAATCATGCACAAAACAGTAAAGAACAGGCATCGAGTACTGAATAACGTATTTTATTGATCGGGTCCCTGAATGGGCGGAGTTTTTGTACACGGGATGTAACTCCTGAAATGAGGAAGCTACGCAAAGCAAATACATAAGTATGCACAAGCAGCAAGAATATTTTGACAAATTAAATTTTGTACACATGTCGGCAACGGGATGCAGATGAACACCACGAACTGATCCTCCCATGACTCATCCGACTCTAATGCTTTCCCGGTATCCTCACTTCTGAAGAGATTGTATCCGATAACTGACTCCTCAAGTATATTCTCCCGCATTGATGCTCATTGTAATCAAATTCGGACCGCAGTCATTTGCTTTTCAAATCCCTAACTTTTGCGTGAACCGCCCTTTACGGGTTTTCAGTTCACCGGGATACCCCTTTTTGCCGAAGCCGCCCAGTGTAGGTTTTCAACTTCGCGGGTGTACATTTTTTCAATTTTATCCCTAACTTTTGCCCGAACCTTTCATTCTGTTTTTGGTTCGCCAGGATGCCCCATTTTTGCCTGGACTCTCTTTTTTCTGTCCAGCGGGTCTATTTTAAGCAAAGTATTTTTTAACTGCGTCCGAATTCACAGGTGACGCAAAGTCTTCTCCGTCCATGGTGGACAACAACAATGCTCCTCCTGAAAAGACCTTTCTGACAACGTATGGCCCTTCGTAGTTGGGGGTCCACTTGCCCCTGTGATCTGCTTGCGGCGGGAGAATCCTTTTCAGCACAAGGTCGCCCGTCTGAAAGCTTCGCGGAAGTATCTTCTTGTCGTACGCTTTCTTCATTCGTCTTTGATACAAACGACCGTATGCCAGAGAAGCTAGCCTCTTCTCATCCATCAAGCTCAGTTGGTTCAATCTATTCGTTACCCATTCTGCCTCGTCCAGCTGAACGTCTCGCAATACCCTCAGAGAAGGGATCTCAACTTCCAATGGTAGTACCGCTTCCATTCCGTATACCAACGAGAACGGAGTTGCCCCGGTTGATGTGCGTACCGTCGTACGATAACCGTGCAAAGCGAAAGGTAGCATCTCGTGCCAATCCTTATAGGTCACCACCATCTTCTGAACAATTTTCTTGATATTCTTATTGGCCGCTTCGACAGCGCCATTCATCTTGGGTCGGTAAGGGGAGGAGTTGTGATGTTCGATCTTGAAATTCTGACAGAGCTCCTTCATCATTTTGTTGTTCAGATTTGAACCATTATCCGTGATTATCCGCTCGGGAATCCCATATCGGCAAATGATATCTCTCTTGATGAATCTGGCCACCACTTGCTTCGTTACATTTGCATAAGACGCCGCTTCCACCCACTTGGTGAAGTAATCGATTGCTACTAGGATGAACCGGTGCCCATTAGAAGCCGTCGGCTCGATCTTTCCAATCATATCAATTCCCCACATCGAGAATGGCCATGGAGATGACATCACGTTCAGAGGACTTGGAGGCACGTGTATCTTGTCAGCATAGATTTGGCACTTGTGGCACTTCCTCGCGAACTTGAAACAATCAGTTTCCATCGTCAGCCAAAAATAACCTGCCCTCAGCAGTTTTCTCGTCATAGCATGTCCACCAGCATGCGTACCAAAGGTACCTTCGTGAATTTCCTCCATGAGAAGCTTTGCCTCTTTCTCGTCTACACAACGCAACAACACCAAATCGTGGTTTCTTCTGTACAAGACACCATCCGGATTCAAGTAGAAATTACTCGCTAATCTCCTGAGAGTCTTCTGATCTTGACTGGATGCCCCAGCCGGATACTCTTTATTCTTCAGGAAATTGAGGATATCGAAATACCACGGTTTGTCATCGGATGCTTCATCAATAGCAAATACATAAGCTAGCCTGTCCAACCGAGAGATAGTGATTTGGGGAGCTTCGTTCCAGAAGTTGACCTTATACATGGAAGACAAAGTGGCAAGGGCGTCAGCCATTTGATTTTCTGCCCGCGGTACGTGATGCAATTCAACCTTGTCGAAGAAAGGCAACAATCTCCTTGCATAATTCATGTAATGTATCAAATTGGGCTGACGTGTCTCCCATTCCCCTTTGATCTGATTCACCACCAGAGCTGAGTCTCCGTATACGTCTAGATGTTTGATTCGCAAATCAATGGCTTCTTCAAGCCCCATTATACAAGCTTCGTATTCGGCCTCATTGTTGGTAACAGCAAAGGTCAATCGGGCAGTAAACGGGATGTGCGACCCGTGTGGCGTGGTGATGATTGCCCCTATTCCGCTACCGTAAGCATTCACAGCTCCGTCAAATATCATCTGCCATTTGGACCCCAACTCTGGTCCCTCGTCTGGTAACGGCTCTTCGCAATCTTTCATCTTTAAGTACATGATATCCTCGTCAGGAAAATCAAATCTCATCGATTGGTACTCTTCAATAGGCTGCTCCGCCAGATACTCAGACAGCACACTCCCCTTTATAGCCTTTTGCGAGACGTATTGGATATCATATTCAGTCAAGACCATCTGCCAACGGGCAATTCTACCTGACAACGCCTGCTTTTCGAATATATATTTGATAGGATCCATCTTCGAGATGAGCATGGTTGTATGATTCAGCATGTACTGCCTCAAACGCTTGGCGGCCCAGGCTAGCGCGCAACAAGTTTTCTCCAGCATTGAGTATCGAGATTCACAGTCTGTAAATTTCTTACTCAAGTAATAGATCGCATGCTCTTTTCTCCCTGTCTCGTCGTGTTGACCGAGAACACAACCCATGCTTCCCTCAAGAACCGTCAAATACATGATCAAGGGTCTACCTGCCACTGGGGGTATCAAAATAGGAGGCTCCTGCAGATACTTCTTTATTTTATCGAACGCCTTTTGACAATTTTCGTTCCACGTTACAGCTTGATCTTTCTTCAACAGCTTGAATAATGGTTCACACGTGGCCGTTAGATGAGATATGAACCGGGCAATGTAGTTCAATCTCCCTAAAAACCCGCGCACCTCTTTCTCTGTTTTAGGCGTCGGCATTTCTTGAATCGCTTTTATTTTAGCAGGATCGACCTCTATCCCTCTTTCGCTTACGATAAACCCCAGCAGTTTACCCGATCTCACCCCGAAGGTGCATTTGTTAGGGTTCAGCCTCAGCCTGAACTTCCTAAGTCTTTTAAACAACTTCAGCAGATTCACCAGATGCTCTTCCTCCGTCTGGGATTTAGCAATCATATCGTCAACATAAACTTCGATCTCTTTATGCATCATGTCATGAAAAAGAGTCGTCATCGCACGCTGATATGTTGCCCCAGCATTTTTCAAACCAAAGGGCATCACTTTGTAACAAAATGTTCCCCAAGGCGTTATGAAAGTAGTCTTCTCCATATCCTCTGGCGCCATTTTAATTTGGTTATAGCCTGAAAAGCCATCCATGAAGGAGAATACGGAGTACTGAGCAGTATTATCAACTAACACGTCAATGTGAGGAAGTGGAAAATCGTCTTTTGGGCTTGCCTTATTCAAATCTCTATAATCCACGCACATTCGAACCTTGCCATCTTTCTTTGGCACTGGTACGATGTTGGCAACCCATGAAGGATACTTCGTCACAGCCAGGAAACCAGCGTCCCACTGTTTCTGAACCTCCTCTTTGATCTTCATTGCCATATCTGGTCGAGTTCTGCGAAGTTTTTGTTTAACTGGCGGGCAATCTTCTTTCAGTGGCAGGCGGTGCACAACCATATCTGTATCAAGCCCCGGCATATCTTCATATGACCAAGCGAATACATCATTATACTCTCGGAGCATTTCAACCAGTTTTCGCTTGACATCACCCTGCAGTGCGGCCCCGATACGAATATTCTTCTCAACCCCTTCCGACCCCAAGTTGATAATTTCGATGACCTCGTCGTGAGGCAGAATGGCTCTTTCCTCTTGCTTCACTAACCAAGACAGTTCTTCAGGAACGTCGCTATCTTCGACAACCTCTTCTTCGGTCTGGAATACCGGGTGCTCAAAGTCGGGACGAGTCATAGGTGGTGCAAGGATGTCATCTGAAAATGTTATCCTGCAAAAGGAATGGTTAAGTGCTTCAAAATGCGTATAAAGCGAATAACCATGTTGCCATTTTATTGAAAAATACAAAACAAGAAAGACAGAGATTACAGTATTTGCACATGAAAAAACGCCATTTATTTAATGATTAACACGCAATGTTTATAACAACACAGCCCTAAGCAAATCCTGATGCCCCGGGCAAGACATCAGATTATTCAACAATTAACAAAGCAAAGCATTACTGTTTAAAAGTCACAGGAACAAGCTCCTGAATAGACCAGTTGCACAGTCCTTGTCCTGGCGTGCTTGGCTGAATCCAGGCATCCATATCACAGTCGCTGTCTCCTTCATCAGACTCTGAAGCAGCATTGACAGTTTCATGACATACTCCACTGGCAGAGATGGTGATTGACTTTCTGAAACGGGGGGCCCCCACGGAAGGAGTTGATGACGACGGTCGGTACCCCAGTCCGAACCGGTCCATCTTCACAGGAATGTCCAGCACTTTGCCCCAGCCTTTGGCTTCTCCTGCTTCTACTAGAGCTTGAGCTTCTTTATACGATGAGACAACTATCTCTGGCACTTTGCTTGGCCCGGGACCCTTGTCCTTGATGCGCAAACCTTCGAATGCCTGGCATGGCGTCTCGTGGATCTCTCCGTCGACTTCCACATATTTAAACGACGATAAATGGCTGACCAGGATGTCTTCTTCTCCGCACACGGTGACTACACTGTCTCCGACCATATACTTTAACTTCTGATGCAGGGTAGACGTGACTGCCCCTGCCCCATGAATCCAGGGTCTTCCCAGCAAGCAGCTGTACGCAGGCTGTATATCCATGATATAAAACTCCGTTGCAAACACTTCCGGCCCCACTTGCAAAGGCAAGGTAATCGATCCGAAGACTGTTCTCCGCGTGCCGTCAAACGCTCTGACTACCAAATCACTGGGTGTACACAAAATCCCTCGAACATCCAGCTTCATCATCGCCTTCTTGGGCAGCACATTCAAAGATGATCCGGTGTCAACCAATACGTGCGACATTACCGACCCTCTACACTCAACAGACACGTGTAATGCCATATTATGATCTCTCCCCTTCGGAGTCAAGTCAAAATCAGTAAAGCCCAGACTGTGGCCTGCATTCACATGTGCCAATACTCCTTCTAGCTGATTTACGGAGACGTCCTGGGGTACAAAAGAAGTGTCCAGGACTTTCAGCAAAGCGTTCCTGTGAGCTTCCGAACACAACAGCAATGATAGGATAGATATTTTGGACGGCGTCTGCTGCAGATGCTCCACAATCTTATAATCACTTTTCCGAATCAAGCGCATGAATTCTTCTACATCCTTTGATGCTGCTTCTTTTTCATTTGCTTGTACCGGAACATTTTCAACCACTTTCCCTTTTCCTTTCGCTAGTCTTTCAGCCTCCACTTCAGGAGATATAAAGATCCTGCCGCTCCTCGTCATGCCTCCTGAACCAACAACATTATCCACAATCTCCGCTGACCGCTTGTTAACATCAATCTTTATCCCATCACAATACACCTCTAGCCCATATGACCATGGGACTGCTTTCGTGTTCTCGTACGGGATTGGCCCGGCCTTAGTTATGGTAATCGGTGGTCGCTGAGCTGGTGCTGCAATAGTGATCGTCTTCCGAGGAATTGTTACCGTGGCCACATCACTCCGATTATCCACTACTGCCCTTGCAGGCTCGTCAGTTGCCGCTCGATCAAACTGCAATATACCTTCATCAATTAAAGCCTGAATGCCTTTCTTCAAATCCTCACACCCCCCAGCTAGGGTCCAACAATCTAAGCAATACTCGTTACATCCTGGGTAAACACCTCCTTGTAACAGTCGGCTCTTTATCTCGCTCAGCGGCGTCTTTAAATCCTCAACATTCATAATCAGATTCAGACCTTCCTCAGTCAGCACTGCGTTCGCCCCGTGATTAGGCATGGGTTTCTGGACTATATTTGGACCTGCCGTTCCGAAATTGATAGTCTTGTTGTCTAAAAGATCTTGCACAACGTGCTTAAAAGCATGGCAACCTTCTATATCATGGCCCGGGGCCCCAGAATGAAACTCGCAGTGCCTGTTTGCATCATAGCCGAACGGGGGAGCTCCCGTTATTGGTGCCAGAGTTCTTTTCTCTACCAGATTCAATCCCAACAATGTCTGCAACAAATCGGCATAGGTTGAGGGAGGCTTCTCAAACACCCTTCTCGGTTTACTGCCCTGAAATCTTCGTTGAGCCTGCTGTGCCCCCTGCTGAGGCTGCTGCTGCTGTGGCATTGGTTGCTGCTGAACCGGTTGTTGTTGCTGGATTGGTTGTTGATATGGGATAGTAACACTCGACACCTGCTGCGGCTGACGATATTGACCTCTTCCCCTGCCTCGGCCTCGGCCTCGGCCTCCAAATACCGCGCTTGCCTCGCCCTGACGGCGCCCACCATAAGCTTTCCTATTACTGCCAGATGCAGCTGATTCCTCGACTTGGAACTTTCCTTGCTTAATATTACGCTCAATCTTTTCTCCCATCAGAATCAGGTCTGAAAAACTGGCCAGAGACGTATGAAACAGCATATCATGAAACAGCCCTGTGAATGTGCCGACAAACATATCATTCATTTCCTTATCTTCTACAGGAGGACGGACCCTGGCAGCCATATCGCGCCACCTTTGCGCGTACTCTTTAAAACTCTCCCCCTTCTTCTGCGAAAGCCCGGCCAACTGGACCCGATTGGGTGCCAGGTCGCTGTTATACTTGTAATGGGCTACGAACGCCTCCGCCAATTGCTTCCATGTCTTGATATCAGTTGGCTCCAACCCCATGTACCACTCTAGGGAAGGACCCGACAGACTATCCTGAAAGAAATGCATTAGCATTCTTTCATCAGTGGAGTATGCAGACATCTTTCTATAATAAGCTCGTACATGCACTTTCGGACATGTGTCTCCTTTATACTTGTCGAACGCAGGAGCTTTGAATTTAATTGGCACCCTCAAGCCAGGTACCAAGCCCATGGTTGCCATGTCCAAACCCACAGCACTCTGGTTTAAGACTCCCTTCATCTGCTCTTCCAGCATTCTAATCTTTTGGGAATCATCCATCGGCCCTTCAAAACCTCCTCCGGAGAAGGCGTCATCCTGCTGATCCTCTTGCCACATACCATTTCCAGCCCCGTACCCATCATATGCATTATTACGTCCAGCTCTGATCTGATTCATTCCCGGACCTCGGCCTCTGTTGCCGTACCCTTGAACACCTCCAGCAGGACCAAAACCCATAAATCCAGTACCGTTTCCGTTTCCAAAGCCTCCGTAACCCTGATTGACCATACCATAACCATCTTGCCCAAAGCCTTGAGCATTAAAGCCATACTTGCCAGTGTTATCGAATCCCTGATCGTTGAATCCGAACCCAGTATTGACAAAGCCGTTGCCTCCTAGATTATCTGCCAAATTGACATCACCCAGCCCAGCATTATGGACACCAGTCTCATTTCCCACTCCGACGTTACCATTCACAGCAGCGGTAGCGTTGTTGACATTAGCGGCAGGTATATTGACCACGGGCGGAGCCACTGGCGTGGGAGTGCCGTCTCCATGAGCAGTATCAACCCGGACAGACTGATGATCGTCATTACCATGACCAGCGTTGCGAGCCAACAGAGGCTGGACCATGGCCTGCAAATTCTCCTGCCCTTTTGCTATAGCTTCCATGGTCTGCATGAAGAGGGCGAGCTTCTCGCGCACATCCTGCATCTCGTTCTGTATTTGGTCCATGATTTTCCGACAGTTGGAGCGTGTAGAATAGCGGTGCGAATGCTGATCTGGAATCCTGTTAAGTACCTGGTACAGAGCATGAAATAAGACACCGTCCAAAGATTACCTATAATGCAATATGAATATGAATGCAATGCAATGTGTCTGTGCATTAGGGAAGTTCATTCCCCCCAGTTCTAGTGCGAAGGTGCCAGTGCAATGACAGTGCTGACAATAGGAATATCGGAGCTGAATCATAGAAAGCCTCATATATTGCAGAGAGAATCAATAAGCCCAGGGTACAATATCACTGAGAGTACAAAGAAGGCATGACCTCAACCAACAATCCTGGTGATGGTCAGCACTATGCAAATAAAGCATACAAGTAACTACATGAAATGATCAAATCCTCCCAAAAGTCTGGTACTCCTCTATCAACTTCTTGGTCTCCGGATGACTTGGTCGATCAAGCAGCCCTTCAACAAGCTGGTTTCTCCTCTTAAGGACACGGCGTACGTCTTCAGCAGTTTCTTCCCAGGTTGCTTCTCCGAAGCAGTCTTCTAACTTTCGCTTCTGAGACACTGCTTCCTCTCTGGATTTGATTGCCTTGTTCAGTGCATGCTGGACACTATACCGGGTCATCACTTCCTCCTCACACTTCTTGATGCTAGACTTCAACTTCTCTTCGAGGTCGGAAATTTGCTGCTTCAACTTATCTTCCCTCTTCTTGTTATTAGTGAGTGTAGCATTCCAAGTCTTATTGCAAGAAGATATCTCTCGGTGTGCTGCGTCGAGCGCTTTCTTTTTGGCTTCCAGCATGTCATGGGAGCTTCTGAACTCTTGCCCCAGACGTTCACGCTTTTTCTTTTCCTCAGTCAACTCAGCCCCTAGTCTGTTTACTAGCTCGATCTGTTGTTGGAAAGCATATACGGCCTTGTTTTTCTCACTGCGTACCTGAGCTAGCTCTTGCTCTAACCCTTCATTAATCTTCACCAAGGCTTCTTTTTCTCTCACAACTTGTTCATAGACTTCCCTAGAAACAGTAGTTGGCTCTGCTGCCGGAACGGGAACAAGAATTGGTGCATCTGGAAACGGCATCTTCAACTGACTAACCCTCTCCTGAATCCAAACTCTATAAGGTGCATAGGCCTGGCAGTCATTCTTTCCTAACAACGGCTTCCCTCTGCGGTTAATACGCGTCCAGGCATGTTGCAGCTTGGCTAGTAACTCCCCCTTCACGTCTCCGGTGAAGTACAGAGATTCCTGTACTTCCTCCTCCTTTGGCGGGTTCTTCAGCGCATATCCGAACTGACGGACGAACAGAGATGGGTTGTAGTTGATACACCCTTTCCTTCCAATCAACGGCACATTAGGGTACCCCGAACAACTGAAGATGAGCTCAGATCCCAACAGGTCTCGATCAAACCACACAACGTCTTCGGAAGATAGCCTCATCAGGCGCTCTGACCAACTGGCTGAGGTTGCACTGTCTACAAATGGTCCCTTTGTGGGGAGATGACTTTTGAACCACATGTTCAACAGAGGAGCACAGCAGTACACAACCTTTCCTCTTCGGTTCTCATTCTTGTAGTGCAATGAATGATAGAAGTCTCCAATCAAAGTTGGCACTGGGTTGCCTGCAGCGAACAGATAGAAAGCATCCAAATCCACAAAGTTGGGCAAGCTAGGAAACAGCACAATTCCATAGATGCATAAAGCCAAAATAGCATTGAAAACCACCCAACAACCGTTCTCGGCGTACTCTCGAGCTTTGACGACTAAGAAATCCAGAGAGAAACCTGACACCCCAAGCCAAGAAGTCAATAACAGATCTGCAGCGTTCATATGCAAGGCTTTGGCTAAGTCCTCCAACTTGGGCTCAGCAGCAGAGTGAATAAAGGGAACCTTGTTCTGCACGGGAAGCTCAGTAAACTCCACATACTCCTCAATGGTAGGCCCTAGAATGAAGTCAGCAAAAGTAAAGCATCTCAATGCGGGGTCATAGAACTGCATCAAGGTGTATAGCCCGTTCATCTCATCAGCAGTGGGCTTACAGACTAATCTCAGTAATCTCCCATGGCTCATTCTGAAGCTTCTTCTAACCTCCTTATCAGCAAGAGATATCAGACCAAGCAAAGAAGTAATATCAGGTGAAGGCAGCTTATACGCAACTGTTTTCCTCAAACCAGCCATAATCAATACTCAGAAATCCGGGCACTAGAACTAGGGAAATGCAAATGCACCTGCAGCACAGACACACGTTAGTGAAATGCAAATGGTAATGGATATGCAGGCAATGCAATGCAAGTATCATGCAACAGGGACCAAAGCTGTAACTGAATAGCCTGAACCCAATCAAGAAAGGTCTCAGATAGACCATCCAGAAATCCTCAAACCCTGGTCTCAGATAGACCCAAAACAAAGCTCCAATACTGGTCTCTGACAGACCTCAAACCATAACTCCAACTGGTCTCTGGTAGACCTCAAATTCTCATCTCCAAATGGTCTCTGACAGACCTCAGAACACATCTCCAAATGGTCTCTGACAGACCTCATAACTCTCCATAAATAACCAGGATCTCTGATCAAGAAATAACCGGTATCTGAAGGTCTGGTTACCTGCATAACCCCAAATCCCCTCACAGGTGGGTGGCCCTATAACTGGCACAAGGTACGGCATCCTATGCGGTCGTCGGCGTCACAGACTTTCAGGGTTGATGATACGATTCCCAGAAGGAGTGGCATCATCAATTCCTGAAGAGGCCTCACTCAGCCAACTTCCAAATGATCGGTCCCCGGAGTCGACAATTCAGCTGACCAACAACCCCTTCGACCCAAAGGGTAGAAAAAGAAGCCAACCAGAAGAACCTCGTCCGAGTGTAGATTTCATGAGACACTAATGCAAGCAAAGCCGGCACGCGCCCACTACTTTCTACGCTAATTCTAGGTGCATTCAAGCCCAGGTCCGGCTTCTCACTCAATATCAGAACACCCGTCACACCCCAATACAGCAATAATAATCAATATACAAAGCTGAAAATACAAGGTTAGAAATATACAATAACTCCATACAAAATCCTCGACGGGAAAACAAGCGCTAGGATTGACTCGCTCAAAGGGACGTTGGATCCCAAATGCATAAGAACCATCGCAGTTCTTAGCAGCCAGGGGACGTTGGATCCCCAGCAGAGTCGCCAGCTGTCGCTACTGCGAAAATCGGCGCCGGCTGAACAGAAGAGTCGCCACCGTGCGTTATTTATCCCACGGGAGGGAAAGGAAACGCTCAGAGTAAACCTCGCACAACACGGGAAAGGTATGGTCATCGCAACCAAAACCTGGGTTCGGGAGTCGGTTACGCAAGGGGAAGGTATTAGCACCCCTCACGTCCGTCGTACTCGACGGGATCCACGCTTGTTTTCGGGTATGGATTGTTATTCTATCTAAACTATAGGTCAAGGGTTAAAAAGAAAATAAAATGAAAATAAAAAAAAATGACTCGGCAAAGTATCGCACTTTATGCCTACGTATTCCCGCCTGGAACGAGAAATCAGAGTCAACGTAGTTCGCCTACCTACGGGAAAGGAGGGGAAGGTTGCTCGCTAGGATATCGCATCCTATGCCTACGTACTTCCACACGGCATGGAAGATCAGAGCAAACGTAGTTCGGGCCATGTACGACACAAGTCTGTCTTGGTTGATTTTACTCCTTCTGAAAAAAGTTTTTCTGATTAACAGTCCCGGCGGACAAAAATGACGTCTTGATGAGTTCACATTCTTTTACGGAAGAAGTGTCTTTTATTGTGTTTGAAATCTTTATGTGTTTTTCTGTTTGTTTTTGAGGAAGAAGAGATAGAACTCTAACCTATGGTTGCAAAGGGAAACGAACTAACCTAATGTTATCATGCATGGGTTAAGACCTAGTGTCTATCATGCTCCTCTCTTGCACAGAGAGAAACAGAGATCCTACGGGATAGGCAGAAACAGAAACAATAACAGATATAATAAAGCGGTAAAATGCAGGGATGCAACAGTACAAGCGAGGCAAGGGAGTCCCACTCAACCTCGAACCTAGAAAACAATAGGCAAAAGTGAACAGGCTTCACTTTCAACCCAACAGGGTAAACAGCAAACAATACAGTCCAGAAAACCAATCAATACATCAGCAAATGAAATACAGCAAAAGAAACAGCATCAGCAGCTCTGAATCAACATCTGGCTTCAAGCAATCTCCATTCAGCTACAGGCTTCAACAAGCATCAATCTCCATCTTCCTGGCCTTCAGGCAAGGGCTTTGATCATCAGTCTTCCATCTGCAATGGCTTTTCTTCATGCTCAAACCTCCAGGATGAGGGATTAGTCACAAGAGTGAAGTGAATGAATGTTAGACAGTTAATTACCTACCAAGGGTGGTTCATCAACTGTTAACATTAAACAGAAATTTTCCTCTCAAAAGTTCTATCTTTCAAATATATTCACTGATCCTTCCAAAGGAAGGAGGTGGATATTTGAAAGAGACTTTGAATCATAGAGAAAGGATGGATGCAGACAAGGCAATCCATGTTTGAGAAACAAGCTTTCTAATCTAGAGCTCTGCCTAGCTCCTAAACCCTAGTCTCCTCAGCATCTGCTAGCAAGAACCTCCTTTCCAACTCTGGCAGTTGATCTTCAATCCCTGGATCTTCAATGGCTTTCATCTCCTCAAGTCTTCAGCTCTCCCAAGGTCCCCAGACAATCCCAATACCCAAGCAAGCAAGCAATAATCCCCAGAGGGCACACCACACCAGTCAAACAGATATACAGACAGTATTAATAGCAGTAGGGGAATCCTGACTTTTCTCTAAGGGATCTAATAACTACCCATAGCCCCTATAGTCCCATAACTAATCTATTCAAACCCTAAGTCCTAAGGGAAATGAAATCAAACTTCCTAAGTCATCACCTAAAAACCCTAATTTGTTCATGTTGTTCAAGCCTACATTAATCACCTAAAATTAATTCCTAAAAATGGGAACTAAATTGAATCTACAAGTTCAACATCTCCTCTAAACACCCTAAAAAGAATGAACAAAAAATATGAAAGCATTTAATAGAACAAAAATTACTAAAATCATGCATGAAATGAATCTATGTAAAATGACATTTATTTAGAAAATATGGAAAAAAATATCAAATCAAAATAAAAATGCAATTTTATTTTCTTATAATTTTCTACACATCCTAAAGAAAATGATGTAAAAAGAATGGATTAAAAATGATTTTTTATGAATTTATTATGAATTTTCAAAGTTGGTAAAAATTAAAGTGGAATTAAAAAATTAAATTGAATTAAAATGAGGGAGGGGGGTATGAATAGCAGGCGCCCTAGTTGAAAATTGGATGGGCCAGGCAGACAGGGGGTGCGCGTAGCACATTTACTAAGGCCCAGAATCACTTCAGAATTGTTAAAAATAAAAACCACGCAGGGGGGTGAAAATAGAAGCAGAATCACGTTCAGAATTGATTTGGGCTTGGTATTGGGGGTGGGGATAGCACTCTCACTCAGGCCCGCCCGTTTCAATTAATGAAACGGTGCGTTTAGGGCACCCAGGTCAGTTCCCTCCAAATCTGAATTGAATCTCAGCCACACGATGGCTTTCCAAGGTCAAAAGTCCACATGAAACGAACGGACACGATTATGTCTTCCTCATTGAACCTGTTAGAACTAGGGTTTATACTCCATGAAACCTCATGCACGAGCAAGCTTCTACCAATCTATTCTCCCTCTCCAGGCCATGAATCAACATGATGTAAACATGAAAAATGTTCAGAATCTCTCCCTCTACAATCCTATGGCACTAGTTCAATCTGAAATTCACTAGATCACTCAACCCGATAACAACAAATTCTGGTCACCATGGAAATCCTCTGCAACTCATCAACACAATTCTCCATCAAACTTGCACTAATCTAATCTATAACTAATGGTTATTATCCTGATCTATCAAACTAAGATTATGATGCATTCTACTATAAGTTCCAAGCCCTAACAGTTTTGTACACCTGCTAATCATCATCACCAAACCACTCCAAATTCAACCTAATTGCTCTACTAACCTCCTACATTACATCTAAACTAACAAAATCAAGCTAACCTAATTGAATCAAGCTGTGGCAGAGAAAATGTACCTGGTGTGAAATCTTGAAAACAGCTATGGAGACTCGTGGATCTGAGGCTTCCAAGGCTTGGATCTTGATCAATTAACTCAGTGATTGATTCTGTATGCAATACCTTGATGATTCTTGACTTGAATTGTGCTATCCACTTGAAACTTCAATTTTGATGTTGATGATGGAAGTGCTCGAAAATGGATGAATCACACTTGGTTCTTGATTGAATTATGATCTATGATGATGAAACAGTATAATGAAGTTGATTTTGATGATGATTTGGTGAAGAATTTGAGGAATTGGAGTGAAAATTCAATGAAAAAGAATGAGAGAATTTGGGAAATTCTTGGTGAAAAATGAAGCCAACCCTTGATCAATCTTCATTTCATGAATATATAGTGTGCACATGAACATTCTAGATCCATCTTACACATTCCCTTGCCTTCCAACTTTGATCCATTTTTGAAATGTTTCTTAAAAGGCAAGTAACCATGAATATCTTTCTTTTTTCCTTCTAAACTCAAAAAAGTGTTTGAACCATTGTTCTTAGAATGTCTTTTCCATTCAAAATCATATATTGGAAGTCTCCATTTGGACTTATAAATCTCCCAAACCATTTTTCACTTTGAATTTCTTTAAATTATAAGCCATTTTAGTTCAAATTTTGACCAATTATGCAACTTCATGCTATGAGCTTTTCCAACAACTTGTGACCTTCTTTCTAGACTTAAAATCCAATTTGGAGCAAGTTTGATGTTGTAAGTTTTTCCATTTGAGGTCTCCTTGTATGAGTTTTGGACATAGGTTAAAATGACCTGTAATTCACAAATGCCCAAAATACCCTTTGCTTGCCAAGACCATAAGTTGAGTTCCACACATCATATGAGGGCATGCTATACCATTATAGAAAGCTAAGACAATGAGGAACAATTCTTATGTTGACCAAGAATTCATTTGAAATCTCCTTGAGGGGTAAAAATTGCTTGGAAGTCAAGTCACTTTCACAGACAAAAATTCAGACACCTCAGATGACCTGTAACTTGCAAGGACCATAACTTGAGTTCTATAAATCTCCTTGATGTCTTCCACCACTCAAATTAAAGGTCTTGAGATCCTCTACAAGTTTCATGTTGGCCAAGAAGCCATTTGAAGCTAGCATTTTGACTTATCTTGCTTGGAAATTTGACCTAAACTAGGGAATTTTACACAGAAACCCTAATTTAGAAACTCCTCTTCTCCTTGATTACTCTTGAATTCTCCTTGGCATATCTCCATATCCTTCTCTATATGTCAAATGATGAACCCCACATCTCTCCAATAGACTTGAATGCCCTTTAAATCAGTCAATTGACCTAGGGTTGACCTAGGGTTGACCCAGATGAAACCCTAGTTGACTGTCTTCAACTGTAGCTCTTGTGCTCTCATCAATGACTTGTCTCCTTCTCCAAATGACTTTCTAAGTCCTCCAAGATGTCTAGATACTCTCCACACCTTCAACTCACAGCTCACAACCCTCTTGCTGACCCTCAGATACCCTCAGCTAGGAGATGGACTCAAGGCTTGATCTGCTGAACTCTTTGCTTTCAAATTCTTTTCTGATGACTTGAATGAGATTGAATTGGGATAATAACCTCTTGATAGGCTTCTAGAGATGAGAATAATGATTGGTCCCCTGTTGAATGACTTGCTATGCTTATGCTATGCAGATGGTTAGTCTATGTACATGACTCTATATGCAAATGCTAATGATAATGAAACATAAACCAAGTGAATAAGGTTGGGCAAATTTCAGGGTGCAACACAATGCTACTATGTTGGAGGATGGAAAAGAGGTTCCCATTCCTTCTCTTCCCTCAGTTGTGACTATCGCTGATGTCGGACGTGTAACCAGAAGTGGTCGAGTATTTGATAATGTGCCTTCAAAGACAAGTGAAGATACTGGGAGTAAGCAAATTCAGTTGAAGACTTCTGTAGAGTCTGGTCAATCAAGTGATGTAAATCAAAAGTCAGATAATGATGAGGTATTGAAATTGATCAAGAAGAGTGAATATAATGTGGTGGATCAATTGTTACATACACCGTCAAAAATATCTGTTTTATCTCTGTTAATGAGCTCTGAGGCTCATCGTGAATCATTGCAAAAAGTATTGGAACAAGCTTATGTAGATCATGATGTGACTGTTAACCAGTTTGATAGCATTGTTGCCAATATCACTGCGTGTAATAATTTGAGTTTTTGTGATGAAGAGTTGACCGATCATGGAAGAAATCATAATTTGGCTCTCCATATTTCCATGAATTGCCAGGAAGACGCTCTATCCAATGTGCTGGTTGATACTGGGTCATCGTTGAATGTGATGGCAAAATCTACTTTGTCCAGATTATCTTATCAAGGTACTCCTATGAGGTTCAGTGGGGTCATTGTGAAAGCCTTTGATGGATCGAGGAAAACCGTGATTGGAGAGGTTGATCTCCCTATCAAGATTGGTCCGTGTTTTTTCCAGATCACTTTTCAAGTCATGGATATTCGTCCTGCTTATAGTTGTCTTCTAGGACGCCCATGGATCCATGAAGCTGGAGCTGTTACTTCGACACTGCATCAAAAGTTAAAATTCGTGCAGAATGGTAAACTTGTCGTTGTTGGTGGAGAACAGGCTATGTTGGTAAGCAGTTTGTCGTCTTTTTCTTATATCGATGCGGAAGAAGATGTTGGAACTCCGTTTCAGGCTCTTTCTATGATTGATAAAGCTGTCAAGAAGGATGGGGCGTCCATGTCTTCTCTAAAAGATGCACAACGTGCAGTGGATAATGGCCAAGCTGATGGATGGGGCCGAATCATTGAAGTTGCTGAGAAAAAAGATAGAGCTGGTTTGGGTTTTACATCTGGTTCAACCCAAAAAGAGCTGAAGAGTATTCATGAAGTCTTTCGAAGTGCTGGTTTCATCCATTGCAAAGATCATTCTACAGCTGCAATTCTTGAAGATGACCAAGAGGAAGAAATGCCCAACTTTGTGACACGTGGATCGATATGCCAGAATTGGATCGCTGTTGATGTTCCTACTGTTGTTCATGTTTCAAAGTAATTTTTTTTTGTTTCTTTCAAAAATCCTTTCACTCTGCCCAAGGTGAAAGTGAATTTGTGAGGGCTTTGTTTCAACTTTTATCATCATCAATAAAATGTTTTTCTGTTTATCCATATGTTGTTTTCTTTTTTTGCTTTACTTCTGAAAAATGGTAACATTAAAAACCGAAAAAAAGTATAATAATGTTATAATCACTCTTATCTGCATAATATTTTCATTTTTTTGTTCATATTCTAAAATCAAACATAAAATCATTGTGCAGATTGATTGTTAAACCCATTGGAAACAATGACCATATGCCCCCTCCCAACTTTGAGTCCCTGTGTTTGAAGCGGAAGAGGAGGATATTGAAGAAATTCCTGATGAGATTTCTCGATTGCTTGAGCACGAGGAGAAGGCCATTCAGCCTCATGAAGAGCCGGTGGAATTGGTTACTCTGGGTTCCGATGATGATAAAAAAGAAGTCAAGATTGGGGCACTGCTTCAGTCAGATGTTAAGAAGAGGATGGTAGAGCTTCTTAGAGAATATGTTGACGTGTTTGCTTGGTCCTATCAAGACATGCCTGGTCTTGATACTGGTATTGTGGAGCACCATTTGCCATTAAAGCCTGAATGTTCACCCGTGAAGCAGAAATTGAGAAGAACTCATCCTGACATGGCAGTGAAGATTAAAGAAGAGGTTCAAAAGCAGATTGATGCTGGTTTTCTTGTGACCGTCGAATATCCTCAATGGGTGGCCAATATTGTGCCTGTTCCAAAGAAAGACGGAAAAGTCCGAATGTGCGTTGACTATAGAGATTTGAATAAAGCAAGTCCAAAAGATGATTTTCCACTACCACACATTGATTTGTTGGTAGATAATACTGCTAAGTTCAATATCTTTTCATTTATGGATGGATTTTCCGGTTATAATCAAATAAAGATGGCACCTGAGGATATGGAAAAAACAACATTCATTACACCCTGGGGAACATTCTGTTACAGAGTGATGCCCTTCGGTTTAAAAAATGCTGGTGCAACGTACCAGAGAGCTATGACCACCCTGTTCCATGATATGATGCATAAAGAAATTGAGGTCTATGTGGATGATATGATTTGTAAGTCGAAGACTGAAGAAGATCATATTAAAAATTTATTGAAGTTGTTTCAACGTTTGAGAAAGTTTAAGCTCCGTCTGAATCCTAATAAATGCACTTTTGGTGTTCGTTCTGGAAAATTGTTAGGCTTTATTGTCAGTCAAAAAGGCATTGAAGTTGATCCTGGTAAAGTTAAAGCTATCCAGGAGATGCCTGCACCTAGAACAGAAAAACAAGTAAGAGGATTCTTGGGACGTTTGAACTATATCTCTCAATTTATATCCAATATGACTGCCACATGTGCACCGATTTTCAAACTTCTCCGCAAAGATCAGGGTTGTGTCTGGACAGAAGATTGTCAGAAAGCTTTCGAAAGAATTAAAGAGTATCTGCTTGAACCTCCTATTTTGTCTCCTCCCGTAGAAGGAAGACCTTTGATCATGTATTTAACCGTGCTAGAAGAGTCTATGGGTTGTGTTCTGGGTCAACAAGATGAATCCAGGAGAAAAGAATTTGCCATTTATTATCTGAGTAAGAAGTTCACTGATTGTGAGTCTCGGTACACGATGCTTGAAAAGACATGTTGTGCTCTAGCTTGGGCTGCCAAGCGCCTCCGTCAGTATATGTTGAATTGTACAACTTGGTTGATATCTAAAATGGATCCAATCAAGTATATCTTTGAAAAGCCTGCTTTAACTGGGAGGATTGCTCGTTGGCAAATGTTGTTATCAGAATATGATATCGAGTACCGAACTCAAAAGGCGATAAAAGGAAGTGTTTTGGCTGATCATTTGGCACACCAGCCAATTGATGATTATCAACCTATTCAGTTTGACTTTCCTGATGAGGATGTGATGTATCTAAAGGTTAAAGATTGTGAGGAACCATTACATGAAGAAGGACCTGAGCCTGGATCCCGTTGGGGTTTGATTTTTGATGGGGCGGTTAATGAATATGGCAGAGGTATTGGTGCAATTATTGTTACTCCTCATGGTTCTCATATTCCTTTCACTGCAAGGTTGGTTTTCAATTGCACAAATAATGCGGCTGAGTATGAAGCGTGTATTATGGGCTTGGAAGAAGCTATCGATTTAAGAATCAAGATTCTTGATGTGTATGGAGATTCAGCTTTAGTGATTAATCAGATTAAAGGGAAGTGGGAGACACGTCAACCTGATTTGATCCCTTATCGTGATTATGCAAGAAGATTGTCAACTTTCTTCAATAAAGTTGAGTTTCACCATATACCAAGAGCAGAGAATCAAATGGCAGATGCTTTAGCGACTTTATCCTCCATGATTGTGGTAAATCATTGGAATGATGTGCCAAAGATTGATGTGATGCGTCTTGATAGACCAGCTCATGTGTTTGTAGTTGAAGAAGTTGTTGATGATAAACCATGGTATTATGATATTAAATGCTTTCTTCAGAATCAAGAGTACCCACTTGGGGCATCCAAAAAGGATAGGAAAACTTTGAGAAGATTGGCTGGTAGTTTCTTCTTGAATGATGATGTGATGTATAAGAGAAATTATGACATGATCTTGTTCAGATGCGTGGATAGACACGAAGCAGATATGTTGATGAAAGAAATCCATGAAGGATCCTTTGGCACCCATGCCAATGGACACGCAATGGCTAAGAAGATGTTAAGGGCAGGTTACTATTGGTTGACAATGGAATCTGACTGTTGTAAATATGTGAAAAAGTGCCATAAATGCCAGATTTATGCTGACAAGATTCATGTGCCTCCAACTCCTCTCAATGTTATCTCTTCTCCATGGCCTTTTTCAATGTGGGGCATTGATATGATTGGAATGATTGAGCCTAAAGCGTCGAACGGACACCGTTTCATATTGGTGGCTATTGACTATTTTACCAAATGGGTTGAAGCGGCATCATATGCAAATGTGACTAAGCAAGTAGTGGTCCGGTTTATCAAGAATCAAATCATCTGTCGGTATGGTGTTCCGAGCAAGATCATCACTGATAATGGGTCGAATTTAAATAACAAGATGATGAAGGAATTATGTGATGAGTTTAAGATTGAGCATCATAATTCTTCTCCTTATAGACCCAAGATGAATGGGGCTGTTGAAGCTGCTAATAAGAACATTAAGAAGATTATTCAAAAGATGGTTGTTACATACAAGGATTGGCATGATATGCTTCCTTTCGCTCTGCATGGGTATCGTACATCCGTTCGCACTTCAACATGGGCAACCCCTTTTTCTCTTGTTTATGGCATGGAAGCAGTGCTCCCGATAGAGGTGGAAATCCCTTCTATGAGAGTTTTGATGGAAACTGAATTGGCTGAGGCTGAATGGTGTCAAAGTAGATACGACCAGTTGAATCTGATTGAAGAGAAAAGAATGACGGCTTTGTGTCATGGCCAATTATATCAACAAAGAATGAAGAAAGCATTTGATAAGAAGGTTCGACCCCGTGTGTTCAGAGAAGGTGACCTCGTGCTCAAAAAGATCTCGACTTTTACTACTGATTCTAGGGGCAAGTGGACTCCTAATTATGAAGGCCCATATGTTGTTAAGAGAGCCTTCTCTGGCGGTGCATTAATTCTTACAACTATGGATGGAGAAGAGTTCACTCGTCCTGTGAATGCCGATGCAGTCAAGAAATACTTCGCCTAAAAAATAAAAGAACAGCTCGCTAAGTTGAAAACCTGAAAGGGCGACTTAGGCAAAAATGAGCGTCTCGGTGGATTGAAAACCCGAAAGGGCGGTCCAGGCAAAAATTAGAGACAAAACAGAAATAATTATCCCAGTAGATTGAAAACCCGAGAGGGCAATCTAGGCAAAAGTTAGGGATCATGGCAAGTAACTGCATCTGGCCAGTCTTGATCGTTTGAAGCAACATTTCCTATCAAAGGTTTTACTTCAGATATTCTCCGCTGAAGTCTCGAGCACAGTTGGAATTCAAAGTTGTTAGGGAGAATAATGGTCATTGTATTTCAATGTAGAACTTTCCATTGTACTTACCATTTTTCAAACTTTGTAATGATCCATGGAGTTACGCCATTTGCGGACTACCATTCTATCAATAGAATTTGGGCCTTTGTCCCTTTGTTTGCAATTCTTATTTTGTTTCTGTTTACAGAATTTCATTTTATTTTTGATGATGATTTTTGAAACAAATATGAATAATTTATTTAAATTTTGAAAATTATAAAAACATTTTCTTTGATTTGTGAAAATAAAAGAAAGAATATCAACAGTAATCCCAAGAATGGTAGAATCTTGAAACGAAAAACATAAGTGTTCTGTTCAGCAGGGTTATTTCTTGCCTCTCTGGTAGAATTTATTGGCAGCTCCCCAGTAGAGTTGTGTTGATGTTTCCCCATTTGAGCTATATTGAAGTCTCTTCAGTAGAGTTTTGATATCCCCATAGCAAAGTTTTGTTTCTTTGGATAAACCAGACGAGTGTTGAACGGTTTTCCACAGCAAAGTCTTGATTCAAATGATCGGACAGTTGAGAAATTTGAAGACTACTTCTCCTTGATGTTTTTGCCCAAGCGGAGATTTGTCTTTGATGATTCCTAGCGGAGGTTATGCGCATTTGCTTTGGATTATTCCCCAAGTAGAGAACAATGTTGAGAAGTGTTGACATAGCAGTCACCTGTCGGGTTTTCTCTCACCTTGTGATTGGGTGTTGATTTAAAATCCCCCACAGTTTGACTTTTTGCTATGATGTTAACTTCTTATTCCCCTGGCAGGGTTGGAAGATTTGTGTTGCTATTCCCTTTTGTTGAATTATTGATGGTTGAAGATTTTCCGTTGCTGATCCCCAGCACGATCTCCAATGATATCTCTAACTCGCAGAGATTAGCCGAGTATTTCAGTGGTGTTGTGGTGTTTTGTTCACCCTCTGTTTGCCCTTTTTGTCTGATTTATCAGCATATTCATACTCATTGCATGCGCATTCATTTTGGTTGAGCATAGCATGTCTTTGTTGCATTGTGCATCCTGCATTTTTTGTTGGTATTTCCTTTTTCCCGATGTTGTTATCTCGCAGAATGCGTGTGTTCTCTCTTCATTAGAGTGTCGACCCCTAAGCAGAAAATACCTATCATTTTTAATTCCCCACTGAGTTTATGCCTCGTGGAAGATGTTTTGTTTAGCTTTCCTCCCCAGCTTTTATCTGGATGGAATTGTTCCCCAGTTGAGTTATTTCCTCATTGGGTCGAGTCTTGTTTGACCGTTTCTTTCCAGTTTGTTCCTGGATTGAACTTTGGTCTCTTGCAGCAGTTACTTTGGTTTTCCCTGGGCTGTGAAACCGGGATGACGAGAAGGTATTTTTGAGGATTTATTTTCCTCGGCAGAATCTGTTATTGATCCCCATCAGAAGATGAAGATTTGATTTCCCCAGTAGTGTTTTGATAACACTCTCTTGATAATTACTTATGCAACTTCATGTGGAAGCCTCTTTATTTGAGCAGCTTGTGTAATCTCCAGAAATTTACCTTCTCAATAAATAACATTTCTCTGGCTCATCCTCAACAGAGAAGTTTATTGTGAAGTGATAGATCCTTATCTGACCAGCTTTTCTGACAATTGGAATTTCTGTGGAATAGCCCCCGATGAGAATTCTATTGCATGGTTCAACCTGCTCGTATCTCTTTTAAAGATCCCCGACAGAGTTGTTAATATCTTTTTCCAACAAATGGTTGTCTCTTTATTTGAGAAGTTTGTTGTATGTTTGGAGCTGCTCAGTAACAAGTAGCTGATGATATATCTCTTTCTCCTACCCAGTGACAGGTAGTCGAGTATGTTTGTCCTACCCAGTGTCAGGTAGTCGACCTTTTATCTTTTTCTCCTACCCAGTAACAGGTAGTCGAGTATGTTTGTCCTACCCAGTGTCAGGTAGTCGACCTTTTATCTTTTTCTCCTACCCAGTAACAGGTAGTCGAGTATGTTTGTCCTACCCAGTGTCAGGTAGTTGACATGTTGTTTACCCTATCCAGTAACCGATAGTTGGTAACCCCTTTCATTCAAGTTTATTATTCTCGCTAAACTACTCAGTAACCAGTAGTTGGCGTTGCTTCTTTTCCTACCCAGTAACAGGTAGTTGATTATATCTCAACGAATGGATTACTTTTTATCCAATAACTGGTAATAAGTAATACATTTCTTTGTTTTCTACCCAGTAACTGGTAGATAACAATTCTCTTGTGTTTTTTGCACTTATTTTCTACTCAGTAACCAGTAGAAAGTATTTTACCTATTCTCTTCGGTTCGAATATCTTCGCCCAGTAACTGGCAGTTGGTATCTATTTCCCCATTGAGTCGTTTCCTTTCCCTTATCGGAATAGGATCTTGCTCTTTTGTTTTCTCATGTGGAGTCTCTCTTTTTCTCCCGAGCTTTTGTTTGTCTCTTATGGCATTATTTCCCCACAGAAGTCTTATGTTCGCATATCACTAGCATAATCATATCATTTTGTGGTCTCTTAGGGCTAAAAATTGGGTTAATTGTTATATTTAAGTCTCTTCTATCTAGTCGAGACAAAGATGTCAATCTTCATATCTCCGGATAGAAGAATCTTAAATAGGGGCAGCTGTAATACCCTAATTTTTACCCCTAAGATCCCACATTTCATTTGCATATCATTCCACAAACAAGACCATACTTTTTGATTCTCTCAGGTCCCTTGTTGTTTTTTTACTTTCTTTATGTTTGTTTCTGTTTACTAATATCTAACCAAAATATCAAAAATATTTTTTCAATTTTTTTTTTCTTCTTTTTCTCTGTGTGTTTAGGGTTTTACAAGGAGACTAATAGCAAAGACATTCATTCAAGTTTAAATCAGATGGACGTTTGACCTCATCTTGGTCAAACTATCAAGAGTTTGCTTCAACTATAAGTTACCCGTGGTGGCGGGTTATTTTCTCAAGAAATGTGTTTGTTCAAGGACAAGTTGTCCTGTGTCACGATTCATCAAGCTTTCAAGCAGTGTTCTATGAGAAATTTGTCCCAGTTTTAATCAAAGATTTAAAGTTTTATCTGTACAAGTCAAGTTTGGTGGATGTTCAATCAAGATGTTTGTTTTGGGATGCAAGTACAAAGTGTTCATTCAAGTGTGCCATTCAAGTGAACTTAAAGCATCATTGAAGTTCCAAAATACATGGAAGTGCAAAGCGTTCCTCTTGGAGAAGGAAAGAGACAATTTGAGGTCATCCAAGATGATATGGGTGATGATTCCATGAAAATAATGAGTGTTATGATACTGATGGTGAGGTTGCTCATTCTCAGGCAGACTTGAAGTTCAAGTGTTGTGATATTTCAAATTTATGTTTACACAAAAGGTGGTGAATGTCATGATTTCACTGCTACATATGGATAATATTTCTGTGAACTCCATGCGTTGTGGGTCCCGAGGGAGTGATTCTAAATTATCCAATACATCTTCTTTGAAGAGTAATTGTGAAGAGGGAAACAAAATGGTCATTTTAAGGAGTTGCAGTCGATAATTGACATGCTTCCCATGTCCAATATCTCAAGTGAAGATAATTCTCAAGATGCACAAAGTTGTATTACCGTTTCTAGTGTCCAAAGAAAGAGAAGGCAAACTCTTGTTTTCTCTGCAACTGTCGCACTATCTGCTGATTTTCGCAAGAAACTAAAGCGCAGTTCAATTCAGAAAAAGCAACCATCGACAAATGCTTTGGATTCTATTGAAACTCTTTCTGAGCGAGCGGGAATGAGACCCAATACAACAATTTTTGATCTTACCAATCCATCAATATTAGCAGCCAAGATTGAGGAGTCATTTATTGAAAGCACAGGAAGCTTTAATGAATTTGATAACACTGTGGCAAGGAAAATGGATGGTGTAGCTTCTAATACACTAGAATCTTCCTCAAGGTTGCCCGCCCCTAAAGATTCCACTTTGATTCACAAGATAAGAGGGTTCTTCAAGAGATATCAATCAAAGGACAGACAATCAACTCCTGTAGTGCAAGCAGTTCCTCAATTTTCTCTGCATATTGACGAAAATTTTGATCACGACTTAGCAACCAATTTATCTGCAATAGAGCTTTTAAGAAATGTAATTGAGCAGCGGATTCAATTAATTCATCAGAGGTCTCATGCTCACATTAGTGTCCAGAAGCTTGACAGAGCCTTTGAATCAATTGAAGTTTGTAAAAATAAGGTCACTCAGAGAAAAGAAAATGAACCAGGCCATGGGAAGCAGGGTGAAGTCCAATTTCCTGAATCCTTGGCCAAAGTTCCACAACCCAACAACAGTAGGTCATTAAAAAGAAAGTCGAATGTTTTAATGGCAATATCCACATTTGGCCATCAAATTCTTATATACCCGCATTTTGCTGAACTTTGTTGGGTCTCTTCAAAACTCAAAAAAAGGTCCTTGCTCTGATGCAAGTGGGCCTTGGAAGGGCCGGCCTTTCAATTCGTAATTCGTCCTACCAATTCACAAGACAAGGTGGTAATTTCCAGTAGCTCTGGTGGCGCTAAAAGCAAAGAAAGTGCTGGTTTAGTTAGAGGCTTGGTTGCTGTTGGTTTATCAGCATACAGAGGTGTTTATAAATCAGTTAGGGAAGTTTCCCTTGAGGTAAGGAAAGTACTTGAGATCTTAACTGAGACAATTAACATGAAAATTAGAGCTGGGAGAACACAGGAATCAACGATTTATTCTAGCTTCTGTGATACATCATCTGGACCACAAAAATGTTATGAATGATCCCCAACTTAAATCGTATGTAGTTCAAGTTGCCACATCTTTAGCCATGCAGATTAGATCAGGGAGACGGCTGGCAGAGATCGGTTTTGTTGGTGATCTTTGCAGGCATCTCAGGAAAAGCTTTTAGGCCTCAAGTGAATTTGTTGGTGAACAAGAGCTCAACTTGAATATCTCACTCCAAAGTTCCATTGAGAATTACTTACCGGAAATTGCTAATGGGGTTATTGATGCTCAGCCACTGTTTGACCTGATGGCAATAACCTTAGAAAATATCAGTCTGGTGTTGTTGATAGAGCAACCATTGGATCATTGATTGTCCTTGCTCGAGCACTCACTTCAGTATTGGCCAACTTACGTTTGCAGCAGGGATTTCTTGAATCTCTTCTCATGCAACTCCTAAAAGTAATGTTGCATTCAGACGCAGAGGCTCGCATTGGAGCACACCTAATATTTTCTGTACTTCTTTTACCGAATTCTTTCCACCACACACGCGAGGAAATTGCACAGCAAACAAGGAAGTGGTATAGTCTACAGTTGTTGTGATATAGAGATAAGCCCTTCACAGTTTGAAGCCCATGCAGGAATGGTAGCTTGAAGTCAACCTTGAATCAACCACAGATGTTTGTAGTCTCAGATCTGGATGACATATTTATTCCACTCCCAGATGATCTTCTTGACTTATCTGAATCAAGAAGTGTGGTGGAAGCCTTCCTAGATAGTTTGCCAACTATGTTTCAAGATAATGTTAATCTGGAATCAGCTTTTGGTCCTGCTCTTAAGGCTACTTTCATGGTTATGAGTACGCTTGGAGGAAAATTGTTAATTTTTCAAAACACACTTCCATCTCTCGGTGTTGGTCGCTTGAGGTTACGGGGAGATGATTCTCATGTTTTTGGGACAGATAAAGAACATGCACTGAGACTGCCCGAAGATCCATTTTTATAAGCAAATGGCTGCTGAGTTTTCTAAGTACCAAATATCAGTAAATGTGTATGCATTCAGTGATAAGTACACTGACACAGCCTCCTTAGGAACTCTGGCAAAGTACACTGCTGGTCAATTGAATTACTATCCAGCTTTCCAATTAGCCATTCATGGAGAGAAATTGAGTCATGAATGGGAAGCTGTAATGCGTATTAGATGTGCAAAAGGTGTTCGCTTCACAACTTATCATGGGAACTTCATGCTAAGATCCACAGATTTGTTGACACTTCCAGCTGTAGATTGTGATAAAGCCTTTGCCATGCAGTTATCACTCGAAGAGACATTAATGACAACTCGGACTATTTATTTTCAAGATGCATTGCTTTACACTGCATCCTGTGGAGAAAGGCGTATCAGAGTACGCAATGGCAGTGCCCGTAGTTACAGACTTGGCGGATATGTATCGCCTGGCTGATACTGGTGCACTTGTCTCTCTATTTTCTAGGCTAGCTAATGAGAAAACATTGTCCCAAAAACTGGACGATGCACAGGGTGCTGTGCAACTAAGAATTGTGAAAGCCCTCAAGGAGTATCGAAATCTTTATGCTGTGCAACATCGCTTGGCCAACAGAATGATATATCCCGAATCTTTAAAGTTCCTAATGTTGTATGGATTAGCTCTCTGTAGATCAATGGCACTACGTGGAGGGCATGGTGATGTTCCATTGGATATGATGTGAGTGATATCTGTGGGGCCAAATATTCAGCTGTGACTGCACCTGGATGCATCGTGTGTGGAATGGGAAGCATCAAAAGGTCTGATGTTATTGCAGGACCTGTATCTTCACCATTTGGCTGAGTCTCCAAGATGTTTTAACAAAACATGCTGTAACTTGTTACCCCCCTAATGAAGTTGTTGGTCCTGATTCCACCGAGACGGAATTGGTTCCTGCATATGTTCGGCTGCTGCGTGATGATGAGGCGGAATTACGTATTGCTGCTGCTGGTTCTTCAGCTTCTGTCTTGTGCGTATTGTTGGATGTGGAAACTGGTAAATTAAAAAAAACAGTATTCAAGGGTCACTCTGATTACTGGCATTGAATTGTTGCTCGCAACTCATCAAATGAGATCATAACAGGTTCAGAGGATGGGACAACAAAAGTGGAAAGTGTATCCAAATGATTGATCCAGCAAAACATTTGAAGTTAAAAGGACCTGTTTCATGGGTTGGCTCTGTTGCTTTAGATGTAAGTGAGAGTTGGTTGGCTTGCGGTAGTGGACGTAATATATCACTTTGGAACCTTCCTGCCTTGATACGAAACCTGAAATGCGCCTGATGCTTAGATCTTCCACTGATAGTTTATCACCTATTTTAAACGTAAGGGTCAGGAAAGCTCGTGACTTGTCTTCCACTGCTTATTTAGAAGTATGCATCGGCATTCAGCATGTGTACTGCATACTGTCCTCTGAATATATCTCCGTCATCATTGGTTACTTTTCACTCTCTGATTGGGGTGGTTATTCTGGTGATCAGTTTTCCTTTGATGAGCAAGGTGATATAGCTCTGAAAAATGAAATAAACATTACATACAAGTTTGAAATCTTGGATTGCGATCTTGTTTTTCCAGTGGAAAGTAATGAAAATCAATTTCTGAGGTTGAAACGCCATAATACTTCATAAGAAAACCAAAGGTGACAAAGTCATGAAGCAAGTGAGGGAACACTACTTGCAAGATGATATATATTGTGGTGCTCCGTCTTGCACTGTCTGCGATTCTTCTGGTGCTCGGCTTAGTGATTCTGCTTCCACAATCCTGGTTGTTGACACCAATGTTGTTCTTAATCAGATTGATTTGCTGGATAATTCGGCCATTGACGATGTTGTTGTACTGTCCATTGTGCTGCACAGGTTACATTAAAGATGCATGTCATTGAACTTAATGCCCAGCCAGGCAAGCCAGCATTTTCTAAAAAAACAGCTGATCTGTTCTTTCCTCCAGACTTTGCTGATGACTTTCCTGCATCAATGCAGATTTCAAATAAAGATGGCTTGATATATGTTATCACAAAACTTGGTCTTTTATTTGTCTATAATATGGAGACTGCCACCGCAGTTTACAGAAAATCGAATCAGTCCCGATCCTATATTTTTGACCTCAGAAGCATCATCGGAAGGGGGATTTTATGCCATAAATAGACGTGGCCAAGTATTGCTAGCTACTGTGAATGAGGCAACCATCGTACCTTTTGTTAGTGGCCAGTTAAACAATTTGGAATTTGCTGTTAATCTTGCTAAAAGAGGAAACCTCCCGGGTGCAGAAGAATTGGTTGTTCAGCGGTTTCAAGAGTTATTTGCTCAGACCAAGTATAAGGAAGCTGCAGAACTTGCTGCAGAATCACCAAGAGGAATACTTCGAACTCCTGATACAGTTGCTAAATTTTAGAGTGTACCTGTGCAATCTGGACAAACACCGCCATTGTTGCAATACTTTGGAACTCTGTTAACCAGGATGGAAAATTAAATGCGCCATCAAAGTCAATGAATAATATAAGCCGTAAAAGTTTGAAGCCTCAAGGTAGTTCAGAGAGAACATCATCCAGTAATGATGAAGCTGTACAGGATGCACTGCCTCGATCTCGAGAGACAGCAAATCAGTTTGAGAAATCCAGAGAGAATCAAATTTTCTAATCGAAGAGTTCATGCTTTTGGCCAATACAACAGCTGCTGAAGTAATATATATAGAGCTTATCCTGAAGTTGCACTACTGCGGAGGCTCTGAACTGGTTGCGTAAATGTTGGCATAAGTCTAAGAACATGATGTGTGCTGCTGATTCTAGGCATGGACATTACTTCGCTGCATCTGCTATGTTTGGAGGCAAGATGAGCACTAAGGAGGTTGATGAACAAATGATGAATGTTCAGAACAAGAACTTATCATACTTTGTGGAATGGATTCCCAACAATGTCAAATCCACTGTCTGTGACATTCCCCCCATACATTTGGTCTGGATCAAGCTCGACCAATATCCACTTTGAGCCTATGTCCTCCGCAGAAATTCCTCTTCAGATCTCTGTGTTCTCTCCAGGGACATATGATCTGTCAAATTATTTTTTTTTGAATTGGAAACTTCCATCAAAGGGTCTGGAAAACAACAATGAGAGACGAAGCGTGTTCTTGAAAAATTGTGCGTGAAGGGATGAGCCAGGAAGATTCTGGTATGAACGGTATTGCCGTATTACCGAACTCGATCCCTGTATAATTCAGAACCAGCAACAACCGCAAAACTCCAGTCCTGCACCAGAGGAACTGAGTCTATATGAAATAAGTGAAATATATCACTACTTCAGCCATCAATCAATGTGAGCCATTAACCAAGCCATATTCACAAGCTGAAATAAATAAATAAATAGCACGTGAGCCAGCTGATGAAAATATTCCACGTCACAATCAAATTACAATAAAGCTGAAAGAAAAAGAAAAACGACTTCATGAGCTACCAAGGAGAAATTCCAAAACGACATGAAAAATGCACATGAGTCACGCCGTTCACACAACACACCCAATTCAAAACGCAGAAAAAAAAGATTCAAACGCAAATCACTCTCCCTCACTCTCATTCTATAAATAGAGAGCCTTGTTCACTCTTTTCTTCAAGCTCAGAGAGCCATTGAAGCTCTGCCAAATTTATCACAAATCTCCATTTTCTTCATTACGGTTTCTTCAAAAATCAGCATCAATAGGATTCATAACTTGATTCCATAATTGTCTTCAACAACAGCAATTCAACCAGAGATTCGTTCAGAAGAAGAAGAGAAGCAAGAAGAAGTTTGGATTGATTTCTTACCTGTGATTTTGAAGGTAGTTCGATGGATTTCGTTTTCTCGATTCAAGTTCGTCATTGCATATTTCCTTGGATTGTTTATACTGTTGTGAAGAGCTTTTGATTCCGATCACAACCGTGTTAATTTTGCATCCCGTCGCTTTGATTTGAGCTTGAATTCATAGCCATGGTGAATGGTGTCGCGTGAAGTTTTGAAGAAGAAGTTGTTTCTGATGTTTTGGTTCCTGCTTCTCTTTTTCCTTTTTGTTTTTTCTTTACTATTTTAAATATATTTTTCTTTATTCCTTTTATTTTGTTATTTCTTTTTTTTTTTACTAGTTAATATTTTAAATAGTTTTTTTTTAAAGAGCTCTTAAAAAATTTATTTAAAAACTTTTGTTTTGAGCTAATTGTTGGTTGTTTTGGATTTTAAATTTTGATAAGATCTCGTCAATATCAATGGACTTTGGGTGTCGATTTTATCCACCAAAAGAGGTGATTGATATTGATGATGATTTAATCGATTTAAGATCCAAATTATGGTTTCTTTTCATTTTAGTTCTTCTTCTTATTTTTCTTTTGATCGATGAAGTCTATGGATCATAGATTGTTGATTATCAAGGTTGATTAATCTTCATTATTTCAAAACTATGGACGAATAATCATTGAGATAATTCTCCTTACTTTGGAATAGTGATAGATTACCTTTGATTAATTGATGAAAAATCTTGATTATGATGAGATCACCACCTCTTTTCTTTTTGTGTGGCATGTTTTAGGAGAGTGATTTATATATCATTTCTCTAACATGTATTAACACTAACATTTTATTGACCGGCCTCAGATAGTCGTGGTTTCTACATAAACCCGATTACGATTGCTTAACATAGCGCTAAATTGTCCCTTAATCGGAAAATGATCATTCGTGGCTCAAACTTACGTTTAAAAGTCCAAGTATGTTTAGTTGCTTGTCTTAACTCCAATACCTATGAAAATCATTGTTAGGAGGCTTTGATTCTATCAATCCTCTAATGAATTTTCATTAATCTTGGTCTAAGTGCAAGAATTAATCATCATTGATCATATGTTCTAACCACTAACCACTAATTCACTAACAATATCCTTGTTTAATTTTGCTTATATTCTCTTCTTCCTCCTTATTTTTTTACTTTTATGCTTCCATTTTATCATTTCATACCATATCTTTGTTTATGTTTATGTCATTTTTTCTTTTGTCCACTTGGACCATACTTTGTTCAAAACACTAATAAAGGATAAAACATCTAAAAAATTTGGTGCTATTAATTTTGTGGTTATGCTCTTGGACTACTCTTAGACCTTGGACTTTATGGACCTTTGGACTTAGAATTAGGGTTCTCATTCCTATGCTTGGAGTATTGTGGATCTTAGCCTTTATTTGGCTCGCTCATTAGCTTATGTTTTAAATCGGATGGAATTCTTTTTGCTTGCTTTGGAGTGTGCTACAAGTCGGTTAGATCTTTCTTACCTCTAGCTCTTATTTTGTTTTTTTAGGATAGTCACTTCATCTCCTCCCCTTCTTAAATTTTCAAAACTTTCTCCCTTTTTCAAAACTTTCTTGGTTTCAAACTTCAAAACCGCTTTCGCAATAAAACCTTGACTTTCGTCAAGTGATTTTTAAACTTTGTTTTTCTTAATAAAAGTCAATCAATGTTAATCATGCTTTGACCAATTTCAAAAGACATAAAAAAATACAAAAACTCATCAACTCTTTTTGTGCCTTTATGCACTTTTTCACTTTAAAACTTTTCATAAAGTTTAGACATGATTCATTTCTATAGTTGAGATGTAAATCTCCTATTCCCCATATTATTAAGACTTTGACATTTTCCACATTGATGTTGAGTGATAGTCTTGTTGATAATCCAAGCAAATCCTCCATCTTTATGTGACGCAAATGTTGTCTTAATACTCGTGGGTGGATAGTCGCAGTTTTCTCCTTGAAATGACGACTTGTCTTTACATCTAAAATCAATCAAAACCAACAAATTTTTGTCATTTGTACCACGAACTACGGGGTTTTGATTCCATATTGCACTTTATGGGTACGTAGGCATGAGACGATAAGTCTCTCCAAACACAAAAATATAAAAAATAATTCTCTTCTCATCTCCCCAATCTCTTTTCAAACAAACCATTTTCAAACCAAAAAGCGTAAATATTTCAAAGGGCTCCTATAGAGTACTATAGACGTTTTGGGTGCTAACACCTTCCCATTGCGTAACCAACCCCCTTACCCCGATCTCTGTCTCGTGTTCTTATTTTAGAACTCTTTGGTTTTGTTCGCTCTTTTTCCTTTCCTTTATTTGGATAAAATAAAAGTGCGGTGGCGACTCTTGTTTTCTTTGAGTTAAGTTAGTCAATAACTTATACTCACGATTTTTACCGCTACATCCATCAATCAGGGGAAGGCCACCCAAAGTTCCTTCGACTTAAGAGAAGATCCCTCCAGTGTTCAGTCAGGATAACTTAAGTCGCTTCGACGTTCTTTTAGGGGCAAGCTACCTCGAGAGTATATTGAAGCCAACCACCAGGAGAGTCAGATAAACAAGGATGAATCCCTTCGTGGTATAAATTCTAGGGTAAGTCATCTCGAGGTCATCTCGTGGCAAGCTACTTTCTTTTTTAAGACGAACTTTCCCAAAGATCATACTGGGACAAGTTGAACTACACTGGGGCAAGCTACTCAAGCAAGTTCATTTTCGTCAGCAACTGTTGAGTTCAAGACGAGTGTCGGGGAATCGTGCCATCACCTCACCCAATAACCTTAACCTTCTGAAAAGGCCCTTTCTGTCATTGGGTTTCATCCCTCACAACCTGTTACCTGTCGAAACTTTGTAACTAAAAACACTTCCAAAGTTCAGTTCTTGTCTGGCAAACCTTAAAACCAGCTTTCATCTGGTCAATCCTTCACCAAATACTAGTTCCCATCTGGTACATGCCAGCTTTTTAACCAGTTCTCGTCTGGTCACCCTTTCTTTGGCTAACCGTTTAACCAGTTCTTGTCTGGTAAACCTCGTCTCAAAGTCCAGATCTCATCTGGCAAACCACAAAGTATGTTCCCGTCTGACACCAAAACCAAAAGTCAGGTCTCGTCTGACAACTTAACCTTTCGCCACCAGTTCTTGTCTGGTAGTCTACTCTTTGAATACCAGCTTTCGTCTGGTACTTCCCACCCAAAGTCCAATCATACATGGGGCATATTTCTCTCCTCGGCAGCCTGAGCCCGCGTCTGCATTTCTGCATATAGTTATCATGTTTGCATTGCATCCTCAAATGCGTAGCATTTCCATCTCGCATGGAGAATTACGCCATAATAAAAAAAATTCAAACATATGCATGCGAAGCATGAGCCAGGTTGATATCTTTTGTCGCCAGACATTTCTCCAGCAGGTAACAACGTAATTCATGAACCTTTGCGGTACCTGGCCCCAACAAAAATCATCGATGATTGTTATCATCTTACTTTTGCTCCCCAACAGAGTCTGCTTGTTTAAGTTTCTCTTTCCCCAACAAAGTTCCCTTTTCCAGGTTGTAAATCAGTTGATTCTACTTCCTGCTTATCCTGGATGTTGTTCCGACTTCGTGTCGAGGCTGTCTAACTTTTGGTTAGCAGTTTTTTGTTCCGACGACGTATGATCGGGCTCCAATTGTGTACATCCCGACAGACTGCAAATTTCCGGGTTCTTTTGTATTCAATCACCTTTTACCTTGAATGTCTAAAAGCGGTTGCTTTTCATCCCTTCAGATCCAAGTCGATTGAATAGGGGCAACTGTTGCACCCCAAAATTTTCCCTTGCCTTTTCTAACTTTGACGGGCTTTTGCTTCGCACTCATATTCATTTTCATTAGGCCATAGTTCGTGATCATATTTTGCCTTGGTTTTTTAGACACAGGATCAAGAGTTTTCTTTGAATCAAATCATCGAGTTTCATGCCATTTAGATACGTGTCCACCCCGATTGGGCGTTTTTTAAATCTCTGTTATTTTGCCCAATGAGAGCGTGACGCGTGGCCTAAGGTTGTTATTTTTGTGAATTTTAATTTTATTTTTAGTTTCCTAAACCATTTTTCTTTTCAAACATTTATATTTTGTACATATATTATTTTTGTTTGTTAATAGTATAATGGTAAAATAGAATTAGGATTTAGATAGATTTTAGAGTTTAGATTTTATTTAGAAATTAGAACTTAGATTTTTAATTTAGAAATTAGTTCTTAAAATAGAATTTTATTTTAGAATAGTTTTTTTATTAAAGTTTTATTAGAAATTAGATTTATTTATTTAGAAATTAGTTAGAATTTGAGTTTTTATTTAGAAAATAGAATTATTAGAAAATAGTTTTTATTTAGACTTAGAAACTAGATTTTTTTAGAAATAGTTTTGTAATTAGATTTTTAAATAGAATTTTAATTAATTATTATTAGTCAATTAGATTTAGATAGACTAGAACTAAATTTTTAATTTTTATTAGAAAAGGATTTTTACTAATTAGAATTTTAAGTAGATTTTAGATTAAGATAGAATTATTAGAATAGATTTTATTAGAGTTAAGTTAGATTTTTATAAATAGTTTTTTAGAAATATTTTTAGAATTAAAATTTTGTTAGAAGTTAGGTTTTTATTAGGAATTAGTTATATAGATTAGGTAGAATTGGTTTAGATTAGTTTTTATTTAGGATTTAGATTAGAATTAAACTAGATTAGAGTTTTAATTTAGATTTAATAGATTAGATTAGAATTATTTTTTAATTATTAAAGTTTAGAATTTAACTAGTTTAGAATAAGATTAAATTAGAAATAGGATTAGTTTAATATTAGAATTAATTAACAGAAAACAAAAAGAAAAAGATTAATAAAAAAGGTAGGACACGTGTTGATTTTTCAGGGTATAAAACCCTGTTTATCATCTTCTTCTTGGGGGGAGAAACCCTAGCCTCGGAGAACACCTTCTCCATCTTCTTCTGTAAAAAGACGAACTCTCTCCTCCCACCTTCTTCCTCCATCCGCGAAATCACCTTCTTCGCTAAACCCGTTTCCATTTTGCCGCCATGATATCTCTCACCACCTTCCGTCCACAATCTCGTTTCATTTTCCATCAACCTCAACAAACTCTTTCTTTCTGCAAAACCCAACTTCAACAACACAACCTTTGTTCTTCTTGAAACCATCACCCTCTTCTTCGATTCAACCTCTCACTCCGCCACAAACCACTCTCAAATCTCCTTTTTTCGTCTGAAATCATAAAACCGTCTTCATCAATCAACCAAACAGCAACCCAGAAACTCTTCTGCCTCCACGAATCCATCCCACAACCCATTTTCTACTCACATAAAAACCCATTTTCCACACGCATCAAAACCCAGATTCCACTTCAAACCCTTCTGCCGCCCTCACTCGCTCACTTCCTCTCTCTCGATTCAACTCTGCTTGGGTTCACTTCAAACTCATTGGATTCCATAGAGAAAGGTCTTTCTGCGTTTAAATCTGAAAACAACGATTCAGATAGCCCCGATGATGACGAAGAAGAAGATCATGATCAAGATCTCTACATGGAAATAAAAAATGGCCACGGATCTAACACTAGAAGCATCAATAAATTATACAGGAACAATTTCGGTGGCGGTAGCAGTGGTGGAAGTGGTGTCTGCGATCAAGGTATTGGGAGACGGGTTTGTGAGGATAGATTAAATGAAGATGGAGACCAGCTGTAACAGTGAAGCACATTCTTGTGGGTATTCAGGACCTGCTTGATCAAAAACCAAACCGACACACCACCCCCTTTTGTTTTTAATTTAAAAAACATTTTATAAATTTTTTTTCTTTGATTATAAATATATTCTTGTAAACTAGTAGTTTGTTAATATATTTTTGTAAAAATAGTTTTAGAATTTATAATTTGTTTTCAATTAGTTTCTTTTAAAGAATTGTTAATATTTTATTTTAAAATAGTTTTTTTACATTTATAATATATTTTCAATTAGTTTTTCTTAAGATTTGTTAATATAGTTTTCTAATTAATCTTAGAGCTTTTTTTATATAATAATTTCTAAATATTTGTAAATATATTTCTTTAACTAAACTTTTAGACTTTATGATGTTTTTATTATTTCAAGTCTTTTTTAAAATTTTAATATTTTTTTTACAAAAGTTAAATTCTAGCATTTTTTTATAGAGGATTTATTTTTATATTTCCTCGTTTCGGTCGATGACGAGACCACAAAACCATCATCGGTCAAACTATTGATAGACGGAGGTTTTTTCGAGACCACCTTCCTTTTCTCTCTTCATTTCTTCTTCTTTTGATTTTATTTCAATTTCCTCGATCGATGAAGTCTTCTATTCGTAAGCTTTGATGTATCGAAGTCGATAGCCTTCCCGATTTTAAATCTACGGAAAATGACCATTTTGGTCATTTTCTTTACTTTGGGATTGTGATAGGCTACCTTCGGTTAATCGACATAATGTTTGTGATTAAGACGATATCCCACCTTTTTGGCCCGTGCGACACGATTAAATTGGAGAATGATCCTCAATATCATTTCTCTATCTTATCCATAGCACGTATATCAATTTACGTGACCTCATATAGTTTGACTTTCATCATAAGTCGAGCTACGACGGTTTAGCATCATATTTGTCCCGATTCAATTCACCATCAAAACTAACCACTAACTACTGACTTTACTTTCCGTTAAATATATGATTGCTTTAATTTCTGTCAAATATACACTGCTTTAAATTCAGTCAAATATTATTGTGGATATTCTTGTACATATTATTATTTATCCTGTATATATTCATCTTTTCATCTTATACATTCTTTCAAAACACTTAATAAATTATCGAAACCATAAAACTCAAAATTGGTGGACTGTTGATTGTTTATTCGAGTGTCGGATCTTTAGATATTTTTAGAAACCCAAGCATGGAGTTGTGCCCGACTTTTGCTCAAAGGCATAGCTTAGGACACATTGCACACACACGGCTTTCTCTTGGGCTACCTAATAATCACACTTTCTTTTTTGTGCAATCCCGTGTAATTTGCATGTACCCATCTCCCATTTCCATGTACGTATTTCGTATTTCCTCGATTGTGGCTTATCGTCTATAAGCACCCCCAGGGACTAGAATATTCTATTTTCAAACTAATTCTCGATTCGTCATCGAGCCATTTTCAACTCACTTACACCACGCTTTTGCATGCAAATACAAGTCAAACCCTTGATCCAACGTCAAACGAATTTTCTCAACCAACTTTCAAACCAACTCACTTTTCTCCTAAAACCTCGGCCTTATACCGAGTGAATTTTCAAACTTCTTTTTGAAATAAAACTCGAATGGTCGTGGAGTGGTTAGGCGTAGGCCTTCTCCTATCCCGAGTTCTTGACATTACCGTTAGGGTTCATTGTCACAAAGCACTTACCATTCAAGATCAAAAACATATTTAATAAGAGAATGAAGTTCTCTTTGTATTGAATTAAAGAGAGAGGATTGAGTGTAGACTTCTTCCTCTCCGAGTGCCAGGATACTCACTATAGAGTGTGTGGTCTCGATGCTCGTCTTTCAATACGAAGACGTGACTGTATTCGCCACACCTTTTTCATAACAAAACTTTGAGATAAAGAATTAGGTACTACTCGCAAGGGATTACTATCCGAGGACCTATTTCACCCTTAAAAAAAACTCCCACAAATCAAACGTGACATCTTGCCTCAAATGGTGAAAACTATCTTTTCAAAAAGGATATGTTACGCCCGTTCTACCACAAACAGGTAACGCCTAAGTCTCCAACGAGCGAGCAACGATACACCTAAACTACTAGAATGCACTACAATAACATCATCCACAAAAACACCGGTTAACCGTATCCCGAACTATGTTACTCTAATTTCTCATGCCTGTTGAGAATACGTAGGCACAAGACGGTGATGTCTTGGTGAGCACTCTTCTTTCTTTGTCCACCTTTTCCCCGAAAGGATATGCTACATTCATTCTACCGCAAACAGGTAGCGCCTAAGTCTCCATCGAGCGAGCAACAATACACCTAAACTGCTAGAATGCGTATGCTAGCATCATCTACTAGAATTTCCCATTCAACCGTAGTAGGCCGAACTACGGCTGCTCTGATTCTTTACTCCTTTTAAGTAAAGATATGTAGGCACAAGGGCCACAATCCTTGCCGAGCACATTCCCCCCTATACCTGTGGTTCCCCGAACTACGTCGACCCTGACTTTCTCATATCCGTTGAGAATACGTAGGCCTAGGACCGCGAAGTCCTATCGAGTTTCTTCTCCCTCTGTCACCTATCTTTCCCCTGTTTCTAACCTCTCTTGGAACACTCTTATAAGCAACAACCTTTAGCAGATATCTTCACACGTAGACAAACAGATGGTTCCCATCGAGTACGATGGATGCGAGGGGTACTAATACCTTCCCTTTGCATAACCCGCTTCCGAACCCATTCTCTTGGTCGCGAGACCATCTTATCTGTTCTTTTCTTGAGGTTTTCTCGATATTTTCCTTTTCTCTCATGGGATAAATAAAGTTCGGTGGCAACTCTTCTGTCTTTCTTTCTCGCCTCCCCGTCGTTGCATTTTTCGAGTAGCGACATCACGCACTAACAAATTGGTATCTAAAGCTCTGATTAGATTCTTGATCGTGTTTTCAAGAATCACACGTCAGAGATCGTGGGTTGTTGTTGATCACCCGCTACAAAGATGAATGGTAACGAAAATTTATCAAACTTCCTTCCAACTTTTGACGGCAAGGATTGACTTCGATGGAGAAAACAGATGCAATCTCTATTTGGCTTTCATGAAATCCTAGAAGTGGTTACTAATGGCGTTCCCGCGCTTGGTGGAGATGCAACCGATGCACAAAGGAACCACTCACAAGGATGCCAAGAATAAGGATTGCAAAACGGCATTTTACATCCATTCAGCGGTTGATGCGGCTAATTTCGACAGAATTGCTCATGCTAAATCAGAGAATGAGGCATGGGATATTCTTGTCAAGAACTATGAAGGAGGCGAGGAAGTCATGGTTGTCAAGTTGCAAACTTTACGACGAAAATATGAATTGTTGTCGATGGGAAAAGACTGAAAAATTGCAGGCTATGTGTCGAAGGTGCAGAAACTTGTCCATATCATTAAGGGTTGTGGTGAAACCCTAACTGATAGGATGATAGTTGAGAAGGTAATGCATACTTTGAACTCTCACTTTGATCATGTTATCATAGTTATTTAAGAATCTAACAATATTGAAACCCTAAAATTGGAAGATTTGCTTGGTTCCTTGGAGGCGCATGAGATTAGGATTGTCGAAACCAAAAGAGTTCAAGACTCGATACAAGCATTACATGCCCAGTCACGGAAGAAGAATGGTGGTTCTAACAAGTTCAAAGGAAAAATCGACAAGATTCATGGAAAGAAGTATTGATTAAATCCTCACAAGAATAACGTCGATGATAGAGCTTTTGAATCCTCGAAAAGAGGGGAAGAAAATTCCTATCAGAAAGACAAAGAAGAGAAAACGGGGGTGCAACAATATAACTGTGAAAAGTGGGATCACTTGACCAAGCATTGTTGGTACATGAAAGACAAGGGATCAACAAAAGGCAAGGACGAAGGTGTCAACCTTGTACATCAAGATTCAGATGATTATGTTAATATGGTGGTTATGACTGTAGTTGCAGATGATCATGTCGATTTCCAAGATATGGTTCCTCGACTCAAGCTGCTCGAATCACATGATTGGTCGAAAAGTATGGTTAGTAGATTTTGATGAGTCGATGAAGAGCAAGGTCAAACTTGCTGATAATAGTTCGTTGCAAGTATAAGGTACAGAGAACATAGTTTTCTAAAGGAGCAAAAGCCTTCATCAAAGATGTACTCTATGTTCCTGGAATGAAGTGCAATTTATTAAGTGTTGGACAACTTGTCAAAAAAGGGTTCTCAGTGGTAATGAAAGATGGAGCCTTAGAACTTTTCGACATCCAAAATAACTTGGTCTTAAAATCTCCTCTATCAAAGAATAGAAAATTTAAGACTATGATCAGTTCAATTGAAGTACAATGTTTGAAAATAATTGTCGACCACAAGAATAATTGGTTGTGGCATCTAAACTTTAGGTCGCTCAATCAATTGATCACTCTAGATATAGTAATTGGTATACCAAGTCTTGAGATGCCCGACAAACTCTATGAAGGTTTTTTAGTTGGAAAACAGTCTAGGATGTCTTCTGTTTCAACTATGCCAATGAAATCATCTTGCATACCCAAAGTTGTACATTCAGATGTATGTGGTCTTTTTTAGGAGCATACCATTGGTGAAAACAAATATTTTGCTTCATTTGTCGATGAGTTTAGTCAAAATATATGGATCTATGTGATCAAGCGCAAGGGCGGAGTATTTGAAACTTTAAATGATTCAAGATACTTGTCGAAAACTAGCGTGAAAAGAAGATCAAGGTTTTGCGAACAGATGAAGGTGGAGAATACACATTCAAGATATTTGAAGAAGTATATACAGAACATGGTGTTGATCATGAGGTAACTGCTCCTTATACTCCTCAACATAATGGAATAGTAGAAAGAAGAAACAGGGTTATATTGGACATGGCAAGACGCATGCTGAAGCAGAAGAGTTATCAAAAATCCTTATGGGGTGAAGTTGTTCCGACTACTGTTTATATTTTGAACAAGTTCCCTACCAAGAGTTTGAATAACAAGGTTCTTGAAGAAATGTGGAGTGGCAAACAACAATCAGTGAGTCATCTGAAGGTGTTTGGCTTTATTTGTTACAAGCATGTTCTTGACGCTAGAAGAAGGAAGCTTGATGACAAGAGTGAACCTATGATTCTAGTAGGATATCATAAAAATAGTGCATACAGGTTGTTCAATCCAATTAATCAGAAGATCGTGACTAGTTGAGATATTGTGATTGATGAAAATTCTGACTAGGATTGGATTTCTAGTAATGCAATTTACTAGACATTAATAGGCTATGATTGCGATGAAGAAAGTAATGATGTCGAAGTCGAAGATATTATCGATATTCTAGTTGAAGTCAAAGTAGTTGCTGACATACCCGACACAGTCGAAGAGGATATGGCTAACACAAGCCAGAGACCTCAAAGAACTAGAGCTCGTCCAACAAGACTTCAAGACTTTGAAGTGGTTAGTGATGATGAAGTCACAACAGATGGAGAGTTAGTTCATTTTGCTTTACTTGAAGGTGTTGAACCAATCAATTGTGGCAAGGCTTTAAATAGAATGAAGTGGAAGTCTTCTATGGTCGAAAAATTACAAGCAATCAAAAGAAATAACATATGGGAGTTGGTCTAATTTCCAGCACATACAAAAGCTATCAAAGTGAAATAGGTGTTCGAGTTGAAGCACAAAGCTGATGGATCGACAACAAGAAATAAGGCGAGATTGGTAGCTCGAGGATTTCTTCAACGAGCAGAGCTCGACTAATCTGAAGTCTTTGCACCTATCGCAAGATTAGACACTGTTCGACTAGTGGTAGCCTTGGCATGCAATCAAGGTTGGTCAACATTTCACTTAGATGTGAAATCGGCATTTTTGAATGGACCTTTAGATGAAGAGTTGTATGTCACACAACCTATGGGGTTTGTGATTCAGGAGGAAGCAAGGAAAGTATACAAGTTGCACAAGGTGCCCTATGGCCTCAAGTAGACATCTGGGGCATAGAACAAGAAGATCAACTCATACTTAGTATAATTGGGATTTATTAAATGCAAATCTGTGTATGGCATCTATGTTCAGGTTGTGGCACAAGATATAACAATAATCTACTTATATGTTGATGACTTATTAGTAACTGGAAATAGCTTAGAGAACTTGTTGAAGTTCAAAGAGCTGATGAAGAAGGAATTTGAAATGTCGGATCTGGGAAAGTTATCGTACTTCCTAGGCATGGAATTTCAAATTTTGAAGCAAGGTATGATGCTACATCAAAGAAATTATGTCAAAGAAATACTTAAGAGATTATGGATGGATGATCTGACTCCTACATCTTCACCTGTCGAACCAAATTTAAAGTTGGAGAAGTATGGAGAGGAAGACAAAGTCCATGCAACATTATTTAAACAGATTTTCGGATTTCTAAGATATGTGTGCAACAATCAACTTGATATATGTTTCTCAGTCAGATTAGTGAGCAAATACATGAGTGAACCAAAGGTGTCACACATGAAGGTTGGAAGAAGAATCCTGAGATGCTTAAAAGGATCGATAAACTATGGATTTCTATTTCGACGAGACTCTGAAAGCAAATAAGCTATGGTTATCTGCTATTCATATGTTGATTGGTGTCGAGATAAGAAAGATCTAAGAAGAACTACTAAATATTTCTTTCAAGTATTTGGTGTCCCAATCTCATGGTAATTGAGAAAGTAACTAGTGGTGGAATTGTCATCATATGAGGCTGAATATATAGCAGAATCCTATGTTGCTTGTCAAGCAATTTGAATTAGATACGTGTTTGAAGAAATGGAGGTCAAATTGAAGAAACCTCTGGTGTTAGAGATCGATAACAAGCCAGCCATAATTCTAGCAAAGAATCCATTTTTGCATGGAAGGAGTAAGCACATCAAAGCTAGATTTCACTTATTAAGGGAGAAGGTGAATGGATGTGAACTTGAAGTAAGGCATTGCTCTAGTGAAGCACAATTGACCGATATTTTCACCAAAGGATTGAAGATTGACAGGTTCCTAACTTTAAGAAAAAAATTAAGAATGGTTTAGATTGACAATGATAAGTGTGTTTCGACAACTTGGATTATAGGGGGCATGTTATGATATTAAATATAATCCAAGTTGAGTTATGTGGCCCAAGCTCAAAGCTAATTAAGGTTTAGTTTTGTTACTTAGTTTGTTACTTTACTTAGTAGAAAAGTTAGGTGTATATAAATACATAGTTTGTAATTCAATAATACAATCCTTATTTCCTTATCCTCTCTCTTTCTCTCCTCACTAAAAGTGCCTCACGCACTAACAAATTTGTATTGAAAAGTTATATTTTGAATCAAATATACTCAAATTTTCAACGTTATGTGGTAATTATAACTTTTCTAGTCACTCAATATTAGGAATTTTGTTATTAAAAAAATATGTATGATTTTTTCACCTTTGATATAAGATTATAAGGATAAAAATATAAACTATTAATAAAATTTCTCCTCTCCCATTCTGAACTAAACATATTTTTAATTAAAATCCCTATATTCCCTTCCCTCCCACTCCCCTCTTTTGAACCAAACACTTATCTGATTAAGAAAATATCTCCCCTTCTCTTCCCTCCATTAAAATTCATCCCTTCCATTCCCCCTTATTTAAACCAAACAAACCCTTAGTCTAGAAAATTCTAACTCAACAGCTTTTTGCTCTAGAACATGGTGCAAAGAAGAAGAAGAGTAAGATTAATAAGAAGATCACTAAATTTAGGGAGGTTTTTAACCACACAATCTAACACGGTTTTTCATGTCAATCATATTTATGACGTGGCATGTCACATCAACTTTCATAGTAGACGACAAAGGCCAAAAGTATGGAGGAATTTTTTTAGAAAAATCAATATTCGAAGAAAATATTTATAGGGAATAAAACTGAATTTGGGTTATTTATAGGGATGAAAAATATATTTAACGCTTTATTTTAATATTCATTGGAATTAGTCAATTCATTAAAGTCATTATGTTTTCAATACCACAATGTCTTTTTTTTCTCTTTCTAGGTTCCAAAACATAGGAAATGTGAACCATTGATAACAAAATCAACTAAATATTTCATCCTTTTCATAAATTCAATTCTTTTTCACTCTCAGATTCCTTCATCAATCACTTTTCGTTTTTTATCCTTCAAATTTCAGGTTTTCGTTCTTTTCGACTCTCAGCTTCATTCATCTATCACTTTCTTTTTTTTCATCCATCAATTTGAGTTTAAAAAAAGCATTATATACTCTTCCCCTGAATTTCTACCATATTTTTCAATTTTCAAATGAAAAAAGGTTGTTGCTTTGTTTAATATTTTTAACAAATGACACGTTTCAGTTTTAACCATCGATGTGTTTCAGTTTCAAAAGGTTGTTATTTTTATCCTTTGTATTTTGTAAAACTCATTAAAATGCTCTAAAACAACCTCAGACATCCACCATGCATGGACCTCAAATCTCATAGCTTGATGTTGTCATGAAAGTATTTACTAGTTGATGATGAATGATCAACAAAACTGAAACCTTATAAAATATATGAACTACATAATTTAGACTATTTATCTATGATCCTTTCACCATGAAAAATCTTCAACACCTTATGTCCAAATCAAATGCAATAGCCTAAATCAACAAACCGGCTTATTGATAACTAAGTTTTCTTAAGCTATGGAACATACCTTATGTTGTGAAGAAGAAACTTACGATTATCAAATGTTTTAAGTATGCCCATACCAATACCATGGACCTTAAAAAACCATATTGTCACCAAGGAGAGCTAGTCCACCTTGATCCAACTTCAAAACTCAAAGTTTTTCTTTCTTTCACACACGTGATAAGGGCAACCTGAGTTTGTGACACAACCCTCTTAAGTCTCAAAACTCGACACCACTAATGTACCAGTACTCTCATAACTATCCTCATCAGAGGCAACAACAATCTGAACAGAATCTTCATTTTCCTTTCTCTCAAGAAAATCCCTCTTGAAGTGACTGAATTTTTGACAAATAAAGTATTTTAACCTTGACTTGACATACCTCTTTGCTTTAGACATCCATCTACATTCACACTCCTCTTGAGACACTAAAGTATTCACCATATCGTCAATCTTCAAACCTTTCACCTTTAAAAATTCTTTGATTCTCACATTCGTCTGAACTTCATCCAAAATAATAGTACATTCCTTACCATAAAGAATAACATCTTTAAAGTGCTCAAAGGATCTGGGTAATGAGCTCAGCAAGAGTAGAGTCTTGTCCTCATCTTAAATCTTCACCTAAATATTCTCCAGATCATCAATGATCTTGTGAAACTCTACCAATTACTCTACTATAGATTTGTTCTTTACCATTCAAAATGAGTAGAGTTATTATTTCAACATAACTTATGAGTCAAAGACTTGGTCATATACAATGATTCAAATTATGCCCACATTGGAGTAACAACCTTCTCCCTGGAGACTTCCCTTATAATTTTATCCCTGAGGCACAAGATATGTTACTTCCAACCTTATCCACCTTTTGATCTTCTCTGCTTCGTTTAGGTGTGCACGCATTGATGTTTCACCCTTTAATACTTCAATGCACTTCTCTTGAGTTTTAAAATTACTTGCATTTTCACTTTGCATAACTTTCAATAAGCTTTTGAATGGAAATAAAAATCCTATAACAATGAAAATTCTTTTCTAAGATAGAAAATAAGAATTTAACTCCCTCTAGCATAAGTGTCTTGAGACTTGTAATCACATTGAACCAACTATCACAAACTTCTTGTACAAGTTTACTTTCTCTCAACCGTTTGAGAGGTTCTTCCTGTGACCTCTCTCAACTCTTTCAAAACACCAACATCGTATTCAAATTTATTTAAAAAGCAGTGTTTTGAGGAACTTCTATAGTTTTCGAGTGGAAAAATGCTTTTGTTCGTTTCAAAAAAATCCCAAGACTTTGAACTTGAGGCTTTAAACAACCCAACCCGTACTCTTAAGGGTATACGCTAGTTAATACATATACCCCACATATATCAAATATATCAAATTTGTTAAAAAAAACACTTTTATCCCTCAGGGCATTTTTTAAAACTTTAAATAGTAAGTTTTTATAAAAGTATGTGCAATGATTTGTAATAATGTGCATTGGAAATTGAAGTGTTTGAATTTTTTAAAGAATAATTTCTTAATATGAAATGTTTAAATAGTGCCCTGAGGGCACTAGTTAGCAAGACCCTTATTTTTAAAACAAAATTAATTATAATAACTTCTTCATTTGCATTGAATATCCTGACACATGTCTGACAGTTTTTTCTTAATTTTGAATTTCTTTAATTTAGTTGTAAAACTGCCTTAACTATTTTTTAGGGGTATTATTGGTAGTAAAATAGGTCAGTCCATAACACTTTTATATATAGTAACGTTCAGACGGGCACTTGTCCGTTTTTATAATACTCACATGCGTAAAATATAAATTGTATTATTATCTTTATTTAATTTTTATTTTATTATTTATAATTTATAAAATAGTAATTATAGATAGTTATGTAAAAGTTAATAAATCATCACATAACCACCACATAACCACAATTTGTTAGAATGAGAAGTTAAAATTTAAAATGAAAACTGAAAAGGATATATTTGAAAAGAAAAAAGACTACACCAAAATTATGTTTTGTCTTTATATATACTAGCGTTCAGACGAGCACTCCCGTGTCCGTCTGTCCGCTTTTTTTAATGCGCACAGCATAGAAAAATAAACGTGTGTATATTTTGTATGAAGTTTTTATCATATTTAAGATTAATTAATGCATTTGTTTTTAGATATTCTCAAGCAATCTTAAAATCAGGATGATAAATGTATATATGCTAAAAATACTTTAGTGAATTAACTATATATTAATGCTATTATTATTTTAAATATACCGAATTAATCCTCCACAACACCTTGTAGCACCAACCCGAGACCACCATAACTATGAAATTCAATAAGAAAGAGTATAAGCTACATTATTTGGCACAAAAATGTTTATGAACATACCTTGAGGACGACATGATGCACCGCCATTTATGGCTTCCATGTTAACATCTGATATTACTGCATCCTCCAAAGCTTCATCAACATCCATATCGCCTGATACAAAAATAATAATTAACATATTTATATCTTATATATATATTTATATCTTATATATATATATATATATATATATATATATATATATATATATATATATATATATATATATATATATATATATATATATATATATATATATATATATATATATATATATATATATATATATATATATATATATATATATATATATATATATATATATATATATATATATATATATATATATATATATCGAAATTACTGCTCGCATATGTAAAACAATATTTTGTATACCTGTAGCAGAGTGACTATTGTTGATACGTTGGTTAGGTGATGTGAAATTATGATCTGCGGGTTTAAATACATAAAATGAGGGATGACAAATAAACAATATTATACAAAGTATGATTATAATGTCTATACTGATCATCACCAACCAAGTGCAACATCATTAACATGTGTAATTCTACTTGGGCCGGATTCATTGTTATGAGTTTCTTGAAAGTGTGATATTGGAGATCTCATATTTGTAAAATTTTGAAATGGAACTCTCCTCCGACTGTTCATAGTGCAAGATGTTTGAGCTTGTTTATCTTGCTCTTTTCGCCGCCTATAATTGTCACATCGTATCGATAAATAATTTTCTCTTTGTTCGAGGTTCATATTTTGTCTCCTCTTCCTTTCATTTTCGGCCCTTCTTGCCATTTGTTGTTGACTTGATATCTGACGGGTATTATTTCCCATTTTCCTAATGTAACTGCCAAACACATATGCAATTTATAAGCAACATAGTTTCACTAATCATGTTGAAAAATATTGGTAAATATGGACGGGATTTAAAATAAATATATTTGTTTTTGAAAAAAAGAAGTTTACACCAAAAAGTATTATTTGTAAAACATTTGTTAAAAATATAAATCAAAACTAAAATATAAAAAAGATGAAGAAAAAATGGGCAATCAATAAAAAGAAACATAAATTATGTTGGACAAATAGATAAAAAGATTGCATATTAACTAAACATTAAAATATAAAATGGGGTAAGAAATGAAATTGGTGTAACTTAATTATATGAAAAACTACTACAAAAAAAAATTATATGAAAAACTGAGTTAATTTAAGTTATAGATAAAAGATATATTAATTAAAAAAAATAATGAGAAAAAATAGTGTTATAGTAAAGGGAGTTTAATAGATTTCACTGTGTTCCAATTGCTCCTTGTAGGTTCATAGTAATATTTCTATGTTACTCCAAATTATTTTGTATTTTAGTTAACTCATAATGTTAGTGCATCTATATTAAATATTTCTAAAAGGATATTATCTATACGGGAGTTTAAAACATATTCTTGAGCAGTGTAAATGAGTTCATGATAGCCTGTGTTCCATTAGATGACAATTACCAACCATCGCTAATAGGTGTTGTGTATCACCATCAATATTCTATTATACTCACCATCAAAATTAGTTTGTATTATCTATCTTACTTTTTTTTTTTATACTCCTATCTTTATTATGTTCAAAGGGCTAGCAAGAATGAAGTTATCCAAAAAAAATGAAGTTCATTGTAACAATTTCAAAGATGAAGTAAAATATTCATATAAAGTTTTGTTCAATGTATTCAAACACATCAATATATCATATAAGTTAATATACACATAGACATTATCCTTTGGAGATGGCAAAATGATAATATTACTTATTTAATTAAACAATTTTTTTAGTGTGTATATATAGACTTCTATAAAGATATCATTCCATATTCTAGGAAAGACTTAATTTTCTAGAAAAATATCAAGATCAGTTATCACACATAGGGAACCAATTTACTAACATATTTTTGTAAAATAAAGGCTACACTAAAATCATGTTTTGTCTTTATATATGCGTCCAGTACCGTCTGTCTGTTTTTGTTAATATACAGATAGGTCAAAATATACAAAGTATTTTTTATGTATTTATTTTTTATTTTAATTAAATTATTTATAAAAGCTCCTCCAGTGTCACTATGTTATGGATAAGTGAAACAGGAACTAGCGGTAACCGAATCATCGACACTAATATCATCAAGTTGTAGCAACAACATCAGCTTCAAATCCTCCACTGAATCTTCTTCTTTCAAGAACAGAGTTGTTGTTGTCGAAAAACCACACAGATGAACAACTTGGTGTCATGAAAATGTGCTCCGACAGATGGAATTCGAGGATATCACGTCGAGACCAACTCGGGGTCGGTTCTTGAATCAACTCACAACCTGCACAAACAGCGGATAACAAACCAAATAGAACAGAGAAAAAATAAAATTCATAAAAGTCGAAAACGAAGGAAACATGGTTAAGTTAGAGATACAACTTTAACCATTGTTGTGTTACTGCAATGGCATAAAGACTGTCCTCACAAATATTCAGCTCAAACCAACTATATCATCTCACAAATGTGTTGTCAACCGTGAATCCAAAACCAAGGTGAAGGTTGATTTCCATTGTTGTAGGTTGTCGTGGAATAGTTCAAATTAGGGACGTCGGCGAAAGAGGAAGGAGAAGGTATTTCGGTGAAAGAGGAAGGTGAAAAGGGTGATGATGGCGAGGGAACGAAGAAGAAGACGGAAAACAAAGGCGTTTTGAGGGGGTAAAAGGATGGTGGCTGGCGATTAGGTTTTCCCTTAAGGGGGTGGCGGCGGCTCTTGATGTTTTTTTAGGGTTTTTCTGTGTTTGAGGAAGATGAACAGTATTTTCTCCTCCCTTAGGGTTCTCGTTTCCACTTCTTTTAAAGCCAGATGAGGCTCTCCCCTCTCAGCCTTCCAATGGGCTCCACGATGGGCCTTCACTCACGGTCCATAATCCATTTCCCTTGACCACTGATTCTTTTCAATTCCACTAATAATTAATATTAACAACATAAATAATGACAATAATAATGTAAATTAAATATGATAAATAAATCATTAACATAAAATAAACTTATCATTAGCATAAATAAAATATTATTAGAATAAATAATCTAACATAAACTAATATAATCTCTAATAAATAGAATATTAACAAATATAATTAAATATAAACAAGTATAAATAGAACAAACTAAAAACAAAAATAAATATTAATTACTAAAAAATATTATTAGTAATATTTTAAAAAAGAAAAAGTTTAAGAAACTAAGAAAAATTAATATTCACATGAAAAAAAACCTTAAGCCACGTGTCACCTCTTTATTGGGCGAAAAAAGAAAATATATTGAAAAATCCCCCAATGGCAAGCGGACACGTGTCTAAATAATCAGAAATTAAACGGGAAATGCACAAGTGAAAATAGAATCGACAAAAGTGAAAGTATTTAAAAATGGGTAGGACAAATTTAGGGTATGACATTAATAAATCATCACTTAACCACCACATAACCACATTTTGTTAGAATGAGAAGTTAAAATTTAAAATAAAAACGGAAAAGAATATATTTGAAAAGAAAAAAGGCTACACTAAAATCATGTTTTGTCTTTATATATGTGTCCAGTACCGTCTGTCTGTTTTTGTTAATATACAGATAGGTCAAAATATACAAAGTATTTTTTATGTATTTATTTTTTATTTTAATTAAATTATTTATAAAAAAAAAATAGTACAATGAAAGAGATTTGCAAACCACCATACAGAATTTAATGAAAAAAAGTTAAAATTTAAAATAAAAATTGAAAAAGAGTATAATTGAAACAAAAATAAACTTTTACCTTTATATATAGATATAAAAATATATAAAATATTATAGATATATTGTTATAGACTATAGATTAAAGAAATTGAGAATTTAAAAAGTCAATACAATTTACAAAATCAAAATTTGTATATTTGGTTACATAATTATGTATTCTAAAACAATGTTAATACTTTGTCTTAAAAATATTTAAAACGTCAAAACAAAATGTTGTTAAAATAAAAGAACAATTTTATAGGCGGGTATATATATATAACAGAACATTCAAAAAATTTTACCATAAATAAAATTTATTTTTATATTTATCAAATAATAAAACTTGAATGATGTAAGCGGTTGTTTAGAGTCTATCTTTTAAAACAAGTTTGTTAAATTTTAAAATCAACAATTAAAAAAAAACTTGATGAGTTATTGGATAAACTTTATACACTAGAACGCAATCATAATTTAGAATGTATCTTGCCGCAATAAAAGGAAAGATGATTAGAATAAATAAATAAACAAACCTAAACGGTCCTCTCGAGCAAATCAAATACACTACGACAACGTTCGAGATCCTTCTACAACTTTCTTTTTCTTGTTTTTTTTCACGCTATATATATTCATCTCACTTTCACTTTTTCTTTTCATTCTCTCTCTCAAAAAAGTTTCTCACTTTCATTGACTTGATGGCTTCCGAATCCGAACTTTCCTATATTTTCGAAAGAATGATCAGAAACGGAGACATGTCTCTCTTGTTGCCTTTCATCGAAGGTCTTTCCGAATCTTCAACTCGAAGAAACAGGGACAACCCTAATCAAGAATCAGAGAGCAACGAACAAGATTCTAACCGTCAAAGAATCATCTTAGTGAACCCTTCTACACAGCGCATGATTATAATCGATGGAGTTTCAAGTCTCGAAACTCTGTTTCAGGAACTTGAAAGTACTAGAAAGAAAGGTCAGCCACCAGCTTCAAAGGAGTCAATTGAAGCTATGAAGAGGGTTGAGATTGAAGAAAGTGATCACGGAGAGTGTGTTGTTTGTTTGGAGGAGTTTGAGGTTGGTGGGGTTGTTAGAGAAATGCCTTGTGAGCATAGATTTCATGGTGATTGTATTGAGAAGTGGTTAGGGATTCATGGGTCTTGTCCTGTTTGTAGGTATCAAATGCCTGGTGGTGAGAAAGATGAGGGAGAGAAAATCGATGAAGAAGAAGAAGAAGGTGGAGAGAGAGGGAGGGTTGGTGCTGAAGTTTGGGTTAGTTTTTCTATTAATAGGAGAAGGGAAAATCATGATCAAAATCAAACCACTTCTCCCGGTGATTCAAATGATTCTTCATCAAGCCCTAGAGATGGCCATGAGATTAGGAACTCATCATGATTTTTGTTTTGTTAGGATATTGATTTTCAATTTGTTGATTATAGGGCTCAAATGCACAAAATTGTTCTTTAAATATGATAATTTGTTGATATGTCTAAATACTATGAATTTTTTCAATGTGATATGTCTAAATACTATGAATTAGATATATGGAGAATCACAAATGTGCTCTCATCTTATGTTTCCAACTTTGAAAGTTAATTTTGACAAATTTGAAAATTGGAATGACAGATGCGTACAATGTAAACAAAAAAGTAGAGAATTTTCTTAGTCCTAAAAGTAAGCATACTTTGTATTTCTTATCAGCAAATAGTCAAACACTTCAACCATAATTTGCATTTTTCTTTTATATATATATATATATATATATATATATATATATATATATATATATATATATATATATATATATATATATATATATATATATATATATATATATATATATATATATATATATATATATATATATATATATATATATATATATATATATATATATATATATATAGTTTGTTTCTTCGAGTGTGCCAACGAGTACTAGTTTTGTGAAAGGGTGAGGATTATCATGAACCACCATGCGTGTCCCCGTCTAGCTATCCATCTCGGCTTAATGAGCACGCGTGTCTTTGTCGAGCTATCCATCTCAGGCTCAATGTTGGCCTGGGTGTTCCATTATTGTTTGATACTTAAAATGGTGAAAGTTATGTAATATTCTCTCTCGTCTTATTTATAAGAAAAAAATTGTTTTTAGATTAATTGAATAAATATCGTACTTAGACAAAATATAAATCATATGTATTAGTTATTGAATAAATCTAAAAAATACATTTTTTTTTATAAATAGAACCAATTATTAATTAATTTAATTGGTGTCATATCCCTTAATTAACTAGTTTTGGGTCGGTTCCGCTCCATTTCTCCACATTTTTGTCTCATAAACAGAGGCATCTTTTAATTCTTATTTTCGCATTTTAAAATCTCTCTCTCTTTCTCTCTCTCTCTCTCTCTCTTTCTCTCTCTCTCTCTCTCTCTCTCTCTCTCTCTCTCTCTCTCTCTCTTCTCCATTTCATCTGGATATTTATCTTTTTTGCTCTAAATTTCAACTAAATGTCTTGCGTCAGATATAACTGGTTTTTACTAGATACGCAACTGGATTTTATACTAGCACTACGCCAAAATTGATATTTTGTATCGCCTAATTTAATAGCGCTTTTAAAGAAAGTGCTATTAAAAAGAAAACAAACACATCTATAATAGCACTTTGTAAAAAAATGTTATTATTAAACTTCACTAAGATAGCGCTTTGTTAAAAGCGCTATTAATATTCTTCACTAAGATAGCGCTTTTAAAGAAAGTGCTATTAAAAAGGAAACAAACACATCTATAATAGCACTTTGTAAAAAAAATGCTATTATTAAACTTCACTAAGATAGCGCTTTTTTAAAAGCGCTATTAATATTCTTCACTAAGATAGCGCTTTTAAAGAAAGTGCTATTAAAAAGGAAACAAACACATCTATAATAGCACTTTGTAAAAAAAATGCTATTATTAAACTTCACTAAGATAGCGCTTTCTTAAAAGCGCTATTAATATTCTTCACTAAGATATCGCTTATAAAGAAAGTGCTATTAAAAAGGAAACAAAATGTGATTTTGATAGCACTTTGTAAAAAGTGCTATTATTAAACTTTACTTTTCAGAAAGACCAAATCAAATGCATTCAATTAAAAAGAAAACGAGAAAAAACTGAGTTTCATGTTCATTCCTTTTCTTCTCTTTGTTCACTTTTCACTAAATTTTCCAAATTATTTGACATCGACTGTAGCATCCTTCTTCTTTTCCTATCAATGGAGGCGATTACATTTTCTGGCCATTTTTGGAGGGGTTCATGGACCGAGCACGACATCGCTTCCCTCCCTTGTCTATGCTTTGATCTGTTCTGGTTTCAGGTTTGTTTGGATTTCTCTGGTGTGCTTTCTCTCCTACTCAATCTCGCATTTCAACTTCGTTCTCCATCGCGTCCCAATCCTTATGTTTCGTGATTCTCGCCGTGATTTCTTTCTCCAGACCGCTCCACCCTATTTGTAGCAGTATTGTGGTTTGAAGGGAGGTCGGCGGTAATAGTTGTTGTGCTTTAAAATAGAACGATAGAAGGAGTGTGTTTATGTGAGGATTGGTTTGAAGATGATTTGCAGAAGTTACAGGTTTTGTGAGGTTTATGGTGGTTCTGTGAAGGAGATCTTAAGGAAATGGAATTGAGTTTGAAAAAGGTTTGATTGAAATAGGTTAAAGATGAGGTTGATGATAACTTTGTGTGAAACCAAAAAGAGGAAGATGGAAAATACAGAGGGAAGAAGAGCCAGATGTGGTTCGTAGAAATCACAGCGGCTGTTGTTGTTACTGCTAGCAATTGAGTTATCCTTGCACACTAACTATTTGTAAAAATGCTTTGAGAGGGTTATGGTGTGAAGGAGTATTGAAACGAGAAGAGGGAGTGTGATTTTTCGGAAAGGAGCTACGGTTGGTTTTTTTCAAGTAATAGCAGGTGGTGCTATGTTGGTTCTCATGGTTATGGAAACATCAAGAAAAGTGACACATGTGAGTGGTTTTTGTCGTTGTTACCGCACTGTCAGCATGAGATTGAAAATAGGAAGCAACATTGTGTGTATGGTTGTATAAGGGTGAAGAGAAACGTGGAAGGAGAGATGATGTTGATGACTTGGCGATGTCGTAAATGTTGAAACAACAATGTGCCGCACCTCAAAAAATCACGGAGACATTTCGGAGAACGCGACCCTCGTGCGAAAGGCGTGGAAATGCGGTTCGACAGAGTCGCCACCGAACTTTATTTTTTCCGAATAAACGGGAGAGGAAAATATAGAGAAAACCTCTTGAAACGAAAAGGATAGGAACAGGGATGTCGCAACCATGTTCCGGGTTCGGGAGTCGGTTACGTGAGGGGAAGGTATTAGCACCCCTCACGTCCGTCGTACTCGATGGGAACCTCTTAAGGTAATTGTGGGGAGCGTTGTTTAGGTTTATTTGTTTTCTTCTCGTTGTTAAAGGTAGAATTGGTAGGTTAAAAGGTTAAAGATGCTAAGGAGAGATGGGTGGTTAGAAGATAGGGTGCTCGCCAAGGATTGGGGCCCTTGTGCCTACGTATGCTCATTCGGACGAGAATGAGAAATCAGAGCGTCGTAGTTCGACTACGGGAAAAGGATATGGGAAATGGAGTATGGAGAGAAATGTGGAATAGGGGAGAAAATGGGAAATGTGCTCGCCAAGATCATCGCAATCTTGTACCTACGTATCTTACATTCGGGCGAGAATGAAGAATCAGAGCAATCGTAGTTCGTGGTAACAACCACGAAATGGATACGGGGAAATGCATTTTTCTTTTATATATATATATATATATATATATATATATATATATATATATATATATATATATATATATATATATATATATATATATATATATATATATATATATATATATATATATATATATATATATATATATATATATATATATATATATATATATATATATATATATATATATATATATAGTTTGTTTCTTCGAGTGTGCCAACGAGTACTAGTTTTGTGAAAGGGTGAGGATTATCATGAACCACCATGCGTGTCCCTGTCTAGCTATCCATCTCGGCTTAATGAGCACGCGTGTCTTTATCGAACTATCCATCTCTTCTAAATTTCTTCTAAATAAGACAAGGTTTAGTCAATTTATGGTGGTAAATTTTTACACCATCATAAGAATGATATTTTTGCTGGGAAAGAATACGCCCCTGATGAGATATTTAAGTTGAAAGTAGAAATGAATAAAATGTTTTCTTCTATCTATTCTTTGTGTAATTTTAATGTCTGGCATGTAAACTTTGTCATGTTAATAAACACATTATTTCTAATTTAATTAGCTTAGATTTAATTCCAAATTTGAACATCAATTACTTAGAAAAATGTGAATATGATAGTCCAGATAAAATAAATAAGATTTCACATAAATAAGTAATTAAAGATTATGATCCATCTCTGTGAACTAAATAAAATTTAGCCAAAATAGTAAACGATATTTAATCACTTTAATTGAGGGTTTCTATGATTATATTTATGTATACCTAAAACAAAATAAAAGTGAAACTCTTGACATGTTTAAGAATTGTGTGAAGGAAATTGAAAATCAATTTAGTAAAAAGATTAAGAGGCTTCGTACTGATATGATATTTGAATATGATTTCAGTTTATTCAATGAATTTATAAACAACATAGAATTGTGTGTCATACCCTAATTTTTGACTCTAAGATCCCATGTCTTTTTACATCATCTATATAGTTCATCATGTTTCGCATCTTGCACAATACCCAATTTATCAGCCATAATAAACTTGTTAGATGTACAGCCGAATCGGTCAAACTAAAAGTCAACTGTGCGTAAAATTAGTGGACAAAAAATTTTAAAATCAAGGCTGCAAATGTCAGTGATATTAATCTACGTTTCACGTAGTTTAACCCGGTGTACTCATTTAAATTTTTCGACCACTTTTCGGTCGCATTTTGGACAATTTAAGCCAATAAAATTTATTTTGCAATTTGACCAAACGCTGTATTTTTCTAATACGTATATTTCGCGCTGATTATTTTGGCGTATTCATTTTATTTTTCTAAACACTTCGATACCGGTCCATTTTTTTTTCGTTTTAAACCGATTTCTATTTTTATTTTAGATTTTATTTTTAATAGTTAATATTTTATTTCCTTTATTATTTTCCTTGTAATATTAATATTTGTTTTTTCTCTCTTTAGCTAACACTTAATTAACAAGTATTATAAAGTTGCTTTTGTTTTGATTCATTTTGTGTGTATAACCTGCATAGTACTTTCTTTCTGTTCATCAATACCGCCTTCACCTTTCAAAAGAAAAAGAGTACGGAAAAACTCTCTGATACCTATCACTCTCATCTCTTTCAATTAAAAAAATAATAATATAATCACCATCAAATTAACGCATCACTCCCATCTCTCTAAAAAAACTAACAAAAAGCTCACTCCAACTTTGAACTTCTCCAAACACACACCTTTTTCTAACCTTCATGTACCTCTCTAGTCTCTACTCACATATCATCACTTTCTACCACCAAATAATACCAGCACAACGCTAAACATGACATGTTGCTTTTTCTTCACCACCTTACATATTGTTTTCTTTAGTTAAAAAAAGAATACATATAACATATCTCTATTTCTCCATAGCTCACTTAACCATGCACATCTAACGCCATCTTCTTCATTTTTTTTACCACTTGCTACCATGAAACTCAACCTACACTACACCATCTACTCCCTTGACCTCACTTTTTCACACGCTGAGTATCGTCTACACCTATTCTTACATCTTCATCATAGTAACCAAAGCACAACTCATCCAAATATCTTCCTCACTCTCCTTCAACGTAAACACACATAACACGAACCTCCACCAAACTCAACCAAACATCCCTTCTTCAAAAAACAATAACAGCGACAATTTCATCACTACTCCAACCGAATAAGCTCACACAACAAAATGCAATTCGGCTATTACTGTGCAACCCTCTTACCTCACAACTTTTAATAACAACACCATTACAGACTCATCTAAGTTGTTGTGTTGATTCCACAAAGAGCTATTAACTCATGCTTAGAAGAAGGTGCACAATTGGATATTTGTTTCGAGTTTGAACAAGCAACCCTTCTCTTGAGAGTAGTCATATAAATCTTATTCATCACTATCCTAACTCGAAATTTGACCTCCCCTTTTTTCTTTTGCATAAGCATGTGCATTCGCATCGCTGACATTCACACTAGCACTTTTTCTCTGTGGTTTTGTTGTAGGAATATTCAAGTTTTCAAGACCCGATTAATCATATCCTTACAAGGTCATCACATCATCAACACAAGCTAAAAATAAAGGTTTCCATACCTATTCATCAAAGCAAGAGGTCGAAAGTCGGGACCATGGTCACAACACTTGTTTTTAAGCAGATTGGACAAGTTTTATTTGTGGTAATCGATTACCAATTTGCTAGGCAAAATAGGGTAATCGATTACCCTGTGTAAAATGGAAGATTCTGCTGCATTTTCATGACAGCAACTTTCCACTCTCCATTCTCTTGTGATCTACTTGGTTCTAGCATTGTGTGGAACATTCTAGACAGTTCAAGACCTTTCAAGACACTCCAAGGCATTTATCCTAATACATCATTTTGGATCAAGACTATCATGAGGACCATTTGATTTGGACTTGCATTGGGATTGCTCCACCCAGTTAACAACTAACTAACTAAGTCAACTTCCAACTCAGTGAGTTAGATGTAACTAACTCCAAAGCTAGTGCCAAAGCAAGCTCCAAAGCACATTCCAAACCTAGGAACTCCAAACCTCCACTCTATATAAGGAAGTCCTCACCATTTCACAAAGGACCTTGATCATTCTCTCATTTTTCACCTTCAATCATTTTCACAAATCTTCACTCTTCACTCTCTCATTTCTCTCAATTCTCTTTGCATTTTCTGTAAATTCTTCACATTCATCTTCATCTTCTTCCCAAAACCACACTAAAGCTCCATTATCACCATTGAAGAGTAGCAATTTCACATTGAAATTATTTTCCTCTTGAGCTTAAACCTTCATCTTATTGAATTTCTTCTTGGATCTCTGCAACTACAACAACTTCTACATCAATTCATGTGATCAATTCAATTGTTTCGGTGCAAATTTGATTTCAGAGCTTTTGTCGCACTTCGATCGGTTTCTCTATGGTTTGATCTCAAGATCATAATTATATGGTTTTCTTGGCTCATTCTCATCACATATCACTAGCAACAATCACCAATGCAATCCTCCGCCTTATAGGTTGGTAATTCTCACTCGATTTACTATTTTCGATCACTTTCGCGTGTTTACGATGTAGTTTCGATAGCTTTTCGGTGTTGATTAATCATGTCATTGTTTGATTATTGATATTCATGTTTAATGCTTTCAATTGATGATTAGTTGCTCCTAATTGATGTAATTTTCATGTACAAATGCACACCATAACATATGAATGATTGGATAAGTGTTTAGTTGTTGGAAATGCTTTTTAAAAAGCTGTTTTTGCCACTGTCATAGTGGTAATCGATTACCTATATATGGGTAATCGATTACCCTACCTGTTTTTCCATATTTTTTGCAATTTTCAAGCATGTAATCGATTACATGCATGTGGTAACCGTTACCACTGTGATAGAATGCCATTTTTGTGCTTTTTCAAGCTTGTTTGATATTCTTTCCTCATTTAACTTCCATGGCTTGATATGCTTGATATTTGTGGATGTTTTATGAGCTGTTTGACTTCTGTTTGAAGCATGTATGCAAACTTTCGATTCACAATTTGTCAATTCATGGATTTATTTGCATTCTTGACATTGTATGACCATGTTGATTCTTGCACATTTTACTTACATGACGACATGATTTGTGATGCATGCTAATTTACATTTGGTACTGCCTTCAAATTTCATTATTGATCATATTAAGTTTTCTCTTCATTGAGAAAGTTTAATCTTGTATAATCAACAATTTACACGTTTGCTTTGACGGTCTTTCGACTCGCTTGAAAAATTGCTGGCTTGTTCATTCCCTTTGGATTATTTGATTGAAATCTTGTTTCGTTTAGTTGATCTTCCCTCTTTCTTCTCTTTAGGATCTTTTAGAGTCTTGTTCTCTCGATCCCTCGCAGAGTTGAAGATCCGCACAATGCGCACTAGAGCACTGTACAAGATTGTGCCATTTCTCTATCGGTTTCAACTTCCGTACTATACTTTGAGTTCTAGAGAAGGTGTGAGTGTGGAGTATACCCTACCCTCATTCTGGCTATTTTTGGTCAGGGGCGTTTGACCCTGAACTCAGAATAGTCACCTCTATATCCGAATTGTGGTGTTTCTTGAGTTTAATCTTTGACCTTGCTCTCCTTTCAACTCTTTTTTTGATCAATCACCTTTTCCTTGCACCTTAATCATTGTCTCTTGGTTTAATTTTCTCCTTTCAATTCAACACTCCTTTCTCTTTTGACCAATCACTATTCTTTGATTTCCCAAAAGATTTGTAATCACCCTTTTCTTTAGCTAGTCAACTGTTCTTTAGTTAAAGTCAAATTTTATTCTTCCCTAGCAAGGTCAATCCTTTCTCTTCGGTTAAGCACAATTTGACTGTCAAATACCGAGTCCCTAGCGAAGTTCGCAACCTTCTCTTGGTTCTATCTCCCTTCTTTTTTGGTTGATCACTTCCTGTCAGTTAAAACATTGGTCACTCTTTTTTCTCAGTTAATGACAGTCTGTCTATTAACATACTGAGCTTCTCTTGGGTTAATCACCTTCTC